>CM053769.1:371895875-371928303 GCA_028658325.1 Potorous gilbertii
TCTGTGATTAAGAGCAAGACCCTCCTTTCTCGGTTACCTTAATTCACTCCATATCTGTATAACCTAGGAGACCTTTGACAAAATGTGATATAGTGGAAAATGTGCTGGACTGGGAATCAGAGGACCTGGATTCACATCCCAGCTCCACTGCTTAGTATCTCTAGGATCTTGAGCAAATCACTTTATGTCCCCGAGGCTCAGTTTTTAATCAGCAAAATGATGGGGTTGGATTAAATGGCCATTGCTATCCCTTCCAGCTTTAAGTCTATGATCTCATGAGACAAGGGAGTATAATGGGACAAGTAACAATGGTGATGATGATAGCTAACATTTATATAGCACTTACTATGTGCCAGGCACTGTGCTAACTAAGCATTTTATAATTATTAACTCACCTGAATACTCAAATGGGATAATTGTATTAATTAAATAACTAATAAGATTACAGGGGTCATATTTATTTAGTCATCCTGATCTATATCTTGCCATTGGACCCAGATAGCTCTGAAGGAGAAAGTGAGGCTGGTGACTTTGCACAGCCCAGCCTCACTTAAATCAAATTCACTTGCAAATCATGGCATCACCTTCTTGATGTCATGGTGCTCCTGAAGAGCAAAAGACAAAACAACAAAAACCTATGAGTAAAATTACATATTAGTATTTAATATAAATATGTATTATATGATACAAATATTGAATAGTTTTTTTGAATAATCAAATGAGATAACTATAAAGAACTTAGCACAGTGCCTGGCACATAATAAATTCTATACAAATTACAGCTCTTGTTACTGTTGTTATATTCTCACAACAACTCTGTGGGGTACGTGTTATTATCCCCCCCATTTTACAGTTGAAGAAATCGAGACAAACAGAGGTTAAGAAATTTGCCCAAAGTCACATACTTTATAAGTGTCTGAGGCTGGATTTGAACTCAGGTCTTCTTGACTCCAAGGCCAGCACAATATCTATTGTGCCACCCAGCTGTCCCTGAGTAGAAGTCTGGGAGTCAAAATCAGATTTTCATCTTTATTCTACCATTGATGTATATAATGGAGCAGGATCTTGAATCAATCTGGGTGTGTTTTCTCATTTAAAAAAAAGATAGATTGGTTAAATATCCTCTAAAATCCTTTCAGATCTAACATTTAGTTATTCTAATTTAGGAATTAACTAGTTTCTATTGGAAATTAGAGAAGTCAAGGAAGGCTTCTTGGAGTAGGTGAAACTTGGATTGAACCTTAAGGAGAGCTCTGGTGTCTAATACAAAGTAGTGAGTATGAAGTACATTCCAGGTGCATGAGGGACCAGTTATGTAAAGATATTGATATGGATGATGGAAATGCCAATTCAGGAAAAAAATCAAGGAATCCATTTTGTGTGGAGCATCGTCTATGTGAAGGCAAGCAATGCACACTCATCCTAGAGAAAAAGGCTTGGTTTAGATTGGAAAGGACCTTTCTCAAAGCAAAACAGGAATTTGTATTGTATAGTGAAGGCAATGGGGAACCACTGAAGCTTCTTAAGGAAAAGAATGATAGTCAAACCTATGCTATAAGAGTATCAGCTGACAACTGTGGATATGAGGAGTAGGGATTAGAGGGGATGGACTTTTTATTCAAGGAGACTAAGACACTATCGCAATGGTCCAGGTAAAGGCTGATGAAGATCTAGACTAGAATGGATTGGACATAAGTAGAGATAGGGGGATGAATGTGGGGGAGCAATATAGAATTGCTCGAACATAGCCATTAATTGGGATATGGAAGCTGAGTCAAAAGAGTCAAAGGAGTGAATTTGAGGACATCATTCAAAGGACTGTGGTGCCCTCAGTAATAATAGGGAATTTCAGAAGGGTCATAGGTTTGGAAGAAAGATAATGAATTCTATTTTGAACATATTGAGAGTGAAATGTCCAATCTGAAATGTCTAAAAGGTAGTTGGCATTTTGGTACTGGAGCTCAGGAGAGAGAAAGCTACATGCAGATCTAGAAGTCATATACAGAAAAACTCAAGGAGGGGTGATAAGATCATCAAGTGAAAGAGAACATTATAGAGTAAAAAAAAGGAGAGGTATGACAAAGTGCCTTGGGGGACACCAACAGTTAGATGAATAAAGAAATAGTAAAAGAAACTGAGAAGAAATCATAAAAGTAGGAATAACCAAGAAAGAGTAATGCCATTAAAACCCAGAAAGGACAGAGTATCTAGAAGTAAAGAGTAGTATAAAGTGTCCCATACTTCAGAAATGTAAAAGATGAGAATTTTTTTAAAAAGGATTGAATGTGACAATTATGAAACTTTGGAGAGAACAGTTTCAATTGAATTATCAGGTAGAAAGCAAGAGAATTTGGAAAAGAGATGAGGTGAAATGGAAATACTAAGTGGGGAGAACTTCCTCAAGGAATTAAATCGCAAAAGGGAAGGTAGAGGACAACAGCTAGTGGGGATGGTAAGATCAAGTGAGGATTTTTAAAGTTGAGGGGACAAGTTGATATGGGCATGTTTGTAAAGCTCAGGGAAGGTACCAGTAGGTAGAGGGAGCACGCACACATACATACACATATAAGTATGTATAGATACATGCATACTTATATACACACACACACACACACACATATATATATATATATATATATATACATACACACATATAGATAGATAGATATAGATATATATTTTACTCACACACACTTAATTCCAGAAAAAGATTAAGTAGTTGAGTTTGGCAAGGGTGTCAGCTACATGAGGGAGAGCAATGCTTAATTATCCTAGAGAAATAGGCTTGATTCAGATTGAGAAAGACTTCAAAAGTCAAACAGAGGAGATATATATGTATATTTGTATATAAATATCTATATATATCTATATGTTATATGCACATTCATAAAGATATATTTGTGTTTATATGTATGTGTGCACATATATATACATATGCATATACATACATATGTGTGTGTATGAGATAAAAAGAGACAGAGATGATAGTGAGAACAGTTTTTTAAATAAGATGGGAGAGGACAGAATAAAAGGAACATATACCTGAGTTAACTTTTCCAAGGATAAGGGTCACTTCTTCATTTAAGAAGAATGATAGTGCCCTCAACAAAAATATGGAAGGCAAGAGAACATGAAAGCTTATGGAGAAAGAGAAGTTTTTTTGAAAAGGGGAATTTGAGTTGCCAGTGGAAAATCGAAGTGGAGATTTTTCCTCAGGCAGCTGAAGATGCAGGACTGAAACTGAGAAGAAAGGTGATGGATGTATACGTAAAGGGAGTAGATACACAGAAATGATAGTTGATGGAAGAGTATAGCTAGAAGATCAGTCAAGGGCAGACTGCTGAAGTCTACCATCAATGGAATCAGAGCATATAGAGATGGTGATCCTACACAGAAGATGAGAAAGGGTCAGAAGGGACACAACAAATAGAAAGAGAACCACCACAAAGCAGTATCAAGAAAACTCTAAAGGCTATAGTATTCAGAAAGAGGAGAAAGTTGACAGTATTAAACACTTTGGAGAGGTCAAGAAAGAAGAAAACTAAGAAAAAGGTCACTGGATTTTTAGCAATAAAGAGACCAATGGTAACTTTAAAGAGCATTTTCCAATGTAGTGAGAATGGAAATCAGATTGCTTGGGGTTCAGAAGTGAGTAGGTGATGAGCAAGGGAGAGGTAAGGAGTGTAGATCATTTTTTTTCTAAGACTTTAGATGTAGGGGAGAAGACAGGGAAAGGATATCAGCCAAATTGGATGGGAGAATCAGGTTAAGGGTTTTGTTTTTAAGATGGGGGAGTTGTGAATATGTTTGTAGCAGGGAAGGATTAAATAGAGGAGAGTTCAAAAACTCTCTGAGGATGATGAGAGACCACATCCTGATGGAGATAGGAAGGGATAGATAGAATCAAGGGCACAAGGAAAAGGTTGACCTTTAGAAGGAAATAAGACAACATTCTCTATCAAGGCTTGGTACAAAGAGAAAATGAGTGATGATGCTGAGGTGATCTGAAGAATGGGATTGGGATGGCAAGTAAGCTCTTGGTAGAGTTTGTGTTTTCTGTCAAGTATAAGGCCTTTCTTCTGCTGGAGGAGGGCAGAAAGGTGGCAGTGTAGGTCATGTGACAAGAGAACAAAATAGCCTCTAGGACGGCAAGCATTCACATTACAAAATTATTTCTGACTTCATGGAAGGACACACACATCATAGCTTCCTCTTGATAAGTTCATATAACATTGAAATTATTCTCCTGTTTACAAGAAATTGATTTATGTATAACTTTTCCAGGATACTTTTATTATAAAACACTGAGGCAAATGCATTCTTAAGGAAACCTAGTCATATTAGAAAATTCTTACAAGTCAGAGATGATGTCCTATCTAAGCAATCTCCTCCAATGCTGAGAACATTATTCTGTATGAATAAAGTACTTAATGTTTGTCGAATTAAATTGATTTAAAAATAACCATAGCGTTATGAAAGAAACAAGGGAGGATAGATCTTTGAATTAGTATACTCACTTTGGAAAACAATTTGGAATTCAACAATTTGGAAATAAAGTGACTAAAACCTCTGACTCTTTGACCCAGAGATTCTACTGCTAGGCATTTACTCAAAGGAGGGTATTGATAAAAAAGAAAATTCTCAGACATGTAAAAATATTTATAGTAGCATTCTTTGTGGTAGCAAAGAACTGGAAGCAAAGTAGATGTATGTCAATAGGGGAAAGGCTAAGCAAGCTATGAATGCAATGGAATATTATTGTACCACAAGAAATTATGACTGATAAATACAGAGAAACATTAAAATACTTAAATGCATTGATAGACACAAAATATAGTAAGCAGAGCAAAGAAAAATACACAATATTACAACAAGGTAAATGGAAAGAACAACAAACATACACACAAAAAAGAAAATGAAGTCTAAGTTGCAAAATTGCAAAGAACAAGACTAAGGAAATGATAGACTCTTTCCCCATTACAAAAGTGGAGCACTCCCAAGTGTGGAAAACGGAATATATTGCATGTTTTAATCTATTAGTTTTGATGCTTTTTAAAAAATTCTTACTTTTTTTCCTTTTCAGAAAACATGTTAGAAAAGAATTGCTCACTGGGAGAGGGAAGGAAGGAAAAAAGGGAAAATTTAGGCCACATAAAAACAAAAATTTTATTTTTTTAAAGAAAAAGTAAGGAGAGAATGGGACAGATGTGGGCCTGCTTGCTTTATCAATTAACCAATAGGGAAAATAGGAAGAGAAGAATCTGAAAATCCAAAATACATTACCTAAAGAATTAAGTACTTATAATTGTATCTACTGATTCATAGAACATATATGTGCGTGTGTGTGTGTGTATGCGTGTGTGTGTCCAAAGGACAATAGTTTACTGAGCCTGCCTAACTTGAGACAGTGCCTCACACATGTTGGTTTAGTGGGGACATATATGCACACACAGAAAGCACTATTTACTCCATAAATAAATGACTACGTAGCTTACATTGTTAGGGTATCATGATAGTGCTATAGCTTAAAAGACTCAAATAACTATGCATTTATCTTGTCACCACAGGTACTTACAGTGTAATTACAAGGTCAACAGTTACTATGTAATTACATAGTTTCAACATTGTACTTTAAAAAAAAAAAAAAGAAAGAAAAGTACCACCTCACCAAACCATACTATTCTGCCACCACCTACTGAGAAAACGTGTTTTAAAATGCAAAATTTCAATGGATGTGAACTGAAAATTTTAGAGGGGAAAATAGCAACCCAGTGAGTCGACCTGCTCTAACAGTCTATGATTCTGGGATTCAAACATTATTTGCTAACCAATTATTCTGATAAAAATCATCTAGTTCAAATCCCTCATTTTCATAATAGCTTTGAAAAAATATTTATTTTTCAGAAAGTGGAAAACAATCTTTTTTTTTGTTCAGAAACAATTATATTGCAACATTTTATCATCAGTAGAAGAGAATGCATATTTTAGAGAAATGGACTTCTAAATTATTTTAAAATATCAGAAGCAATTTGTAACAAATCAGAAAGAGAAAATATGCATCCTTAAAATTTTTTATTCCTATATGGCTGAAATTTGCACATCATTACTGAGGAGCTGTTTAATGTTTGTGCCGTATTGTATAAAATTTAAAGTCAGGACTAAGTCATTTGTACCTTTTCTTTTGCAATGCATGTCAGTTTCTAAATGGTGAATTTCATTAAAACCTTATAAAACTATTCAAATTTTTTTTTATATTCAGGGAAGCAGGACACTGCTTTGATACTCAATATTTGAATGACTCCTTTCAAATTTATTATAGGTTACTATCATACAGAGAATAATAAAGATTTTTTAATTACTTTAGCTCATAAGAACTGGCTGATAGATATTCCATCAATGTTATGATTCCCTTGGATGGAGAAATGCTAAATGCTAACCCAAACAGATTTTAAAACTATAATTACTTGGTAAACAAGGGAATCATAGCCAAATAATTATTCATGAGTACAGATTAAATTCACATGTATATACAGATATATATTTTAAAAATATTCTTAGTGAATTCTTCTTTTCCTCTACTCTAATGTCACTAAACATAAGAAGCATCAGAAAGGTATTTCTCTTGCGATGTTTTACACAAATTACAAAGGCTGTGTACAGAATGCTGCTACATTGTCTATGTTTTCCTCTGTGATGAAGCACATATAGACAATACAAATGGCTTTTCACTATATTAAATACAAAATGCTGTCTTTGTGATTCAGTGACCTACTGAAAAGCCAAAACAAGGAAAGCCTGTAACAAACATTGCTACGAGTTTATTTCTCAACTGCAATCATTCAATCAGCATTTATTATGCACCCAATACATGCATTTCCCAGGAACGGTAGTAGGTAAACATCTAGAAAGACAAAATTGAAAATCTTTACCCTGAGGGAAGTTATTTTCTATCAGGGGGACAGTACATGTACATTTCAAGCATATAACAAAATAAAGGTAATTTAGGTAAGGGGAAGGACATTTCAAAACTAAAGGTTACTATCTGACACGAAGACATACTTTTGGAAGGTTGATTCACATGGACTGCAATGCAGAACCTTGGAAAAGTTCTGCTCAAAA
The DNA here is from genome assembly GCA_028658325.1 of Potorous gilbertii. Lineage (NCBI taxonomy): Eukaryota > Metazoa > Chordata > Mammalia > Diprotodontia > Potoroidae > Potorous > Potorous gilbertii. Next base: position 371,902,995 of record CM053769.1, read on the forward strand.
ACACAGATGAAGGCAGACTCATCTGAGGCAGTGAAACTCATCAGCTTTTTCTAGCCAATCCTGAGTCACATTTTCCCTATGCTGCTGTCAGTGAAACTCTCTGGTTGAGTGTTTGTATGCTTAACTGTGAAGATGTAGATGGTACCCTTATCATTGGATTCATAAAAGAAGGTGTTTTTGTTGAAGTTGGTGTCATTGAATGTGGAAAAGACAGTTTCATACCTTAGCTCTTCCAGTTTTGACTTGGTCTCCAGGCTAAAAAGATGGATAAATCTCCCCTTTGGTGAAATGCAGGCCATTAAAGTGCTTGGCTGGTTCAAAACATGTGTGACCCATCATTTTAGCTGTGCATTTGATAGAGAATGTGGTTAATGCTGAGATCAATGTCTAAGAAACACAAGAAGTTGTCTTTCCTTGCTGGGGTAGAAGTTGCAGACCTTTCCCTTCTCCATGTCACTCCCTGCCCCACCCCATCCATCCCCACCATGCAGATGTCCAAAGCAGGCTTGATGGAAATTAAATTTAACAGGAGTTTATCTTGGCTATCTTTACTCTCCTGGGCATAGACCTAGTTTGATGCTACAAAGAATATCAAGGTAGAAGGCATCTAATTGTCCTCCAGTCTCTGAGAATTGGAGGAAGCTCTCTTCTTCCCAAGGTCTTCCTACTCTGAATTAAAAATATCAGAGAACTCCATGCTGGTACCACCAAAGGTGGTCAAGAGACTTTGCCAGGGTCACCCTGTCCATCTATTTGTGATCCAAATGACTCTTTTACATTAATAGTATCATATAATTGGTCCAGACTCCTGTCTCAATGACACAGAAGACATAGATTTGGTTCTGGTTAAAGTGATATCACATCACTCCATGCTTCTGGGCAAAAGTAGAACATGGCCATTGCTTATGTATACCCTCCCTTCTCCCAGGGAAAACAGAAGGTTTAAAATCTATTTCCCAGATTTCTCATCTATTTCCTCTATTCAGGTGGTTGGTAGCACACTCCAATGATAACGTCACATCTGTTTCAGCTTCTATTTATCTTCACCCAAATGGTCACCAGGTTTTTCTGATCTGGCTCCTAAATTTCTTCATACATCTATTTACCTTTGTTTTTTTCTTTTAATGAAAAACTGTTTTCACCTACACCATCTTCATTTCTGAAAATATCATCACTCATCAACCCAATGATTGTAACAAAGATTTAAAAGCCAAAAATAAAATAAACGTAGTTTAGCAAATTTAAAATATATGCAATGTTATATACTCAAACTCATCCATCTCTGCAAAGAAATAAAGGGAAATGCAATATCTCTTCTCTAGGTTCAACCTTGACTATTATGATAACAGTATTCAGTTTCTTGTTGTTGTTTCCATCTGCATGATTTAGCCACTGCAGTACTGCTTAATTCATCTTACATCAGTTTATATCAGTCTTCTGATGTTTCTTTGAGTTCATAGGAACATCATTTTTAATATAATAGCTTGGCAATGACATTTATGCAGTTCTTACTAGATATATGCCAGGCACTGTGCTAAATGCTTTATAATGCTTATCTCATTTGATCCTTACAACTCTATGAGGTAGATCCTCATTTTACAATCCACTTTGCAGTCTCCCCCACCTTTAACCTCTACTGTTTCTGTTAAACAAGGCACACCCTTCAGAGCCATGAGACAAGTCATTCATCCTTTGGGAGTGCCTATGAGGTCAAATTTGACTGTTTACCCAGAACCTTATCTATGTTTGCACATTTGTTTGTGGATAGATATCTAAGGCTGGAGGTAGTAGGGCTCTCTCCTCTCTTGGATTTTCTATCCTGTGAACTTCTGAATAGCTCGACTGCTATTCTTCCAATGCTGTAATGTTTCTCTCTAGGAAATCAAAACTAGTGAATATATTTAGGTAGTTCTCTGCTTTCACTTATCCATATGCAGCATTTAATGGTTACATTTATTCTGTATGGCCACCTAACAAGAGTTTCAACAACTATTCACTTTCTATTTGGGGCGGGGGATTTTTAGTAAAAGGTATTGTACCTTTAAGAAGATTTAAATATAAAAAAATGACACTGATTAACCTTTAAAATGGTGCCATTTAATCAAAGCAAGTAGATCTTTAATGGGTTTTAAATGAACTAATAAATCACAAGATTTTTCACTGAAATAAACCAAACGTTTGAAATAAATTCCATAATACTCCTGTTGAGGTATATGTGGGGAGGCGTGGAAGATGATGGGTCTACACTGAGTTATTGTTCTGTTTTTGTCCTGTTCTCAGCAAGTTCTTTGTTTAAGACTTTAGTTCTGCGCATACGTAGGTTTGTGTCTTTTATGGGAACCGTACAATTTCAAGGTTATGGAGAAGATCTGTCATTATGCCGTAACTTAAAAGTAATTAATTTTATATTTTTAGGAAAGCTAGTTACCTAAGGAAAAAAAGGGGGAAAAAAAGAGATTCACCATGCACAGTACAAGGCAGTTATCTTTAACTGTCTCTCTATCTGTGTCTCATTATTTCTTCCCCTTCTTTCACCTCTCTGCCTCCCAGCTCCCACTACTCCTTTTCTTGAAGCATATATGAGGTTCATAACAGGTACCAAGCCCTAGTCAGACAGTAATTTCATTAAAGCCTAGAATAACCCACATACCACACCTAGTCCTGTTTCCAAGAAGATATAATTACAAAGCAACAACTAGTAAACCAGTTGTAATATGAATTTCAGACTAATAAATTTAAGAGTGAGGTACTGAAAGAGCACTCACTAGTCCAGGGTCTAAAGAATTAGGCTGAAATAGCTGTTCTGCCAACTCTGTTACGCTGGGGATGTGATTTAACCTTTTCTGGGCCCTCATTTTCCTCATCTGCAAACTGAGGAAGCATGATCTCTCTAGTATAAAAGCATAATGGGTTTCGAGTCAGAAGACCTGGGTTCCAAACCTACTTCCTACTTATTATCTCTTGTGATTTAAGCCAAGTCACTTAACCTCTCTGGGCCTCAACTTCCTCATCTGCAAAATGCGGGAGTTGGACGAGGTCTCTAGCTCTAAATCTATACTCCCTCCTATCAACCAATCGGCTTGGAAATCCTGTGATCATTTATTTTAAACCACGAACGGAATGAAATACAAAAAGGTACATAAACCCTGCTAAATTGTGGTTAAAGTACATATATGCCACACCCTAAGCAAGATTATGATGGAAACATAATTGTAGGAGTTGGGATGAGGTATAGGCAAAAAAAAAAATGTGATTAAAGCACAGAAAGCATGAAATAAGCTCCTTTCCCTTCACCAAACACAAAAGTAGTACTGGTCTTATTTGGACAAGCAAGTCTGAGGCAAAGCCACCCTTTTCAGATACTTAGTAACAAAGAACTAGAGGGTCCTTTCTCTAGCTAGACTTAGTTCTGAACACCAACTAAGTTATAATCAAACTATAGCACTCTGTGAACTAAGGTATCACCAGCTTTCACTAGATAGATCAAATAAGTAAAATGTTCTATAAACAATAAGGGGCTATATAAAGATATTATTAACTGTAGCTCATCCATAGGACAAAGAAAGAGAATTAAGTTGAGACAAAGACCCTGTGGTTTCCAGTTCGAACTCTGCCACCAAATATCTGGGCAACCTTGGGCAAGTCATTAATTCAAACTGAGCAAACATTTATGGAATATTCACCATGTAAGAGGCACAACCTCTCTGAGTCTTGATTGGACTAGTTGATTTCCAATGTTCTCATCTCCTCAAAAATTTTATTCAGTCACTGGGATACATTTTCTGTAACACTTGCCTACTTAGGAAAGGCAGTCAAAACACAAGTGTTTTCTGGACAAACTGGGATACCTAATAATAAAGTAAATTTTCTAAAGCAATATACTTCCTTAAAATTACACCTTAGTTATTACTTTTATTTTACCTACTCCAAAACTTCAAGGACCCATGACTTTATAGAAACCTCTGTCTTGGACAGTCTTGCTCAGTTTCTATGTCTAAAAGAACATGATACCATGAGAAGTATGCTGGACTTGGAGTTAGAAGAGCTGGGTTCAAATCTTCCACCTGCCATTTACTACTTGTGTTAATGTTGGGCAAGTCATTTCGCCACTAGCGCCCTCAGTTTTCTTAAATATAATATGAGGCTACTGGTTGGATCAAATGACTTCCAAAGTCCCTTCTGTTTTTAAATCTATGATCCTATAAAGATTCATAATTTTGTAGCTAGTCTTCTGCTGTACTTCTCTAAAGATTCATAATTTAGTAGCTAGTCTTCTGCTGCACTTCTCTGACCTTAACTTGGCTAGTCATCAAATGGCACAATAGATTTGGGATCTACTACCTCACTTTTTTTTTTAACACTTGCCAATTGCCATTTTATTACTTGTCACTCAATTTTCAAATTTAGTCCCATCCTTAACACTTACTTAACATTGTGAGGATCATATGAGATGATACATGTAAAAAGCTTTGTGACACTTGAAGCATCACCTAAATTAAAGCTATTGTTGTTATATTTTAAAATCTATCCATCCAATTGCGATCCATGACAGGTTATATAATAAGAGCAAAAAATAGCCCATGTGATCCATGGTTATTCAATGCCAAGAAGTCTAGAGGAGACTGAACAAGTTGTGGTATATGATTTGTGATGGAATGTTATTGGGAAATAAGAAATGGCAAGCAGGATGGCTTAAGAAAAACTTGGGATAACTTATATGAATTGATGCAAAGCAAAGTGAGCAGAATTAGGAGAGCATTGTACATAGGTAACAAACTAAAGCATATTTTTTTAAACTTTATTTTTTCTGTATTTTGTATATTTTCTCTTGTAACATGGCTAATATGGAAATGTTTTGCATGACTTCACATATATAATCAATACCACATTTCTTGCCTTCTCGAGGGGGGGAGTAGAACGATAGGTGGGTGGAAGGGTTAGAATTTGAAACTCAAAGAATTTTAAATTTATTATGTGTAATTGGAAAATATTTAATGAATTAAATAAAAATAAATACCTTGTAAAAAGAAGGAAACAAATATTTATTAAGTGCCAACCATATGCTAAGCAGTGTGCTGGCTGCTTTATAAATATCATTTGATTTTATCCTTGCAACGGCGCTGTAAGGTACACAAGTCACATGGGATGAGAAAGTACACAAGGGTTGTGATTATACCAGCATAGGGAGCACTCACATTGGAGAGATCACAGAGCTACGGAAGTATGTTTGACTCCATGGTCCCTGAAAATTTCGGTTCCTTTCATGTTAGTATAGTTTGTAGAATAATGAAAATCACTGGACATCTGATACAAATTAAGTTACTTGAAGGAAAGAAGGGGTCAGGTATGTGCCCAGAATACCACATACCTGGCTTTGCAGTGAAATACCTATCACATAATAGGAGGCATTTCCTCTCCTGTTTTAGTTGTGAATAGGATAAAGCTGTGCAGAAATGGAAACTTGCTTAAATAATGTGAGCAATAATGTGGTGTTAAAATGAAAAGTGTTTGAAGTTACATATTACATTCAAACGAACACGGCCATAATTCATTGTGATTAATGTTAATGTCAGAAATATTAAAGAAAGCAGCAATGATTTCTATCCTCATGTCATGTGCTACCCTTTCTTTTATCTTTCATTCCCTCTGATCAATGAAATTAACGTGCAATAAATTCCAAACCGATAAAAAGAAATTTGTCTTTACACAGCCGTTTGGTCAGCCTGTGGGAATCACTGCCACGGGAGGTCAGGAGACAAATGGTAAGGCTGGCTTTAAAAAGGGATCAGATAATTTTATGACCATTAATAACACTTGTAGCTTTGCAAGCTCAGGCACTGATAAGGGTAATCCAATCATCCTTGGGGCACATACTAATTGTCTTCTGGGGTCAGAGACACTCGTCCCCCCCATGCCCACTAACAAGCTACCTATTGGAGCTAGGTACAAAAGGGGTTGTGACTGAGGGAGAGGACTCTAGACATTTTACTCTGGGGAATAGTAGGTTCTAGTCCTAGGTCTGGACTAGCTAGCTGTGCTACCTTAGACAAATCAGTTAATCTCTCTGGAACTGCTTCCTCATCCATTAATGAAGGGTTTAGATTAGATCTTTAGAGATTCTACTAATTTTAAGATTCTGTATGGAAGATAAAGTACACTGAAGGACAGGGAAATGTGTAAAAGGAAAGAGAGGTTATATTTTGTCTACATTTTACTTTAGTTAGACAATACCTAGGGAATTGCATTTAGCTCTAGGGGCTGTATTTTAAGAATACTGGCAATCTAGATGGCATGCAGTGTGGTATACTTAGAAGAGGGTGGTAGCTGAAAATAGGAGAATCAGCTTAAGGAGCTGAGGATGGTTTTCCTTGGAGAAGGGAAAACTGAGGGCGGAGAGAGGATGGTAGCTGTCTTCAACTATCTGAAGAATTGCCATATGAAAAAGATATTGGGTAGAAGAAAATAGCTGAGAACAGAGCTCAGGATCCATGACTCCAAATACAGCTCCCCTTCTAATATACCCCACAGCCTCAATGGAAGCTTATCTTTAGAGATACCCTAAATGAGATTCTTTGTCAGATATAGCTTAAATGGAATCACCCTTCCCATTCAAAGAGTTTATGATTCCAGATCTTCTACAAGATCTTTATCTCTTACCTGGATTATTCTCCTACTCATGACTGGCACTTAGAGTACTAAAGAAATTCCTTGCTACAAGATTCCCAGAAGATATTCCTCAGGCCTCAGAAGAGACCTAAAGAAAATAACTGTTAGTGTTCGCTCCTGGCCAAGTAGTGCTCATGGCATAGAACAGAGTTGTGGGGAAGGCTTCCAACAGCAGCAGGGTCTACTACAATTGCACCAGGTTATTTTTTTATACCCTGCTATCTCTATACACATGGCTTTATGTTCATTACCGTCTAATCTCTTCTCAGTAAACATTTAATTTGCCATTGATCAGTTCATCAATTAACTGACCAGATTTTTTTTTTTTTATAAATACCTGATTTGATCCTCATGACAATTCTGTGAGTTAGGTGCAATTATGAGAGCCATTTTACTATTGAGGAAACTGAGGCAAATAGAAATTAGGTGATTTGCTCAGGGACACATAGATAGTGAGTATTTGAAGTCACATTTGAACTCTTCTTGACTTTAGCACTCTATCCACTGTGCTACCAGTTGCCTCTTTCATGGAGATAGAAGATACAGCATTATGTATGAAGAGCAAGTAAGTAATTTTTGTTGCAATGTAAGGTAGGTGAAGGGGAGCAATTTGTAATAAGCTGGGAAAGTAGGCTAGATCCAGACTATGAAGGACTTTCATTAGCAAAGAAGTGTATATTTTATCCTAGATGTAAAGGGGAGCCACTGGGGCTTTTTGTCATTGTCTGACCTGTGCTTTAGGAACATGTCTCTACTTTGGAAACTATAGTGAGAATAGAATGGAGATGGGAGACCAATTTTGAGGTTATTGCAATGATTCAGAAGAAAGGTGGTGAGGTCTTGAATTAGGATGATAGTAGCGTGAGCAGAGGGAAGAGGTCAGATATCAGAAGTGTTAGGGAAGTAGAAATGATCATACTTCACAACTTAAAAAGAGAAAAGTATCTTATTAGTACTCTCATCACTTAAGGATTCCTAAAAACTGACCTCCACGTTACTAAGTTACTCTGTCCACAACTCTCAGCAGCAGGACACCATGATTCTGCTAATAGGCTTATAATACACAGACACCATTTACTTTCATAAAACTGCAGGGGTAAAACTCTACTTGAATTTGGTGTGTTCAAACTCATGATTATCAATAATTTGTTCTGAAGATTCATTAAAGCTCAATGTATTTATTGCCCATATATATTTACAATAACATTCAGCAAAGAAGCAGGTTGGCATAGTAGCAAGGGAGCCAGCCTCAAAGTCAGGAAAAGCTCCACCTTCAAGGCAGACTGACTGTTTGGACTTGGGCAAATCAATGAAGTTCTCAGTGTTCCAAGACTTTCTGTTCCTGAGAACAAAGTAAAGGTATGTCATGTGGGGAATAAGTGTTAACCAGTATTTCTCTGCAATGCTACAGAACAATATTAATAATACTGTTATTATTAATAGCAATATTAATAATACACTGAGAGAGAGTCAATCTTGCAGCCATAAAGACCTGGGGCAAAACATTTGATTTCTCAGTTTCCCAGGCAATTTCTCAAGCTGATGTTGTTGGGAATGTTCAGGCTTGTGTGGGTAGAGGGATCTTCCTTGGTGGTGATTCTCAACAGTAATGAAATCACAAGGATGGATGAAGAAGGAAAAGATGATGATGATGATGATGATGGATGGTGAGGATGGTGATGATGACAACTGATATTTATGTGTAAGCTTTTAGCTCACAAAATACAATACTGCTCATTCGACCTTATGAATCATCCCTGAGGTTGAGACTACAGTTATTAATATTTCCATTTCATACTGAAAAAAAAAACAAATCAGAGAGAAGCAAAATAACAGTGAATAGAACATGGACTTGGAGTCAGAAACATACAAGTTCAGATCTTACTTCAGACACTTACCCTATATGTAATATTGAGATGGTTACTTTACTACTCTAAGCCTCAGTTTTCTTATCTGTAAAATGGAGATAACTATCAATTTCATGGGGTTGTTATAAAGCTCAAAAGAGATAATGTCCATTAAGCTTTTTGCCAACTTAGCAAATACTCTGTCATTCTTTAAAGTGAAGATGAATGTTCATCATCATATGGCTACTTGGTGTCAGGGACAGGATTCAAATCCAAATTTCTTGACTTTGAGTCCAGTACTCTTTCTATTACTCCACACTGACATTCTGCCTCCTTCCTCTCTGCTTTTCTGCATGCTGTGTCCCAATGCCTGAAATGTCCTCTCTCATGAGCTGCATCTCTTGACGTTCCTGGGTTCTACTAAGTCTTAGCTGAAGTGCTATACCCTAGAGCAGTGGATCCTAACCTGAGGTCCACCAACTAGTATCTAAAAATGTGTACACGTATACATATATGCTCAAGTATGTATGTACATGTATATATATAGAATTTCAAAATAACTGGCTCTCTTTGTAATCCAATGTATTTCCTTTTATGCATTTAAAACACATTATTCTGAGAAAAGAGCTCATAGGCTTCATTATACTGCCAAAAGGGTCTACATCAAAGATGAAGTTAAGGACATCGTAAAGAGCAACTTTCCTAAGACCTCATTCCCTAAATGTTGCCCTTTCCTATATTCTTCAAATCAGTTTTCATTTGGTAAACATTTTATCTGTAACTATGTATGTACATGCTGCTTATTATCCTTAGTAGAATGTAAAGCCTTTGAATGGTGTGGTCTATCATTTTTGTCTTTTAATGCCTAGAACCCCATCTTACTGGGGAGGCAACTAAGCCTGCGAGGTTAAGGGACTTGCTCAGGGTCACCCAGTCAGTAAGTATCTGAGGCAGAATTTGAAAGCGGGTCCCCTTGATTCTAACCCTCCAACCACTATGCCCTGTGGTTCTTAAAGTGGAATTGGAACCACCAAACCAAGTTCTGAATCCTACTTTTGCTATTTCCTACTGCTGGAACCATAACGAGTCACTTTTTTCTCCTTGGGATTCAGTTTCCTCATCTATAGAATAAAGGGGTAGCAACAGATAATTTCTAAGATCTCCTATAGTTCTAAATCATGCAACCATGCCTTTTCCTGAAGATCACAGAAAGACTTTTTGGTCTTATTACTTATTATGTTTTACTTACTCAGCTCAAAGAGCAGCTCATTATGGTACCTCCATAGGAATTCTCAGCAGGCAGATTAAGCAACAAGGTCATTATTTTGTTATACTCACAGATTTCTTGAGTTCAAAAGGGCCTTGAAGGCCATCTAGTCCCACCTTCTTATTTTATAGACCAGCACTAGCTAGAGAAGTTAAGGAATTTGCACAAGGTCATGGAGGTAGTGAGTAGTAGCCCTGGGACTGAACCAGATCTGGAATTTGAATGAAAGTCCACAGCTTCCACAGCCAATGTCTTTTCCATTGTACCATGATGCTCTGCTTTGGTTTTATATGTGTAATGTGCTTAGTGCCAGAAATTCAAAATGCCTCGAATGTACATCAGAACGTCTTTGCTCTTTTTAGTTTAAATAAACAGGTTGCCATCCGAAGACCTCATAAAAAAAAATCCCTAACTTGAGGACAAGGACAATAAGGAGATCTGGTTTGTAATTCACATTAATCAAATCTTTTGTTTCTGTCAAGATTATCAAATTACTAGATTATGAAATTACAGGAGGAACAATGTGACTCTACTCTCCATGAGAGTAGCTTTGTAGACAGGAAAACCTGAGTCCAAGTTTCACCACTAAAACATACTGGTTATATAATCCTAGATAAATCATTTAATCTCACAAATCTCCAGGTAAGTCTTTAAGAATATAAGTTGCAGAGGAGGTGCTGACTTACACTGGTAAAGGGAGTTCCCTTTTTTGGGAAATCACAGGTCCTATCCTTATCACTTTCTCTATGAAACAATACAGTTATAAGCTACTCTACTTCTACTGAAGCAATTAGACTGATGAGTTACTTTACAACAGAAGACAGCACCTGGATGAATAGGAATGGATGGATTCTTTCAATGGAGTGAAAGTTCAAATTGATATCACCAATCCATTTGAGTATCTGAGTAATAACTAGAATTTGTATAGTATTTTAAAGTTTGCTAAGTGCTTTACAGAAACTACTTCACTGAGCCTTTTAACAACCTTTTAAGTAAAATAGGATACATTTTATCCATATTTTACAGATGAGAAAATAGATCAATGAATTTGAAAACAGATCAGAGAATGAATAATAGTGGAGACTAAAAAATAAGGAGCAAACCTCCTCAAATTGCCATGAGAAAAGCCTTCCTCTGAAGTGAACAAGCAAATAAGTTGTTTGCATGAATTTATTCTGTACCTGAGTTTGGAAATACGTACTAATGACTCACACAATCTGACTTCAAAACTGATTCTGATCAGTGGGAAGATGTGACTTAAAATAGGATTGAGGATCAAAGGCAAAATAGAATTTAAATGGCAAGGCATATTAAATTTGGGTAGGGTCTGTTAGGTCTTATTTAACATCTCTGTTAATGATCTGGAAAAGAGAAATAAACAGCATGTTAATTAAAACTGTAGGTAGTATTATACTGGCAGGGGGTGTGAGCACTAGTGAGAAATAATAAGGACCCTATTGAGGTTAGGAAAGGGGGCAGAAAATAAGTACATGTAGAGAAAACATATATATTTAATGGGATTTAAGGCACTTGTAAAGTAGGGCTGCTGAAAGTGAGATGGATTACAGGCAGCAAATTAAATACAAGGTAGCAATAAAATACCATGGGGAAAAATAGTTACCAATTGTGATATTCCAACCCAGATACATGGCACTAAGTAGAACCAAATCTATATGGGTCACCTTTGGAATCACACAGTTAGGTCTGAATATCTATGCTTTAGAAACATGTGTTCAAAATATATTGTAAGGCATCAGTATTCAGAACAGTGTCATTTCAAGAAAATGACTTCCAATTTTTAAAAAAATGGTGCTTGGTACATTATAGTTTCAAACCAATGTTTTATTAATAAGTAGAAAAATGCCATACAACTATTACCTAATTATAATTAGTAATTGTTTTATAAGTTGAGAGTGAGGTCAGGTCAAAAAAGTAAGACTAGAAGAGTGCATATTTATAATACGTGCATACAATATGTATTAGAAAGGCCTAAGAATTACTTAATGTGGCAAAGAAAATGGGACATTTATAATTATAATTAGGAAGTGGTAGATTTAGGTGAGATTTATGTCATGAAATAGTGAAGAGGCAATGTAGTATAGTAGAAAGAATATTGGATTTGGAATGTAGAGAAAGAGTTTCAGGCCCATCATGGATAATTCCTAGCTAAGTGACCAAACACAAGTCATCTAACCTCTTTAAGATACAGTTTCCTCAGGAGTGCAGTTAGTATAAGAATCCTTTGCGCTAACTACCTCATTTTGAGCAAAGTTCTGTTTCCAAAAATTGTATATTTTCTTTTTTTATGACCTTCTAAAAGTCAATAAACATAAACACTTCATTAAATAGACAGGAAAAAAAGGCTAAATATAAAACTATGATGTCTATGGCATACACAAGTTTCCAAAGTGAGCTATACCACCCCCTAGAATGATCCAGTGGGGCAGTAGTAGCCTCAGGTACAATTGAGGGACAATAAAAATAAGAGGGCACAGGAAAGAAAAGAAGAAAATTTGAAAAACTATTTGTACATGTTTCATCTGTTATGTAACAGAGTTAGAGTCATAGTGATTACACTATTTTCCAAATAAATACACAAAATGCAAGTTACAACTGATCAGTGGTCAAGTCCTCTGAGAGGTCTTAAGAAGCAAGTATTGGCAGGAGAATGCTTCATGTATTGTCAGGAAGTCCAGCATGCATCACCAGAAATATATGTGTTAATGACTTGTTTACAATACAGTATTATACAGTTACATGATGCAATATTGTACTGTCAAAATATCAATGCAGGAAAGAAACCACAAATTTAAAATAAACTATTAAATTTAAGATGCATTATTTTAAAATATATATATGCATATATATTGAAATGATGCAATTTTTAAAAAAAGGTTAAAGGGTTAAAGAGAGTAGATTTTCAGGGGGGTACTAAGTAACTTTTTTAAAGGGGGCAATGGCCAAATAAGCTTGGGAATCTCCAACGTAGAATATGTTTTATAAGGTGCATAATTTAAAAAAATAACATGATTCTATTGCCATTGCCCTGCTTGTTTGTATTCATTTCAAACTTCCTTCTGTTTTATTCTGTGAAATGCACTAATGTTTCTTTGATAACTCTTTTCTTTATTTCCTTCTTTTTTATCACTCTTCCTACCATCCCCCCATTTCCCTAAATTCCCTCCCCTTTCCTAAATAGTACTTCTTTTCCTGGTAACAAGCTTTGCAAAGTGAAACACATTCATACATTAGTTATATCTGAAAACACCTCATTCTACATCTTTATTCCATCATCTCTCTGCCATTTACTAGCTCTTACTGAACACTGGCTCTCCCTCAGTCAGTGTTTCCAGTACTGGATGTACCTTTGCTTATTCTCCTCAGTTCACTGGTTGAAGTGGGAAAATTAGAAAACCCCTTGAACCCCACTGCCACTTCTAGTTTCTCCCCTTATCTCCACTGCAAGCAACCTCTCCTTTTTGAGGTTCAAACTATTGATATCTACCACCTAATCACAATCCTGACAGATAGCTGCTGTCTACAGACTTCTGTGATGGACGTTCTCTCCATAATGAGTTTGGTACATGCCTGGTTCACAATTTTTCTCTCCTCCTCAACCCCTGCTTTTATACATTGAACATACATACTGACTCTTCCTCAAATATCCTCAGTTCCTCAACTTACTCACTTCTCATGACTTATTCTTCCATCCACCTCATATATGCACAAAGATGGTCAAACTCTTTATCTTGCCATTATCCACAAATGTACTATTTCCTCCTGTAAGATTTCTGAAATCTTCCTATCCAGCCACAATCTGATGACTTTTCACCTCTCTCTGTGCCTTCCCTATGCTTCTTCCATACTGTGACCTCCAATCCTTTGACCCTTCAATTCTCTCCTAACGAATCACCCCTATTCTACTGCTCCTCCTTTCCTCATCTGGACCCCTTGGTATACCAATTTAAGTCTATACTCCTCTCTTGAATGCCTAGCTCAATAATCATTTTACTGATGATATCCTGCCATAGGCTCAGCCTTAGATCATTCTCAACATTTGCCATCTTTACTCTTACTAATGGAATGCTGAACAAAGGTAAGGGAAATCACACAAATATTCTGAATGAGTCCACCACAAATTTATGTTATATAACCACGACTGGACCTTCCCTTCTGCTAGGCAATCCTTCTATCTGCCTAATCAATTCATCTCACTCTCTACAGTAACTCTTCCAAACCTTTTCATCACTTGCTAAACTCCCATGACTCTACTTTCCCCACCTCTGATGTTAAGGACCTTGCCTCAGATTTTACAGAAAGAAAAAAATTCAAGAGATTTGCCCTAAGCTCTCTCATCTCTCTTGACTTGGATGTCTTTTCCATGGCATCTTCCTTCACCTTTATCTCCCATGATGAGCTGGACTTACTCATTACTAAGATTAACTGTACTGGGGCAAGCAATTCCATTCCTTCCTGTCTCCTCCAGCAAACTGCACCCTCTCTCCCTTCATTTCAATCTCTTTCTGTACACTAGCTCACTGTCTACTGCCTAGAAACCTGTCCAGGTCTCCCTCATCCTGAAAAAATTCTCTTCTGATCCTTTCATCCTCACTAGCTCTCATCCTTTGTCTCTCCTGCCATTTGTGGCTAAGCCCCTTCAAAAGGCCATCGACAACAGGTGCCTCCATTTTTTCGCCTCTTCTTCTCTTCTTAAGCCTTCATAATCAAGCTTCTGACCTTATAATTCCAACCAAACGCTCTCTCCAAAGTTGCCACTCATCTCTTTTTTACACTTTCTTTTTATTTTTGAGTTTCAAATTCCCTTCCTCCTTCTAGCCCTTCCCCCTCACCCACTGAGAAGGCAAACAATGTGATTCTCACTATACATAATAAGTCATGCAAAGATGTTTCCATATTAGCAATGCTGCAAAAAAAAATTATGCTTCATTTTGTACCCAGAGTTCATCAGTTCTCTCTCTCAGGGTGGATAACATTCTTCATGACAAGTCCTTCGGAATTGTCTTGGATCAGTGATCTTTTAATTGCCAAAGCCAATGGCCTTTTCTCAATCCTCATTCTCTCTGACCTCTCTGCAGCCACTGTCACTGATGAGCATTTTCTCCTCCTTGAAAATCTCTTCTCTTTAGGTTTCTTTAGGTTTTGAGGATGCTACTTTCTCCTAGTTCTCCACCTTTCCAGTCTCCTTGCCATATCCTCTTCAATCCAGTGAGACACTGGTCTCCTGACTACTGGATGAGTAAGGCATTCCATCTCTCAGCCCTGGAGATTTTCTCTGACTGTCCCCTATGTCTGGGATGCTTTCTCTCTGTCTCCATCCCTGACTTCTTGCAACTCCCAACTAAAATCCCCTCTTCTTCGGGAAGCCTTTCTCCACTTCTCTTAATTCTGCCTCTGTCACTCATCCTTTACCCCTCTGTTAATCAATTACTATTTATTCTGTAGATAGCCTGTTTGTATATATTTGGTTTTTGTTGCTGTTTCTCCTATTAGATTGTGAGTTCTTTGAGAACAGTAACTGTCTTTTGCCTCTTTTTACATCCCCAGTGCTTGGCACACTATCTGACATATTGTAGGCACTTAATAAATGTTTATTTATTGATTGATTGGTGCCAAACAGTGGAAAACATGATTATTCATCAGTTGTGGTGATTGATAATTACATGGATGGTGTTCTTCACTCTTTCAAAGATCTTTTCCCTTATGTTACTGTAGGCACTACATAAATTGCTCTTTGAGTTCTATTCACTTCACTCTGAATCAGTTCACACAAATCTTTTTAGGTTTCACTCAATCTGTCCTCCCTTTTATGCTTCCTTGTGGCACAACAATATCTCATTACATTAATATACCATGATTTGTTCATCCATTCCCCAACAGATAGGTACCCACTTTGCTACAACAAAAAGAAGTACTGCTATGAATATTTCTGCATATACGGATCTTTTCTCTCCATCTTTGATCTCTTTGGGCTATATGCCTAGTGGTAGAATCCTATTTAATTTCATCTTATTATATATGTCCAACCATTTAGTTGATTGATATTACTATGAATACTAAACATGTCATCTAATGCTTCAGTTATCCTTCTCAGCTTATATCATTCACAAATTTGACAAGGGTTCCTTCCATGGCTTCATCTAAATCATTGATAAAAGAGTTTAAGAGCACAGAACCAAGAACAGACCCATGAGGCAATTCATTAGGGAATCTTTCCAAGTTGATATTGACTGATTAATATCCAGTCATTCAACAAGTACTAGACCTACCTCTCTCCAACCCGGGCATAAGAAAATTGCTTTTTAGACATTCACACACTACAAAAAGTGAGATATTATTATTAACACAGTAGTAATGAGTACAAAGCATAAAAACAGAGTTGCTATGACATCATTGTCAATTACAAAGTAGAGTCTGAATTCTGAATTGCCATTTTGAAGAGTAATATGGACTTATGTTTAAACCCTGATGTAAGAGATATGGAGCTTAGCTTCACAACTTGGAAGAGCTAGTTTCTAGTCTTGCCTCTAACATATACTAGTATGACCTTGGGCAAATCGCTTAACCTTTCAGTGCTACCTATTTTGTAATGATTACTTTCTATCCCAATCCCAATTAATTCTATTAGAAGGTATTGTTTGTAGGAGTCTTCATAAGAGATGAAGTTCTAAATGTGTGCACAAGATGGTTTGCAGTCTGCTAATATCCTTTTCATATCAAGAAGGGAATAGCTAATTGACTAACCAAATAAGCTAGCCCCAGGCCACTGGTGGCTTGAAAGAATGGGAAAATTGGAAAAAATACTTCAGCAAATGATTCAGTCCATTTGTGAAGCAAGGGAGAAGTCCAGGCTCAGGAGTATCTTGGGGAGGCCAGTTCTTGCATGTGTAGTAGATAATAGCAAGGACTGGAGCAATGAACTCAGAAGAAGGGGGAAAACAGACCAAAAGACAATTTATCCAAAGTCTACCTGGAAGACAAACACAGAGAAGTATAGGCACAGAAAGACAAAAACCCAATGGAAGAAAGAGCTTCAAGGATCATGATTTTCTCCCATCAAAGAAAAATGTTAGCAATGAAGAATTTGAGGAAAGAGTCTAGTAATCAGAGGTTGTGAGTTTACACTTTGGCTATATCCATTCTCTATATATGTGCCTCCCCATCACTGTATTCTAAGTATGTGTCCACTTTGCATGAATCTTTGTATATTTATTGGAATATATGCCCTACACCTTTGGTAGGATATGTTGCACCAATTTTTTTAAATTATGCTACATTAGTAAATATACTTTGCCAAAAATCTCATTGATGTGGACTGGATGATGGAAAGGGGAAGCTAACCAAGGGGGAATCATGAGTAAGAGTAATATAAATTGCAGTCATCAGGGTTGTCCCAGACCCCTGAACATATTGATAATAACCAGTTTTCTTCTGGGAATGCTAAACAGCAAGTTGGGAATCTGGCCTGGAGGACGGCTAATTAACTGAGGTGACTGGATTAAATGATTTCAAATGTCCTTTTTAGGTCTAAATGCATGATCCTATGAGCCCACATTCTAGTTAAAACATAGTTTACATAATATAGTCCCTTTTACAATCATGTGAAAAACTAAGCCAGAAGAAATTTATTGTGTGAGGAAGGAGTTGTGAATGTTCAAGGATTCCATTGTGTTTATAAAAAAAAGGCTACAATGATGACAACAAAAGACAAAATACACTTGTCAGCAATGGAATCACTATTACCTAGTTACATGGTTATGTTGAGCAATTAGGTAATAGAAACTTACTAAGTTTTCATTTTGGAATTGGATTAAAAAAAAAAGGTTGTATTCCTTCTACTCTCACTACCCAAAATATAACAGTTGTAATGTCAAGTTTTAATGTCAAGGATAAGGAGCAAAATGGAAAATTGTTAAACAAGAAATTTGAAATACATTAGTTTACCTTCACATTTCAGCTAGAATATCCATATCCTCTGTTTCCCTCCCCTCAGCCCCCAAATCACAGTGAATTACCACTATCAATGGAAAGCAAATCACAACTCACAGGAGTCAAGTTTTCAAAGGCCACTCATCAAAGTTAAAGGGCACCAAATTGCCCTAATCAACTTTATGACTTATAAATATGAACTTAAGCAGTGACAAAATAATGCTCAGATCTGCAGCTAGAGAGATTTATATTCAGCACTGAACTAACGTGTTAGCTCTTTGTTTTTCCTGTCCTCCTTGGTCCATAAATCAAGTGGAATATCTGTACATCAGCAATGTTGTATATTAGTGCAGTTTTATTAGACCAACAAATGCATTATTCTATAAAGTGAACTTATATCAAAAAATGCAAGAATAAAGGGATCTGAATTATATATAGGCTTCATCATAACACACTATTGACTATAAATTTAATGCTGCATTTGCAGATATTACTGGCTTACATCTCTTCCCTTTGATATCATACTTATCACAACACTTTATGGTACTCTGAAGTTATCCTAGCAAGCTTTAGCTCCTTGACTTTCTCTTTCTCCTATTTCAATGTAGACTTCTGCTATGACTGATTGATCCCTACTACTCATACCCCTTGATTCAATATAAAATAGTATCTTGTTTGCATCTGTCATAAACTCATTTCTAATTTTATACTAACTGGAACTTAATTTAAGTTCCATGTGATCAGGCCCTGTATCAAAATTGCAGGATTTAATACTAGATATGACTTTCTCTAACTATCTCATGTCAGCAATAAGGAAAATGATAACTAGGCAACTTGAACGACTTCTAATATTATACAGAAGAGAGTAGACGCCAAAAGAGAGGCTGTGACTTGTCCAAATAAGCACCATGTCTGATATGTGAACCCGGGTCTTCTGACTCCAAATCCATTTCTTTTTCCTCAAAACATACCTTATTTAATGTTCAATAGATAGCTAGTATGATTCATTGGTATCTTTCAAAAGAACGTGATGAGGTGGACGCCCTTTTGTGAATATGGAAGGACAGGGATGAAAACCATGTAGGATGGGCTAGCATGAAGATGCTGTGATCTAGAAGAAATATCTCAATCAATGACAATATACTACAGATACATTGTAGCATTCAATTATCTCCTAAATGGTCTAAACTATCCTTTGAAGATAGCAGGAAATGAATAAATGCTGTCTGAATTTAATTACCATGTTATTTCCCCCCCCACACACAAGAAACTTCAGTGGCTCCCTATTATTTCTAGCATCAAATATAAACTCCCCTAGCATTTAATGCCCTTTACAGGTTAGCTCCTTTTTATCTTTCCTACCTTCTTTGGTTTGCTAACAACGCTGGTCTCCTTGCTGTTACACACAACACTCCTCCCTGGAATGCTTTCTCTCCTCACGTATAACCTATTGGTTTTCCTGGCTTCCTTCAAGACTCAGTTCAAAATCACCTTCTGCCCAAGGTCTCTCTTGGGCTCTCCTACAACTAGTGCCTTTTTTTGAGCTTGCTTTCTATATAATCCATCTGTTGTATAAGTACAAAGTTGTTTGCATATTGTCTCCCCCATTAAGATATGAAACTTGTTTTGTTTTTCTAAGTATATCTAGAACTTCCTCTAGTGCCAGGAACACCAGAAGAGCATAATAAATGCTTACCAACTCAAGCAGAGTAGGAGTCAGCTGGGATTTGAAAATTATCCTTGAAAACTTTGTGCTTATAGTACCACATGGAAAGCTTAGAAAAATAAATAAAATTGTAAGTATATAGTTGAAGAAGATCCTTCGGTGAGTCAGAAATAGATGTCATGAATAACTTTGTAATACAGCACAGCTTCTACAATTATCGCAAATTTTCAAAAGCAAAATTGGAACATAGGTAGTAAACTCTTTCATAGCTTGATATTGCTTGTTGCCTTGTGGGGGAAAAATCCAATTCAACTTTGCCTTGCATGATTCATATACATATATATCAATGCAATCCTTTTGGCCAAGTATTTATTAAAAACTCTCACCCAGGATGCTTATAAACAATTTTAGAAATCATACAATATAATATTCATAGCTGTGTTCAAGAACTGACCTTCTGAGCTGACTTTATTATAAGCTATAAAAGTGCCAGCTAATAAAACACAAGGGCATTTAGTTGAATTCCAAGACTCTAAATTTCCAGGCATAGCATACCCTAAAATGCAGCCTTCTTTGTCAGTGACAGTAGAAATTCTGCCATGAAACACGTGACAACACAGAAATCCAGCACTATTGAAATAGGCTTTCCATTTAATTCTGAATGTTGGATGTATCCTAGATATTCAAGCTGTGGCACCAAGCATCTCTGTTGTCGCTTATTTGTTGTTCAATAACACACATATAATTTTTTGTAGTTTTACCCATGAATATTTATTCTACATAAGCCCATAAAAAATTCTGGAAATTAGCTCTACCTTTAATCTTATAATACTCCTCAGACTGAGAGAAAAATTGTACTTATTCACTTAAAATTAATATCCTTTTCTTGGTTCTCTGTGGAATTCTGACAAAACATTGAATTTAATGTTCAAATACCTGGGTATTTTAATCCAGCAATCATGGCTATCTATCTTCTAAATACAGTAAAGCAAGATTATAACATTCCCTGCTGTTCACAGCCTGAACCTATGAAATGAACCTGCCCTGGAGGTCATCTTAGCAGGAAAAAGAATTGCACGATTCACAAAGCTTTTAAAGAATTCAAAATAGGAAATGGAATAAAAGAATGTTACAAAACTAAGAAACCCCTCCCAACTTAACAAACTAAGATTTTTTTTCCTGTTAGAAACTTAATTATATATATTTAGGAAATCACATTTCTCAATCTATGACTCACTATATACCAGGCAGATGTTTCTAAGTCGTTTATTGACCTATACACGGAAATAATGGATTTTGGAATTCTCCATCCACTGGACCCCAAATAAGACTAGTATGAACCAGAGATCAAACTAAGATCCAAATACTCCAAAAAACAGTGAGAATTAGTAAGCTATTACAAAGAAATTTTCACATGGAATAGATGTCTTAGATTTTTGACACAACCATCTCATTTTAAGATTATCCTTTTCTTAATGAATCCCTGAATTGTGCACTTGCCTGAGGGTTTATTTCTCAAGTAACTGCATCTAGCATTAAGAAAATGAAGTTTAGCTGTCATCTGTGTTGCCTCAAAAGACCTTACTGAGTGCAGGGCAGGATTACCACCTATGCAGAAAAGCAAGTATTACAGAGAGACTCTTTGCTCCTCTGTCTCTCTCACCCCCTGCTGGTGCTACTGGGTGTCTCTCCCTTACGGTTTTCTGTTACTATAGCAACAGAAGAATGTGAACCCAAGATGTAAATTCAGTACCAATTTATCTAGGCAAAGAAAGAAGGAGATAAAGTCAATAGGTAACTCCTAGAGTATGGGGAAAATGCAAGAACCTAAGATTTAGGATGAAATGGGAATAATGTCAAGAGGTGTGTGTGATGGAATGAAAAGAAATAATTAGACCCAAAATTTTCAGGAAAAAAAGGGCAACTGAAAAATAGCTGGTTATCATATAGTAGACAGGCAGCTAGGTGGCACAGTCGATAGAGTACTGGGCTTGGAATCAGGAAGATTTCTCTTCCTGAGTTCAAATCTGTCCTCAGACACTTACTAGATGTGTGACCCTGGGCAAGTCATTTAATCATGTTTGCTTCAGTTCCTCATTTGTAAAATAAGCTGGAGAAATAAATGGGAAGTCACTCCAGTATCTTTGCCAGGAAAACTCCAAAATGGGACCACAAAGCATCAGATTTGTCTGAAATTACTGAACCACAAAAAGTTGTTAGATGTGTGATGGGGGATCCTGAGGAATGCTACAGATTTTTAAGGGAAAAATTATTTTGAGTTATAGGTAAACATGAAAGACAACCGATTCAGTTCAATTTCTAGCATTTAAGAGGTGTAGTGGAAGTGGAGGATAAGGTGTAGTAAAAAGACTATTTATTGAATTTGAAACTAGAGGGCCTGAGTTCGGAGTCTGACTGTTTTAGTTATTGATTGTGTGACCCTGGATAATGTCTTTTAATGGTCTGTGACCTCATGTATGTCAAATAAGGAATTTTGAATAGATGATCTCTTTAATGCCCCCCAACTTTAAATCCCATGACACTTTTGCTATGTTTAACAAAGTAGTTTTACCTCCTAGTGACCGGAGATTCTGATGTCTGAGCAAAATTGTGAGCTATGTAACTAAAAGACTAGAAATATGGATTTCAATAAAAGCAAAATACGGAGGTTAGACCATAGCCCAGAAAGCAGATCCAATTATCTGATGGCTGATTTCTTATACTCTTTGACAGCAATACAATATAGTGGAAAGAATACTAGCTCTGAATTCAGAGAACCAACCTGGGTTCAAATATAACCTCTGATACTTGCTATGTGTGTGACCTTATGCAAGTCCCTTAAATTCCTTGCATGGCCTTCACTTTCTCATTTGTAAAGCTTTCAACTCAAGAGCTGTGATCCTATAAGGGGGTAGACTAAAACTGGTCTCTTAGGTCCAATTTCATCCTTGAAAAATAACATTAACAGGAAGTTTGCATGATAGTATGAAAGAACTAAAATGTTAATATTCAGAATTTTGAAGCTAATGGTCAAATTTGACTTTTTGTAGATGAGGAAATTAAGGACAAGATAGATTTTACCTTCTTTTATGATACCATACAGCAAGCAGATGGTAGAATTCCCAACCTTCATCTCTTTTCTGAATTCCTGACCTGCACCTCCAGTGGCACAGTAAATATCTCCAGCAGGACATTCCAATATTGCCTTAAATTCAACATGTCCAAAGTAGAACTCATCTTCTTCCCCCAAACATTCCTGTTACTGGTGGTGCAACACTATTCTCCCAGTCATCAAGCTGTGAAACCTCAGAGTAATCTCTGACCCTTCCTTTTCCCTCATTACCTCCATCTGTCTCCCATCTCTACTCAGATGTCAAATTCTGTTGCCTCAACCTCCAAAAGATGTCTTATTATTGCTCCTCTTCCCTCCACTCACACTGCCACCATTCTAGTTCAGATTCTTATCCCCTTACAGGTGAGGTAGCTAGGTAGCCCATTAAATAGAGCACTGGGTCTAGAGTAAGGATGACTCAAGTTCAATTCCAACCTCAGACACTTACCTGCTATGTGATCTATGTGCTGCTGGGGAAGTCACTACACACACACACACACACACACACACACACACACACACGCACACACACATATATATATAATATCATGTTATCTATAATATACAATTGTACATGATATACAAATATTGAGCTAATATTTATAAAGTGCTTACTTAGCACAGTGCTTGGCACATAGCATGTGTTCTAATAAATATTTATTCTTTTCCTTTTATTCTTTGCCACCACTTGCTTGTAACAGCCTCCTAAGGGGTCCAGTTGCCTTTCTTCTTTTATTCATTCTTTAATCAATTACCAAAATAATCTTCCTAAACTACACATCTGGATACCTTAACATGTTATTTACGCGCTAAAAAAACCTTCAGTGTCTCCCTACTGTCTCTAAAAGAAAACGTCATACACACTCTCTAGCCTGGAACTTAAGGCTATGCCAGCCTATCTTTTCAGTCTTATTTCATATCCCATCCTTCAGCACTTAGCACCTCACTCATTCCATCTTTATTTCATGTTCCAGTCAAACTAGTAACCTGGTTGCCAAATGTGACATTTCATTTCTTACTTCTGCACATTTTCTTAAGCCTTCCACAATGCCTAGACCACACTCCTCTCTTTACCTATGTCTTCCAGATTACCTTCCTTCAAGTCTCATCTCAAATGTAATCTCCTCCATGTAACCTTCCATGATCCACCTCTGCCTCCTGCCCAAAGTATTTTCTTCTTCAAAAACCAGTAAAGGTATTTCGTTTGCATTTCAATCCTACTCCAAACAGAACAAGAGCTCTTTGACACAGGAATTGTTTCATTATTGTCTTTGTCCTTAGAAACCAGTTTATGCTTTGACCACCTTGGCATGCCTTAACTCACATAAAGGAATTCACTCTATCAATGAAGATGGATAATGATTCTGCAATTAATAGTCTTAGAGGTATCTGGTGTACTGAGATTACATGATCTATCCAGGGTCACATCACAAGTCCGTTTAAGACATGAGGCTCAAACCTTGGTCTTCAGGACTCCATAGACAGCTCTCTACTTTAGCACTTTGCTCACAAGTGTTTAATGAATGTTGATTGATTGAATTGGTACTAATTGAATTTTATGTCACTTGACACCCTATAGGTGACTTAATCTTGTAGGAAATTCCCTTGGAGATTTTAGTGACTAATACCTCCTATATGAAGTTGGGTTACCTTGGGAAAATTTCAAATGTCCAAATGTTCATGTTGGCTTTGAAGTTGTTCTGATTTTATGTAAGAAGAAGGAATTATACATACATACATACATATATATATATATATATACATATATGCATACATACAGATATATGTTTCAGCTTCATTCTTCTCCCATAAATACTTTTAAATAGCTGCCCCTTTAAAGAAATCTTCAAGATCAGCAAATACTTTCTAAAAGCAAAGTAATCTAACAATAGAACAGAAAAAAAACATGGAGTTTTATACTGATAATAAATGTAATTCTTATCCAACCATATATTCTCCCAATTATAAAATTTATAGGATAAAGTAGGATTTTAGTAGGCTACAGAAATTTTGACATGGCATCCTACCAACAGTCCTTGAAGACCCTTCAGATCCAAATAAAGTAGAGGCTCCTATTTCTGTGGTTTCCTTCCAAAGACAGAAGTTCTGTAAAGTGCCATCTGTTCTATTACTTACCAAGGGCTTTACTGGGATTTTAGATATAACCACATATTATCACCAAAATGTTGAATAATCTTAAGGAACTGCCAGTGGGCTCCACTTCAAGTAGCTCATTCAGTGCATTATTGTCCTTCTCCAAAAATCATGTTTAGAACTGATGAAAACATGGCCAATGCTTCTTTCTGTGTTTGAAGAGCATTTGGAGTGCAGTGTACTATAAAGGGGGAAGCTTGAGATCTACACACTTCTTCCTTTCCTATTTATTAGATACTTTATTAGACACAGTAGTAATGCCCTCCTCCTCCACTTATATAGTAATGTAAGGTTTGGGGAAGTGGTCCACATATATCACCTCACTTGAGTTTCACAACAAACCTGTGCGGGGTACTGAAGGTATTAACCCCAGATACAAATGAGAAAATGGAGAGGTTTAGCAAGGTTAAGTGACTTGCTTGGGGCTGGCAAAACTAGTAAATGCCTGGGTTACAATTTTAACCCAGATCTTCCTATTTCCAAGTCCAGCAATTTTTTCAACTATAAAATGCACATATTTCATGAACATGTTGTGTATTTATTATTCACAATGAGAGAGCACAAGGTGGCAAAGACATTATCCCATAATGTAATTAAACTACTCTTAGATTTAGGGGGGAAAGTGAACCAGTATTTTATATATATATATA
>CM053769.1:371928803-372026354 GCA_028658325.1 Potorous gilbertii
TATGTATATATACATTCCTATGAACTTCACATGTGCATGTCACAGAATTAATATTCTTCAGTCAACATTAACAAGGGCATTCCATTTTTTAAAGGGATATCATTCATTCCATTTTAAAGGGATATCATTCATTCCATTTTTAAAGGGATATCATTAAAGGGATATCATCTGCAATGTAGCAGATAGGGAGCTGTCCACTAAGTCAGCAAGACTTAGATTTAAGCTCTGCTTTTTGACATATATTAGCTGAGAGAACCTGGAGAAGTACCTCTAAGTGCCTCAAACATCTCTTTAAGGTGTAATTTCAGGAGCAGGTGGCAGACATAGTTTCCTCATTAAAGATTTGGCCACCCTGAAATTACTACAATCTCAGTGTCACTTCTAGGGTCTCTTACAGTTGTGATCAAAAGCTACAGGAAAGAACATTCAGTAAAAACATGTATTCTATTTATGTAGTACTCTCCTCAAAGTAAAATGTTTGATTTTAACCTTACAATCAAATTGGATCATGGTAGTATATTCTCCAACTCAATCAAAATGTAGCTGAGCTGAGATACCTATTTTGAAATACAATGTTAATGAAATGTAAATAATTTCAAAATGTAAAATTTCAATTACTAATGACATTAGAAGTAGGGAGTTAAAGTAAAGATGGCTTAAAACACTCAGCTTCAGGAATTCCAATGCAAACAAGAAGACAATTCATGACTTTAAAAAAATGTTTTCCCTACTGCGGATATTATCACATGTGTCTAGAATTTTCTAGAGAAAAATATCTATTTACTAACAAGGATATAGAAGAAAGATCCTTGGGTTTGGAGTAAGGAGAATTAAGTTCTATTCTCAACTCTGCCACATGCTAATCTGTGGTATCTTTGGCAAATCACTTAACCTTCTTACACTCAATATGCCTATCTGTAAAATGAAGAGATTGAACTGAATGACCTATAATGCCCCTTATAACTTGAACAGTCTTTATAATTCTAGTACTAAATATACCACTTACAAGTAAGCTAGATCTTGGAAATAACATGGATATTTTTAAAGGTACATTTACTTCAGGGAGCTCATACCTGCTTTCCCAGCAAGCACAGAGGTTCTAGGTTCAGCACGATGAATGAATAATGAATCAGACAGTAAACTCATTCAGATCAACAACATAAAATCCAAATAGGTATCCTTCTCAAAAACTATTATGCATACCCTTAAACAGCTCTAAATAGCACATCTAGTATTCTGGCAGATTATGCAACTTTCAAATACTCTCTGGAGGTTTATGTCCACACAAACCAATAAATGGATTACATTCATCCATGTATGCAGCTCTCTCATCTGTAACAGATATAATGTGGGTAATAGTCTTCACTTATTAAGCTAAGAATAATTCAAATCAAATTACTAACGTATATTAATATCCTCCATTTCTTTTTAACTACTTCAGAATTCCATGCATCAGAAAAAAGTGGGGGGGAGGCCCACACAGAGTGAGCTGGAAATTGCTGATGAGATTTCTGTGGCCAGGGTACGACAGGATTCCTGTTATTGTCCTTCAATTGAACCCAGTAGTGCAGAACAATAGGTTTATTTTCCCTCATCTCTCAGTCACTGAAGTGATAGAAGCTCAGATTCTCAGAGTGGAGATGAAATGTTTAAAAGGGTAAACTGGTAATAAGCCCCAGAGGTCATATTAGCATGCCACAGCAAGGGGAGGAGTGCTTTGGTTTAATCTTATGATGCCATAACAGAGTAGCCTACACACATTTCAAGGTCTACAGAGTGTGGCCAACTATCAAAAAATGGTTCACAGTGAAGCTTACAGACATTTTCAATTCAATCTAACGCAATCTAATAAGCCTTTATTAAGCCCCTACTTCATGCCAAGAAATGTGCTAAGTGCTGGGGGTACAATTAACAAAAAATAAGCCAGTTCCCATCATCAAATAGCTTAGAATCTAAAGGAGAAAATCTCTGTCAAAGATATTTGTCCTGAAATGAAAAAGAAAAAGGACCTTTGTATGTATACAGCTCTCTGTGGTTACAAAACGCTTTTGTCTCGTGACATTTTATCCTCTTCACTACCCTTTGAAACAAGAAGTACAATTGATAGACCCCAATTTTGCAGATG
Organism: Potorous gilbertii; assembly: GCA_028658325.1. Taxonomy (NCBI): domain Eukaryota; kingdom Metazoa; phylum Chordata; class Mammalia; order Diprotodontia; family Potoroidae; genus Potorous; species Potorous gilbertii. The sequence goes on from CM053769.1 coordinate 371,930,929, forward strand.
AGGAAGACAGGAAGTAATAGAACTAAAATTCAAACTTGGACCTTCTGGCTTGACGTCTTTTGCTGTTGCATGTATACTTCACGTCATATCCTGAAAGGTACCATGGCATAGAAAAAACAGCAACAGACTTCCAGCCAGAAGGCCCAAGTTTGAATTTTGGTTCTACTACTTCCTACCTTACTCATCTATGAAATTATCCTGAGGAATAGCACCACAGAGGAGCTAGAAGTGGTGGTATAGGGGAAGGAATATGGAATTGGGAGCCAAAGAAGCCATTTAAATTCAGTCTCTGCTACTTATTACCTGTATAACCTTAGGCAAGTCACTTAATCTCTTGGGGTCCTAGTTCCTTATTTGTAAAATGAAGAAGTTGCACTCTATGGCTTCTAAAGTCCCTTCCACCTCAATAATCTATAATCCTATACAGTTACAGAGGGTAAATTTAGGTTTGATATAAAGGAAAAAAATATTTCCTAACAGCTAATTGATTTTTTTTAAATGAATACATTGTCACGGGGAAGAAGTGAGTTCCAACTCTAAAGCTAGGATGCCCTTCACTTTTTTTTTTAACCAAAAGCTGGATGACCACTTGACAGCTCTATTTTAGAGGGTCAAACATAGGCTGACCACATGGTCCCTGAGGTCCTTTTTAGCTCAGCAATCCTGTGATGCTGTGATTTCATCACTGAATTCACCTTATTTATCCATTTCTCTATTCTGGGCCTCCTCTTGATTTGGGGACTAGTAACGTACTATCTATATGAATAGTGGACTCATTGATAAGTTTTTTGGATTAATATGGTCTTAATTTATTTATTACATTTCACCATTTAGATATTTAATTATTTATAATTCAATTGTTAAGATCAGTGACATCTTCTCTTTCTTCGTTATTAGCCCTACTCTATACACAAATACTCAACAGATGATACTAACAAAAGCACCAACCTTCACCTAAGAGAAAAGGAATTGTGAATGAGTGATACAAATGGAGGCAAGAAGGAATTGGAGTGTGGATTTTTATTGTTATACGATTGCTGTTTCAGTGCAAATAAAGTAGAATTACATTTGCAGGAGACAGAATAAGCAAAACAAGAACTTTGTTATGTTTGTAAAAAGTAGGGAGGTGCAATGACTACAAGAATATGTCTATGAGGAAGTAAGGCATACATGGGTAACATATATCAGGTTTGCTGAAAGCAAAGAAGATACCTTATCTACCATTAGATGCAAAAAGAGAAATCTGCCAAGTTTAAAAGATAAGCATATGGTATGATGTAGGCTGCCATTTTAGTATTTAGAGAAAAAACTAATTTTCTAAGACTTCTTTTAAACAAAAGAAACCAAACAAGTTTAGAAGACATCCATATAACATTAGGAGGAAGAGAGCAAGACATAGACTTTATGAATCACCATACATTACATGTATTATTTATGCCACAAAATAATAGGAAATTAAACACTTTTTAAATAATATTCTAAAATGTTAATCTAAAGTGTTTTTCGTATTTGTTGTTACTCAGTTGTGTCCAACTCTTCATGACCCCTTTTGGGATTTTCATTAAAAAAAAGATGTAGGAGTAGTTTGCCATATCCTTCTCCAGTTTATTTTATAGATGAGGAACAGAAGCAAACGGGGTGAAGTGACTTGCCCAGGGTCATACAGCTAGTAAAAGTCTGAGGTAGCATTTGAATTCAGGAAAATGAGTTTTTCTGCCTCCAGGCATGGCACTCTATCCACTGTACCACCTGGCTGCCCCTTTCTATACTACTACAGTATTTTGTCTTGCTCCTAGGAACAGCATGAAAAAGTAGGAAGAATCCATTTAGATTTAAAGTCAGAGGACTTCAGTTCAAATCTCAGTTCTGCTACACTACCTGTGTGACATCAAGTAAGTCACTTAACCTTTATGGGTCTAAGTTTGTTCATTTGAAAAATGACTGGAAAGTATTCTGGGAAGATGGTAGAGTAGGTCAGAAAACTTTCTGGTCTTCAAGTTTACTGCACAGAAAAATAACAGAACACTGCCTCAGGGGAATGTAGGGGAGCAGAAATAAACAAAACTCAAGTAAAGCAGCTGTCCTGCTAACACCACCAAAGAAGACCATGGGAAAGGCCTGACTTCCAGAAGCAGAGGTTTGGCCTGAGCAAGGAGCAAACACTTCCAGGACAACTCTTCAGGATCAACAAATGACAAGCTGTGGGGGCAGCTGGGATTTGGAGGTGACAGTGTGGGGAATCTGACAGCTGAGGAGAAGATTGAATGAGGGATGCCAAGCACAGCTGTGTTGACCATAGGCATCCTAGCTTGGGCTGCTGCTGCCAGGGAGAAGCTAACACACACCTGTTGAGTTTATTAGCAAAGAGGCAGCTGTGGGCACTTACAGGAGAACAGTTCCAGCTTTCATTTCCAGGGCAATGAGGACCCCTGTAGTTTGCAACCACTAAAGGGAATAAGATCATCTGTGTGACAGCATGATCAGGGACTCTAGCTGTGTCTTAAGAAAGAGGAGAAGAATCCAAGGTTGAGTCCCAGGACAGACCTCAGAAAATAACAGTAAGAAGAACCTGAGGCTTGGGGCATTATTGCCTATATTTTGGGACTATACCTTGATCACACTAACAGCTGTAAAAAAAAGCGCAAGCAATGGGGAAAGAACCCAATCAGAGATAACTACTATAGGGATAGAGAAGATCTGGGTTTATATTCAGAGGAAGATAATGGAACTAAAAAAAGCCACTCTTTTTCAATGAAAAATGTCAAATAGTTCCAAGCACAAAAAGATTTCATAGAAGAACTTTAAAAGGATCTTAAAATCAAATAAGAGAGAATGAGGAAAAATATGGAAAAAAATAAGAGCAATCAGAGAAAATCAAGAAAATTATGAAAAGAAAGTCAACTAACCTGAAATAGAGAACCAAAACCTTAAGGAAGAAAATAATTCCTTGAAAACTAGAACTAGGCAAGGGAAGAAATGATGTTCTAAGACATAAAGAAATAATAAAACAAGATCAAAAGAAGGAAACAAAAGAAGAGAATATGAAACATCTCATCACAAAAAAAACCCACAACTGATATGGAGAACAGATCAAGAAATAATATCGGAATAGTCAAGAAGGATTTTGATACAATATTTCAAGAAATTATCATGGAAAACTGCTTTAAAGTTCTAGAACAAGAAAGCAAAACAGAAATGGAAAAAGATCCCACCATTCACCACCTGAAAGAGATCCCAGGAGAAAATTTTACAGGAATATCATAGCCAAATTTCAAAGTTCCCAGGTTAAGGAAAAAAACCTGGAAGCAATAAAAAAAATTAAATATCATGGAACTACAATAAGGACTACACAACTCCTAGCAGCTACTACCGAAGGACCTTGGGTATTGGAATACTATATTTCATAGAGCAAAAGAGCTGTGGTTATGACCAAGGGTAACTTACCCAGCGAAGTTAAGTATATTCCCGAATAAAAAAAAAATGAACATTTAATGAACTGAAAGACTTTCAGGTGTTTGTGACAAAAGCAAAACAGTAGAACTTAAGGGAAAATTCAATATATAATATCCAGTAGAAATATAAAGTATATATTAAGAACCAATTATAAAGGACCCAATAAGGTAAAATAATTTACCTCTTTCACATGAAAATATTTTCAGTTCTATTACCACTATCTCTTTTATTTGGGTAGTTTGAAAGAAAGGCTGGGCTAAACTGAATATGATGAGGTGATTCTAAAAAAAAAAAACTGTATAGGAAGAGATAAAAAGGAGCAATTATCTCATACAAATAAGGCCATAAAAGGTAAAACTGATCCAGAAGAAGTTAGTAAGGGGGAGGACAGGTGATGCAAAACCTTTTCTCTCAGTGAGAAGGTGTTAAAAAAAAGGGAACAACACATATGTCTAGAAAAGTACAAAAGTCTTCTAAATTCAGAAAGAAATAAGAGGGCAAAGGGATAGAGTGGGGGGGGAGGGATTGTTGGGAGAGATCTGTGAGTTAATGAATAGGAGGGCAAATTCGGTAGAAGTAAAGTAGAGAGTGAGGAGGAATAGGAGTAGGGTGAGAAGGATTGTGAAGAAAAATAGGAAGGAGGAAAATACACAACAAATAATTAAAGCTTAGAATGTGAATGAGATGAATTAACCTACAAAATGGAAATGGATAGCAGATTAAAAATTTGAATTCAACAATATGTTGCTTTCAGGAAATGCTATAAAAATGAGAGATACGCACAAACATAAAGATCAGGAGTAGAATTTATTGTATAAAAAACAGGGGCGGTAATCATGATTTCAGACAAAATTAAAGCTAAAATAGATTTAATCAAAACAGAAAAATAAGGAAAATACACCATCAGCCATATTATTCAATATTGTTTTAGACCATTTAAAATAACTAGACAGTATAAAAAACGTGCCAAAACAAACACAGGAAGTATATGAATATAAATATAAAACAATTTTTATACAAATAAATTTATATCTAAATAATTGAAGTAATATTTATTGTTCATGGGTAGGTAAAACTAATATAATTTTGAAATGACAATTTTAACCTAACTAATCTGTGTAATTCCATCCCAATTAAATTACAAAAAACAATTATCTTACTGAGATAGAAAAAGCCATAATGAAGTTCATTTAGAAGAACAAAAGGTCAGGAACTTCAAAGTAACCAGGGGGAAAAAGATGTACAGGAAGCAGATCCAGTAATATCAGACCTTAAACCATATTATAAGGTAAGAGCATTGTTGAATTGGAAAATGAGTAGTTTTTATTACTTTAAATTAAGAATTTCTTTGTGTAAATAAAACGTATGGAGCCAAGAATAAAAGGAACGCAGAAAATTGGGGGAAAAATCTTTCACAGACAATCTCTCAGGCAGAATGGGATTGGGTTGGAATATTGCTGTGGTGTAGAATATGAGCTGAAAACATGGAAAGACAGACTTACAAAAGAAGATGCCATCCACCCTCAGAGAAACAGATGACAAGTATAAATGAGCATAGTACAGTCTTACATATATATGTGCATGAATATGTGTATGTATACATGTGTATGTATATTTATGTGTATATATGTATATACAAATATACATATACATGTACACATATGTGTATGTGTATTTCCACACTTAATGATAGTCTTCTTTGAGGGCAGGGAGGAAGGGTGAAAAACAAAGTAAAAAATGAACAACAGTGAACAAAAGAAAACCTACAAGAAAGCAAAGAAAAGCTGGACAGCTTTGAAAACAATGTGTGGTATTTATTATATAGGTTTTCTTGAAATGGAAATTTATTGCTTTCTCTTGAATCCTCTCATGTTCTGCTGTGTGCATGATAATTTTTCTTTTCTTTTCTTATTCTGTACTTAAGTTGAAAATAAAATTTGAAACTTAAAAAAAGAAAAGACAAATGAATGGTTTGGACTAGATGGCTCTTAAGATCCTTCCAGCTCAGAGGCTATGATACTAATTATTTCATGCAACATTTATAGAAGGAAGAGAACTAGAAGAGAAGTCAGAGGACTAGTTGTCCCTGGCTCTGCCAGTTACTATACATGAGAGTTTAAATAAGTGCCACCCTAAACAGCAGTTTCTTCATTTCTTAAAAAAAAAAAGAAAGAAAAGGATATCATCTTAAATTGAGGTTAGCATGGTTGTGACACAGCCATTAATATGAGGTAGTATGTGATGGTTGGGAAGTTGTGAAAATCAAATAAGATATATGAAAGTGTCTTAATAATTGTAAACTTCTATGCAAATATGAGAGAAGTCATCATCTCATTTTTCTTTTACTTCCCCCTAGATGGGGTTCAAATAGAAATGACGGTTAAAAACAGCTGTTATCCTGACATTATATTTTTGTATTTAATGATCTGTGAACCACTGTATAGGTAGATAAAAATAATTCCCTTTTTGTAGCTGAATAAAAGTATTAGGATCCTAGGCACATACAGTAAGGAGGCGGTTCCATACATGCCTAAATATTTCCAGAAGCCCTTACTGGGGTAGCAAAGAATTGGAAAGAAAATAAATGCCAATTGACTGGGGAAGACTGAAGAAATTGTGGCACATGGATGAAATAAATAGAATTTTATTTATAATAAATGTAATAAAAGATATAAATGTGCTGTAAGAAATGATCAATGTGAATACAGAAAAGCATAGACTTATTAACCGATGAAATGTAAAGTGAAACAAAAAATTATTTACATACACAATGACTATGATGTAAACAGAAACAACTATAAATAAAAAAAAATAATGGTGCAAAATTACAAAGAACAAATTTGGCCCCAAAGGAGAAATAAAAGGCACATCTCTGTGTTCCTTCACAGAGACAGGGTGTCCACAAATGTGGAATATCACATATGTCATCAGATTTTTTTCCTATATTGACCAATTTTTCTGATATCATCTTTCCTTTCTTCCTCTTAAAACATATTTATTCTAGGGGACAATCCTCTGAAAGGAGGGAGGAAAGGATACAAGAGACATATAGGCAATGTAAAAACAAAATATGTTAATAAATATTATTATAAAAAAAGAAAAACGGCGTTAAGTTGCAAACTTATCTTCTGTAAGATTAGTGAAAGCATCTTTAGAACAACCACACTAGGAGGGGATGATAGGTACCTTATTCTATTTCCACTGATGGTAATCTCCTCTGCTAGATCTATATATATTGAAAGCTTTTCATCTTGTAATGAGTATTTGATGAGATCAGTAAGTGATAGGGCAACACCCATTAAAAAACAATATTTTCAAGTTTTTATGGATCATTGTTATTTGTGGACAACAGTTCTTTCTGTGATAAAGGTTTAGTTCCAGTAAAGTTTATTAGTTGTAGTATAGGCATTTGTCATCTGTCAGATCATGAAAGACTGAGTTTCTAATGTATCATTCTATCCAGCAGGTCATATCTTACTAGATATTCAAAAGGTGCTACATTTCTACAACCTACTGCTAAGTGTTGCAAAGTTTCTACCCTTTCCTTCCATAATTTCATTGATTACTAAGTTGCAACATAAAGACAACACCTATGTAAATTCTCATAGCAGGGTCTCCTAGCGCATCCTGTGTCTTCTCCAGTCATTCTGATGAATACCTGGTCACTGGATCCAGATGGTCCAGGAGGGGAAGAGAGGCTGGTGACAGCCCTGCCTCACTCAAAACAAAGTCAAGTGCAAGTCATGTCATCATTTTTTGAACACGGAGGACGAACACAGTAGCAATGACCTAGTCTGAATAGACCTCTCAAGCCGGTTTCCACAAATAAGCCGTAAGACTCAGTCCTTTCCTTGACACTTTGTCAACATCTTGTGGGCTGAGTTTATCTGGGTGTCACCCATGACAGCCTTTAGATTCCATGTTTGAATCTTCACATGTTTCATAGGCTCTATCCACAGGAAACCACTTATGGATATATTTGACCTATATTTGACAAATTCAACCCCAGATGTCTGTTATCCACCCTTACCACTGCTTGCTGAAGTGGTTTTTGCTTGCTTTATTTCTGTAGATTACTGACCTATATATGCTGAGATTATTTACCCCTTTCTTCCTTTTTAGGTAAATGAGTTTATTGTTGTTTTTGTTTGTTTATTTCTGTTCTTTTTTTTTTAAACTACTAATAATAAGGTGATAGGGCAACAAGCTGGTGCAGTGGATAGAATGCAGGCCCTGGAGTCAGAAGGACCTGACTTCAAATCTTTCTGAGGACTAGTTCAGATTCTTTTCCTAAAGAATTTCTTTTCTGTGTCCCTCCTTTCTCTCATATCTAATGTCACAGGTTATTTAAAAGCTGTGATACACACACACACACACACACACACACACACACACACACTCATCACTAGCTGAGGAAATATATTAAAATCATCATAAATACAACCTTCACTATAAATGAGAGATACTATTCTATCCAATGAATTAATAACAAGTAATCCCAGAAGCTATTAGGTGAAAAGGAATCCTGAAAATTAGTACTATTGTTTAAAGATACAGAATAGACTATATTATGAGTATATCCTTGACCTTCTACAAACTAAACAGTAAAATATAATTTATTTTACTCCTGAAATGATGATCAAAACTATGATAAATTATTCATGGGAAATGAGCCTGAACAATTCTTCTCTTCCACAAAAAAGTTTATTTTATATTAGAGAAAGGTGATTGACTGTCTTTATATACTTATTCTTTTACTTGCCTATATTATAACTGAGAATATATCTTACTGACAATGTTAAGCATCTTAAAGGAATATATTGCACATAGTTCTCATATGCAGACATGAATGAGGGAATAAATATAAAACAGCTGAAATGAGAAATTATCCAATGTGAAGTTTTGATAATCAGAAAAATTAAGTAGATCTGAAAACAGTAGAAGAATATGCCATAAGTACCAATCAAGGAAAAAGATAGTTGCTCCTTGAAATTTCCTAATAAGATTTTCTTGAATCAGTTTCTAAACATCTCATTTTAAAAATAGGTGAGTAGCACCACTAATTGCTACAAGTCTATGCTCATTCCTGATGACCCAAATGGCTCGGAAATTAGCAGTCTTATTTGTTATGATTTTCAGGAAAGTTTTGCAAAATGGAAACAGAAAATGAAAGCAGATGCAATACAAATTCCATAGCGATTTTACCTTACAATATCAAAGCCTTAAGGTTTTGACTTCCAGCTCTATGAGTACTTCTCTACTGATGCTGATTCCCTCTGCCAATGAAGTGTGCAACCCCATTTGTATCTTAGTAGACAGATTCATGAATTACTGGTGGCTAAAAATTTCATCACCTGGTGGCCAATCTGGTAACGAATCTTCCTGAATTTAACTAGTCTGGTCCTCAGATGACAGATTTACAGTCTGTCACTGGGCCTGTACTTGAAGCTCATCCAGCTTGGTGGGGCTTGCCAGAGCTTATGTTCTACTGTTAGAGGCTTCAAGCACCCAGCATAATTAATCTCCACACCATCATGAAGCACTGGAAGAGGACTTCAGTGGTAGAATTTCACACCCAATTGCTCTTTTTTGGTAAATAATTCGAATCATCACTAGACATTTTTAGTCTGAATCCCCAGCCTATGATGTTCAAAATAAAAACTTTTCAAAAGAAAAAGAAATTATCCAAAAACTTTCACAACATATATATTAGGGGATTGATAACCTGGTAATATCCAGTCAGATAAAATATCCTGGCAACTTTTCCTTAAGAGCACAATGAGCAGTATCTGAATCTGAGCCATCAAAACACCTGCTGACAGTTGTTTCAACTGAACATTTATCAGCAATCACCTCAAAGGATCATGGTACCACCAAATCTTCGCTCTCATTAGATAGTGAGCAGGTGGATTTCAGAGTGGATGAAAGCGACTCCCTTCTCATAGGGGTAACCTTTCTTGTCCCTCATTAAAGTGAGTGATGACAATAAGAAAAAACAAAGCGTTTTCTTTCTATTCCTAACACAGTAACAAGAAGCAAGAGAGGGTGCTTGGTTATAGATAAATAGATGTACTCCGACTTCAAGACTTAAGTTTTATCAGACAGGAACTTATGTAAGTTTATCAATCTTCTATTCAACTAAGAGCTTTAAAAAATGTTGCTTGCTAAAAAGGCACATATCAATTTTTCATCTTAATCTCATATCAGTAATTCTTTTGCATTTGGTCCACTATCCTTTCTAACACACTTGTAGGAAGATATAAATCAAATGCAATGTCATCAGGAACTATTGGTCAATATGATTAACTATGGACATTAATGATTCTTCGGGGATGGGCTGGTGGCCAGAGATATGCTTCTTGTCTTTTTAACACCTGTATGCTAATTCAAGCCTATGTTCTTTTGAGATTCTTCCAAAACAAGAGTGGTTAATGTGAATTGGGATGTGAGAAATGAGAGGTGTTTGTGCAGTGGCTCCTCAGTCTCATTAAGTGATGGCATAGGATACTCATAAAAAGGAAAGACTAGACTAGTCAAAGGGGCAACTAGGTAGTGCAGTGGTGGAACACTGGGCCAGAGTTAGGCTAACCTGAGCATAAATCCAGTTTCAGATATTTACTAGCTACGTGAGCCTGAGCCACTTAACCCTGCCTCAGTGTGGTCATCTGTAAAAATGATCTGGAGAATGAAATGGCAAATCATGGCATTATTTTTGCCAAGAAAACCCCAAACTGGGTCACAAAGAGTGGGATACAACTGAAAAAATATCTGAATAACAAAGGCAAATCAAGAGGAAGAAAACCCAAAAAACCTAATCTTTTATGTTATCCTTGCTAGATTATATTTATCTTCACCATCTTGAAAAGGCAGGATGATGCTCAATGCTTCCAGTGATTATGTAAACATTTTCAATCACTTAGAAATAGCATGAAGAAAAAATAAACATTTATAAATATTTTACTGAAATTATATATTTGGCAATAGTCATTTCTAAGCAATTTTCCCAAGACAATTTTTTTTGAAATAATCTCACTAATGGGGATATAAAACTGTCCAATAATCCTGAAATGGCTATATAAGATATATCTAAAAAAATAGGCTTTTAGGAATATCATAATGAAATGTGTATTTTACAAAGATAAAGGTTGTTTTTCAAAAAGTATTTACCCTAACAAATATATCACTGAAACTTTATTATGGAAATAGCTGTTTCCTCTCATTTAAACCAAAGGGAATTTTAAATATTTGCTTTTGCTAATAGAACTATTTTATTGATAGTTTCATTATATCTTAGAGTTAATAGTTGAAAAACTATTGATGTAACAAATAAGGATTAAATCTGCCAACATATTAGGCCCCAAACGGTAAATATCTTAACCAACTTCATAAGATTTTATTTTACTATGGATCACAACATAGAAAACCAAGATGGAACATAGCTGATTTGTATAATATTTATTTATTTTAAATCACCTTTTAATAAAACTCAGGCTGGCTAGCTAACTCACAAAGCAGAACTAATGACAATTTCCTGCAAGATTTTTTTTTTTAACAATCCAATTTAGTTATTACACAATTATTGTATTAAAAATGTATTTGTTTAGGGGATGAGGTTAAAAGTCACATCTGGGATTGATAAGGCTTGTTTTTCAGCGATAACTCTTCAACTCTAAGCAGCATTGTGCTTCTAAACAAGAGTGGGTGTAAGAATACTCAGCATAATGTGATGGGCCACATTTAATTCCCTTAATCGCTTGATCAGGGCAACTGAATTAACCAGAAACATCTGCTCACTTTAGAGTACCCAGAGCTGGTTCTTTCCTTTGATTCAACAGTTACATGGAGATGTAACTTTAGTTTAGTACCTTTAGCCTATTTTTCTCCTTCCTCCCCACTCTTTATTTTTCCCCCTTTGCTACTTTGATAAATCTGTACAAAATAAAAAGGCACACTATGACTGTCCAAGGTTGACCTTGTAGACCTGGATCTGCTGTAATGCTGGATCTAATTGGTATCAACTTTCCCCTTCTTTTCTACCCTAGCAATTGCCCTCAGATGACTCCTGTTGTCGTCCACCCTGATAGCCTCCCCCCATCCCCCAAAACAAGATCACCACTCCCTGAGAGCTACTACCAAGGTCAAATGCTGTGACATTTCCTCAAAACCTCTATCAAAATAAGGAAATGCAATTTCTTTCCCCTTGAGGAGTTCATGGTAATTTTTGACAAATCTGCAAAACTTATGATTCAGGTCTGATCTACCATGAACTGACCAAAATTTAAAGACTTTTTTTTAGGATGTAGAAGTATGATTATAAAGATAATTCTTGGGGTAAAAAATTCCCTGAAAAGATGCAAATACGTAACTCCCCTGCAGCTTAGTAATGGAAATATCTTGGGGCTCTGACAAGTGAAATTTTCTAATGGTCAACTTAAAACTCAGGTCTTCCTGACTCCATGGTTAATGATCTTTTTCATCATCTTTTCCACAGAGAAATAAAATTAATATTTTATATTTATATGTACTATACATATAGATATGTATGTGCATATATTTTAGAATATTATGTATATATGTATATTATAATTATATTTTTTAATTGAAGAGGCAGTCTGCATAGGCGCTGGGGTCAAAGGCCTGGGATCAAGCCAACCTAGGCTCAAGTCCTTCCATTACAAATACTGACTAAGTAACTCTAAGCAACTCATTTATCCTTTATGTTCCCAGGCAACGCTTCAAAGCTGTTCAATTTCAGAGTAGTCACTGATATTCTGGTAGAGGGAGTTTTCCCACTGAGAGCTCTAACAGGATAAATTTTTTTTAAAATTAAGTTAACAAATGGCACTTGAATCACCTTTCACTGATTGTATATCTGATGACAAAATGTACTGAACTTCACAAGATCACTTTTTCACACTTAAATCCCTTAAGTGATCCCATGAGAAATGGACTGAACTGGAAGTCTAGTGCATAGTGCACTATGTGCACTATAATTATTGGCATAGTGCCTGAAATATAAGTGCTTAGTAAATGTTAGTTGGTTTGACTTCATTAATAATAATAAATTATTATAATTAATATGATACTGCTATGTGCTATTGTTACTGCCCCTTTACATTGAAGATGCTGAGGCAGACACTTAAGTGACTTGCCAAAGGCCACACTGCTAAGTATCTGAGGCTGAATTGGAATTTAAGCATTCCTAACTCTCAGCCAGATGCTCTAGCCATAGTACCACTGTGCTACCAAGATCCTCATATGCAAAGAAAGGACGTTGGCTTAGGGGATCTCTTGGGTTTCTTTCATCTCTAACATCCTGGTTTTTGTATTCTTACTTATTTGGAGACTAGGATGCTTTCCTAGAGAGGTTTTATTTTAGTTTTTGCTATATACTTTACTATAGAACTAATGTTCAATGAAAACCAAATAAAAAAAATTCAGGAGTGAGCACTTAAGTCCTAGAGTCAAATGTTTAATTTGATGCATTTATACCTCGAGCAGGTGTTTTCTGATGTCTTAATTTACACGGAATGTCAGCTAGCCCCTCAGGCTAATGCTATAACATTAACCTGTTGTTGAACGTTAACTGCGATATTTACAAATGACTAAACAGCTATATACGGTACTTCCAAGGGTACAAAATCAATCATTTCCTGTCCCCTATGCTGGAATAATTAATAATTCTGGTAGGATACTTTAGCTCTTGGCCCCCACTCACCAGTCATCTCCAGAAGGTTAGATGAGGGAGATAGAATAGAAAACACCCTCCTCCAAGGAACTCCACAGAATCTTAGTCCTTCACTAAAGCACAGTAGTGGAATAGAGGGCTTGATGGGGAGGCAGAGTTCTTGGCTTTAGATTCTTCCTCTGCCATTTACTACTGGTATGACCTTGGGTAAATCATTTTACTTTGTTAGGCTTGATTTCCTGCTCTGTAAAATGTAGAGCTAAGGTTAGATGACCTCTAATATTAGATGTCGCATCTAATTCTAAATATACAATCCTGTCTTTTCAAGGGGTTAACTGACCAACATGCACGAAATAATTTAATGAGGCCAAATGTGGGGCTCTAGCCTGTTTCCAATTGGCCACCCAGCCAAGCCCTGACAATATTCTACTCCTTCCCCCCAATCCCTCAGGATTTTGCTGGACAGTAATCATGGTTATGACAGCTTTACATTCTTAATTTAGCTACATTTCAATGGATTGCTCTTCAAGGACTCATTTTGTTTGAACAACGGAAATTTTTGGATTTTGTTTTGGTGTTTTTCCCCTCTTTTGCCTTTTGGTTCAGAAATAGTGAATTTCTAGTCATTGGGACTTCAATCTTTCCTTTCAGGCCAAGTTTAGAAAGTCTGTTTTTTTCTTTCTTTTGGCCTTTTTTTTAGATTATTTCTTTGTCTTTTGGTTCCTTAAGATTTTCTTCCAATTTCTCCGCTCTTTTGTTTCTCTTTCCCTCTCTCCTCTTAAGATGCTAGGCAAAGTCACCTAGCTCTTCTTGGAAGCCAACAAAGACTATCCCCATTCTCGCTCCCTTACCTTCTACAACCTCCAATTTAATATTCTTTTAACTGCAGTCACTTGGCTTGAGTCATTCCACAAAAAATATTGAGTACCTACTATGGGAAAGGAAATGTATTAGAGATAGGAGTAGATTGTACATTCCTGCCATCTATTCTTGTCTTTTTCTTATAAAAGGCATAAATATGTACCAAAAAATGTCATCTTCCATAATTCACTCTGTTAATGAAGTAGGGTCTCTATCCCCTCATATCAATGGGTATTAAAAGTTACTTTTAGATTCATTTATTTATTCAATACCCATTTCTAAGGTGATATAATTAAAGTCCTTTATTAGGTACTGAGGGAATTATTGTCCAGATAGAATGTGTAATTTAATAGAGGAGATATGATATAGAGATATATGTGTGTATGTATATATGTATGTGTGTATACATATATATGTATATGTATATGCGTATATTTATATGTAATAGCAGTCATGAATAGACTATGGGAAATGCATGAAAGGAATAAAATTTTCTTTAAAGTGTAAAAAAGAAATAATATTTGAGTGGGAAAGATCTTCTAGTGGACATTTAGATTTACCTATTTCTTACCCAAATGTACACTATGCCTCTCTTTACACTTAATACCTTTCATTATTCTTTAAGTATTTCTAATGGATTCCCAGCTTCCTTTAGGATATGACTTAAGTACCACCTGCAACAGAAATTTTTCATGGTCCCTCTAATTGTTAGTTCTCTCTTGCCTCAAATTATACTAGTTATTTTTTCAGTGCAAGGGCTGTATACACTAAGTAGAATGTAATCTCCATGAGGGTAACAACTTTTTCCCCCTTTTGTGCTGTATATACTTACCACCATAGGAGGTACTGAATAAATGCTTGTCCAATGAACATGTCTATCAGTGGTAGAAATAATTTACATTTTAACAGTATTGCTTGCGAGGAAGGTAGGGCAGATATTATTTTTTTTACAAATGAGGAAAACGAGACTCAGAGAAGCTAAATGATTTGCCCAAAGTCACAGTACAATTAGCTATTGGATTTCATGTCCAAGTCCAAAGCGTTTCCCAGCTACCAACTCTCCCATATAGTCTCTGTTTCCTTCTCCTATTCTGCTGATTTCAGTAACTAGAATTTGGTATATGATGTGAAATGAGATGGCTTACTTTTGTGTTAATTGTGAAATAGGATTAAGGAAAGTAAGTCAAAAAAAGAAAAATTCATGAAGGAATATCTAAGAGAAAACAGAAAAATTTTGAGGCTTTCCAAATACTAATTGTTCATACACAAATGGTTACTTCAGATTACTATCAAGGACTTCAGATTACTTCACCTATCTAGAAATTTTTCTAAGACAAGATAAGTTGGACTAGATAATATAAGTGTCTTCCAACTCTAAAATACTGAACTTTGTGAGTCTATCTATTTGTTACATAAGTTCTTGAGGGGAGAAATACTATTTTAGCAGTTAATTTCAGTTTCTATATGTATATTAAAAAAGTAGAAGTACATATACAAATGGTGAATAGATGAGAAATGAGTTCATAGGCGCCCCAAAATGTTGGAAAAGATGAAGAACAAACAAGTGGATCCCAGTGTCCTGAAAGAATTCACTGGGACAGTCTAATCTCCAAATTAAAGGGCATTAATCAGAGTAATACACCCAGTAGGACTGCTCTCATAGGAGGGAGAGAAGTTAGTCGGATTAGAAGTCTGGTCTATATACAGCTGAATGAGATGGGGGAAAGGAGAGCAGGAGAAGGGAGAATGGCCAAGCATAGCTGCAGAATGCCTGGGATATCAGATAGTCTGAAGGTTTACAGATAAGCAAGGAGAACAGGAAAGGGAGAGGGGGAGAGCTGCTCTGGAATGTCAGGTAGAGATGTTTTGTGAAAGCATACAGTAAGTCGGTGGTGGGTGACTGCAATGTATAGTCTTCTTTGGTCACTTTTCTGGCTGATCCCATCCTGCTTGCTCCATCTGTCTTGAGCACTCCTGTCTGCCTCACTTCATCACAAATATTCTGTGATTCAGACTTCAATAATACACATAAGCTCTCCCCCAATTAAGAGGAAGTGGTGAGGCTTTACTTCAATAATTTACAACCAATCTTTCACTATTGTCTGGTGATGTAAACATTAACTCAAGTCCTTTGGCCTCCTAGAAGCGCTATCTACAAGAAAGCAGAACTTTTGTAAAGAGAAAAAAAAATCCACAAGCCTATCTTCTTTAAAGCATACCATTGCATCTAATGTGAGAAATGGAAAAACAGAATGTAGAGAAACTTTTTTTTTAAAAAGTGTGAGATGAAATGGAGGGGTAATGGACACAGTAAGTTTTTCCATGACATATTATCTGACCACTAAAGCCACCTAAATACAGTGATTGGCACAGTGTTGTTGGACCTGGAATTGGAATTCAAATCTCATCATACTAGCTTATCCCTGGACAAGTCACTTGATTTCTATCTACCTTAACTTCCTCACTGTAAAATGGGGACCATAACAGCATCTGCCTGTTGTGAGGAATGAATGAGTTAAAATTTTAAAATACCCTTAGCATAGTGTCCCCCACTCTTAAATGCTTGTTCTCTTTCCTTCCCCCTTCTTTCTCCTTGTCTCCTCCTCCCCCTCCCCCAGGTTTCACCCCTCCCCTGGAGGCACAGAGTTGTTTCTAGCCAACCTGTACTAAAATTTCATCATTCAGTACTTTTGTCTTCCTCCATAAATCCTTCAAGCAACAAGTACATGGAGTTACATGTGTTCAATACCAAATGTAAAATACTATAGGGATGAAAATTTGACTTCTAAAAAAGTTGTCTTTTGCTTGTTTTTAAATCTACTGCCCTAACACCTAGTTTGTGTTGCATTCTTTCTCCTTCAGCATCAAGTCTGAAGTGAATAATGTCAATTCAAGAAACACTTATTAAGCTCTGTAGTGTGCAAAGGTACATGTTAGACACTAGAGATGCAGAGATTCCAAAAAGTTGCTACCCTCAAGGAACTTACTACATTCCACTGGGGGGTAGAGGTGGTGATTATATACACATAAATCAATTGTTTAGTCATTTTTCAGTTGTGACCCCTTTGGGGGTTTTCTTGGCAAAAAACAAAACAAAAAAACTCAGAGTGGTATGCCATTTTCTTCTCCAGTTTATTTTACAGATGAGAAAACTGAGGCAAGCAGGGTTAAGTGACTTTCCCAGAGTCACACAGCTAGTGTCAGAGGCCAAATTTGAACTCAGGTCTTCCTGAATCCAGGCCTAGCACTCTGTGCACTGTACCACCTAATTGCCAAATAAATAAATACAAAGAGACAAAAATAATACAAAGATATTTCAATAGGAAAAAAATGCTAACAGGAGAACTTTATCTCAAACCAATAAAAAATTACATTACATTTTGGAAAAAACCTCCCAAGGAGATTTTTTTTAGATGAACCCCAAGTTCGTTCTCAGTCTAATTAGGAATCACAACTGCCCTACTTGTATGTATGTGACACATAGCTTCTGAGGGTTATCCTTCAGAGAGGTGTCCCTAGCTCAGTTGAGACAGGACCTTACATCTTTAATATCGATTCATCCACTTAAAGAATGCAATATAAATATATAGAGATATATGTATATATGGTATACATGTGACTGTATATGCATATGTGCATATATCTAAACTGAATATTATCTATAAGAATATTTCAAATGGAATATATGACACACAGAAAACTGCTAATTCAGATATCTGCTGGCTGACAACACCAGCAACCTGAAATCCAGGGTAGTTTGCCTGGTGGTTGAAAACATTCAGCAGTCAAACCCTGAGGATCTAAATTTAAGATTCAATAAGAGGTGGCTGTATTGTAGGAGTATTCACTTTCTTTAGTGCTCACAAACCTTCCAGTGATGTACAAAGTGAAACATAGATGTCAAAGATAACCAAGTTAGTTCTTAGATTTAGGTGTATATTTTATTGTCATTTAGTCATTTCAGTCATGTCCAACTCTTCATTACCCCATTTGGAGTTTTCTTAACAAACTGAAGTGGTTTGTGATATCCTTCTCCAGCTAATTTTACTGAAATAACTGAGATGAACAGGGTTAAGTGATTTGTCCAGGGTTAAACAGCTAATCAATGTCAGAGACTGAATTTGAACTCAGATTTTCCTGACTTCAGGTCTGGCATTCTATCCACTGCGTCAGGTAGCATCCCCAGGAAAATGTTAGAACTTGCTAACCACCTCCAGGGAGGAAAGCTATCTTGTAGGAATTCCAAACTATGAGAAAGTTCAGGAATAAACTGTGATATTGGCTGATTATACTGAGCCCCCTTTCCCAGGAGAAGGGACAAGGAGATAGAAACAACCAGAAAGACTGAGGTATCCCTGGGTAGTAATCCTTGACATCAAAGAACTAATAATATAATAGTTAGCCTAAGGGTGTTACATATATCATCTCAGTTACCATCACAACCCTCTGAGGTAGGGGCTACTAATATCCTCACTTTATAAATGTGGAAACTGAAGCCAGACAGGTTAAGTGACTTTCCCAGGATCACACAAGTAGCAAAAATTCAAAATGAGGTTTTTCTGACTGCAAGTCCAATGTCCCACTCACTTCATCTAGGAGTCACTTCATTTAGGAGTCAAAATAATTTTACCAACACTTATTGGATTTAAGTGAAGCAGAGCTGTGTAAAGTTGTTAGCCTCTAGAGATGACCCTCATGATGTCACTGGTCCTCCTGGAGAATGAAGGATGAACAACAACCAACACATGTGCTCCCTTCTCTAACTTACTTATATTCTACTTAGCAGTATCTGTGTTCTCATAATAGGTAAATAAAAGGGTTCAGACCCAGTTTACTTTGTGCAAAAAATGGAAAGATCCTATCTATCTTGGAGTATTCTGAACTCACTAAGGACAGTGCCCATTTCTTGGTTTTCACTTGTGTAACTTCATTTCCCAGAACTGAAAAATGACTGGGATCCAAAGGGTGACAATGAGGTAGAAAGCTTCTCTCTCCCTCTCCCTCTCCCTCTCTCTCTTTCTCTCTCTGTCTTTCTCTCCCTCTCTCCCTTCTTCTCCCTCTCCCTGTCCCTTTCTCTCTCTCTCTTTCTCTCTCTCTCTGTACATATACACATGAATTAGTGTTCTCAGGGTAGTTGACATGCTATTAATAAACCCTGCTGTTAAGATTAGAAGTGAGTATGATCATTTCTGTTCCCTGAAAGCCAAACCAGACTAACTCAAATACCTGGAACTATGCCACCAGGATAGTTACTAAGATAATTTAGGCTGTGATCTAGATGTAGAAACTCTGTGCTCAATTACTATTAATTAGAATTTTGTAATACCTTTACTCCAATGGCCTCCAGGCACATCACCAAGAAGAATTATTTATTTATTTATTCATGAATGACTATTTGACAAGCATCACAGAGGAAAAAGTAGTTGAGATGCATGGCAGTAAGGGAAAAAAGCCTTGTAAAAGAAAGATGACAAAGAGGAAAAAAAGGAGGAACAGAAAGAATTGGCTTCCTCTCATTTTACATAACAACAATGACAGATGCTATGGATTTGGGGGCTCATTTGATCCAAGTCTAAAACTTACCTTTGGGGCCTCGAGTCTTTGTTGAAAGGTGCAAATGAGTTGATCTGAAAGGCAGCATGAGTTGATCCTGTCACGTACTCTGGGAGAAGCTCATTTCTTACAAGTGTTTGCTAAACAAACACTTCTACAGCCAAACCTGCAATTCCCTTCTTTTTCTCATTTCTTTATGTGGAGCAAAAAGGGGCTGAAGCAGCAGCCAGCCGGATGGGTTGAGTATCTCAGGACAAATGCTAAAGCTTTGAGTGTTCCTGAAGCGCATTTCTGTAAATAGGACATTCTGAATTCACTCAAGTTGTGCACATTGACCCAAATGGGAATGATGCATACAATTCGCAAGTGTGCACATTAATACATTGCTACAAATTTTTTTTTAGAAAGCACAGTTCTCAAATTGTGCATGTGTCCTCAAAGAACCAAGTGTTTTTATCTGCTTTCTCTTTCCAATGCTCATAAAAACAATTCATTCTTGAAACTGGAGTTTATTATTATTTTTTAGTAAAACAGCAATACTATGCATCTTTTTCTGCTTTGTTTTCATTCAGTTTTGGGTATTATATATGGAGCTACCAACTTGTCCTTTTAGTCAAGGACTAGGAAATGTGATAGCTTATATTTATATAGTGACTTAAAATTTGCAAAGTACTTCATATATACTAGCTAATTTGATCTTCATGACAACTCTGTAAAGTGAGTGCAAATTTTGTACTCTACACAATATGGAGTAAACACTTTGTATCCTACTTTCCACTTCTCTATAGCAGTCAAGCAGTCAAAGGCTATTCTTGCTCATGAAAGAGGAATGCAGACAAGGCTAAAAACTTAAAAATAAAAAAAAATACACAAAAGATGAGACAGTGGGTGGGGGTGGAAAAAAATTCATCCTAAAATATGAAATCTCTATACAACTTAGCTCAGCTGCTACAAAACAGAAGTGGTTATAATTCGTCTCACTTGCTGACAAACAATGTCTTGATTTAAATAGGACTTGAAGACATAATAATAAAACAATTCTCATGCCCCATCAAGTGATTAAAATAGAATTCTATCTATAAACCTTTTTGGATATTTTATAGCAAAGAGGTATTGATGTCCATATCTGGTAGAATGAAGATCCATTAGGAAATTAATGAATCCTAGCTCATTGTTAAGGCTCAGATTGGAGAGAAGAGATCACTGGACTAGAAGTCAGCAAAATCTGGGTACTAGCATAGGCGCTACTACTTCATAGGTGTATGACTTTTAGAAAGTCACTGGATCTCTCTAGACCTCTATCTGCTTCAATGATGAAATGAAGTGGGGTTTGGCATTGTGAATAGAGGACAGGGTCTGAAGTCAAGAAGATTCTTCCTCCTGGGTTCAAATCTGTCTCAGATACTTAGTAGAGAGGTGATTCTGGGCCAGTTAATCCCATTTGCCTCAGTTTCCTCATCAGTAAAATGAGCTGGAGAAGAAAAAGGCACACTATACTAATATCCTTTCCAGGAAAAACCCAAACGAGTCACAAAGAGTCAGACATTACTCAACAACAACAAATTACCTGTATAATCTCAAAGCTTCCCTCAATTTTGTGACTCTATTACCCAATAATTAGCTCAAGAGGTTCTCTCATGATCATTTTTTTTAACTGTGGAAAAAAAACAGAGCTGGCAAGAATGGTAATCTCTGCTACAGTATAGCATTAAATTCTGTGACAGGTTGGTGGTAAAGAGAAGGTAGAGCGCTGAACTTAGAAAAACCTGAGTTGGAATTCTGCCTCAGCCTTACTACCTGCATGACTGTGGGCAAGTCACTTAACCCCTCAGATAAGCCTGGGTTTCCTGATCTATAAAATAAGAATGATAATAGCACCTTCCTCACAAGTTTGTTGTAAGGACCAATGAGACAATATATGTAAAGTGTACGTAAACCTTAAAGCATTCTATAAATGCTAGTCAGATCTTAAGAATATGTGAGAGTCTGGAAAGAATAACAGGATGGATAAGTAATAGGGGAGGCAGATCATAAATGTCCTTAGGGTTGGAGAGAATCTGAATTTAGGTGGTTTCCCCTAATTTGAAATAAAACAAACTAAAATTAAAAATCTACCACCTTTAAAAGACTGCAGAGAATTCCTCAAGTGTAAAAATTCAAAGTTAAAAGTTTAAACAGCAAGGCTAATCCTTAAATTGTAAATGAGTTTTAAGCTGACAAAAAAAGTGAAGGTAACTTAAAAAAAAAAAACCTGTCAGAACCACGAATTTCCACAGCCCTGCCAGTATGTTAAGGAATGCTAATTACAATGGATTTATTCATGGCAAGAAGAGCATCTTCCCTTCTGTACTCGCAGGTTGCTGAGCAGCCTCCACAAAATGAGTACAAGATGAAGGAAACAGGGCAATGTAGCACTCTTCCTATTAAATGCTGACTCCATCCCTCCCCTCGACCCCTCAATGTGCTGCCTACTGCCTTGTCCACAATCGCTTAGTCATAAACCCCATATCTACCTTAGATAGTCTCAGACAAGTTAGATTTGTTTTCTAATTTAAAAAAAAATCCTCTATATCCTTAAGATGTAGATGTCATTCCAATTTATATGCACCATATGCAGAGTTTGTAAAAGAAACTCAAATTTCTGAAAAATTCACTGTACTGCTATAGGAACAGATTGGAGCAAGGAAGAAAACCTCAGGTTTTCATCTAAAAACCAACAACAACTCAACAATGACAAAGATGAGACAATCTGGAGATTTTTGTTGTTGTTGTTGAAAAAATGTATTTTTCTCTTTTTAAGAAATTTCTCACTCTGAAGTTTGTCATTCTTTATGCTCCTATTTAATACACAAGCAAGTTTTAAGAGGATTTAGATTCAGTCAGTTCCGAGGCAAAGAACTGAAGAATATTCTGAGATTGGATTCTATTTGGTTTTAAGATCACTGTCTTTGACCTAGGTTGAACATAACATTGGTTGTGCACTTTAGTAATTTTATTTTATTTTTTAAGGTCAAGTTGAACAGTTATAGAATTCTCAGCTATGATGGAAGGGAAGGATGGAGCAAACATTTATTAAGTTCTACTGTATTGCCAGGCACTGTGTTAATTAAACATTTTATAAACTTCAATCTTATTTGATTGCCACAACTACGAAAGGAAGGTGCTACTGATGGTGTTCAGTCATTTCAGTCATGTTCAACTCTTCATGACTCCATTTGAGGTTTTCTTAGCAAAGATACTGGAGTGATCTGTCATTTCCTTCTCCAGCTCATTTTATAGATGAGGCAAAACAAGGTGAAGTGACTTGCAGGGAGGGGGTGACTGAGGACAGATTTGAACTCAGGAAGATGAGTTGTTCCTACTCCAGACCTGACTCCCTATCCACTTCACCACCAAGCTGTCCTCAGGTGTTATTTTACAGTTGAAAAAACTGTATCAGAGCTTTAATGACTTCCCTAGGGTTACACAGTTAGGAAATATCACAGGCTGGATTGAACTCAGGTCTTCATGTCTCCAGACCTAGCACTCTACTCCCTATACCACCAACATGGTCATTATTTTATGGCATTTAAAAACTATAATTTAAACTCTGTCTTAAAGTTAACAACTGAACTTTACTTAAAATTACAAACCTTAAGGACACAAATTATTAAGCATTCTTGAGACATAAGATTGTGACTGAATGCATGTGTCACACCCTCTACACACATGATAGGGCTCTTGTGGCAATGCTACCTTGGTGATTATTTTAGAGACACCCCTCTGAATCACAACAAGGGATATTCCTTGCACTCTAGAGTGATTTAGAGATGTCTGCTAGAAGTGGAAGAATCCTAAATAATCTAACAAATCATATTTTCTCTTCATAAACACACACACACCTCATATTTGGAAAATCAGAAGCATTTTTCTGGACATTAAAATTATGCAACTTTAATTCTGAATGCTGCACATTTCTCTGAAAAACAAGGATATTAACAGCTCACATTTTGACTTTATTCTTTCATGTCAGTGTAGCTGCCACAAAAAGGCAGGTAGGTAAGGCAACAGTGCAAGAGTATAGGAGCAGGAGTCAGGAAAACTCATCTTCCTGAGTTCTAATCCAGCCTCAGACACTTACTAGCTGTGTTATCCTAGGCAAGTCACTTAACCCTGCTGGCCTCAGTTTTCTCATCTATTAAATGAGCTAGAAAAGGAAATGGCAAATCACTCCAGTATCTTTGCTAAGAAAACCCCAAATGGAGTCATGAAGAGTCGGATATGACTGAAAATGACTGAATAACAGCAAAAACATGCCACAAAAATCCAGATCTGATTGTGTTATGCAGGCAAGCCACAGCTTTCTTCCCAGGTGGATGGCAAAGTGACACTCAAGTCATGATAGGTTCTATAAAGCTAGCTTTGTCTCCATTCCAAAGGAGAGACTGTGTCTCTTCTGTGAAGAGCAGGGTATCTACATTTGGAGTTCATTCCCAGAAGTTTAAACACTGGTTGATGTAATTTATTTATTTTAGCATAAGAACTCATATAAATGATCTACACATTGGTCATGCTCTAAAGTGGAACTTTAGGAAAACAGGTTCACAAACTTAACTTCCCTTTTGGACCCTTAATGGCCAGTCCCCCAATCAAGTACTTAACATACCTCCCCAAGTTGTCAATTGTAATTATGATACCTATAGAAATATTCAATAAAGGTATTTAAACAACCCTGTGGTCTCTTCCAGCTCTAGATCTATGATCTTAACAAAGTAATAGTCTTTGGCCAGGAGGAAACTTCAGAAGAGATGTAAGGAAGAAAATAGCAGGTCCCTGAGTTTCATAGAAAATATAGAAAGGATCCTATTTTCTGGACTCATAGAAAACAGTTAATTTTTTCATATGAAGAGATAAAAAGCAGATAAAGGTTAAATCCACCAGATATCAATTTTATAACTTTATATACTTTATAACACGGCTTATTCTTGGTATATGCTAACGATGGGGATGGGGAGCAGTCATGTGGACAATCCAAAAATAATTTTAATTTCATTTTAGAAATAATATTGCATTCCATAGCATGGTTTTCTAAAAATCATTTTCCATATACTTTTCTTTAAAAATTCACTTTAATAATATGGGCACTAATTAATTTTATTGCTTTATGATCCATCGCTAAATGAGAACAACTTGTCATCTTGCAATCAACAAAAGCTACAAGAATAAAATGCAAAAATAACTAAGAGAAAGTTCACTCTGCTAACCAAACCATATATGGAAATATACGTAATAACGAAAGACAACTAAAATTAAACATGAAATTAAATTGTGTTACAAGACAGAAACTTGTAATCTGTATCATAAGGTAGATTTTTAACTCAAATATCAAATATAAATAAGAAAATTTAAATTGGCCTATTCACTGACAATTGAGTTTGAACACTAGAAAAGATTATCATAATCCAAACTATATTTCCCCCTATATGTGCGTCTGAGTCAGAAAAACAAAAAAGAGGGTGACATTGTTATTTTATCAGTGGTAGTTATCTTAATAAATGCCCTTCAGGAAATATACCTGGCTTTTAAGCAGCACTTCAACATTTCTGTATTAATTTCCAGCAAAAAGTTATCATGTCTGTTTAATTTATTGCAGACTAAAAACAGTACAATTTATAAGGTTGAAAGGAAAGCAACTTTTAAACAAAGGAGTAGAGATTAATGGCACGAGTGGCAAATTGGGAAAAATTGCTTTTAAAAAATATATACTTCACCCCTACACTTTAACACAACAATTATAAATAGTATATAATGGCCAGGGAGGTTAGTCTGAAATTAATTGCAATGCAGTTTTATTAAGTAAATTCTGCCAAAACAATCTATACAGCTACTACAGTGAAGTAAAGAGAAAAAAAATAACAAAATGAAAATTAATGCTGTATAAATCTAATGATCTGAAGAACCTCAGAAAAGGGTTGAGAAAATATACCTCCCTCCTTTCTCTGTAGGGCTGCAGAGACTAAAGTTACGGAATACTGCATGTAGAGTGAGATACATATGGTGTGTAGGTTCATTTAATGAAATTCTCTTTTCTTTCTTTTTAAATTTTTATTAGAAGGGAAGAAGAGTGGGTAAATGATTGTGTATTTACAACAAAAATCATCCTTCTAAAAAAACATGGAGTCCTGGGGAATTTTAGGGGAAATTATGAATGGAAATCAAGGGAATTCTACATACATTTACTGAATATTTCAATTGTGTAAGAAAAAAAGGCATAGAAAACAATTTCAGCAATTTTGTGGAGTAGCTTTTGATCTGCTCAAGAGAAGAGAAAATAGATGGAGTAAGTAAAAGACAAGAATAATACTAATGTCTTCTATTAACATTTAGGTGATAGAACTAAATTTGAAACCAATTAAGATTTTGGCATTCTGGATATTCTGAATCCACTAATGATGACGACAGTAAGATTTTTGATGTCGTATACTCAAAATGTTAACGGAAGAAAAAATTTTGGTTAAAACAAAAACAAAGAGAAAAATTGTAATACCATGAATCATTACATGTAGATGTTCAAGATAAACATTTCTCTCTCTCTTTTTAAACACATCACTGTGCTTTCCAATAAGGACTACTTTTCCATTTTCCTTTTCAAAAAAAGCATAGCATCTATTCAAAAATATTCCTTTCTCATATTTTACCACTGTAAGAAGTGCAAAGTGTTATTTTGAGCAATGAAGTCGATTTCTTCTAAGTGCAAAAAGAATTTTTGTATGATGTGAATTAAATCAACACAAGTAGCTAACTTCTTCTATCAGAGGTAAACTAAATAAACCAAGCCAAAAGAAACAGAAAGCAAAAATAAATTAAATATGCAGTCTCCAAAGAAGTTTGTCTATAACGAAGTAAACTATAAAGGTCCTTAAATTCCAATGATCAACAGGCTTGTAGAGTGTGTTATGCGCTACAAACAGTCATTGGCACTGATGTAATGTTATTTTTTTTGATCCAATAGGCTGATATTGTGGATAACACAGAGAGCAATATTTGCAATAAAATGTGACAGTAGGGATTTTGGAGTCTGTACTGAAAATGTCTAAAACATGATTAAACCTAACATTCTGGGTCCACACAAAACTATAGAAGGTTTAACTTCAGATATCAACTCTTCCTTTAAGAAATCCATTTTCTTTAGGTTCTGTTGGCTATTTTCATGCATTTAAGTATGACACCAGATGTTCAGACATTAGTTGCAAAGTCCCAAGGAGATTCCATATAAGTCAGTTCAGTATTGTTATGCATTGTATAGAAATAAAGATTCAAAACACAATGTAGCTATCCTAGCATATGAGAATAGGAAGTGTGAAATATTATTCCCTTGATAATAAGTTTTCCATAAACTTTAGAAAAATGAAAGAAATCCACAATGCTTTTGGTTTCAGGAGGCAATTTTCCTTCTCATTTTCAAACTTCAATACCTTTAACCAAGCTCAGAAACACCCACTCTATTATGGTCAAATTCTTCTCTGAAAAGGTGCAAGCTTAACATGAAAATTTCAGTCTCGCAGCACCAAAGATGCATCAGAATTTAAAGAAACCCTATTCCTGTAGTCTTGTAGACCTTTTTTAAAGGACTGGTTCTTACATTGGCCTGCGTTTCAATAGTAACAGTTATACATAGCACTGTTAACATTCAACCTTAAGTTTTAACAACATTTATCTCATTCCTAAGTCTTTTTTGAATGGGTAACGTAGAATTTTCCAGGTTACCACAGTTAAAATTCTAAAGAGACAATAGGATATGCCCGAAATGAAAGGCAGCAAATGATTCAGCTTTAAGAGTTGTGTGATAAATAACAATACTGTGCACTGTTAGCAGGTCCAATCTGTGATATTCTGCTACTCTCCCTCCCTTTCCTCCATTTAAAAAAGCACAAGAAAATTAGGAGTAATCTTAATAAACATGATTTGCTCCAGGATCACAAACTATGCTTAAATTAGATCTCAAAATCACTACTTAATTTTTAACTTGAAATTTAACTTTCCATACTTACATGCTTGGCATGTACATTTTACATATTTAAAATACACATAATTTAAAACTAGATTATTTGGCAATCTATCAAATGGCACTCTTTACTAGGTGGCATCCCGACACTTCTAGGTGGCAAGTGGTAATTATAAATGACGATACAAAGACCTGACAAAATACAAAAGTGCCTTTGAAATAATCATATCAAAGAATGGTTAACTTCTATATGGCATAGCTTTAGCATTCTGCATATTTTAATTCTTCACTGAAGTCACACTCAAATGCCACATCATGGTGCAGAATCTGATACTGAGCTCCGGAGAACTATGCCAACTGGGTCCAAGCTCTGGCAAAGGCTAAAGGATTCATGCACTGGCTAATGATAGTTGGGTGTCTTTTGTCACAGTAACCTAGCTAGCAAGCTCACTGACCTCATTACCAGAAGGTGGTCAAAGGGTATTACTTAGTTTGAGCCTCAGCAATTCAGGAAGTAAGCTAAGTTGTAGAGAGTTTGCTAACTGTATTACAGGAAGGAGCACTTACACTGATAAAAGCACAGATCTTTGAAATATAATTTATTGTGCTTTAGTTCTTTGAAAACCAGCAATCCATTTATGGGGTGTGTGTATGTGTGTGTGTGTGTGTGTGTGTGTGTGTGCGTGCGTGTGCGCATACATGTACTATGAAAACATGCAATTTATACATTCAATGATAAATTTTTATTACAGTCAAGTATCTTATTACCTGACTGCTTTAGGGAGTCATGAATTCAAAGAGGTTATATTGCTAAGCTTAGTTTTACTAATTACGAATGTTGATCTTCTCAGTAAGGGAGATAAAAGGAGGCAGAGTGTTATTGTTGGGGTTTTTCCACCAGCTGAAAGGATTAAAGGCTAGGTAGGGCTCTATGTATATGGGAGAAGCCCCAGAAATACTGAGCTACACGCCCCTCCAGAGAAGAGAGGGGCTGGGAGATCCTTCAATGCCAGTAAATGGACGCTTGCTGTGGCCAGCAAGTGAGCATGGCTATTACAACAGAATGTAATCACAACTGGAGGCCTGCTGAACTCACCGAACCACTTAAAGAGCCATCTATGTGGACAAAATTTTGCAGTTTCCCTGACCGTCTCAGCTCTTAGCACATGGTGAATCTGTCCTCTCTACACTTCCACCTCACCCTCACCAGCCTTATCACTGCCCAGAAAACTAGACCTGCCTACCCTCAGGCATTTCCTACTCTCTTTATCTGTTCTATGTACTTTTTTCTTTTATTTTTTCCAATTACCAAGCATTTGAATATACTTTTCAAAAGTTTTTTCCCCTCTACACAAAAACAAGTTGATTTTTATAGCGTTCTGAGTTAGTTACTACAAAGGAATGAACCACAGAATAGCATCCTCTGTGTCTGTATCTTTCATACACCAACCAGTATATTTGCAGTAGAATCTGTTTTTATATCTTTTCTATATATGTTTTAAGCAACAGATTTGCTAAGCAGTTATCATTTGCCATTGGAGCAAGTATCATAAAAAGGAATTATAGGTCAGATGTGGTGAAGACCTCAGAGGTTGTCTAGTCAACCATCTCATTTTAAACATGAGCATACTGGCCAACAGAGGGGAGTGACTAGCTTAAGGATTCAAACCCAGGTCCTCTTGATTCTAATTGCAGTGAGTTTCCACTGAACTATACTACCTTCCCTTTTAGAATTATTTTAAATAGCAAGTTCCTGGAGTTCACTTAAAAAAAACATTACTTCCTACTGTATAAGAATTTTAAACCAGAACAAGAATTTTAAATTAAAATTATTGATCATCGGCAGTAGTAGTAGGATGGTGACTGAGATAATCCCAATATGAATAATCTAAAAAGAATTCTATTTGGTTTAGAAACTGCACATTTTATTTCTTTGGCAAAAAAGATTCATCTTCTGCATTATAATTTTTTCCACTGATAGTAAAACAAGTTTGCTGTCCTTGGACACAGAGTAACTAATGGCAAGGGATAGGAGTCAGAAATATAGTAGGTGTTGGGAAAATGCCTGGGATTTAAATTTGATTGGTGATTTTTATCTACCAGCTGGAAAATCCACATATGGTAGGATAATCAAGATTTGATGAGAACCATAGAAACGTAAGATTGTAAGAGTTTAGGGTTGGAAAAGGCCTTAGATGTTAAGTAGCCCAACCTCTTCATTTTCTAGATAAGCAAAATGAAACTAAAAGAAGTTAAAAATGATTTGCCTAAGTTTAGAGTTTTAGAGCTGGAAAATCATCACCAATCCCCTCATTTTATTTATGAGGAAATAAAATCCTAGAGAGGTCAAATGCACACCTAGCAGGTAGCTACCCTAACATTAGAACCCAGGTTCTCCTGTCCCCTTCGCAAGTATTCTCTCTCCCATTAAATGCTGCCAGTTCAGGGCATAAATCTATAGCCTGTCCTCTATTGAGAAGTAATAGCTACTATTTAGAAGGCCTTTTTGATGCAGCTTACATTTCTACTTTAAGAATGGCAAGCCCCATACTTCTTATAATGGGACTGGTAGAATTTCCTTTCAGGTTCTACAAATCATAGATCACAAAATAACCCTACTCCTCAAAGACGAGAAAGAATACATAATGGAGACCCTTTAGACCTATGCGCTAATGAGAGTGGGTATCAAAAACTAAAGAGACAGTTTCTCCTTCAGTTCTATTCAACACCTTCTGCATCAGAGTTTTCTATAAATGTTGCACATTAAAATGAAAATAACTATTTGCAAACATCCCAAAAGTAATCATTTGATAGGCCTGGAACACTAATTCTACCACTGACTTAACTTTTGCATCTTAAAACCTATTCTTCAACTACCTCAGTTTCCTTTCCACTAGCTTTTCCCAGTCCTTCTTAATTGTAGTGCTTTCCCTTTGAGATTATCTCCAATTTACACTGTATTTTCTTTGTACATAGTTGTTTGCATCCTGTCTACCTTATTAGTTTAAAGCTCCTTCAAGGCAAGGATCTGTTTTTCTTTATATTCCCAAAGATTAGCACAGTGTCTGGCACCTAATAAATTCAATTTGACTTGCTGACAAAAAGGAAGGGGAGAGAAAGGTGCCCTTTTGGTATATGAGCTATGAAACCTAGAAATGTATTTATTTACTCACTCACAAAGTCATGGTTAAAAAGACTTTTTTTAAGTTGATAATTTTTTTCACTGCCCCAAAAGTCATTTCACACTATAGGCTATGAAATATCGTGGTCTCTCTGGCATTCTGCACAAAAACCACTGATATTCTGTGTCTTCACCAAAGAGGTTTTCTGAAACAGTTAAGTACAGAGCATCAGCATTATGTTGATGAACCGCAGAAGAAACGCAGCTTCATATACAGCTCAATGTAATCCAGTATTTTCAGGACCCAAAGTTCTCCAGGGAGTGCTAGAAATTGACACGACAGTCTCTCAGTGCTTGATTTGACAATGAGATACAGCTGAAAAACACGTAGAATGCAGGGTGAAGAGCCTCATCTCATACAGTTCCATATTGGCTGGACATGGGAGGTGGCTCAAGAAGGGAAGCTACATCTTCCAAAAGTCAATTGTGAATTACTCTCAGTAAATTGGCTCCACAGCAGCGATTCTCAGAAGCATCCAAATTGAAGTGGCTGTGTGAAAAGTACCCAGGTTTTCCCCAAACACACACACACACACACACACATACACACACACACACACACACACACACACACACACACACACGCCCCTTTTGGAGATCTGCCATCACAAAACACAAAGGACATACAGATAGATCTAAAGAGCAACACTTTGGGGACTGTATCAGAAAAATGGAAGATCAAAAGTTTGGCATGGAGGCTGCTGTCAGGCACTCAAATGCATAACTTATTCCAAATTTTGGAGACCTACAGAGTAGATTTATGAAGTAAACTTGGCTCAAAGTGAGTCTGAACTAGAGAGTCCCCAAACTGGTAAGAATGAGAAAAAAATCTGCCAAACTGTTCTTTTGTTTATTTTCCAAAGAACTAAAGAAAAAAAGAAAAGATGAAAATGAGGTCATTATCGATTATTTTTAATTAATCATTTCTTATATACACCTGAAAATAAAGCTTCTTTCTGGGAATAACCACATTTGAGAAGAACTCAATGGTTTTTGTCTCAACAGCACAGGAAAACTGAAAACAGCCAATTATGCCAATATTTTTCGTTTCGTTCACATCTCCACGCCTGTGTACTGACTGTCCTCCACACCTAGTAAACACTCTTCTCCTCACCTCCAGCTCAAAGAATCCCTCTCTCACTTTAAGACATGGCTCATATCCAGCTTGTTACATCAAGTGTTTCTCGATCCTTCAAATGCTACTTTCCTCCACCACATCACCATAACTGCTTTGTATCTACTCTCTATGTTTTTATTCTAGGTATACCTATGTAGGTCCTTGTCCACTAGATGTCAAGGTGAATAGAGTGATGGGGAGTTAAGACCCAAGTTCAAATGTGGCTGCAGATACTAGCTATGTAAGCCTGGGCAAGTCAATTCTCCGTGTTCCTCAGTTTCCTGAATAATAACACCTACCTCATAGAATAGCGAGACAAAATCTGTACAGCCAACTGCTTGGCACACAGTAGGCATTTAATGAATGTTTGTTTTCCCTCCCTCCCCCTCCTAGACAAATCATGTAACCTTCCTAGTCCTCAATTTCCTCATCTGTACAATGGAAAAGTTAGATTATATGGTTTCTGAGATCCTTTCTGGGCCAATGACTATGAGACTATGTTTAGTACCAATACAAGTTACCATGCCTTTCTATACAATTCTCAAAGGATGGTATTCTGTCTATGATGAGAACACAGGGGAATATAACAATTCATGTACCAAAAGAAAGCTGATATTGTTATTCATTGGGGGGGCATTCTTTTCTCATTTAATCTAATATGTATTCTGAGGATTTCTGTCTATTTTTTCCATGTGTCATTCTAAATTTTGTAGCTTATATTATAGGTTAAACCTGAAGTCTTTATCACCTGAAATGATTTGAAATTCCCAAAACGACTTCAGAAATATTTCTGATTTCATGAAAAGTTCACCAGGTTGACATTTTCTTACATGGGTAAATTCTAAATAGTGATTAATAAAATGATTAATTTACTCTTCTTTTTTCTCTCTCTCTCCTGTTTTCCCCATGAGTCATGGTTGGCCATCTACAAGAACAAAATATCTAACTGTGGAAAACTGTCTTCCAACCGCAGCATCTGTCTCTTTGGCAAGCTCTGCAGCCAGTTGGGCTCCTGGCTCTGGAACTATTTAAGAATCTCTACTGGGTTGAGCTATTAGTGGGCTCTCATCCTCCTAGGTGCTGGTTCCTACTGATCCCTCTCAGTTTGAGAAATGGACTTGTATATTCTTATCCTTTTTGAGAATCAGTTACTGTGCGCATATCATAAATTGAGACCCCCAGAGGCAGCGTGTGTACGACACATATCCTCATTTCTCTGACTGCAGAAAGTAGCTCAGCCTTCTGCAAAGCCCTGCTTTTATGTCATGTGTAAGCTGTCTCTCCCCTTCAGAAAAGGGAAAAGGGCTCTCCGAGTCACAGAGATAAAAATGCCTACTGATCTCTAAAGGAATTTGAAAACATCAAGTTACTTAGTGCCCAAGGAAAGCACATGGCCCCCCTCCAAGCCTAACGATAAGGTGTATGAGGAAGAAAAGGAAAAAAATAGCAAAGGAGAATTGAGGGAAGCTGTTGACAAACCATAACAATCTGGCAACGCACATCTGAGCAATTTGTTTTGCTTTCAAAATTCTATAAAAAATACTCAGCTGAAGTATTTCAATTCTTAGGGAAACAGTCTCATCCTTACAAAGAGTATTCCTGCAACAGTACTTCTGTCTCAGGCTGCTTCAGACCCTAAAATCCATTTTCATGTGTCTCCTCTTTCTCCCAACTCCCAAACCTCCTACTTCTTACAATTTCTTTCTTAACCACTTAGGAGTCCCTTAAGGTTTCTGATACTTTAAAGAATTAGACAGATCTTCATGTTATTACTAGATTTCATTTTAGATTGGGGAAAAAAGAAGTATGAGAGAAAGATAGGAAAACCTTTTATGTTATACAAGAGACTTTCAATATCAGCCTCATCTGCAGGCTAGAATGGAATGAAACACCTTTAAACTTTGAAATGCAAGATATTCTATTATGCCGATTATAAGGATCTAATTGCAACTCTATTTTTAAAAATGGAACCACAATGCAACAAAAAAAAGTATAAACATTTAAACTGAGTCAAATATCTACACACACAGGATATCCTGTAGGCATACTGTTAGAAAACCCACACAATGTTCCACCTTTCAGGGTCCTTGTTCATGTGTGTCTAACCATGTTGGAATCATCTCTATCAGAATTCAGAGAAGTTGCTTTTCCACAGCTGGCTCTGCTTTTGTTGGCCTGTTTAGTTTACAAAGCAGCACAGCATTTCATCCAGTTCTGTTTTTACGCTCCTCATCCACTTGTAAGACAGAGGTATAAGAGTAACATATTGACTGTTACCAATAAGCTTATTGATTCATCACATGCAATTCTCTTCCTCTGCATTTTATAAACTGATAAATGGATTTCACTCGTATTGGGCAGAAAAATGTTCCATCGGGATATGAAATGAACAGATTTCATCATCATCCTTCTTAAAAGGTTGCATTTGGTGACAAAGGAAACAAAACAAAAACATCTATTTTAAACATTAAAGAAAGAGAAAAATCCAAAGGCCATATTTAATGTTGAACTGAGTGTGAATATGAATAAGTTCTAGGCCATCCCTTAAAGTAGGTGCTTTTATATCTAAAAAGACAAAATTACTAATGGCTCCACTTGTTTTCTATTAAAAATCTACTCATTGTCTTCACAGCAACCCACATGCCAGTATGCAGCCAGCTTGGACAAAGAGTTTGCTTTGTGTGTATCAGATGCAAAATTTACTTAAATTCCAGATAATTGCAAGTGCATCTGCTAGTTATTGTTAGTGGTCTATATGAACATTTCTCCACTGTACACAAAGAGCAATTATCCAACGGTTAAAGAAAAAGAAACAGTCATTTCTGTAAATTACAGCCAGCTTCTTTATCACAGAATAAGTTTGTGCTAAAATAATAGCACCCCCAAATATTTTTAAAACAAAATGCTTTCACTCACATACCGAATATATTAACCATGCCGAACAAAAGGTGAGCTTCAATGACTCTGTAATTACCTGGTCTGGAGCAACAAAATGCAATTCCAACTAGTACTAACTCATCAAAAATTCAAGTGAGCCATTCCTCTTTTCCCCCATTCCCCCAAACAACAACCTAGTACAACAATACCCTAAAATGTCAGGTACCGAGAAGCACTCGAGTTCTGCATTCAGGACCAACATGTTGAAGGAGCCGCCGCTAATACAATTTTATTTACAATCACTCTCTCCTTTCCTCCCTCCCCTCACCTTACTTTGTCCCAAATAAGAGGAAGCTTATCATACTGAAGAAAAGAATCAGCCTAAAAATTAGGAAAATTTGAATTCAAGAGCCACTTAAAATATATACCTGCATTTACCCTGGGATAATAACTTACTGCAGAGACCCCAAGACTCCAATTTGTAAAGAAAGTGTGGATATATAGTACATATGAAGTACAAGATATACTGATATACAAAGTATTAGACCTAGAGTTCTCTAAAGTAGGAAATCACAGGACAGGTAAAACAAAAGGTCCCAAATAACACAAAGTAAAATAAAACAAGGAAATTTTCTGGAAAGGCAATGGAAAAATAAAATAATCTTAATAGGAATGTTGGCTCAATGTATTTTACAATTATTTTTAGGTGGGCCTTAAGGGTTTCAGTTATAGCTGCCCCACTAACATTTTTTCCCTTTTTCTTTGTTTCTTTTTCCTTCTTCCTTTCTTTCTAACTTCATGCACAATCCTATTTCAGCTGTCACACTCAACGTTGCCAGGCCTCCTTCAAAGCCCAATCCAATTTTCAGTCTTTTACACCTCATGCCAGCTAAACGACTTTAACAGCTCTCTTCTTCAAGGGCCTAATAGAGTAGATCTGTTCTTTTAACAAATTCACAAAGCTATCTAAGATGATCACAGTGGTGTCATTAGAAAATAAAGAAAACTACTTAATAAATGCCTGAAAAATATATTGCCAAGTTTGACATGTTCTAAAACTAACAATTCTGTGGCCCTTTCCTTTCCTAGCTTCATTAGAATGTTTTCATTATGAAACTGTAAAATCTACATTACTAACTAAAACTATTCATTATTAGAAAATCACCTGTGTATTCCCCAAACTAAAGAATCGTCATGATTAATATTGCACATCAAATGAGAAGTATTCAATATTTAACCATCTAATCCTTCTGTAATTTACATTACAAAATACCAACCATGTGAGACTTCAACAAGTTGAATGACTGTATTAGATAATAACAATACTACTTTATTTTATATTTTCCTAGCATAGTTTTTATTTTTTACCCTTAGACTTGAAAGTATTTTAATTTTCTCCTAATTCGCCCATAAAATCTTTCTGAGATGGTGAGGATAAACATATTATTTTAAAGGTACACATACAAATGTAAATACTTATAAAGTAAAAATTTTATGCAATTTGTAGATTATTGAAGCAAAATTTGCAGAATAACATTAAATGGGCTCACATTAAATTTCACTGACTAGATTTAAAGAAAGGTCTGGTTTTGGGGGGAAAAATCTAAGTTATAAGATATTTTGAAATAAATGTATTTCTTTTGGCTTTAAATAACTAAGAATTCATACTAATGACTAACAAGCTTCTCCTAAAAAAGACTTTGCTAGATGTTCCCCTTTGAGGAACTGAGAAGGCATATGAAATCTATCATCACCTGAACGCTAAAAATTTATGGAATAAAAAGTTTGGTTCTTTTAATTATTGCAAATAAACTCCCGCTAATTTTTTTCATGTTTCTTAAACTATTAGGCTTTTTGGGAAAACCTTTTCTTCACCTTGAATAAAGTAACTTATCAATTTGAGTCCATCCTACATGGAATATGACAAATTCTGGATTAACAACCAAAATTAGTGAAGTTTTTACTAACCCTTTCTTCTCCCTTACTCACAATAAAGACAATGTAGTGTGACAAAGCTATTGAAAAGCATTGGCTCTTAGCCCTGCCATAACTGATAGCTTGCTTCTTAATTAAAACAAAAATCTCTTCTACTAACTCCTATGGTGTCTTAAGAGAGAGGAGTTCTAAATTCACAGGTAAAGAGAATATTTCTCCAAGGCACTTACCAGCTGTGCTAAAGCTTTGTTGCCCACCCCTTAGGATATCAAGGGGGAAATGATTTCATTCAAATGGCAAACCACCTCATTCTCCTCTCCTCAATTCCTTATGCTTTTAGAAATATTTGGAGCGAGCTGGACATTCTTAGACCCTGAACATTTCATTTTTAAAGGAAATTCTGTCCATTGAGATAGAACTTGGAATCCTGAAAACTATACATGCAAATAGTGACTCTGCTAAATTGGGGGGTGGAGAGGCTGTGTGAGAGAAGAGACAGTGACTAAAATTGTGACAAAGGACTTAAAGGGGTAGAAAGACCAAATCTGTCCATTCCTAGATTCCTCAGCCATTAATTTACATTCTGGTTAGTGGAGAACAAGAGATGGAAAGGTATCATGGTTTACCTATAATAGCTAGTATTTATATAACTAATGTTATTGGTAAGCTATAATTCCTAGAAAAAATACATATTTAAAAAATTACCATTAACACTACCACCAATCAATAATTTGATATTTTTGTGACCCAACCTGTAATTTACTTCACTTGTTTTGGAGAACTCCCTCTATCAATTCAGATAAACAATGGAAATGAAGTCACAAAGACAATATGTGTTAAAAGCAGACTTGAACCCATGACTTCTTGACTCTGAGAATGTCTTTCTATACCACTATGCCATACAGCCTCTGAATAGATACTGAGAGCCACAAAGGGCCTTCCTGAAGATGGAATTAGACTATTAGTACCTAAGAGGCATGAAACTGTGTCTTTTACAATATAAACTCTCCTTCGACATCTGTCACCTCTCAGAAACATCACATTTTTCACAAATGATTTATAAATGATGAATTTTAGAGATAAAAACACTTTGAAAAATAATCTCTTAACCTTTGTATTTGTCATATGCAAATATCTTTGTTCTTTCCAGAAATCAAGTGAAATATATCCACATCTAGACTAAGAAATGCTAAAAACTGGGGAAATTATTAGGTGATTGTTTAGTAAATCACTTTCCCTCCTAGTAACTGTTAAATCAATTTTTTTTAGTTTTACTATTTTACAATGTTTGTAAATTGTTTATATGTAAACTTATACACATTCTCATGTGTAGACACACACACACAAATTTGTGTATATACAAATTCCCCAGCAATTATTTGGCAATTTTAAGGAATGACTACACTCATTCACTGATACATAATCATCTAAGTCACAGAAATATTATACAAATTTACCCAAATGCTACTGAGCAAGGTTCTCCAAAAAGAGGTTTATGGAATACAATTGCCCCAATTAAAAAAATTTTGGATGTCCTTTCACCTTTCCTCTGGATCTTTTCCTGTTCCTGTTTACTCTTTTGCTAAGCAGGTCCACTGAAAAAGTGTTTGGCTAAAAAATAATTAAAAGTTGAGAAAAAACAACCCGATATCTTTCTTGAGGCAGTATTTGTCAATAAAAATTTTAAAATAGAAAACAGAAAACAATACTTTCAAGAAATAACTGTAGTTGTTATCATCAGTTAATAGAGGTCTTAACCTGTGATTTCATCAGCATGGGAGACTTTCCAGCATGGAAACAACCTTCAATTAAACAATTTTGGCACCTCATATAATTTATGGTCTCAAGGAGGTGAGGTTAAATGATTTACTTATGGTGGTACTGTTAGATATGTCCATGGGTTAAAAGACTAAGAGTTGGAAAGGATCTCTGTGACCATCTACTCCTACTCACACCTAAGAGGAATTCCCATTATAACATAAGTGACCAGTAGTCATTTAACTTCTCTCTCAAAGACCCAATGAAACCTCTCCAGTCAGTCTATTTCATGTTTGCTGCTGTTCAATTATTTTTCATTTGTATTTGACTCCTCCTGACCCCATTTGGGGGTTTTCTTGGCAAATATTTTGGAGTGATTTGTCATTTTCTTCTCCAGCTCATTTTACAGATGAGGAAACTGAGGCAAACTGGGTTAAGTGACTTGCCCAGGGTCAAATATATAGTAAGTGTCTAAGGTCAGATTTGAATTCACAAAGGTGAGTTACACGTTTGGACAGCCCCAGTTACTTGCAAAGTTTTTCTGGCATCAAGTTTAAATTCATTATTTAGCAAATTTCTACTAACTTCTCTATCTCTACACTCTGAGAAAAAAAAAAGAGAACAGGTTTAATCACAACTTTTATGAAACAGCACTTAAAACACTTGAGGCAGCTGTAATATCATCTCATATTAAATATCCTTAGTCCCTTTCATTGATGTAGACTGGAGGCTCATTACCATCTTTTTTGATCTGATATACATCATTTGATTTGATATACATCAAATACTTAACGAGGGTATCCATTACCAGATAAAATATTCCAGATGTGGTTCAACATAGGCAGAATACAGGACTGTCACCTCCTTATTCCTGGAAGCTATGTCTCTCTTAATGCTTCTTAAGATAAAATTAGCATTTTTTTTAGCTAGCATATACACTGATTCATTCTGAGTTTCAACTACCCCTACTTTTTCCATTCAAATTGCTGTCTAACTATACGTCCCCTAACTTGTACTTCATTTTTTAAATACCCAGTGCAAGATGTTACATGTATCCCTATTATATTTAATCTTATTAGATTCAGCCCAATTCTCCAGCATGTTAAGATTTTTTTTGGACTCTTACCATCTAATTTCATAACTATTGCTAGTTATTGCTTAGTAACCAGATAACTAAAGGTCAAGAAAGACTATCCTGGTACTTTTCTTGAGGTAGTATATGTCATTTTTTTTTTTAGTAGAAAAGAGAAATCAATGCTTTCAAGAATAACCTAATATTTGTTGTTTTCATCTAGTGGTATGTCACCTACAGATTTGGTGAGCATGTCACTATGTCTTTAACAATGTTAAAGAGCACAAGGTCAAGCAAAGATTCCTGAGGTGCTCTTGTGGAGTCCCAATGACATTTTGCTATAAAACAAAGGACTTTTTAAGTCTAGCCATTCAACCAATTCTGAATTTAACTACATTTTCTCCTAGTTCACTTTTCTCCATCTTATCCTTAACAAT
Organism: Potorous gilbertii; assembly: GCA_028658325.1. Lineage (NCBI taxonomy): Eukaryota > Metazoa > Chordata > Mammalia > Diprotodontia > Potoroidae > Potorous > Potorous gilbertii. The sequence goes on from CM053769.1 coordinate 371,970,845, forward strand.
GGCATAAATTCTCTTTAATGATCTATTCTACAATTTCCTCGGGAATCAAAATACTGACCTATCGTTTGCAGATTAATCTAACCATCCTCTATCCTCGCCCTTTCTAAATTGAGACATCTGTCCTCTTAATTTTACGTCACTTCTCCTGTTTCCCATAACCTTTCAAATATTATTGACAGTGGTTCAGCAATCACACCTGCCAGTTCTTTCTGTAACCAATACGGCAATTTTTCAAGTCAAACGACTTGAATTTATTGAGAACAACTTGCCCTCTTCAAAATCATGTCTCTTTATCCTTATCTCCTCCTGGAACCTTACTTGGTGCCTGGAGCCTCCTTGGTCTACTAGTCTTGTGGCCTGCTCACTGTGGAATACACCTCCACAAGTTCCTTACTGCTTCTCTCATCAGGGAGTTTCTCCTGAAACCTACATTTTATGAAAGGCCCCAGACCAGCCTGCCTTTACTCCCCTCCTGGCCCTGTTCTGAACTTTCTGAACTTCAAAATTATGTCTACATGCTAGGTACCTTCTCTGCCTTCCCCTACTTTTCAGCTGTTCTCTCCTCTCATTAGAAAAAAAAAGTCCTTTAGGGTAGGGGATGTCTTTCTTTTTGGCTTGTACTTCCCTGGCAGCTAGCAAAGTTCCTGGCACACAGTAAGCATTTAATAAATGTTCCTTTCCAGAAGGAACTCACTGTCTCCTTACTTATCAGCAGTATCAAATCCTTCTCAGGATTTGTCTTGTGATTTCCAGTGCAAAGGTTATTCTACTTGGTAGAGAAAAGTGACACAAAATACGAATCAAGCAGTTTTGCCCTCTCTGCTATCACTTATCATTCCAGCCACTCCAAACTCTTATCCTCTCTTTGATGCTCCCAATACAACTTAAATCTCCTTTTTGTTATCCTTAGCTTCCTTTATGAGCCTAAGTCCTGACACTATTTTTACCAAACTGCACTATTTTTTTTATATTTATCCTATTACCTGGCCTTGCTCTCATCTTTTGTGGATTTCTTTTTTAAAAATTTCAGTTGGCTGATGAGATCCCTATTTAAGGGTTCTTAACACAGGGTCTGTAAACACTAAAAAACTTCTGATAACTATTCCAAAATAATTTATTACCTTTGTAATCTCATATATTATTTTATGTATCTAAAAAAAACATTATTGAGAAATGGTCCATAGTCTTCATCAGACTATCTAAAGGATTATAGTAAAGGGTTGCCTAAAGCAGTGGTGTCACATTCAAATAGAAACTGATCCCTGTAAGCTGCATATTGACTTAGAAAACCATAGAATGACATTATCTATGTTGTAGTGTATTTTTATTTATTTTGTTAAATTTTCCCACTATCATAGAGTTGGGAATTTGACACCTCTAGCCTAAAGAATTTAGAGTATAAGTGACTTGCCCAGAGGTGGGACATGAAGGTAAATTTTCCTGGCTTTGTGGTGAGCTAAAATGTCATACTTCCCTTACCCTTATCCCTAATGCTTCACATATAATGCATATATGTGTGTATAAACATGCACACACATATATCTAAATAGATTAGATGATAGATAGATAAATATAAAGAATAGTCATTTTTTTTTCTACCACTAAACTGCAAACACCTAGAGACATAGACTATGTTTTGAGATTACTATGGACCCTAGAATTTCTACTATAAAATTAGCTCACCTGAATGGGGGCTTAATAAACACATCCTGAGTAGATCGACCAGAAAAATGGAAGTCAAGAAATAATAACACAATTTTAACTTAGAAACTGCTAAGGAACAATCCATAAGAGCATATACAAATAATATAACCACCAGTATACCTTTCTTAACTATTATATGATGCTAGAAGTAGCCTTGGGGAACATGCTAGTAGGAAGCATTGCTTTGGAAAGCTCAGTTTTCAGAACTATTTACATTTGGCTTCTGAGGTAAAAATCCTGAGGTAAGAATCAAGCTGTGAATAGTTTACTTTCAAAGAATTTTTATATTTTTTTATTTCTATTAAAGTGTTTTAATCTTTACAAATATATTTCGTATCTAGCAAGTAAATACTAACAAGAAGGAAAAGCGTAGGGGGAGAAGTGTATGAAACCATCTCTTATTACAAAATAAACACTAAACCGCAGATACAAGTAGAATTTCTTTGTAACCAAAGCCCCATCTTCCGTATTTAAATCAACAACTGAATAGTAACAACCCTAAACATAGCAACTTCTAATATTCAGATCATATGTTAAACTCCCCCTTCCCTTAGAGTAAGCATTGATTTTTATCATGCAACTCCTAAAATTGATTTCATAACATATTTCCTGTAATAAAATTTTATGTGCTTCAAATTCAAAAATAATTCTTCTAACACACATATCTAGTATATCCACTGGATACATACATACTACTATTTAACATATATTGATGGTGGGAACAATTTAGGGAAACTTGGTAGCTCATGGACATAAAGACTTAAACAAATGAAATTATATTTCTGTCAAAATTCCATATTTCACACATTTCTTTTCAACTGTGAATCTCTCAGTTATTACATATTTTGTAGAACATATTACAGACTGACATATTGCCAGAATTTTAACATAAAAAGCGAGTTGAACAAAATCTGAGCTAAATCAAAATATTCAAGACAGTTCCCACGAAATGTGAGAAAAAGACAAACCATATTTTAAGTTATGACTGGGGATGAATGGAGGAAAAGATTTTAAAAACAGATCACTAACTCTAAATTCTAAAATATCAAAAGTGAAATAAGAATTGTGAGTAGTTTTGAAATAAGACAGCATAAAATTAGTTTTTAATTCAATATTTAATTACAGATGAAACTGTAATTTTTGCAGTACCATATATGTATATATACATATATATCATCCAATAATCTAGTAGGTAGGTATTACAAGTATTATCCCCATTTTATATAGAAGGAAATAAGTTCAGAGAGGTCAAGAAGCTTGTATGTAGTTACAGTTAATTATAACAGAAGTCATTATTCAAATCCATGTCTTTCCTGACTCCAAAGTAAATTCTTTAATTCTCAAGTGGCCATATTGTAACAATGGCTAATCCCTAACCATAATAACTAAACATATAACCTTCTCAGCACAAGGGTTGTATATTTCACCTATTCCTCCCTATGAAAATATGAGCTGATATACATGAATGTATACGTATTCAAATATACAGAGAGGTAGCTTGCTGGAGTGGAGGGTTAGTCTTAGAGTCAGGAATAGTGACTTTGAGTTCTACTTCTGACACAGACTGCCTGTGTAGGTCAAGACAAATCACCTAAGTAGACTACGATGTGACTATGAGTTGCAGAAGATTTGTCACTTTTTTAATAAGTACATGTGTGTAAAACATATAAAACTGTATATGTATATACACACATAGCTATATCTATATCTCTAGAGAGGATTATATCTCATGGGAATTGGATGAAGGAAACTGGGCATATTCTGGATAAGAAAAGACTTAGGAAGACCAAAAGAGTTACCAACACATAATGAAAGGATTTCACATGAAAGAGTTATTTATTAGACTTTCTCTGTTCAGTCCCAGAGAGAACTAGGGAAGACCGGGTTGAGGTTGCAAAGGGACAAATTTAGGCTTGATTTAAGGAAAAACTTCCTAATGGTTAAATATCTTTAAAAGTGAAATAGGCTATCTGAACTGGTAGCAGACTCCATTCTACTACAAATCTTTGAGCAGACGTTGTTCTTGACCAGGTATAGATGTGTATAAATGACTTCTGTGACTCTGTGACATTGCACAGTATTTAGTTTTAGTATTAGAAGAGATCTAAGAGGTCATGGAGTCCAACCTCATCATTTCACAAATTAGGAAACTGAAACCCAGACAGGGGAAATATTTTGCCCATGGTGACAAAGGTAGTGTTTGGCAGATTAGAAGCTAGGGACTGTGACTGCAAATTCATTAATATATCTTTCTCTATAAGTAAACTAATGCACCTATGTACTATGAACAAAGGTATCTCTTAGAACACTTGTGTCCCAAAAGTCTTAGTTCGATTTTAAACTTTAATACCTTAAAACTACACTAAGATTATTGGAACACGCTATACATTATGTTTAGTAAGGAACTGCCTTTGGCTTACAGATAAATTATTTTGAAAATAAGACAGGTAGTTTTACAAACTTTTCTTCCTTTTCCTTCCATCTTAACATTACTTGCTAATTCTGAAATAGATTTATCAATATAATTCTTTACTGATATGAATATAACCAATATGGAATACTTGTTTGACTAAGGATAAATTCCTCACAACTAGCTTTTTATGTTTTCTGATAAAAAAAATCCTCCCCCCACATATACACACAGAAATAGTCAGAAACTAAGCTGTCCTCTCTAGAATAATGCTTTATGCTGTTATAATATAGACTGTCACCAGACCTATTAAGAGAAACCTAAAAAAAGTTAAAGTATTTCTACCTTATATTTCTTATATCATATATAGATAATGGGATAGGAGCTGGGGATAAAGAGGAGAATGGCCTGTTTTCTTTTTTTTCTGTTGCTTTTCCCAAATAAGAGTGCCTTTTGTCCCTTTCAGAGTTTTTAAATAGCTGGTTCTGTGAACGTGAGATGTCTTGTTTTAATGTTTTATCCTCTGGACTATAAAGTATAATGACAGAGAGTATCCAGACCCTATATCCCTCCCACCCTCCATGACACATAAGTACACTCAATGGATAATTGAACAACAGACATATTCAATATAAATAATAAATCTGATTTTTTGTCTTTGTAATTGATTTCAATTAACTAAGTCTGATTGTTTATGGGATAAACAGGATTAGAGAAAAAATTTTGATGCTGGGTCATACTAAAACTGCTAGGTCCCAAACCACAGCATTTTTAATATGCATAGTATCGTTAATCTTAGTGATAATTGCTGACATATACCTATCAACAAAATCCTTGTCAGGCAGAAAGAAAGTAGGTAGTCTTATGGCTATGAACATAGTAAAGATGCAGATTGATTAACTCACTCAAAACCAAGTATAAACTAACCCAGAAAGTCGATGATTCATCCAATTTCTTAAAAGACCCCTCTAAGAACTCTCTTATGCATTATAACTACTGTTCATATTTTTATCATTTAATCTAAATCCTTGCTGCTACAAACTGTGTACGTCCTTATTCTGTATAAAAACTCTTCAAAGAAGAAACATGGGACCACTTGCCTTTAAACTGAGATGTATATAAAGTGTTTGGAAAAATCCCAATGCCCACGAGTTTTGTGTATGTGCATATATGTGTATGCATGTGTGTTTATGTCCATACATACATACATACATGTACCTTTTCTTCCTGTTTCATAAGGTCAGAGACAAAGGTGCAGATAGCTTTCAAAAAATTTTTTATCAGAGGTCTTAGAAAACATTTGGCTTATTCAGCTTTTAAAATACCTTTATGGTTTGAGGCTATCTATTTTCTTCTTACTGTTTAGAGTTAAGATCCTAAATTAGTTTATCATTGACATATCTCAGCAGGTTGAACTCTAGTCAACTTCCAGGACTTTATTCCCCCCACCAAAACCAAAACATTTTCTTACATGAAATTTAATGATTATCACATAAACTAATCCCCCACTCCCACCCTGTAAATTCTGCACACCACACCTTGCAGCCCCTGAAGAAGAAAAGGAGGTGGAAATTAAAATTAGATAGAGAACTGGGAAATGAGTGCTAAGGAGATTAACCAAATGTTTTAGGCAGAGCCTATTATGCAATATATTTTAAAAAAATAAAAACTTGGTCAACAAAATATTATTTAACAATCATTTAGCAAAGTATAAAATGTAGATTGCAAAACATTTTTTGATGTATTTTAATATTCAAATTTGAGAATGCTCTCTGTCATATTTTTCACTAAAGTTAATAGCATATTTTCCTCTGTACATATGCTTTATTTTAAATTTTTAACAAAGAAACAAAGACAGGACAAAAAGATGGGAGAGAGATTTAAGACTGAAGGAAAGATCACTAAGGGAAGATGCAAGGGATTCTGATACAGAATCCAAGTGAAGGGTCTAGGATTTTATGCCTTTGTTATCATCAATACTACTAATAACTGATGCTTTGGATGCAACAGAAATATCACCTGAAAAAAATGACATCATGATTTATATTCATCAGGAATGCTCCATGTTTTATAATGAGTGATTAAAAACAATGATAATCTTGCATAAATAAAACTAGAAACTTTAAATAGCTTAAAACAACTTCTTTATGGGAAAGTGGGGAAGTACAGGCTTTACCTTTCCCCTAAAGTTGTCTTATATATAAGGAATGACTTTTCAAAGAGCCACAAGGTAATCTAACATAAAGAAGAGGGGAAAATTATTTATGACAAACACAGGGCTTCATTTAGTTACACGAACAGAATGCCTACCGAGTAGGTCACTGTAACAAGTTTCTCAAGACTTATATTCCACATTTATGAAATATCTTCGTTTACAGGACTCAGCCAGTGTAACTGTTGACCTTTAGGTCACAACTGGCCCCAAAAAGAAGTAAAACAAAAAAAAGTAATGAAACCAAGAATTCTCTGGGTCAAGATGAATAAGAAAAAATTAGCAGGGCAGAGGACTCTTCAAGGGCCTTGAGCCAAGGGCTGATCAGTCTTGAACTTTGAAAGAGCAAAATTTTCCCTTTCAATATCTCACAATTATATACTTTCTTTCCAAGCCAGATAGAACATCTTTAGAATTCACTTAGTAACATTCTCTTGCGGCTGCACAAGAAGACAGACGAAGTTTGTTGATCAAAAGGAGGTCTATTCAGATTGTTTTTAAAAAATCATTTCAGAACTAATTTCTTTTGTGTGGGAAAGGGGTGTAATTTAGCTACAAAATTAGTCATTGAAGCTCCAGTTTTTGAAACTAATGTAGACACATTACCTATATGCTTGCTCCCTACTTGGTAAGTTTGAAAGAAAAGTTAGTAAGTCCATTTCTTTTTGAATTTTGGTTTTGTCTAAAAGGTTCATAACTGTATATCCAGAAGAAGTAGACCAATTAAAGTCTTTCAGGAAAAAATGAAAGGTAACCTTATTTGCAAACTATCATATGGTGCCTCATTCCCTTTATGAATTCATAAAAGGTTATAATGTTTCTAATTCTGAAACATAATACAGTATTAAAATATATTAATAGTTTTGGGGCAATGAGTAACTAGAACTTTAGGGGGAATGTTTTACACCTCATTAGCTTTACAAAATCCTTTGGAAAATGCTGGGTAACATAAGCTAATAGTGAGGGTCCAGATAGATCACAGCTATTTACAGCCTGTTGAAAAGTAATTTTTATTAGAATGGCAGCTGGGTGGAATAAAAAGAATACTGAATTTGGAGTCAAATGAGTTGGTTTTAAGGTCTGATTCTACCATTCATGAGCTGAAAGACTGCAGTTAACTTTCTGGGCCTTCTTTTTCTCATCTGTAAAATGGGGCTAATAACTTCATATGGTTATTTTGGAAAAAATGCTTTGTAGACAGTAAAACACAATATGAATGAGTAGTTATTATTCACAGTGTGTTGTTGCTTGTAATATGAATACATCAAGTTATAATTTGAAGAGTTATCCCAAAATATAAAGTAGGGCCTTAGCTAAGTAAGAGTCTTTAATATCACTTGAAGAGATAGGGAAAGTGAAATAGATAAATGCACATCTTGTCTTCCACATTAAGCAAATATAAGCTAACTATCAAAGCGAGTTTGATTTTATAAAAGCAAAACAGACCACATCACTATCTCTCTGAGTTACTGATAAATATGAATTATGTGCCTATAGACAGGTCATTCCACCTCTCACTGGTTCCAGGGCTCTCTAGGATTGTAAGTTGCACATAAGTTATAGATCTGAGCTGGTGGAGATGAGTTTCCTACTAATGAAACCAAAAGAATGAGAGGGAAAAACAAATAAAAAAAGAAGGAGTGACTGGCAGGGGACAAAAAAATCCTTTCCACAATGGGAATTTTCGTTTGAAAAAAAGTAAAAGTGGTAGGACCACCACTGTAAGACTACTTTGCCATGAAAGCAATTTGCCTTCCATGTACAAGAATCTTGCAAAATGATGCTATGAAACTGTAAAAGGTCTTATGAAATTTTAAGTGGCATACTCTCTAGCCATAAAACATACTCTATGCTATGAAATAATTATCTCTCAGAGAAAATGATCTCAGAAGTTGCTGGGTATCAAGAAAGAAGAGCTTATTGCCGATTGAGGATGAAGCGCAAAGAACTTCTCCCCTTTTGCTCAATGGCTAACAGACATTAGCTGTGCACAGCATTAAAAAAATTCCATCTGTTGCTTCAGAAAGCAATGCTGTATAGAGAAATACGGTTTTCATGATTTCTAGCTGGAGCTGAAGAGTTTAATCCTAATTGAGTCCTGCCTTTTTAATTTCACCTTCCATTTGGATCTCACTACTCAAATAGGTCAGGGAGAAGAAGGAAGAGAACAAGTCTCATTATTGTGACCTTGACTGCCTTCTGTCAGAAGTCACTTTAAAAAATTACCTTGAATCATTTTTGCAATAAAAAACGAGACTACAGTTCACCAGGTTTGCCATTGCCTAAAAATACTGGGAGAAGTTAGCAGCTCATTTCAATTACAAATGCATTAAGAAAAAGAAAAAAAACCCCAGCAATTAGAATTTCGGGAAGACCCAAAAGCTCCATGACAATGGCACATACCACATATCCAAGGAAACCTCCATTCTTCACAAAATGAAAATGTGAAGTCTAACAAGACAGACGATGTGATTGTCAAGTTAAACTCCCCAAATCAATACTCCTGGATACCAGTCTTTCTTTCTACATAACCTAATGATCTAAAGTATCTTTTCTCTAGCTCTCCATGAAGTTCAATGACTGGCTGCTGGAATTGCTAAAATACTATGTTGGGGTCAATCAAGATTAAAGGTGGCAACTCAGGAAGCCTACCAAGAAAATGATATTATTTTCATTACTTAACCTAAGATCAAAACTAGAGACACAGAGTTAAAAGGAGGTTAACTATGTGTTATTTAAAAACAACAAAAAACATGCACACTGTACCAATTAGGATTATGCAAGGACAATACAAATCCCGCTGTTGACCCTAAAACTCAACCCTGCATTATACTCAAGACATAGATATCCTTACTATTTTAACAAAAATTTTTAGAGCCTTCACAAGTTGCCAGGAAACTAGGAGAAAAAAAGCAATCTCTCTCAAAAAAAGGACAAGATCCATATGTCAATTAAAACTTAGTTATGACATCTGGAATTGACATAAAAAATGGGGCCAGTTTTTTGTTTTATAAATATATTCATGCACTGAGTATATTACATAACAATTATACATTTCACCATATGGGCTAAGCAAGGGTAGTTTAAAACCCGGTCACTTATACCCATGCCCACAAATGTGGAGTGTATAATTTAAATAATGCAGGTGCACATCTTGGAAGATACTGTTTATGTTTTGAATGTAGAAATGAAAGGCATATAGAAGCTTTAGGTTTTATAGCTTCTCAGAGTTTACTATATTAATTCATCTTTTCTTGGCATGTAGACAAGCAAAAGATTTACTGAGAGACATCTGTGATCCTTATGAATGGAAGCAACTCAGTGTTAAAAAAACTGCAAAACTTTATCAAATTGGTCAATTTAAGAGTCCATGGGAAAAAAAATAAATAGCAATATTTCTATCCCAAGAACGCTATGTATTAGCTCAGCTTTCATTCCAAATGAAATGCCTTATTAGCATCTGTAGAGTACAAAAGAATGCTTTAGATCTCTGAATCCTGTCCACAAATTCAGGAAAAACTGTTGTCAACACATAACACACAGAGCAGGTGAATATGCATGCTTACTTGGGGGAAGACTTGTTTCTTTTAATTTTTTTAAAGAAGAACTGGCCTAAAGGAGTTAATGTCCTTTTGGTTGGATATTCAGTACTGACTTGGTTAGAATTTAGAGACTATTAAATGATCTGTTGAAGTTTTTTAAAAAAAAAAGTTTAACAGGATTATTACATATGTAAACTCTTTCACACTGTTTGTTATAGGCTATTTGACATCCATGTTGGGGAAGCAAACTTTTAGCTGTGTGTCCTTAAAATTCTCTCCACCCTTCTTTTGTAGTGATGTGTGGCTCATAGTAGCCCTGACTTTTGGATTTACCCTTATTCTGAAATGGAGTTTGAACCATCCCATAATAATACTCAGCCTTAGATGATACCTGCTTTACTACAGAACATCACATTGTACATTTAAACTACCATTACATTAGCTCTTTTCCACATAAGATGTTGGCTTAATAGAATGTTTACAACTGTAAAGGAAACTGGTTTCTTTTTTTTGAACTAGTGATTTCCCATTACTTATTGACCCTTTACTACTTTAAAAAAAAACTGAACTAGTACTGAAAACTTAAGGAAATGAACAACAGTAAAACTAAAATAAGGGTGTTCATAAAAACCTTATTGTGCTTAAATAACATGAATTTATTAAAAGAATTACGATTTGAGTCTTTATGTAACATTTGAAACAGATCCTGAGAGAATGAGTTTTAGGACTTCTATTTAAAAAAAATAAAAAGAGGGCTTAATTTGCATTCATTATGCTGCGTATTTTAAATAATTTCATTCTCTGTAGTGGCAAAATTCAATCCCCTACCCACTCCTCCCCATCCCCCCAAATATAACAATCTTGTTAAGATGCCACTTCAGGTAAGGTCTAAGAAGGGCTCCGTTTGGGGTTAGACAATACTATACACTGTCTCAGAAATCTAAGCAAGACAATACCAGCAATCTCCCTCATTCTCTACAGCCCTGAATTTATTATTAACTACAATTTAGCAACAGTTCAATCACGGGAGGACAGGACAGTATGTGATGCACTAAAACACTTATATGTTTATTATCTTTGCAAGCAGCATGAGTAGTGTTGTCCATTATTGCCTCGTGCAAATCTGCAGCAATGATGCAAAAGAGCCTTTTAAAGAATTTCTCTTTTGGAATGTAAATGATTCCTCCGTATTTCTGGCTATTTTGGCCAACACGTACCACATAGTAGTTCCGAAATCATTGACATCTGTCATTTTGTCAAAACTGAGTCATAACACATTGCAATCCTGGAAAAGAATAACCTCCAACACCCGTGCAACAAAAACGCATCCTAAAAAAATATCCTAACAATTGTGATGAGAATTAATGGAGAGAAAGCAGCAGCCCTTCTGCAGGGAAATAACACTCTACTCTCCTCCCTCGCTCCCCCCTCCGCCGCACTCCCCCCCCCCTCCACCCCGCCACCGAACTCATGCAACTAATGATGACCTCTCCAAGTACTGAATTAAAAGGTTCCGGCATTCATCTAATGATGGAGGAAAAAAAATGGAAAATAAACACGAAACAAGTTGGAAACTGCACTAACGCAAAGAGAGAGAGCAGCAGCTTCAGGAGCTATTGCAGAATGAACAGCAATAGAAAAAGCCTTAAGCATCTAAGAGTAAGAAGTGAAAAGCATTTACCAGTGGCTCGTTCAGTAGCTTCACTCCCTGACACCATCTACATAGGGAGGTAACTTAGCCTAGTCTTCCGTCTCAGCTCGCTTTATAGCAAAATTCCTTCACTTCGAGGGGACTACACACACCCTCGAGAGACAGAGAGAAATAGATCCCAGAGACCCGGGCGGGCTTTCTCACCCCCTCCCTAGAACCCGCCCCCCGCACTCCCCGAACGGTGGTTCTGTCTTCTTCACAGTTCGCACGGTGGTGCGGCGGGGCTGCTGCTGGGGCTGCTGCGGCCGCGGATGCTGCTGCTGCTAAAGCTGCTGCTAAAGCTGCCGCTGCTGCCTCCGCTGCCGCTACCGCGGCTGCTCCTACTTCGGAAACGATTAGGAGGACGCCCAAGCACGACCTGTGTCTGCGAGCCACCCAGGCAGCTCTGTGCAACCTGCTCCTGAATCAAACCCATAACACATACGCACTGGCGCGCACACACGCACACACATACACAGACACAGACACTCACGCGCGCGCACACACACACACACACGCTCACTTAGCACACGCGCGCACACAGACCCACACACGGGGAGCCGCGCAGCCCCTCGATGGGGAGCGCGAGCCAATCCCCGGGCTCTGAGCGCGCGCCCACGGGCCGCGACTGGCGGGAGCGACCACTGGAGCTGGGGGAAGGAAGGCGCTGCCTCTGCTGCTGGGGATCGGGCGGGCTGGCAGGAAGGCCGGGCAGGGCATTCCAGGGTTTGAGGCTAGCGGGAAACGCAAACACCACCCTTCTTTTGTCTGCAAGGAAACGAGCCCCAGGGGCGCTGCGTCCACCCCACCCCCAACGGGTCACCCGAACGCCCGCAATGTGCCCCGGCCCCGGCCCGGAACAGAGTTCTGCTGCGGGTGGCGGGGAGGATGTGGGTGGGAGGGTAGCCGGCAGCTTCTGGAGAGGAGCTCCAGGAGAACTCGCTGCCCTGGGTGTTCAGGGCAGGTTAAACCGAGGTGCGATTTACCGCAGCGTCACTAAGCCCCCCCATCCCCCAGATGCTACAGCGCAGCGAAATCATCCTGCGGACTCCCAGAACCTGCCCTGGCCACTGAGCATGCCCAGTCCGTGCCTCGAGCCCGGAGAATTGCACTCTCCGGGGTTAGGAAAAGGTGGACCGGGAGAGGGGCACGTTCGGGGCTCGGCCTGGACAGCGAACGGCTCTGTAGAGGAGCAAAGGGAAGGAGAGGTTGGCAGGACCGTGGGGCGGAGATTGCTTGAGTGTGGGGAGAGAGGGCTGAAGAATACTTCCTTTCCACCTGTTATTCCTTTCCATCATCAGTTGCTGAGCCCCGTGCGGAAGCTACCCTCCAGGAGTTTCCATCTGGGGAGCAAGACTTGAGAATCTCTTATAAGTAGAATGTCAGAGCTGGAAGGAACTTTAAGTTTGGATATATCGGTTTTCGAGCTCCAAAAGACTTCCTCGGATCGTAGATCAAGAGCTGGAAGTCATCTAATTTAATCCCCACGTTTCTACTGATGAGGAAACTAGGACCTAAGGAGTTGAAGTGACTTGCCCAAGGTCATGTTGGGGAATAGGCATCAGAAGTGAATTTTGAACCTGGTGTTCAAACTCCAGAGCCACTGATCTTTCTCTTATACTAAACCTAAAGGCTACGTAATTCCATTCATTTTAGATATGAGGGAATGACTACAGAGAGTGACTTGCTCAAGAACACACAGATTGCAGAACCTGCAGTCAAACCTAGCTACTCTGATCACAGATACATTTTTTCTTTCTGTTACACTATATCCTCCACTTAGGCACAGAGAACGTTTCGACAGAGGTCAAGTGATTTGCTCAAGGTCAGACATCTGAGTAACACGAGTTTAGACTAGAATGATCTCTTGGCTCCTACTTCAGGGCTCTGTCCTTCACATGATCACTTAGCCCAAGAAACCACTGGAGTTGGAAGGGACTGGGAACCTAAGAGGTGATACCGTTAAACTCCTTAAGCTAGGTGGTACCGTGGATGGAGCACTTGCCTGGAAAAGAGAGACTTAAATCCAGACTCACATTTACTATCTGTGTGTTACTCTGGGAGAGTAACTTCTGCTTGCTTCAGTTTCCTCAGAAGTAAAATGGGAACAATGATAACATCTGTATCTCCCAGGATTATTGTGAGGATCAGATGGGGCAACCTTTCTAAAGAACTTAGCATAGTGTCTAGCATATAGCAAGCAAATAATCAATGTCCTTTCCCTCCTGTTACACATGAGGAAATTGAGATTCTGAGGTAAAATGACTTCCCTAAGGTCACACTAAAAGTAGAAATTTGCTTTTCAGGAAATGAGACCTCTGGAGGAAGACCCAATTCTGTCATCTTACCTGTATAACAAAATGCTTCTACTTAACAGAACTTAATTATCTAAAGAAAAGAAACAAACAAACAAAAATAAACCTTATAGACACACAGATTGCTTTTTTCCTTGGCAATAGGGTGAAGTTGTTAGAAGAGCCTCCTCCCCACTTGATATTGTTACTGAGTATTTTTAAGCTGCTGGTATTCATCCAATAGTCTATTTCTGGTTTTTTGCCAATTGAATCACAATAAAAACTGCCTGACATGTAATGATAATATTAAAAAATATTAAACATCAACTATGTTCAAGCTGCATAGAGAGATACAAAAATTTATAAGACAGTCTCTACCCTCAAGGACCTTACAATGAATAGGAAAGATGGCAACTTACAACTACAATATAAGGCAGTGTGTGATGGGGTCAGAGTGGTGCAATCATAGTGCTGCAGGAGTTGAGAGGACAGTCAGCCTACTCTTTCCTTAGGGCAAATCACAGTAGACTTCCTGGAGGAAGGGGCAATGAAAACAGAAGCTGATCTCTTTACTAGGATATATAATCCTCACCCTTCCAGCTGCTACCAGTATCCCAGTTTTCCTTTCCTGCACCTTTTAGTTGAAACTGATATTTCACTCTTGCTTGTATTCAATTTGATGTAGGACTCAAAACACACAAAGTAGAAAATGCATCCTGTATAGTTTATGGCAGGCAAATAGAGCATGCTCAGTAAAACAGGAGAGGTTTTGGTTACAAATAAGAAGCCTTTGTTAAAACATCTTTCCATCTTTGGAGTATTCACCTAGTAACAGAATCAGCTTGTGGCAGTTGTGCAGGAATTCCTTGCTGAAACAGATCAGGTGATCTGTTAGAATGAGATGTTTAGACATGGAGTGATAGATCCATCCCTTTCATTCTGTAACTTATCTGCAATATTGTCTCACAGTTCTCATTTTTGTAGGTGTACACCAAAAGAGCATCCTCAAGTTACATTGTTTCTATTTATGCACCTCACAGCTATAGACATATGCAGATAGCTATAAATACACACCAGTCCATGTCTATGGCTGTCTTCACTGCCTTTGTTTGTCTATCAGCTTTTTCTACATACTAATATTATGTATAAAGGTTGCTGATAAAAGAGAAAAATGAGGAAGATTTTTGGACAGGATTTGGATTAGACTGTCTCTAAACTCCCTTCCAACTCTAGACCTATGATCCCATTTTCTCCATCCTGTTTTGCTCATTTTAGGTATGAAAGCTTTAGGATAGTAGCCCACCATAGTTAGTAACAATGTTGAACTTCATTCAGTCTGTTTCAGCTCATTGAAAACCCTAGTTCAAAAAAATAATGAGAAAATTCATCTTGGCCAGCCCCCTCATTTTTACATATTATTAAATCTGGAATTGTTTCACTGTATAGAAAACATAGGCCCTTTTATAGGTCTTGAAGAGACACTATGTAGTGGAAAGACCTTTAAACTTCTGGTTAAAAGTTGAAGTGTCAAGTCTAATATTTAGAAACCATATTACCTTGGATAAGTCATTTGACCTTTGTGAGCCTAATTTTCTCATATGTAAAACAAACATAACAATTATTGTACTACTCACCTAAAAAGATTGTTATAAGGAAAATACTTTGCAAAATACTTGATAAATTTAAATTATAATGATAATTAACTAGTAACTACTACTAATAACGAGCCTTCACTGCCTATAGAATCCTCTCGTAAGGATTGTGAAGGAGGCAGTAAAAATAAAATACATGATTCCTGGTTTTAGGGAATTTCCAATCTAGTTGCAGGAGAAATGTACTTTGGTGGTCTGAAAGATCTCTCTGAATCACGTATCAGTGTAAGTATTCCTGTTATGGATCCAGTCCTGCTAATCTCAATCGCTTTCTAAGATCCAGGTCCACTTGTGAGTCTCTGAGATCCCTCCTCTATTCATAGCTTGTGCACTTTATTTTTTTCAAAAATTTAATTTTCATTTTTTTTAATAGATATAAATCTATTTTCTCTTCCCTCCCACCTGTCTACACACTGGAAAACAAAAACGAAAACTTTGTAAACAGCATACATAGTCATGTAAAGCAAATATCCTTGGTAACTACAACCAAAAAAAAAAATCTCATTTTATGTCCTGAAACCATCATCATTTCTCTGTGGGTAACATACTTCATCAGTGCTCTGGAATTATTGTTGGTCCTTGCTTGAATCAGAGTTTAGTCTTTCAAATTTCCTGCTTTTACAGTGTGACTATTTTATAAAATGCTCTTGTCATTCTGCTCACTTTACTGTGCATCAGTTCATGCAAATCTTTTCAGATTTCTCTTAAATCATCCCTTTCTTCATTTCTTATCCCTAAACTATTCCCCAGATGATGGGTATAGCCTTAGTTTCCAGTTCTTTGACACTATAAAAGGAGTTGCTAAAATAGTTTTATACCTGTTGGTCTTTTTCCTTTTTCTTTGATCCCTTTGGGGGATAGATCTCAAAGTGCTATTTCTGGGTCAAACTCACTTCTTTTTCATGTACAGAGACTCTTGTGGTCTGAGAACAGTCATTCAATCATAGTATCTGTTGGGAATCTTTACTCATTGCTCAGATACTGATATCACTTCATGGCAAGGCATTACTTCTTGAGCAGCACAAAAAATGTAAAGCAATAGTCTCTATTTCACCCCAGTGAGTATCTACTTTCTCCCTCTCCCACTAATCAAGCCTCATGTAAGCTATGGGTGTCCTAGTATTTGATTCAATTTCATACACTTACTCACTCATTCTAACACCCTGCTCCTGCTCTCTCTTACTCTATGATTCAAAGAATTAATTGACAGTAAATGCTAACTGTTCATTCACACCACATTCTCTGCCCACTCCATACTGTTTACTCCTGAGCTGGATCGTTTCTTGCAATGTCAAACAATAATCATCAGCCCCAAGGCAATATTTTTCTCTGATTTAAGGACTATCATTAAGGAGGTCCTGTGTCACAGAGTATGTAGAGAGCTGGTCTTGGAGTGTGAATGACCGTAGTCCACATCATATCTCTGACACCTACTGCCTGTATGACCCTGGAAGAGTCACTTAATTATTCAGTATACAAGGCAATATTTGGCTCTCTGCAAAAATAAAGCAAGCCTGTTCTTAGGAAGCTCCTATGTGGATGAAATCATGTTGCTTAAGTAAAATCATGATACAATTCAGAGGGCAACATGGTATGAAGTCTAGGATAAAGGAAGAGAGTATGAAAGATGAAAATGAGTCTTTTTCTACTTCGTAAGAGTATTTTTGTTGGAAAAAAGGAAAGAATGGTTTAGTATATGAATATTCTTTGGAGAATTCAGTATCGCTGATATAGAGCATTGGCAGATGTTGGAGGTATCATTACCTTACAATATTACCTTACCCTCTTCTGGACTTCAGTGCCTTTACCACATTGTGCCTTATGGTAGTCATTCTTCATTAAGCTCCAGTGGTTCCCTATTGCCTGAAGAACCAAGTACAAATGCCTCTCCTTAGCACCTAAAGCCCTTTACCATATTGGCTCCAAATTATTTTCACATTTGTCACACTCTACCCCTCTTTTTGCCCCTTGGTTTAGACAAGCAGGCTAACTTTCTGTTCATCACGCATGTCCCACCTCTATGTCTTTTTGTCCATCCTGGTAATACAATACCTCCCCTTTCTACTTCTTAAGATCTCTAGCTTGCTTCAAAACTTAGCTCAAGTGGGGCCTCCCACCTGAGGCCTTTCCTAATACTTTGGATTGTTAGTGCCCCCTCTTGTTGAGTAACTTATGTTGATTTTGTATTTATTTTATATTTATTCATATATGTACACAGTGTTTCCCCAGATAAAAGGAAAGGGCTATATTTGGTTTTGGGGGGGTTGCTTTTTTGGGAGTGGAGGGTTGCCTTTGAATCTTAAGTCACTAATACAGGTTCTGGCACAGAATAGGCACTTAAATGTATTTTGAGTGATTATATGAGCTACAGAATCATAGGATTTTTTTGAAGCATAGTATTTCAGAGTCGAAAGGAACCAGCAAATCCAATGCATACTTAACAATTAGTCATCCATTCTTTGCTTGACCACCCTCAGTGAAAGGGGACTACTGTCTCCCAAAGTATTCTATTCTACTCTTAAAGAGTTCTAATGATTAGGAAGTTGTTCCTTATATCAATCCTAAATATTCTTCTCTGCAACCTTTACCCACTAAGTCTAGTTCTGTCTGTTGTACATGACATTCTTGCAGATAATTTAAGACGGCTATTACATCTCTTTTCTTCAACCAGCTAAAAACTCTTGTATGAAACATTTCCACAAGTCAACAATCATTTTAAGTGCTTATTATGTACCAGGCAATGCACATTGGGATACAAATACAAGCAAAAAGAAGGACAAATGTATACCCTGTTCTGGTTGCCTCCCTTTTGACACTCCAATTATTAATATTCTTTCTAAGATATAACACCCATACTGAACACAACATCCCAGCTGTGCTTTCATCAGGACAGTATTCAGAGGGACTCTCACTCTTTGGTTCTAAGCTCTAAGCCTCTTAAGGGAGCATAAGATCTCATTAGTTTGTCAAGCAGCCTTATTACCCTCTTAAATCTTTCAGTCCACTAAAACCTCCAGATCTTTTTTTGGTGAACTGATGTCTGTCTCCAGTATTCTGTATTGGTAAAGCTGGGTGTTCTGTTTGTTTGAGGGTGACTAAAATGTCACACTTTATGATTATCCCCTATCACTTTTGTATTATTAGGTTTGATGTGATATTTTTATCTATTGATATTTTTTTGAATTTCAATTCTGTCTTCCAGTGTGTTAGTTCTACTTCCTCGTTTTGTCACCTGCAAATTCAATAATTATGCCATCTACACCTTATCTCAGTCATTGTTAAAAAATGTTAATCAGTATGTGACCAAAGATAAAAGCCTAAAACTTTTCAAATTGAAATGGAAGCATTAATTACTATTCTTGGGACCAGCCATTTGACTGGGTATGAATCTACCTACTATCCTATTGTCTAGCTTACATCGCTTATTCTTTTCCACATGAGAAACTTTGCAAAGTACATAATTCAAATCGAGACAAATTGTACAGATGGCATTCCTCTGATCTAACAGACCAATAAGCCTATCCAACAGGAAAACGAAGTTAGTCTGTCATGTCCTTGATGGAGCAAAGCTGGCCTGTGTAGATTCCTGCCACCTTTTATTAAAATATCCCTTTAATAACAATCTCAAAAGGCCTTCTTGAGCCTTTTGTATCATGGGACCTTTTGGCAGTTTTGTTAAGCCTAACATTCCCCAGAATAATATTTTTAAATGCATTAAAAAAAAGGATAACATAGGTTACTAATAATATAGAAATGCTGTTAAGATGACGATAACTATTTACTTTAAGGCTTGGAAAATGCTTTACAAATAGTATTTTATTTGATTCTCACCATAAGTGGGATAGGTGCTATTGTTATGAGGAAACAGACTGAAAGATTAAGTAATTTACTTGCCTAAATCCACACCCCTAGAAAGTGCCTGAGGCAGCATTTGAATTCAGACCTCCTGATTCTAAGACCAGTGTTTTTATCCATGATGTCACTTAGCAGTTATCAAAATATAAAGTTCAAAGAACCCTTGATTGAGAACAATGCCTGGAACTGAAGTCAGTTTCCCTGGCCTATACTTTTACAATTTTTTTTTGAAAGAGTAATTCCTGCTGACCTGATTGGCAGTTGTCTTTAGATAGCTCACTGTCTAGCCAGCCCTAGCCATCCTTGCCTTTCTAACATCTACTTGCCTTCCCTGAGATTTTAACCATCCCTTCCTGATCACCACTCCCTTATCTTTGTTTTCTCTCTATTAGAATGAAAGCTTCTTAAAGGCAGACACTACCTCATCTTTGTATTTGCTTGTCCATCATTTAGCAGAGTATTTGACACATGGTAAACACAATGATTTTTCATCTATCCATCCATTCATTTTCTTTATCCAATCTTAAGATACCTCCCCTATGACCTTTCAAACCCCCATTAGCTATATTTAGTTTTCCCTTTCCAGTTCAAAGCTTATGACTGTCATCTTATCATTTGTGGAACTATTTAACATTTGTTGTATACTGACTTTTATTTTAGCCTTTTATGCATTTCCCCCACCTAGATTTTAAACTCATCAGAGGCAGGAATCAAGTTTTATATAGTTAACCTTTGCAAAATATAACCAAGGGTCAGGAAAAAAACAAAACAAAACAAAATAAAATTCTTTAAATATCAAATAAGGATTTTTACTTTATCTATGCTTAGTATCCCAGGAAATTTATGCAAAAGAATAAAGTTCAATGAGTTATTCAAAGGTGGTACAGTGGAGGGCTGTTGTTAATATGACCAGAGTTCAAATCTGATTCAGACCCTTAATAGCCGTGTGACCATCTCTTAAGCTCTGTCTACCTTAGTTTCTTTAATTTTAAAATGGAAATCATAGTAGTGCCTACCTCACATGTTTGTTATGAGGATCAAATGTAAGTCACTTAGTATACTGCCTGGCACATAGTAGAAACTAAATAAATTACTTTCTATTGCCCTTTCAAATTCAGTTGTTTTTCAGTCATAGCTGACTCTGGGGTTCTCTTGGCAGAGATACTGCAGTGGTTTGTCATTTCCTTCTCCAGTTCATTTTATGAGCTGAGGTAAACAGGGTTAGGTGACTTGCCTAGTTAAGTCACACCCAGACTTACCCAGTGTCACATAGCTAATAAATGTCAAAGGCCAGATTTGAACTCAGGAAGATAAGGCTTCTTGATTCCAAGTCAAGTTATTTATCCAGTGTACCACTTAGCTGGTCTCTATACTCCTTATTCAGCATCTATTTACTCCTAACTCACACGCAATTCTATCAAACTGTATTACCTGATTCTAACAGATTAGAAATAAAGGATTATATGGGAAAGGGTATGCTCCAGGCAAGTACACTGACAGGATTTAGAAGTCACAAACAGCTACAAATAGCCACAACAACTAAAAATAAAGCAGCCTGAGGCCTTTTGTTGTAGAGACAAATAAGTCTATTTATCCTCAAGGCTCTGAAGGCAGCATAGTATAGTAATGAGTGTTCATAAGAATGTTCCTGAGACATTCAATTCAATTCAGCACGCATTTATTAAGTGCCCACTCTTTACCAGGCATTCTAGTAAGCACTAAAGAGCCAAAGGAAAAACAACGAATTGACTTCTACCCTTAGGGAGCTTATATTCTAGTGGGTGAAATGGATAAAAAATACTGAATACTAATTCTAAACAAAGTAATTTCTGAGAGATCTGTATACGTTTGACAAGAAGGGTGATTTTCTTTGTTAAGAAAGAGAAGAAAGATTCTAAATGGTACAGTAATAGAAAACTATGGCAGAGTGTGATTAGAAGTTTGGTAGGGATTGGCCAAGTATGGATAGAAATGAGAGAGGAAAGTTTGCGGCCAGCGGAGGGAGCTTCAACAGCCTAAAACACATAATTTCATTCTAAATTGTCCTCTAAGGCAATGGTTGGTTATGCCCTTCCTAGGAGCATTGTAATGTTGATTTGAATATCAGTCCCTGAGTAAGAGATTGAAGTGCCACATTCAATGATGACTCACTGGAACTCTCAAGTTTTACTTTCATTCTATTCTATACATTATGCATAGATAGAGAATATATATACATATTCCATGCATTACATAATCTATATATCTAGACAATAGATGCTATATATAGATACTGTATATGTTCTATACATTATATGTATATAGTATATATGTTCTATACATTATATAATATAGTTATACACACATATATGTATACACAGAGGTCTGATCATGTCACTCACCCTACTTAGTAAGCTTCAGTGGTTCCCTATGGCTTCCAGGATCAAATACAAAATCTGGTTTGGCATTCAAAGTTCTTGATAACCTAGCCCCCTTCTACCTTTCTTGTTTACTTATACCTTACTTCCCAACATATATTCTTCAAGGCAATGACTCGGTCTTTCTGTCTGTCTGTCCACCTCCCCCCCACTATTATGCATGTTGTATACTTATGTTTTACACATGTATATAAATGTCATGATTACCTATGTAATACACATATTGTCTTGCACGGCATCATCCATGTGTTACATTATGTTATGGGCATTTCTATGTGTATATGTCCATAATATATGTGTGTGTTTACTTACATATGTGTACTCATCCATCAGTGAGTTGTCCCTGGGTATTCTACTTCATACTCCTTCAACCCCTTACTCAAGGACTGATAAATTAAATCAACATTGTTATTGTTCCTATGAATAGCATGACAAGCTATTGCACTGTAATTAAATTTAGAATGTGATTATGAGTCTTGGACTGCTGAAACTCCCTCCCTGGTCACAACTTTCTATCCATACCTGGCCAATCCCTCCCTAATCATACTCTCCCCGATATGTACATGGATATACTCATTAGTTACATGTTTTTACTCTTCTTGGTACATAAGCTCCTGGAGGTCAGGGCTATTCATATAGTTCTTGGAAAGTAATAACCACTCAATAAATGCTTATTGCCTTGGAGTCTGGCTGGATATGAAGGGGCCATTGAAAGGAGCTTATATTATCTTACATGTATGCTAAAGATAAAGTAGGAAAATAAGTGTATTCATTTTAAGAAGATCTTTAAAGTAATTCTAATAATTCACAAAAGCTTTGATCCTTTAAAGGGTAAACCATCAACTATCTGGGAAACCCATCTACCTAGAATGACATTCAATAAGGCTTTAGATAGTCAAAGCCTTACTTCGAATCTCTGGTACAAGACTAGATTGCTTACAATCACAATAAATGTCGATTATTGATCTGCTACAATGTTTCTGCTGGACTTGTTTCTAGTATTTTAGGGTAAGCAAAAATGCCATTCTAGACAATGTGACTCTTCCCTCCCCTGTAGATGACTATGGTTTTGGGAGACCTTTACCAAGCTGAAGACATCCTTCATGCTAAAGTGCTTCATGATTTAAACAACACTGTTTTGCTAGTCACCCTGCTCAGAAGACTGGTGTTCACTTGGCTTCTTCCCTTTTCCTCATTGTATCCCATGCTAATATTCACTTCCCAAATCTTGGTCAGTCTACTTCTCCAACATCTCTCTCATCAAAAGTGGTGCCTCTCTCGGCCCTCCTCTGGACTATCAAAACAATCTCATTTACCTCCTTACTTCCAGGTCTTTGCCTCTCTTTTATATGCATCCTTCACCCATCTTCCTCTTACTGAAAAACTTCTAGTAGCTGACTTGGTAGATTGGTAATGCATTTTTGCTTATTGTTAATGTAATTTGGCTTCTAATGGGAAGATCTTTCCCACCCATTAATAGGTCCGTGTGACCTGCTTAAGTCATATGGAAAACTGAATCACATGAGTCAAGTCAAATGAGTCAAATCACATGGAACAGGAAGGGGTAGAGCTAGAGCAGAGCTGAGAGGAAGTCAGAGCTGGGAAGCAGAGAGGGAAAGCAGGTGGCTGGCTAGCATGATTACATTTAATGGAGCTGGGTGGTGGGAAGCCTAGCAGGGGGAAGGCTTGGGGCTGGTGGTGCCTCCTGCAATGTTATTATGTATCAATTTTTGTTACTATGATGCCTTTGGCTTTCTGGTATCTGAATAAATGTTTTGGTTCTGTCTTCCCTTTGGCGAGTGTGTTGTATTTCACAATTCAGAATGGTGTTGGGATATTCATGGCTGCCATAGGCACTATGAATATCATGTTGGTGTTCCACTTGGCCTTTCCTTCTACGATGACACAAACACTTTACACTTGCTTTGAGCCCTTCCACAATCAGGCTTCACTGTTTCCAGCCTTATTTCATATTATTCTGTAGCCAAAGTGGACTACTGATTATTTGCCAAAATTGGCATTCCATTTCCCACTTCCTCGCATCTGCAGGGTCATTCTCTGTGCTCCTGATGCATTCTTTACTCAGCTCTGCTTCTCACAAAGAATCCTTAGCTTTCTTTAGTAACACTAACTGACGTTTCCATAGAAGCTTTTAAATTTTTCAAAGCACTTTCCAAAGATTATCTAATTTGGTTTTCCCCAAATCCTTTGAAGTACATAACATTACCTACCTCAAAGGTACCTAATATTTTGTTAGTTAATATTTTGCATGTTATTAAATTGAGGTCTTCAGAAGGTTAGTAACTTGTTTATGTTGATGTAACTAGTAAATGTAAGATGCAAGGTTTTGCAACCTGTATTTTATACCACAAAGCCCAGTACTCCTTATACTATACTATATTGACTCTCCTTTAAAGTTTAACTCAGGAGCTACTTCCACTATGAGCCACTATGAGCCACTCTTAACTTGTATTTATTTGTGTAAATGTCATATTTCTCCAAACTTTTGTGGCAGGGCAGTTTTCTTTTTCACTTTATATTCCCAGCTCTCAGCACAAAAGCTTATACATGATAACTGCTTAATAAACGCTTCTTTTGACTGTTGAAAACAATGGCAAAACTTCATCTTGTCTTCTGTTTTCCAAACCCCTTTCTTGCAAACATTTTTAGGTAGGCATAAGAAGTGGACTCACAGCAAGGCAGACTTCAGGAAAAGGAAAAGCAGAGAAGGCACTGTCCAAATGGACTAAGGAAGAAGCACAATAGATTTTGAAACAGTTTTTGATTTGATCTTTTAAGATTCCATGGAATAGATGGATAGGGCCTAGAATTCATCAGAATTTGTAAAGAGAGGAATAAAGGAACCCTAGAGTTTTATTCTTCACTATAGTATAATATGGCATAATCACACAGATAAGAAGCAACTCTTTTCACTCTTGCTTTTCCTAAAACAAATTTATGCAAAGAAGGGCAGACAACCAATTTCTGCTAGCTGGTGTGAATTATAAGTGACAGAATCAAGATTAGACTGTTAAAGCGGCAAGAAACCTCAGAGATCATCTGGTCACATCAAGGACCTCGCTTGACAAAGGAGGAAACTGAGATCAAGAGCTATAAAGTGACTTGCTTAAGTCACAGAGCTGATCCGCCAGGGGGTAGAACTGAGACTAGACTCAAGGACTCCTGGCTCTGAAGCTGTGAATACTAAGTATAAATCATAGTAGAAAGTAGAAACTGCTAAATATACTTTTGAGACTTTAGAAAGCACCATCACTAGATCGAGTTGAAAGGGTCTGCTTCTGTTAGTCTTTCTTTAGCCTCATTTTTCTCCCCTCTAAAATGCAGGGATTAGACTAGATCAAGGGCAGGGAACTTGCAGCCTGGAGGTCACATGGGACCCTAGTCTAGGTCCTCAAGTGTGGCCCCTCTGACCGAATCCAAACTTCACCAAACAAATCCCCTTAATAAAAGGATTTGCTATGTAAAACATGAACTCAATCAAAAGGCTGTACTTGAGGAACTAGACAGCCATATGTAGCCTTGAGGCCACAGGTTCCCCACACCTAGACTAGATGGTCTCTAAAATGCCAAAAATGTCTAAATTTAAATTAATGGCCACAGTTCTCATCAGTGAGTTGATGGGTGGGACCACAGATTAAGATTTAGAAGGGACTTTACAGGTCCAATATTCTCTTTTTAGAGATGCAAAAACTGAGGACCAAATAGGTTGCGACTTACCTATGTCACACAGTGAGAAAATGGTAGAATCAAGATTAAAATTCATATCTTCTGACATAAACCTAGTGTTCTCTGTAACATTTTCTTTGAAATTTTCAGTTAATCCAAAAAAATATATTAAGCACCAATATATTTAAAGCACTGTGCTATGATAAAAAGATAAACATAAAATAGTCCCTGTTCTCAAAGAGCTTATGGGCAAAATGACATGTACACATCTAAGTAAACAGAAAGTATGCTTTACAGAAATATAACTTCAGGGAAGAGGGAATGAGGCACTAGTAGATGATGGGATCAAAAAATGTGTTATATAGGAGTTAGAAGTTGAGTAGAATCCTGAAGCTAGAGATTCTAAGAGGCAGAGGAGAAGAAAGAATACATGCCATGCATGAGTGAATCTATTCTAAGGCATAGAGACAGGAGAGGGAATGTCATGCAAGAGTACCAGCAAATGGGCTTATTTTGCTGAACCATGGAGTATATGAAGAGGAATACTGTGTAATACACTCTGGAAAGGTATATGGTGTCATGTTGTGAAGAGCTTTAGACACCAAACAAAAGAGTTTGTTTTTGATCCTTGGGAAATAAGAAGCCCTTGGAGCATGTTGAACAGGGGAGTGAAATGGTCAGATCTATGCTTTAGGAAAACTACCATGGACCTTGAGGTAAGATGGTAGTAAGAAAGGTCAAAAATCCTGGCTCTTCTATAATAATCTCCAGCAATGATCTTAAAAGGGAACCAGCTGGAACAATGATCAAGCAATCCAAGGAATGACATCACTAAACTCCTTAAGAGAGCCAAGAGCTGCACAAAAAGATATCCAAAGGGGGAAGATCTTAAATAGGGGTCCTAGCAGGGAAGCCAGCTCAAACTTAGGCAGAAAGTTGGCAGCAGAGCCCCAACTAGGGATGCCCCGGGGAGTCTGGAAGACTAAAGCCAAATCTTGACTAAAGATACCACAGGGGGGCTGGAAGACCACAGCAGCACTCAGATCAGGGACTATGAATTGGTCCAAACATTCTGGAAAGTGATTTGGAAATGCATCAAAATCACTACATTTCATATCTGTTGATGTTGACCTAGAAATTCACATGTACCCTAAAGAGATAAAAGAAAGAGGAAAAGGCCACATCTATACTAAGGACTTTTTGTAGTAGCAAAATACTAAAACCTAAGGTAGAATGTTCATCACGACATGGTTAGACAAGTTATAGTATATGAATGTAATAGGATATTATTGTGCTATAAGCAATGACAAAAGGGTTATGTCTAGAGAAACTGGGTAAGACTTGTGTGAAGTGGTACAGAACAAAGCATGTAGATCTAGGAAAACAGTTATAAACTATAACATTATAAAGAAATTAAAAAAAAACCCCAAAACTTTTAAAGACTTAAGAACTCTAATCAACATGATAGCCAACTATGATTCCAACCATGACTGATGATGAAGTCTGCTACTTATCACCTGACATGGCCAGGTACCAGAGTTGTAGAACAAGACATATATTTTTGGTCATGGCCAATGTATGAATTGTTCTATTTGACTGTGCTTTTCTGTTACTGGTGAGGGTTTATCTATTTCTGATAGTGGGTGAATTGTTTGAGGGGGAGGTGGTCCAAATTAGAACAATACCAAAAAAAGAAAAGGGCATTAGTGAAGTTTTTTTTTTTGTTTTTTTGTTTTTAATGCACAAAAGAGAAGGAGGTTTAGAGGAAAATATAGACAACTGGGACAACTTTTTTCCTCTGTGCTGAATTTATTATATCCTTAAAAAACCCCAACATGTATATAATGGAGATTTGTGGTTTCATTATACAATATTTTTTTCTGTTCTTCTTTGTATGTGAAAATATGCATATTTGTTGGTATTTGTTAAGTTCTGAATAACGAAAACAACTCTAGGGAAAAAAAAGATACTCTTTTGGCACCTGTGTGGAGGACAGATTGACAAGGGGAGAGATTTGAGACAAGGAGACCAATTGTAAATCTGATAAAGCACTGCAGATTCTGGGCCTTATATTATGAAAAATCTCTTATAAGAAAATATAACTATTTAAACAATATTTCATGAGAGACAGAGGAAGAGAGTGTAGCGTACATGTACATAGAGATAGTGGGGTATGAGGGGCTCCCCAGAGTGCAAGTACATACCATACCTCCTGAAAGAAAAATTGATGACTCTCTTAAGAATAAGGGGAAAATGCAACTGAATAAATAATGTCTTTCAAGAGGTTTAATACATTGTAAAGAGCATTTTTACTGATTGGTAAAATTTTTTTGATTAATTAATTAATGTTTCCAAAGCATTTTCAAGATGAAAAAAAATTTATGAGGGCTAAATAATAATCACTATTTTTCTTACATACATCTTGGTTACACATGATTTCTATGTTTTTTTAACTCACAATGTCCCTGAAGTAGGAATCAGGAGATTTTAGTCTAGGCTCTTCTGCTGAGTAGCTTTATAAATGTTGACAAGTTGTTGCCCATTCCTGGGACTCAATTTTTTTGTATAATAAAGGATTAGACTACATAATCTGGGGGGTACAACGGGTAAAGTCACTGGACCTGGAGTAAGAAATACCTGAACTCTAATCAAGTCTCAGACTCTTCCTCTCTGTGTGACCCTAGGCAAGTCACTTAACCTTTATGTGCCTCAATTTTCTTACCTCTAAAATGAGGATAACAATACCTCCTGTTTCTCAGGGTTATTGTGAGGATAGAATGAGATAATATCTGTAAGGAACTTTGTAGACCTTAAAGCATTATATAAATGCTAGCTTGTATTATTAGGTATTATTCTAAAGTCCTTTTGAGGTTTAAGATTCCGCAATTTCTGGTTTTTCATAAAGAAGATTATATGGCATGAGGAATTTTCAATAGCATCATATGGAATGATTTTCAGAGAGAAGAGTCAGAAAAATAAAATAAAATTTTTGAAAACATTATACAGTTTTCCAAATGCAACTTCCTACTTGTCAAATCCAGGTCCAATTCATTGTTCATCTACACTGGCAATAGTCAGTAAGCATTTAATAAGCACTTACTATATGCCATGCACTGGGAACACAAATACAAACAGAAAGACAATTCCTGCCTTCAATTAGCTTACCTTCTAATGGAGAAAGACAATACATAAAAAGGAGCTGAAGAGTAGGGGAAAAAGGGAAGTTGGGGGCAGTTAGGAGTACAATGTGAAGCGGAATGAAAATGCGACTGGCCTGGGTACTTTTCTCAAAATCTAGGTTCTGGGATGAACCTGCCAAATAGAGAAAGAAGTCACAGATACAGGGTGCATTTCCGATGTGAGAAATCCATGGATAGACTGAACTCTCAGTGTGAAGAAGAGTCTGTGGTATAGTAAAGAAAGCATAGAGTGTCAGAAGTGTCCAAAAATATATATAGCAATGAATCAGGTCAATAGATTATCCATTCAACTACCCATCTAGTCTAGGAAAAAGAAATTCATCACCCACTTGGTTTTTCCCATGTGCATTGTTAGGTTGAACTTGCAATGTTGTTTTCACACCAGAGTATCTGAAGGACCTCCTCATGAATAGGTAATTCAGCTTCCATTTGTAGCTTGCACTGAATATCTATAGCTGTGGCAAGCACTCTGGTAAGCACTGGTGTCCTTGTTTCATGTCTCATTTGAAGATGATGATTGAAAGACTATTGTAAAAAAGTTCTCTCAGTTTATGAATCTATTGAGGGATCTTTATCATTTTAACAATTTCATGAAGATATATTGTTAGGGGAGAGCTTTTAAAATAGTATCTTCCTTTATTAAATCACATTTTTTTTTATTAATCAACAAACAGTTCTTCACATTTCATTCACTTGTGTGAATAATTATAATTATATAATTATAGAACTATAACAGCATTTTCAAAATCCTTGTTGTTCCTTTCTAATATTTTCCTCAAGGATGTTTTTGACACATTTGCAGATTATTTTCATAAAACTTTGTGTAGGAATAAGAAAGTAGTCATGTAAGTTGATAGTTAATGATAGACTCTCACTGAACTATAGGAATATAGTAATGTAGCATGACAAAAATGGTGCTATGGATTAATATCTTAGCTGAAGATGACTCATGTAATTAGGGGAACCATAAATTGCCCCAGGCCCTAATAATGTCAGTACCATTGATTATATTTTGCTGCCTGAGCAGCACATGGTTAGATGTGAGAATGAAATGCACACATTCCTTTGGGATTATAAGATTTACTAAATATTTCCCCACCCCCAAAAACCCTATGAAGTAGTCATTGAAAGCATTCCATATGTTACTGTTGAGTCATTTCAGTCATGTCTGACTCTTTGTGACCCCATTTGGGTTTGCTTTGTTTGGTTTTGGAATTTTTTTTTTTTGGCAAAGGTACTGAAGGGATTTGGCATTTCCTTCTTCAGCTTATTTTTACAGATGAGGAAACTGAGGGAAATAGAGGTTAAATAACTTGCTTCAGATCACATAGCTAGTATCTGAGACCACATTTGAACTCGGGTCTTCCATACTCCAGACCCAGAACTCTATATACTACCTAGCTGCCTAAGCATTGTATATACTCCAGGAATAAGATGATGTCCCTGGCACTGTCAGATTCTCTTCTGCAGAGATAGTTGAGTGTTACCTAATTGATAATAGAATACTAGAACTGAAAAATGAACTTGCTAATTGTGTGAGCATAAGCAAGTTACTTAGATTCTCCAGGACTGTTTACTTTTAATAGCTAAGTGGTACAATGAGGCCTGGAAAAGTAAGAGATGTGCCCAGGACAAAACAGTTAATATTCACTAGTAGTCAAACTCAAATATGTTGTCTTAAAGGTCAGAATGGGAAACCCGTAGTCTCAAGGCCACATGTGGCCCTCTAGGTCCTCAAGTGTAGCCCTTTGACTGAATCCAAATTTTGTGACCTGTAGGCCACAGGTTCCCCAATGCTGGGCTAGGAAAAAAATGGGGTTTCACCCCATGTAAATGAATATAAGCACAGAAGGTCCATATACCTCACCTGAATCAACCATTCAGTTAGAAATGTAAACTAGGTGTGAATGAGTCCTTTATTAATTTGAAAGGATTATAAGATTTGGGCCTTTGGATGAAAGGCAGACATTACCATACAGGAAACCTGTTGTGGTTGGTTGAGATCAAGTCACAACTCTTGGGCTATAAATAGGGCAAAAGTCTAGTTTAGGAATATACCAGTTAAGTGGTAAGCTAGTCTAATTGTACAAGATTACTAGTTTGAGAGATATGGAGCCAAGATTCTGAAAGGGAATCATTCTTGGCATTGAATGGACAGTTTCCCTATGCCCCTCCCCCAATCTGATGATGATGTTATCGGAGAGACAGGATCAATAGTAGGCAGTACATTCAGATGAGCTCACAGAGCCTGGACTAGTAGGAGATATATCCCGCTAGGAGCAAGTTACCCAAGAAGGAACTTCAGGGAACACATTTGCTATAGACTCTTCAAAGGCACCAATTCTTGAGGTCTAGCAGAGGTACATTTAAAGAGAACTTCATGAGAACTCTATGAGGAGAGAAAAACACTTCTGGTAAATAGGAATTGTATCACCTCTTTACCAAATTTGTTCCCAGTGAGTGTGTTTTAGTATCTTTTAAGTTTTATCCTATTCTCTTCAGGATTACATTTACCAGCATAGAATTTTTCCCTGGTTTGGGGGGATTTTTTAAATTAAATACTTTTATTACAGTACCATCTCAGTAAATATCTTTGCCAAAATGGGAATTGAGAGTCAGATTATTACTGGGAAGCAGATCATTCGGGGTATGTGAGTGACATCACTAGAAACCTCATCACTCAAGGTTATCCTCCAGAACCTACAGTTATAATCTTCTAGCCTTCAGGGACCTGTTTTGCCATTGCAAATTTAAACTGAGGAAAAAAACTCTGAAGGGGATGGTGTACAATGAAGGCTTTACTCAGGATCATCGTGGGGCCCTTCATATTTGCAAGGACCCCCTGGAGAGATTCATCCTATAGGAATGTCAATCTTGAATACTCTGATTTATAGGGATTCATTAGAGAAAAATAGCATTCCCCCCCCCATTTTTTCACAAAATTAATTCTACTATTTGTAGTGTGCTTTCTTACAATACAGAGAAAATATTTACTTGCTTTTTACTGTTTATCTATCAATACCTATTATTTTAAGGTACCAAATAATTCATTCAAGATCACTCAATTATTTATTTGCACATAGCTCATAAATGTTCTTCCGTCTCCCCTACCTATTCGTTTTTAAATAGTATGTTTGCCTTATGGAGAAATGTATCCACTTATGGGGAAATTTATCAAGCTAGCTTATTGAAATCCTTCAAGATTTAAGGTCCATAGACAAAAATTATCTCACTGTTTTAGAAATCCCATGTAAACAACCCTACATGCTTAATCCCTTTTGGAATTCCTACATATTAAGAAATCTTGGGGAAATGGAAGTGGTAGTATCTAGAGGACCCAATATCTCCCGAAGCTTCAATAATTTTTAAAAAATAAGAAAGAATGTCAAAGAAAACCAGAGAAAGAATGATAACATCATCTGATCTTAAATCCAGGGCTACAGTAAGGAATTCCATAATCCTGTGGATGTTTTGAGTGAAGACAAGCTAATATGGGCAATTAATCAGATATGCAAGGACTCAGAGAAGAAGACAGGCACAAAACAGTCTTCAGGAATCTTGGTGTGTAGTCTTGAAGTAGCTCAGGGCTCAGACAGCCCTTTCTGGAACTGTAGCAGGAGCCACAGTAAGGGAAAAAGGCAGAATATCATAGGAAGCATGATGCAGGCCTAATAAACAACATCTGGGTTAGGCATACAAGGCTCATGATAAGGGATAGAGCAATATTGGGTTTGGAATTGTACAAAGAAAACAAGACAAAAAAGGAGTCAAGGCCAATATCTACATAAAAACACCCAGAGAATGAGTCCAAACTCAAGAATTCACATAGATGGTAGGGCCTATGCTTAGCCAATACATATAGGACTAAAAATATGAGAGGTAGCTGAGTCTACCCAACCACAAGCCTCAGACTAGAAACGAGATTATAAATATGAGTAAATGGAAGAAACACAATGATAAATACTATGGACTAAGAGAAGCCCAAGATATAAATACAGAACAGAATAACTCTATAGCAAGTCCAAGTAAAGTATCAGAGAAAAGGATGTCTTATCATAAAGACTTTAAGAGTACCTGTAAGAAATCAGAGACACAATCCAGAAAGTCTAGTCCACCTGAAAGCAATAAAACTGCGTTGGTAGATAAAATTTAAAAATTCTAATAAAATAAACAGCTAGCTGAACTGAGTTGAGAAAGGAAAGCCAAATTGTATTTACAAATGAATTCTAGTAGATATTCAAAGAATAACTAATTCTGATAATACAACCTCTTTGTAAAAACTAGAAAAGAAGAGATTCTTCTAAACTCTTTATATGACACAAATATGGTTTTGTTATAAATATTATTGTGGTAAATATTACTGAAAAATCTTAAATAAAAATATGTGTGTATATTATATAAAAATATAAATATATAATATTTTTAAAATCATATGCTACAACTAGTGTGAATGTATACCAGTAACACTGGGTTGATTTAAATACATGGAAAACCATAAACATAATGTACCACATTAAAAATGAAAAATAGCAAAAATTACAAAATATTTTAGTAGCTAGTATAAAAGTTTTTGAAAAAGTCTAACTTATTTTTTAAAAGCACTATAAAGTATAAGGATAAATAGACCTTTCCGAAGAATGTAAGTAGTATCTATCTAAATTCAAGACTCTAAAGTATAGTTTATGTAATGAAGACCATCTAGAGGCCTTTCCAGTAAGATCAGGGTTAAATCAAAGATAACCTTTATCACTATCACTGCTTAATATACTGATAGAAATGCTAGCTATAGCAATAAAATAAGAGAAAGAAATAGAGGGAAAGAATAAACAAAGCCATTGTTTTATTCCTGAAGATATCATGGTCAAAAGAATGAGTTAAATTTGATTTTAAAAAAATTAATAACCTCAGGAAAGTTAGGTATAACCTTGATATAGAACAAATTACATAAATCATCAGTATTTCCATATATCATCATTAAAACTCAGCTGAAAACTAAAGTAATCTAATATTTAACAAACCCAAAGATCCCAGACTTGGGGACAAGAAATCATCATTTGACAAGGCCGTTTGGCAAAAACTAGGTATAGACCATCATCTCATGCTATATATTTAGATAAGATCAAAATAGGAACATGATTTAAACATTAAGGGTGATGTTATAAGCAAATTAGGCGATCATGGAATGTTTTGCCTATCTAATGAATGGAAAAGGAAAGAATTTATGACAAAACAAAAGATAGAGATCATTATAGGACACAAAATGAATAAGTTGATAACATTAAATTAATATGAATTTACACAAACAAAACTGACAAATATCGGAGGAGATGTGGAAAAATTGGGACTCTAATGCTCTGTTGGTGGAGTTGTAAACTGATCCAACCATTCAGGAAAGTAATTTAGAAGAATGCCCAAATGACTGTAAAGCTCTGCCTACTCTCCAACCCGACAATACTATTGCTAGATCTGTACCACAAAGAGATTAAAGAAAAAGGATAAAGGACATATATGCACAAAAACATTTATAGCAGCTCTTTGTGTAGTGGCAAAGAATTGAAAATTGAGGGGGTACCCAGAAATTGGGAATGGCTGAACACATTAGGTATAAGAAATGATGAATAGGATGCCTTCAGAAAAACCTAGAAAGACTTATTTGAACTGATATAAAGAGAAATGAGCAGAACCAGCAGAATATTGTACACATTAATAGCAATATTGCAAAGGGTATCGCCTGCAAATAGCTTCATTATTTTCAGCAATACAATGATCCAGGACATTTCTGAAAGACCATTGCTATTTACCTCCAGAGAAAGAACTGATGGAGTCTAAATGCAGATTGGAGAATAATTTCTTTTTTAAAACTGTCTTTATTATTCTTGAGGAACTGTTGTTTTTGGTCTGCATTTTCTTTTGCAAAATGGCTAATATGGAAATGTTTTATATAATTGCACATATCTATATTAAATTGCTTGTGTTCTCAAGGCAGGGGTAGGGAAGGGAGAGAGGGAGAGAACTGGAGCTAACAGTTTAAAAAAAAACTGTTAACTTTTTTTGTTAACATATAATTGAGAAAATGAAAATTAAATATAAAAATAAACTCAGCAGAAAGATAGAAAAGAGAATTCAATTTGAAAGAAATATAACATTTATAAAGTATTGGAGAGTCTACCAAGCTATATGACTACAGCTATAAAATATTCTCCATGGAAATAAAAACAGACCTAAATAACTGGATAAATATTAATGACTCATGGGTAGGCACTGATAATACTATGTAAATTTATTTACTTACAATGACACGTGAAACAATTAAAAAAAGATTACCTTCGAGTGCTACAGAAGCCCTAGAAAGAAATTTATCTGTAAGAAGAAATGGTCAAGAATCTTAAGAAGAATAACAAAAAAAAATTGTGGCAAATAAAAAAAGGGTCTAGAGGTACTACATCTCAAACTATCTGGCAAAGTGAGATTGATCCAAACTGTTAAAAGCAGGGAGATCAATCAGTGGAACATAATTAATACACAATTTACAGAAACAAATAGTCATAGGAAAACAGTATTTGATAAGGCCAAAGGTCCTAACTATTGGGATGAGAACTCTATGAAAAATGCTAGGAAACTCAATAATTGTTGACAGAAATTAGGCATAGATTAACATTCCTCAATATATAATAAAATAAGATAGAAGTGGATATGTTGCTAGGTCACAACAGAAGCAAATTACAGAAGCATGGGGGGAAAATAACTTTCTCAATAATGGACTGAAAAATAGTTCATGACCAAACAAAGAATGAGGAGAATCACAGAATTTAAAATGGACAGTTTTGATTACATGAGAGCAAAAATAGTTTATACAAATGAAGGCAGTAGAACTAAAATTAGAATGCAACCAATTGGTAAAATATTTTGCACAGTTTCTGTAATAACTTCTTCTAGAAAAATATAGATGTGTGATATATTTCTTGAATCAAGACATGTAAGGAACCGATTAAAATTAAAGAAAAACAAAACCAGTAGTCATTTTCCAAAGAATATGAATAAGTAGTTTTTAAAAGAAGAAACCTGAACTATTAATGACCATGAGAAAATAATGCTCCCAAGCCCTAATAATTAAGAAATGTAAATTAAAGCAACTCTGGTGTTATATCTCACACATCAAATTTACAAAGTTGGCAAAAAGAGAGAAAATGACAAATGGAGGTGCTACAGAAAAACAGGCACATCAATGCACTGTTTGTTAGTGGAATTATAAATTGGCTTGGGCATTCTAGAAAGCAATTTGGAACTATGCCCAACATGTCACTAAACTGTGTTTACCCTTTGACCCAAAATACGACTTCTAGGCTTATAGCACAAAGAGATCAGAGTGGATAAAAACACAAAATATTAGTAACTTTTGTTATATCAAAGAAAAGGAAACTAAAGGGGTACCCATAAATTGGGAAGTGACTGAACAAATTATTATATATGAATGTAATGGAATATTATTGTTCCATAAGAAATTCTTCCTAGGGACTGTTGTGTGAAGTAAGCAAAATCAAGAGAAAAATATATGCATATATGCATATAAATATATTTAAAAAACTATAAGCAACTTTTAAAGACTTAATAAAACTCTGATTAATACAATAACCAGCTATGAATTCAAATAATTATCTAGAAAACTACATCATGAAGTGTGCTACTCATCTTTTGACAGAAAAAAGAAGGAATCAAAATACAGAATTAGACTTATATTTTTGGATTTGGTCAATGTGGGTTTATGTTTTGTTTGATTCTTCATGTTTGTTATAATGTTTGAAAGATATAAATTGTGCTGATTTTTTATTTTAAAAGAAAAGGTATAAATAACAAGATCTACAATTTTGTGAGCAATTCTTTCTATTCTATTTTATATATATGTATATACGGAAATGTCGACTTATTTGGTGTTTGTTGAGTTTAGAATAGCATATGTATGCAACTATACACATGCACACACACACACACACACACACAAAGTTAAAGTAAGTTGCATCTATTTGGTGCTTTTATGCAATTGGTTTTTTCTTAGTTTACTTGTCCTAGTGAAGCATGAATTTGGACCTCTGGCTGTATCTCCAGTGTGCTTCCAAGATAGCTGGAGAAGATTGGGTATCCTGTATTGCTTCAATTGCAGGAGACAAAATCTCCAGTTGGGAATTATAATATGCCCAAGAATAGGCAGCTTCGGGGAGCATGAACCTTAGCAGCAAGAAGAAGTTCCATTGATGGATTCTACAAAGTCACTGATCCTCAGAAAGAGTGAATAGCCTTCCTTTCAAAACTACTTGTTCATGTCCTTTCCATGTGTATGCAAAGGAAAGCCTCCGCAGACAACAAGATGGCTGGTAATCTAGGAGTACTTTGTAAAATAATGTGTTTGTTAAGTAGTATCAACCTGTCTGTGGAAGTGTGTCACTTTCCTAAAAACTCTTAAACTGCCATATGGATATTTTCCCCATCTTTGTTTTATGTCTAGATAATCAATGAAACAACAAATCAAGCACTTATTTGTTTCATTTGCCAATTTCCGTGGTATAAATGCTCACACTGAAAATTTAATGATCATGTCTCTGCAGTTGGTTCAATCTGGTACCAGCACGCTTCTGGAAAGAGTTTCCTGTGAATTGGATTTTTAAGTTACCCTTTGTCACATATGCTTCCTATATGTATACTTCCCTACCTGTGTACTTTAAGTTTGAGTCCACTCTCTTCAGGGACCTTACATTTTCAAGAAGAAACTGTACTCTCTCCTACTTTTAGTGGGGATGTTTTACAACAACTACTTTTACTATGCCATCTTAATGAATTTTTTTTCTAAAAGCTGGTGGGTTAACTGGTTGATTGTTGGCAGGGGCTAGTAAACAATAGTATTAGAAATCTAACCCCTAGAAAGCAGAAAAAATTATTTACCCATCCTCTAGAAATGAGGTTGGCCACTGAGACTGCAAATTGATGAAGCATTCCTGACTAAACTAAACTAAATAAAGTGAACCACACTGCTCTTTGGGATGGCATGAGACTCCTATGTAGAGTGTAATGATAGCACAGCATGAAGTTCCTAGACAAGCTGCAGAAGTGTAGCAAAAAAAACATTGTAGTTGGAGTCCAAGGACCTAGGTTAAAACTTGACTTTGCCACTTATTACCTGTGTTATCTTGGGCAAGTCATTTTCCTTCTATGTGCTTCAGGTTCCTCATTAAAAAAAAAAAGTCAGTTGAACTAAATGAAGACCATGTTGGTTTTTAATAGTCCCTGAACTATTAAAATGCTTAAATATTTCTTCATATGTGACACTTTCTATGGCACAAGTATCATTAGGCAGTTACTTTATCCATTTTGCCATTCTACTTCAATCTTTTTAACCACGTTCTCAGGACAGTAAGAATAATACTGTTATAGAATAATCAAATATTAAGATGAAATAATCTCATCTTTCCTTTTAATTTGCCTGTTACCCTTATGAAAGGAACTGCTCACCATGTTCTGAGGAGTCATATAGGTAGTTGTATAATGAGTAAAATTGCTAATTTCTGCTTCAAATAAATTCCTAGGTTAGCCTTTTCTCCACCCTTATCTTCCTCAGTTTCCCTTACTTTTATCTCCACTTCCCACTCTTATCAGATTTGGACCATGCGGGTATAAAAAGTAGCACCAAATTTTCTAATATCTCTTTCCCATCATCCAAAAGGTTGCAATTTTGGAACATTAGATGACTGTAATAAATACTCTTATCCCCATAGAAAAAATCAGAAAATATTCTTCCCTTCTTTCTTTACAAAGGTGGGGCACTATAATTATGGAACTTTGCCAATTCAGGCAGACCCTATTGATATGTCTGTGAATTTTGCGAAACTGCTCCCCTTCCCTTTTTTACTACTTTAAAAAAATAGTATGTTTCCCCCTTACTCCCTACCCACACCCACCCAAGCATGTCTCTGGGAGGAATATGCTAAGACAATATAAAACCAAATGATACCAATAAAATTATTTTAAAGTAGAGTTGAAAAAAACTTAAAAAATAAAGTTCCAGTTTTGTTACTTTTAAGAATGACTAGTATTAGAGAACAGTTTATAGACCTTTTTCCCAGGAGTTCTTGACATCCTAGTCTGATCAGATTTTGAGTAAAATAGACCACATATTAAGAGTAACAATTATAAGCTGGGCTATGTCTATGGTCAGGATGAGGATTGGTTAAAGGAACCAAGGATGTTTCATTTGATAAGAAATGTATAAGGGACAGGACAATTATCCTTCAGTTTTTGAAAGACTTTGATATGAAAAGGAAATTAGACTCTTCTTCTTGTACCCAGAAGGTAGAAGTCAGAACAGGTGTAGGGAGAGTTGCAGAAAACCAGAAAGACAGATTCAGATTATTGTAAAAAAAAATAGTTCTTAATAGTTAGAAATATTCAAAAGCAGGATGGGCTGCTTGGGAAGTAGAAAATTCTCAATCACTGGAGATCTTCAAGAAGATGGGAGATGACTACCCACCTGAGACCCTGGAGGGCGAATTCCTGTGCAGTCCTGATTTGGACTAGATGACCTCAAAGGTCCCTTCCAGCTTGGCAATTCTGTGAATCCGTGATTGAGCCAGAAAAATCTACAGTCTGTCACAGCAGAGACAAGGTATAATACTGATGAAAACGAATTCATCACCCACCTCCCCTTCCTAATCAAAACAAAACAAAAAGCAGTAACATCAAGGAGACAGGAAGTTTTCTATAAGGATTGATTATCATTTTGTAGGCAAGTGGAAGTATCTGTGCAGTGTCCTGTTATTTACTCAAGATGTCAAAAATCCTTTGAAAGCTTTCTCTCTTGAAGGCCCAGTCTACCCCTGAGCTACTTCAAAGAGGAAATATTGAATTGGTTGGGAGCCTCTCTTTTGTTTTCTGACTGTGAGTCTTGGAATACTTCGCAGTCATCATCAACAAGTAGTTCCAGAAAAGCAACAGGTTAAGGGTAGACTGGTACACCCAGCAGAGAAGTCTATGGGGCCACATAAGGCAAGTTTTAATGAAAATACTGTTCTTGCTAAGATCTTCCCAGATGAAATTTCTGCCTTGAAATTTAAAAACAAAACACAGCAAAACACCCAAAACACCAATCTCCAGAGCCCATGGGATGACAACCCCAGGAGCAGTATGACATAAATGGCAAATAAGCATTTCCTATGTATTTGAGGGTCTGTGATTTTAAAAAGCTAAAATATTTCCCTGCCAGTTTGTTTTTGTTTTCTTTTTCTTACCAAGAACAGATCAAACATATTCTAATAGGCAAGGTTGCCAACTAATTGTCAGAGGGGATTAGTATTATCAGTGACCAAACGGTGAGCCTTTGGTCTTCTGGCAGACCAAATGGATAATGGAGCCAGCTCAGAAAGTAATTTCTATTTGATACAGCAGTAGCCCTTCATCCCAGCACACCCAGAGTTCATCAGCATTTAGCCCCTTCCTCCACCCCCATAGGAAGAGACCATCTATTCTTAGAATAATTCAGACACAGGGAGCATGGCCCTACAGCCAGGGTTGCAAATAAGCTGAAATGCAAGGTGAGGGAAAGCAGGGAACAAGGTAGTCATTAAAGGCTTTAGGCAGGGATCTATAATCACTGCAATTCCCTGCCCCATGACTATTTTCATTGTGTTCCAAACCTTCATAGGAGACAGTAATAGGCTATGGGGCAACCACAGTAATTGGTTCAAATTAGAACATTGGTGGGGGGTAGGGGGAAGGGTGTAGAACTTGTGTAGGAATAGAGCTGGGAAACTGTAGAAAGAGGGTCAACAGCCCAAACATGGAAGAGGCTGTATAGGCCTGATCAAAAGAACACTAGATGTTGGACACTCTGGGTTTAAGCCCTGGCTTGGCTACTTAGGATCTTGGGACTTTGAGCAACAGTACTTGGATAAAGTATGCACTTAATAAATGCTTATTGAATAATCAGTTGACTAACTTCACCTCTCTGGGCCTTCTTTTCCTTATCTGTAAAATCAGGAGGTTGACCACTATAATTTTCTCCAGCTCTAAACCTGTGATCTAGACATAGGTACTAGCGGGAGAGAAGATAGAAACAGAGAAACAATTCACTAATGTTGTTGGAATTATGTGCTATTCTAGTTCCTACATGTCAAGGAATATGGTAAAAGATGGAAACACAAATTTTGCTGCCTTGAGAGAGAAAACTTAAAGGAGTTTATGCTCTGGTAAACTAAGCTTACCACTTCTGGGATATGCTGGACGCTTTTCCATCTCACTGTTTTTTGTTTGTTTGTTTAATAATGGTTCCTGTATCTGAGTTATTCCACTACTTGACTCTACTTGATGAAATATTTGAGACGTCTTTCAAAACCAAGTTCAAATGTCAGTATCTTCCTAAAGTTTTCCATGATTCTCATTCTCTCTCTCTCTCTCTCTCTCTCTCTCTCTCTCTCTCTCTCTCTCTCTCTCTCTCTCCCACTTACCCTCTCTATCTCTGTCTGTCTGTCTATCTCTCCCCAAACACTCCTGGTGCTTTGCTGTGATTCCTTGATGACATCTATCATGTGTTAATAAGCATTAGCACTATTTGTGTAACATATCATTTCCCTTAGTAGATTATAAACTCCTTGGGGGCAGAGATTGTCTCAGTTATCTTTGTAGTCTCTACACCACCTGGCATGGTAGTAGGTATTCATTGTTAACTGAATGAATGAGAAGAGAAAACCCTCAACAGTACTGAATTCTAAAATAAACAGTAGGCCAGACCAGTTCCAGATGGAAAACTGCCAAATCACACGCGATTATTTCCCTATTGACAATTACTTACAGGTGTATTTGAAGCCAGCCTTTTAGCAACTTCAAAAAGTGATCCAGAAATGGTTGGTACTTTCCCCCACTAAAAACTGGCCTAAGTAAATGCAGCAATAGCTATAGAAAGTTGGCAATTGCCTTAGAAATGGTCACATTCCATCCTACCTCATACATGTCCTTAGTGAGTTTTTAGAGTTACATGACATCCATATCACAAATGAAAAAGGCTGCTCTGAAGAGAAATATATTTCTGCAGAGGACCTTAAAAATCTTGATCCAAATTTCTCCAGACAATGAACTTTATCTGCCTTCCAATTATTAGGGTGAATGTGTGAAAATCTGTCCTTTAATAATGAACAACTCCCCAGCTTCCATTAGAGAGACACTGTCTTGGTCAATGGAAGAATAAATAGACTGGACTTATTATTATTCCTATGTAACAGAACATTTCATCACCCTTGTTCAGTAAAGTAGGTAGGCGCCTGGAGATTGCAAGACATGATACATAATGTGAAGGAAGGGGTTGAGGACTGCCTATTATGGGTGTGAATAGGATTCTTTTGTTGGAATCCATCCTACTGGAATGAATAGCCTCTGTTATGTTTATTGATTACATCCTAAGTATTGATGCAGAGGTGGCTAGAGCTGTCCAGAAAAATAGTCAGAAGACATTGTGTACTTTTTCACTTTGGCAAGGCCAGATGATAAATAGCCAATTCACTTGTAAAATCTAAATAAAAATGTTTGATTTTTCTGACATCCTGGGAGGATAAAAATTGAATATGTAGAAAATGTTTTAAGGACCTCCGCTAAGTCATCTCTGTTTTCTCAGCAAAATAATATTCCCCTTCTCTCTCCATCCCATAACATTCTCCCTTCTGGTCCCAACTGTAAAATGACATAGAGGAGAATGCCAAGGCAGTAATAGTATTCTATACCTTCTCAGGGTTATTTGTTGCCGTAGTAGAACGTTTTCATGTGAACCTCCAGGTAATCTCTTTTACTTTAAAGAAACCCACTTTGTCATTAACACAAGAGATGAGGAGTTAACAAGACACTTCATGGATAATTATCTTTCATTATCTCAGGGGTTAAACTTCATCACAAGAAGCCCAAAACTTAATTCATTAAGACCAACTGGGTTGGGCAATAGTTTTAGAAAGAGATATGGCATGCACATTTTTATTTTCAGCAAATGTGTGTAATGGCAACGAAATTGTACCACCAAAACAGTCCTCATTTTAAGAAAATGAATACTGTGGAAATAGGCCAAGAAATTCTATAAGGAATATTTCCCATACAATGAATAGCCATATGCAAAACACAGCTAATACATCCATCCACCCATTCATCTATCCATTCATTCATCCAACCAACCATCCATCCGTCCGTCTGTCCATCCATCCGTCCATCTGTCCATCCATCCATCTTTCTATCTACATCTATATATAATGTGATTTAGAAGGGATAAACTGCCATCTCCCTACATCTATGTAGCAACTATCTTCAGAAATAATCTGAGAAGTGGAAAAAAAGAGAATTTTAAAAATAGCAATGGGGAAAGAGTTTAAAAATTTGTTTCATTTAAAATTGGAAGAATAGATCAAGGTAAACCTATGAACAGGCTTGTCAGACCCACTAGAAGATGACTATTAAATTCTAATGGAACAATAACTTTTTCACTCATTTTATGCCAATGATTTTATGATGATTATACTTGGCATAATAATTCCATGTGTTAAAGAAGATTCTTATCCAGATGAAGTTATTTTTTGCAAGCCTTGATGAACTAGAATATGAAGCATTGGAGTTATTAGTGTTTCCAAAGTTGGAGAAATAGATTCATTGCTTGTTTTAGGTTCTAAGTAGTTATGCAGGTCTAAACAATTTCCTCTTAACAATTCTAAATACTGTAATACGGCAGTAGTGTACTGCAGACATCTTAGAAGAAAATGCTTTGCCCTTACTCTGACACCTTTCTTCCAATTCATAGGGTAGGCAAGCTAGTATTTGGGGATGCACATCTATGTTATTTCTTCAAACAGCCAGTCACAATCTGTAGGAACTAAGGCTCTGCCTTTCAAATATGTACAATCCCTGTGTAAGTAGATACAATGTAAGCTATGTAACCACAATGTTATTGATTCAGAATCTCGAAGGCTGAGTCATTGAATATATTCATCCTCTTTGGAATGCTATTTTAAAAAATCTTTGAGTATTAAGAAGGGTGCTCTTCTCAAAGGCATTATTTAGGAGTCAAAGGCCAACTTGGTCATGT
Organism: Potorous gilbertii; assembly: GCA_028658325.1. Taxonomy (NCBI): domain Eukaryota; kingdom Metazoa; phylum Chordata; class Mammalia; order Diprotodontia; family Potoroidae; genus Potorous; species Potorous gilbertii. The sequence continues at coordinate 372,014,602 of CM053769.1, forward strand.
AACAGTGAGAGAGAATTCTAGGAGAAGCCTAGACAAGGAGAGTGGGGTATGTAGTCTGCTGTAGGGATTCTTTCACCTGCCACCTATGACTTTTTTATAAAAAAAAATCACAGACTGTGCTTTGTTATTTTCCATAAGGCTATAATACATTAACTCATGTAATAGGACTGGGTGAAAGTTTATTTTTTCATTTATTTCTGCTGCAGACAGAAGCCTGATGAATGCATACAACAGCTAGAGCTCTCCACAGCCATTAATGTAGACTCTTAGCATACCGTTTTGTGAGTTTGCTGCTTGCTTCCCTCTATCCTAAACTGAAATTTTCTCTTCTCTTAGTGACTAACAGCAGAGGGAAATGGAGCCAGCAGTTTATATGATACAATGATTAAGAGATCAACAAAACTCAATACAATTATGGAATAATGGAACGAGACCTGGTTTTGGAATCAGGGGACTCTCAGTTCAAATCCCAGCTTTGTCACTCTCTCTGTGGCCTGGGGCAATCACTTACCTCTGGTATTCATTTTCGTCATATATAAAAATGAGGGGGTTAGATTCAATGACCCTTAAGGTCCCTTCTAGGTCTAAATATATGATTTGAAGATTTGGTCCCCTGTGGTGCGGCTCATGTCTACACATCATGACAGCATTATTTTTCATACTGTATATGCCATGAAATTCTTGGTCAGTCTCAATAATTTGCTAATAATCTCTCTTCCTCACTCTACTCCAAATATTCTGCAACTGCTCTCTCTGGTATATTTTAGTCACCTCTTAAGCAATTCACTTTCATTATTTTATGTAATATACCTTCAGGCGACTGAGTCCATCTATAGGCTTCTTTCTTGACACAATGCCTTGTCCTGCGTGTATAGCAGTTCACTGAACTGAGTTGATTCCAATGAGCCTTGAAATGTTAAATACAACTTGTAATATCAAAGGTTCTCATATCAAATAATTTTGTTCCTGGAGAATCCTAGGGAGATTAAGGACTCTCATGGTGACTAAAATGTCCACCAGTTACATGGAACATCCCAGCAGTAGATGGAAAATTACTGACTCATGCTAGGCAAATGAAAAAAAAATACAGCCAGTTTATTTTGTATGTGTAAACATATCAGGAAACCTGGCAGGCAATAGGTCCATATAAAACTTATTGAATCCAGAACCTAAAATAATTGCAGATATCTGTTTGGCAAGCTTTTGTGACCAGAACTTGAGGTTATATTTTCCTTAAAAATCTAGTAGCAACAATTTCTTGAGCCCAGCTGAGAAGTAAAATGTGCAAGTCTGGACTTTCAAACTAGCCTCTATCTGTTGATCTCAAAACCCTCTTAAATAAGTTTTTCAGAGCTTGTAATGCTAAAGTGATGTTCAGGGCATGTTTATATGGCAATTTCTACCTCAATGTAGAAGACTACCTTACTCTGGGTTGCCTGGGATTAAGTAAAGCAAATACATAAGAAACTGGCTCCAGAGACAGCTTCCCTATATCTGATCATTGTCATTTCTTAATTTGTTAAGAAATGACCTAGAACGTTAGAACTTAACACTCCTGCCATGGAAGACAGGAGACAGCAAAGTGTAGTGGAGAGGATGCTGAATTTAGAGTCAAAGCATCTGAAATTTAGTTCCTGCCTCTACCACTTAGCTTGGGTAAAACATAATACCCTTCTGGGCCTCAGTTTCCTCCTGTGAAAATGAGACTAAATTAAGTAAGTGACCTCTAAGCCCCTTTCTAACTCTAAGATTCTAATATCCTTTCAGAAAGATCATAATGCAGAAAAGTACATGATATGATTAAAAAATGAGGTTTTATTTTATTTTGTTTAGTGGAGGGGAGTGAGCTTGTGTGGTGGAAGGAGAGGGTTATGAGTTATCCAAAGAGTTGTTTCAATTGTCCACTTGGCTATTCAGTGGAGTCCTGGACCGAGAGACCTTGGATGTGGCTGCAAGTGCTTCAGTTAATCAGTATAAACATCCAAACATCTATGGAGGCCCCTTCAGAGTGCAGGCTGGGATCAGCCAATCAATTTTATCTGGTATTAATCCATCACTGGGTGCAATCATTCCCATAAGAACTGACACTAAAAGGTGACAATTCTGAGGGCTAACATTCTAGCAAGGGACGTGCTGATTCATTGGTGTTGTAACCTCATTCCTGTAAGTACCATTATTTAGTTAAGGTTTATAAAGTGTTTTGAAGATGGAAAATGCTATATAAATGCTAAGTATCATTACTGCTGTTATCGTCCTTCTGAAGCATTGCTTCAGTGAGTGATGTTACACTGTAAAAACACACGCAGGCATCACTTGGTACCCATTTGTAGTTTGAGGAGAGGTTACTATAATGAGTAATTCACATTGTGTCATCTCCCTTGCACTCAGAGTTAAAACAAATTAAATAAAGCTTAATTAGAGGGCTATCTATGCACAACAAAAATGTAGCTGATTGATATTCTGAGTAAATACAGGTTGGCTACTGTGAGAAATACACTGAGAAAGGGTTCAGAATTGCCAGGCTATGATTATATTTCCATGATGCCAAGCATCTGGATAAAACTGAAACATTCAATCTTTGAACTGGAGTAGTCCAGTATGAAGACATTTGATATGATATAGGAGCAAAAAGATGAATATGGAAATGAATTTTTCAGTTTTCATTTGCTTTTTTGCTACCTTGTAAATACTCTTCATACTTATATGTTTATCTTTTTTTGGTCTTTTTCTGTTTAAATATAAATTTATGAAGAAGGTGCCCTCAAAGACTATCTGGAAAAAGAAATAAAACAGTTCTCCCTTTCTTTTTAGAAAATAGCACTTCCCATGGTACTAGCCACAAAGTGGGGACTCTGAATACTTAGTGATTAACTGGTTCAAAATATGATCTTTGATTTAATCCTATAGTGGTGCTTACCTTATAAAAGGACAAGGTTTTCTTCTTTTCTTTTTCTTTCTTTTTTTAAAGTTTTCATTAGAATAGAAATCTTCCATCTGGTGTATTCTATAAAAGTAGTGGTGGTGGTCAAATTTGCATAGGCTTATAAAACTTGCACAAGGGCATCATGGGTAACACCTATGCAAGTACGAGAATCCATATGTGTGTGTGTGTGTGTGTGTGATGTCTGAATGATTATACTGTTTTCTTTATTTTTCTATTACTTTTCTTCTTTGCTAAAAAACTCTGCTTGAAAGCCAGATTTAGGAGTTAATCAATTCCTACAGCTTTTCTCATACGTGAAGTCAAACTGTGGTTCATGCCATCACAATTGCTTGAGATATTTTTACAAAATCAGAGACGATTCAGGTAGGAGATTTAAGGGAGAAGCAGATGAATTCCAAAGAAACAAATCTGTTTCCAAGCAAATGAATTTAGTAACAGAAGAATAAAAATACAGGAGAGCTATGATTTTGTATTTATTGTAAAGCCAGTCTACATTGTCTACACAGGGTGTAGGCCAGGTATTCCTATAGTGTCCCCTACCAACTCTTTTGTCCCAGTGAGAAGAAAGATATGCAGAAGTAACAGTCAGGAAGTGTGGATACTGATTAGAAACTGGCAAGAAGGAACAAGAAATAGCATTAGCCAAAGGGCAAGAGCATGACCAACATCTCCCCAGCATTGTACCTATGGGATTAAAGTTGTGAGAAGTGACCATAAACACATATCTTTCTTTTCCTATTCTACCATCCTTGAATATCATTTCATGATATTAATTAACTAGACTCAGAAAGAATACTGTTATTGCTGCTTAATCTATTAAAGAATAAAGGTAACACAGATTTCTAGGGGTTTACAAAGTATGTTCCCCACCACAACTCCCAGCAGTAGGGATAAATGTAGTAGTATTCCCATTTGACAGTGTAAGAAACTTATTCAGAGAGGTTAAATGATGTGTTCATGGTCACAAATCCGCCCAGCCTCCGTGGCACAGAGGAAAGAGTATTGTACCTGGAATCAATAAGTCCTCAGTTCAAATCTGTCTTCAGACATTTAGTAGTCAGGTGGACTTAGCTCTGGTCAAATCATTTAACTTCTCTCTGCCTCAGTTTCCTAACCTATAAAGTAAAAATAACAAAAACAATTACCTCTCAGTACTGTTGTAAGGATTAAATGAGATAATATCTTTAAAGCACATTGCAAACCTTAAAGTGTTTTATAAATATTATTATTAGAGCCAGAGCTACAATTCAAAGCCCCATTTTTTCTGACTCTAAACTCATCACTTCATTACATCAAAGCTAAACATATCCTTTTTTATATTATCATTCTACCTGAGATCTACCTTGTATTTCAAAGTACTACTGAGTTACAAGTCCGGATCTTCAATAACTATGCTTTAGAGGCTGGGCTCACATAAATATATGGATTGTTGGAGATGAAGTTAGAAGGAATATTCCAGCATCAGTGGGAAGAATGATCACTTGGTAAGTGAGAATTTTGTGGAGGAGATTCAGGCTCAGGTATGGGTTGGGCTACATGGCCTTGCATCCATCCACTTTCTCTGTACTCACATGCTCACCACCCTAACACAAGCTCTCATTAGCTCTGACCTGCACTGTTGCAATAGTCCCCTAATTGGTTTCCCTACCAGGAGTCTTTGTCCTCCCCAATTCATCTTTCTCATATGCCACTCCCCTGCTTATAGACCTCTTGTGGCTCCTTACTGCCTCTAGGATCAAACGCAAATTCCTACTTAGCATGTAAAACCTTTTAAAACCTGGTGCAGATCTGTAATATATGTTATTTTGTATCAATTATATTAGTTAATTTTATATCTTACTCTTCATGTTTTGTATGGCTTATCCAAACTGGCCCATTTGCTACAGCGTAAAAAAGATGGTCCATTTCCCATCTCTTGCCATGTCCAGAATGCACTTCCTTCTCATATCCACCATTTAGAATTCAGAGCTTCCTTCAAACTTCAGTTTAAGTGTCACCTCTTACATGCAGCCTTTTGTGGACTCCCACATCCACAAATTACTTGTATTTACTTTGTCTGTATTTATGTATATATCATTTTCCTCAATAGATTATAAGGTCTTTGAGGGCAGGGACAGGTGTTTTTTCCTTTTCCTTTGTATCCTTGGGGCCTCATATAATGGCTGGCACACGATAGATATTTCATAAAACCTTCTTGTATATTGATCGAGTGATTGATTTCAGCTCAGAGATACTGCAAAGAACATATGTCCAATTCTCCCATCCACAGATCTAACACTAAGCCAGTAAAAGCACATGGTATGAAGCCTTGAAAAAATATACATACATATATATGTATAATATGAAAATGGAGATCAGATTACAGTAGATGTAGCAAGAGAAGGATATTTTTTTTCAACTTTATGGAAAAGGGGTCAAAATGTACCCTATGGAGCTGTAATGGGAGAATTGGGCTCAGTAATGATGTTGACTTCCTTTCACAAAAACTGAAGAATAATTGTAGTGAAAAATGATTTGCTTTATTTTCAAAACCTGTTTATTTGAATTATATAGAATCTCCATCTATTTAAAACTGCTACTCAATTCTTTCAAAAAATATGTTAAAGTCTACTTCTAGGTTGTTTATAATTTTTTTAAGACCATGATTCAAAGTTTTCATTCAGGTAAATTTAACCACACAGAAATATTTCCCAAATGCTAAATAACTGTGATGGGAATCAATTTTTGTGATATGGTGAGATCATAATGGAGGGGGAAGGAGTGCAACTTAAAAAGTAATTATAAATACAGCTTTTGCCATGAGTTATTCTGAAATCTTAGGTGTTTTGTATGTCAATATTATACCATCATTGGAGGGAATCTAGATTTAGTCAAACTGTGTAGTGACTACATTTTTTCTTTATCTACTTATGTGATTCAACCTCACTTATAGGTGTACTAGAACATACCTAAAGGCAACTCACAACTTACAAACTTCTAACTTTGAAATCTCTCTGCTCAATGTTATGTGATTAGTATCACAATGTTCTTACCTTAGTTGAAGCTTATTCCTAAAGCTGAAGGGAGAAATTCTCCCTTACAATGAATACTTGACTGATATAGGTGAATGTTGGGGATTCCTTGCTGCCCAAATGGAAGGTAATAGCCTTCCTATGACCCTTAAATAATAAGGATGTGGCAAAGTAGAAGGATTGATTAAAGACATTTTCCTACAAAAAAAAAATTGGACTCATAAAAAATTCCCAGAATTCCTAGTTCTGATTAAAGACATTTTCCTACAAAAACAACTGGACTCATACTTATCTTATATTATAGCTAAGTTTATGCCATGTTACACGTTAAATAGACTTTTATAGGCCAGCCTGAGAACCTAATCATCATTTAGTTCTTTGTTTTTATGGGAAAAAAATGTGTTTGCTAAAGGAAAAAAGTTAACTTACAATAAAGCTTATAGACTTAGGTAACAGAATACTAGAAACATCTACTGGCACACAAGCTCTCAGTCTTACCCTCCTCAGTTGCCTAAGGAGACCCTCTGAATTTTGCCTGGTAACCTAGGTCTGAAATGAGAGGGATGACTTGAGCATCCTAGAGATTTGTTTGGCCGTGGCCATTGTCCCTAGAGTCCTGCTAGGTTTACAAAGGTGTAAAGTGTGTTATGTGGTGTGTTAAGGTTTGCAAAATACTTTATGTATGAAGTCTCATTTGATCCGCACAACACTGTGAAGTAGAGGTCATTATTAATCCTTGCTTTACAAAGGAGAAAAAATGACGTTCATAAGGTCAAGTGACTTGCCCAGAGTCACAAACCTGTCCGAGGCAGAACTCAAGCTGATCTCTTCCTGACTCCAAGTCCCATACTCTATCCATTGTATGGCCTTGTCTTAGTGTGCAGGTACCTTCTCATACCTTAGGAGTTATATCCAATCTTTGTAACAACATTGTGAAACAGGCAAGGCAGATATAATTTTCTCAGTTTTATAAATGAGGAAACAGGAGTTCAATACCTGATCACACAGCTGGCCAGATCTGGGACTTGTGCCTGGGTCTTTGTCCCAGTCATCTTGGGATGCCACACAATCTACTCACAAACTTAGCACTTCAGTTATACATACATTGAATGCAACATTTAATTTCCTTTATATTTATATTATCCCTCTCATGTCTAAGTTGATGAAAAAGGAAAGTGTATGGTTTCTATGCTGGACTATGCATGTCACCTAATATTGTTTTAGAGGCAAAAAAGGTGGTGAACCAGAGACAAAGAAAGTGGAAGTGTTTCCAAACCTATCCAGTAGCTTAATCAAAGGTGAATATTTCAGATATCACATTACTCTGATTTATAGCTACCATTTAGGAAATGGTCTTCTATTGAGCATGTATAAAACAGTGCATGCATCTTTTCCCCAGTAACACTTGGAAAGAGAATGGCAGTTGTAGTAAAGCCAAGCTTGAAATCATCCATGTGGTTTCTTTTGAAGTTGAGGGTATAGGAAATTTATTATTTATTTAAGGAATTCAATCCTGTGTCAAAAGAATGCATGCATTATGCAGGCTTGTAATAAAAAAAAAATTTTGGTCTCAGGTATGCAAAGATACTTTGAGTATAAGTGTATTTGAAAAGAACTCTTTGCCTCACATTGTTATGCAGACATCCTTGAGATATAACAAATAGTTTGCACATCTGATTCAGTTCAGTGTTTCCTTACTGGTGGTCTTGTGAACAATATTCTTCATATTCTTTTTAAGGCAATTTGAAAACTACTATGATTGCTGTTATTTATATTGTAGGAACGCCACTTTGTAGTCCTCAACTATAAAAAACATACTATCAAGGGGGAAGAAGAAAAAAAGTGTTGTATTTAAAGGTACAGTAAAAAGCACCCTGAAGAAGAACTATTTTTCTTTCTTTTTAAAAATATGAGTTACTTGAAGGAAAAAATGGTTTCCTTCTTACCTTTGGACCTCAGGATCTAAAAGAGTGCTTCGCACACAATTCCTGCTTAATTAATACTTGTTGACTTGATTTGACTATGCTAATACTGAGGCATGATTCAGCTGGTGGACAAAAGATTGAAGCCAAAACTCTAGGAGCAAATTAAGTTCAGACACTGATTCCTCATCTGGTTTGAAGAAAATAAGTTTACATTTACCTATCTTGTGGCAAAATTGTATAAATTAAATATTGTTAGTAAAGAACTTGGAATAGGAAAGAACCATGTGAGTATTACAAATAAGTTGTAAAGATGACTCGCTTAAATTAAATGTTTTAAGACTAATATTTCCTTGAACTATAAACCCATAAGTTGTATTTTTCAATCACCTGTCATTATCTTTTCCAAAAAGAATAGCATAAATAGAAACTCCTTTGATCAAAGAAATGTTATCATAGGTGGATTATTGTCACATTTTGCTTGAGACTACTAGAGCTATTGATCCTAGTATATGTTTTATGCCTATTAGAAATGTTGTCAATATAATCCATTTGGACAGATGAAGGACCATATATTTAACTGCCTAATTTAACTATCTGTCCTTGTTTTCTTAATTTTTTCCAATTTATTAAAGCATTCTGTTTTAGTGTTACACTTCAGAATAATGAGTCTGTTACTTAGAGTTTTCCATTTTTCAGTGTCATTTCATTTATTTATATCATCAGCAAATTTGCCATAAGCTTTAATGCCACAGATTCAGAGAATTACAGAATGTTAGAAGTGGACATGACTATAGTGATCATCAAATTGTAGATGTAGTTTCATAGATTTGGATCGAAAATGAACCCTAGAGGTCATCTAGCTCAATCCCTTCATTATACAGATGAGGAAACTAAGGCCCAAGGTGATGAAATATCTTGTGCAGGTTTGTGCCATTGGTGAAAGATAGGGCTGATACAATATTTCAGATGGTCTGACTCCAGGCTTTTTTCACTATTTCAGTGCTGCTTCATCCATTGCCATCCCCCAAAATATAAGGGCACTAGATTATAAATTTCACTAGCATACAAAGCTGCATACATCATATGTACTTTGTAGATTCTGAATCATGTCAGTATTAGCCTAGTCAATGTAATTAATTTAAGTACCTTTCTTTTTAGATGAATATCTTTCACTTGTGTTTTAACTAGGTCAAATTTATTTATGTGATGTATATTTCTTTAGTCTTTCTTTGTCAGTATGTTCTCCATGAGTTTTTATTTTATTCTGTGTTCATTCATCTAAAATCAGTATCATAGGCAGCTGAATTCAACTTAATTGATGTAACCAATTTTGACCTTGGGGAACAGATAGTAAAACACATTTCCCTTCTCTCAGAAAAGAGGTGAGAGCCTACAGCAGCATAATGGTGCCTTCACTCTCAGATGTGGTTATTTTGTAGGTCAGTTTTCACTTAATCATTTTTCTTTACTATGTAAGAGGTTTCAGTAGTGGGGTATACTGGGAAATGGTGGTGTTACATTTAATAAGACTGAAAAAGTAAAAATAAAATAAAAACTAAGAAAATACTGAAAAATATCTAACAAGAAAAAAGTGGTCAGAATATGGAGATTCTGTGTCCTGAAGATTTCATTCTTCACAAACTCAAGTAGAATTTGGATTAGAACTATTTTTTTTTTCCCAAAAGGCTGCTAATGTGATTACAGGCACAGTCACTGTGAGAATATTGCTTTGTATTGTCAAATCTCTGATTGAGGTATTCACTATTTTTTTTTTTAAAAAGGTGCTGGTCACAAGAGGTGCTGTTGAGTGATTGCTTTAGATATTTTAAAATGGATAACTCAGGCGTCTAATACACATCACAGTGATACAGTTGTTGGTGTATTTCCAGGCAAGTGGGTTAGCAAAAATCACATTTTTTAACTTTCCTAATTGTTCTTGCAGTTTTTTGCAACATGGCCTATATGAAAATACTTCCCACGACTTCACGTGTATGATGAATGTCATAACGCTTGACTTCTAATGTCTGTCACCTTGCTTTTATATTGGTAGCCACTGAGGCACTTCTGATGAACAGCTGTCTTATACCAAAATCATTCACTGATGTTATGTATAGGCCACCAATCCTCTGGCCAAGGCAAATCCCTTTTTCTCCGGCACCTGAAGAAACTTTGCTGCATGAAGGTGATAAGAGGTTGTTCAAATGATATAGGAGAAATGGATCAGATTCTCATCCTTCTTGAACTCTCTGCATCCTTTCATACTGTCAATCACCCTCTTCTCCTGATACTCTCTTCCTTTAAGATTTTTAAGACATTACTATCTCCCACTTCTATCTCTCTTTACCTGTCTGTCTGTTCTTTAGTGTTCTTTGGTAAATCTCCATCAAATTCCTGCTAGCTAGTGTGTCACCCAAAGTTTTCCTGGGTCCTTTGCTTTTCCTTTCTTCCATATTATTTCTCCTGGTGATCTCATCAGCTCCCATGATTTTGATTTATCATCTCTATGCAGATGATTCTCAAATCCATTTATCCAGTATCTAGAGGTCTCTCCTCACCTCTAGTCTATCTCCAACTGACTATTATACATTTTGAATGAGATGCTCTATCAACATCTTAAACTCAACGTGTCCAGAACTTACTATCATTCATCCCTAAATACTCCACCCTTCCTAATTTCTCCATTACTTTTCATGCTTCTCATTCAGGCTTGTAACCTATGTATCATCCTCAATTCCTCATTCTTACTCCCTATATCCAGTCTTTTGCCTGTTCCTTCTGCCTTTGAAACACCCTTCTCATATTTCCCAATTACCCCTTTGACATGGGTACTACATTAGTTTAGGCATGTCATCTCCTCATAGCTGGACAATAACCTTCTAAGGGGTCTCCCTGCCTTGTCTCTCCCCACTCCAGTCCTTTATCTGCTAAGCTGTCAAAATGATCTTCCCAAAATTCAGCCCTTACCATATTAGCCTCTCTTCCCAATCAGTGCATTCAAGAACTCCTTATTACCTCCAAGATCAAATATGAAATCCTCTGACTTTCAAAGCTATTCATAATCTGGCTCCTTCCTACCTTTCTAGTCTTCTTACATCTTATTCCCCTTTGCATAATCTAAAACCCATTGGAACTAGCCTCTTACTGTTTCTCTTCCAATTCTGTATAATTTTACTGGCTTTTCTTCATGCCTGGAACTCCTCCTCTCTGCCTCCTCACTTCTTTTAAGTATTAGTTAAAATACCATCTTCTGCAAAAACTTTTCCTGATTGGTGAAATCTAAGTACATTTTGAAGCACATTTTTTCACTTTCTTCATCTTTCTTGCTTTTTTTTTTGGCAACATGGCCAATATGGAAATATGTTTTTCCATGACTTCACATGTATAATGAATATCACATTGCTTGTTTTCTCAATAGGTGGAGGAGGGGCTGAAAAAGAGAGAATTTGGAACTGAAAGCTAAAAACAAAATCATTAGTAAGCAAAAAAAGAAAAAGAAATATACTAAAAAATAAAACCAGAAAAAGGAAGCGTTTCCTGCTTCGCTTTAATGCTAATTTTTTTCTGAGATTATTTCCAATTTATCCTGTAGATGTCTGTGCATAATTATTTGCATGTTGTCTTCCCTATTAGACTGTAGGCAGGGACTGTTTTTGTTTTTCTTTGTATATCTAGTGCTTAACACAGTATCTGACATATATTAAGCAGGTAATAAATGCCTATTAACTGACTGACTATTCAGTGAGAATACTTGTCTCTCTCATAGAACATAAGCTCCATGATCAAGGCAACTGTTTCTTTCTTTATGTCTGTGTCACCTGGAGAGAGCCTAGTAGATTGCTATGGTTATTGTTCAGTTGTTTTAGTCATTTCTGA
>CM053769.1:372026854-372052542 GCA_028658325.1 Potorous gilbertii
GAGAGAATTTGGAACTCAAAAGTTTTAAAAACAAATGTTAAAAATTGTTTTTACATGTAACTAAAGAAAAATAAAAAAAGCAAAAAAAAAGATACAACGAGATGTAGGGGAGAAAGGAATATATTTGCTGAAACAGGTGAGCATAGATGTAGGAAATGATATAGAAAGGTAAATTTCTTTGATATATTTTCTTTCAAGGAAATTTTTTCTTTCTTATTTTTGCAAATTATTTTAAGAGATGGCTTTCTAGGTGGGGAAAGAAGAGAAATACAGTGGGAAACATGTAGCATAAAAATAAAAAGATCAATAAAATTTATTTAACAATTAAATGTCATTAACCCCTCTACTCCTATACTTGCCTTCAGATTCCCTCAGAACTGAGGGGAAGTTGGGGGGGGGAGGGGGAAGCAATTAGACAACCTAATAAAAGTGCTGGGCTAATAGTGATAACTGTATTCCCCTCCTTGAATACTTTGGTGTTAAAATTTTCCATTATTCAGCTCTATGTCTGACCAAAAGAAGGACATATTTTGCAGTTTTTGTTGTTGATTGATTACTGTTCTTTTTACAGCTGAAGATATTACAAGAATAAAAGAAACTATTAAAATGGAAAACAGGGTTACTTCCCCCCCGAAAATGGGAGCTATTGATTATCTTAGGACCTTCCTTTTAGAATTATTATATTGAAATAAGTGCTGTCCTCCTGAAAAAAATACCACTATTAGTATCTTAGGCACAGAGACATTTACTTGGTGTGAGCTATATGATTCCATTAATATTCCAACATCAGTAAAACTCACCATGTGACTAGTATAAGAAGACAGCAGCAGATTCTATTTGGGGGAAATGGGGGAAAATCCACAGAGATATAATAAGAATAGTTGCCATTTGCCCTTAAGGAAAATGCTGCAAGATGGTTTTGTTGACATTGTGCTGGATCCTAGATATTGCCTGTACCCAGATTCTGGATGTTGCAAGAGAGCCACCTGCCAACCTGCTGACAAGAACCACCTTTCCAGTGGGTAGGGATGGCTGTAATTATAGTGTATGTTTTGTACCACCTCTATCTTATTCAGTCACAGCCTTCCCATTCACCCCTAATTCTTCAACAGCAACCATGAGAGGTAACTAACCCTCAGATTGAGACAGCGTGAGGAATAATCCTATAAGAAAGTAAAGCATGATCTTGTTTTCGGCTGACTAGTAGTGCATAAATTTCTTAAAAGCGAAGCAGAATCCAAAGGGAGATTTCATCCAGTAGAAACAAGCAGCCCATGCAAACCATCTGCAGTATAACCACATGACAGACCCAGTGGTGATTTCAGAGATGCCAATAAAACAAGCTTAGATGCCTCCCAAGGAGACAAATGCTTCTGAAAAATATCTTCCACAGCTTAGCATATGGGTCTGTGATTGCTGCCCAAAACAAAGGGATAAAGAAAGGTAGGATGTGGTAGGAGCTGGAAAATGTTGCTATCCTTTCCTTGGTTTCATTGTGTTGAATAGGGCTTTTCACTCCAGAGAGCCTAGTCCTGCCCTTTAAATGCACAAAGAAGACTTGGGAGCCAACTAGAGGCCACTGGGCATTCTGACAGCCTCTGGGGTTGAAGTCAGCTCCAGGTCCCAGGAGGAACAGAAATATTCAGGAGGGGTATTAGGACTTGATTTTTCTCTGATTTTATCAACCTTTTGGAATTATTTACAGATTTTTTTTTTCCTGCTGAGGAGAGATGAGAGAGGTGGAGGGGGCAGGAAAGAAAAGAGCTAATGAATAATGTTTCCTTTTAAGCCCCTTCTATCTTCCCTCCCCCCACCCCTTCTTCACTATCAAGGCAGCTTTTCTTCTCCTTCTTACAAAGGGGACTGTGGAATTGGGAAACCAGAAGGTCTAGTCTGCAGGGCAGAGAAACATCATGTGTTGCCCTGCAGTGTTCCCTATGGCTGACAGAGTAGTGGTACTGACAGGCTTGGAAGGGCATCCCATCCAAGGCTCCTTGGCCAGAGGCAACGAAGAGTTGTCTAGCTGGGGAAGAGCAGTGGGGTTTGGAGTCTCTGAACAGCATAATGCCATTAAATTTGTGCCCTCCTCACACAGTTCCCCTTCACCAAAAAAAAAAAAGAAAAAAAAAGGAGGGAAGGAAGGGGAAAAAGAAGGAAGAAAAGTATAAAAACTTGGTTGTGGGTTGGTTTTTTTGGGGGAAGAAGTATGTATTATTTTGAAAAAGATAGATTAGAGAAGGTACAAAAAAAATGCACATCTCCCCTGACCCTAAGGCCTGCAATGCAAGAGAGACAGCGTGTCCAGAAGCAGAAAATCTGTGCTTTAATGACTGTCTCCAATCTTGCCAAATGCCATACAATGAATCACAATTAACTATGTTCCTAATAAACCCATGCAGAAAGGCAGAAATCATGTGGTGAATAATTAAAAATCCATACAAACTACCAGGAAGGCAACTTGGAGAAAACTGATACAATTTCTTTGGGGGATATCTTTGGGGTTTTGTATGAGAAAAAACTAACCAAGTTGGTGTTTGAGGGAAGCTATGCTCTGGTCACCAGGCTGCAATAAACCCAGCAGGGCCCTTACACTTTTATGTGCATAAGAAGGAAAAGGCAGCCCCTCTCAATTCCCCTGTGGTTAAAAAAAAGTATTTCATTATTTATAAAAAAAGTCTACTTCATATTGAAAGTTTGTTTTTTAGACTCACTAATTCTGTTGCTCTGGGCCATAAAAGACATTTAGCTTTGACTACCGATCAAGAATATGTATTGAGAACTTGCTAAGTGTTAGGGTGCTGTCCTTGGCACATGGGGGATTAAAAGAAGTAGACGATACAATGCCTATCTTTGAGAAACTTACAATATGACTGCGGAGATAAGACTTGCATATATGGAACAATTAGAGAAAGTAGGACAGTGTGGTTGCAAGTGCTAAATTGTATTTTACATTCAATAAATATTATAAGACTGACAGTGGAGGGAAAGACCACTTTGTATTGGAGTTTGAACAGTTCCTTCACAAAGGATGCAGTAATGTTTGAGTTGTGGAAGAGAAGAGGAGAGGAGAAGAGAGGAGAGGAGAGGACAGGAGAGGACAGGAGACAGGAGGGGAGGAGAGAAGAAGAGAGGAGAGGAGAGGGGAGGAGAGGAGACGGGAGGGAGGGAGAGGGGACAGGAGGGGAGGGGAGGGGAGAGGGGAAGGGAGGGGAAGACACCACAGGGAGTGAAAATAGCATTAAAAAGTGGGGTGATGGGGCGATGAACAAGGAATCTGTAGATTATAGGAACAAGACCAATCCAACTAATCTTAAAGGAGGCAGATAGTTGATATTAATCGATCAATCAACAAGCATAAATTTTGTGCTAGACATGGCTAGATGCTAGAGTAGAAAAACAATAATGAAATGCCCCCTGCCCCCTGGGAGCTTACAGTCTAGCCAAGGAAGATAATCTGTACATATGTAGGTTTATAGAAAAAATGCAGAACATCGGTACAAGGCAATTTGTGCATGTGTGGTATACAGCTGGAAGGTATTAGTGAAGACATCATAGAGAAGGTGGACATGAACTGAACTTTGAAGGAAACTAAGGATTCTAAAGGGAAGTGATGAAGTACATTCTAGGCATGAGGAAGAGTCACTGTGAAGGCACGGAGGAAGGAGATGAAATATCCTACATGAGGAATAGTAAGAAAGCAAGTTTGGTGGAGCTGTAGTGATGAGGTAGACTAATGGTATCAGGCCAAAGTGTTTTCTCTAAATTTCCTATCTTCCCCAGTGTTTAATTGCCAAGCACATAAAGATATTTCTTATATGTGTATTGAACTGTAGAAACAAAGGGTTGGACTAGATGACCTCTAAAGTTCCTTTCAACTTCAAGTCCTATGATCTCCAATTTTAAGTCTGGAAATTCTATTTTCAATTCTAGTTGGCAAGCATCTATAAAGAATCCTTTACACTCAAGGCACTGAGTGAGATTCTAGGGATGCAAAGACAAAAACAAGACAGTTCTTTCCCTCCTAAACCTGCCATTCCATTTGGTTACCAGACAGTGCACAATGGACTTGGTATTAAATGCCTGATATGGAGACATTGGAGAGTCTTTAATCAGGCCATAACAAGATCATTTTTTTCTTTAATAAGTATTAATTCAGTACCTGCTGTCTGCATGTTATCTTTTTAAATGCCAAGGATATATAAGGAACAGTCCCTTTCCTTCAGGAACCTAGAAATCTAGATGGGGCTATATGGCACAGATAGAGTTAAACAACAACACAAGGTGGTATATGATTAAGTGCTAAAGTGAGTGTGTCTGATGATTTCTGTCACTGTATAGCATTTGGGTCTGCAATGCTAGCACGTTTAAAGCTGTTTATTTCCTCCCAGGCACGATGCCTACAGTTTGGGCACAGAGTGGTACAGACTCTAAGAGCTATAGGAGTCTCTTGAAAAGATTATCTGGCAGTAGTATGCAGGATGTATGGGAGTGGGGAGAGACTGGAGGTGGGGGAAGAGTAAGGAAGCTGTTGAAAGAAAGACCAGACTAAGGTACTGACCAAGGAATGATACTGTTACTCCCCCCAGGGGAGCCATTCAGAATACATCAATACATTTGCTCTCCCCATCCAGGGGCATTTTTTGTGATAAAATGAAAAAAAAAAAAAAAGAAGGCATAGCACTGTAGTCCTAAATGTTCATTGCAACTTAAAGTTTTCTATTTGCTGACCCGAACCTTATATCCTTCTCTGCTGATAAGGAGATATTTTAACTTTGAGATGGCAGCTGCCCAGAGATTGACATTAACCCTGACATTATGAAGAATGTTCTCCGGAATTCTTCAACTTGTTGTTCTGCCGCTCTCATAATAAACTTGACTCAAAATTGTGCACTGCAGAACTATTCATTCAAGAGGTTTATGCCTCTGCATGTCGGAACAACCTCGATGTAGAGTTTCATCATTTGGAACATTGTGACTTCTGCTGCATTTATCTATCAGTTTTGTGTCTACCACGCATCATGTTAGGAAAAAAAATTCAATGAACCAACTGGAAGAAATTTACATCTTGCTCCTGAAAGGGAGAGGAAAACCAAGATTTTGATACCTGAGGCACTAATTACCCATCAAAAGTTAAGGATAGTAAGGATCTAGCCCACAACCTTTTGTAGGCAGCAAATTCCAATGAAAAAAACTTAAAAATATTGCTACCTGACAACCAACAATGGTTCTGCAAAAAAAAGTTGTTGGGGAATTAATGTTTTTATCATTAATAAAAATTAATCTAATATGTCACATTGGAATGTGGAATATAAGGCTATGATAAAGGTGCTCTATCAAAGGGACAATCACCTTGCCAAGGTAAAAATAAATGATTTCCCTTAGGTTACAGTTTATTTAACCTCATTTGACCAAAAAATAACAAAAGGGTAGGAAAAAAAGATAAACTAGGAGTGATCTTCATTTTTGTCCCACTATGTTAAAAAACAACAACAACAACAAAAAACCTTTAAAGACTCTCTTGGGAAATGCTTTTCATTATCATCAGTCTGTCAGGTAATTTCCTTGTGACTCACTGACTTAGGTTTTCTGTTATTCTTAAGAGGAAGCCAGAGGAACTAGCTAAGTTGTAGCCCTCATTGAATTACCTTTGGTAGTCTCTGCTGCTACTTCTTCCTATGTTCCTGGCTGAAAAGAAATAAAAAAGAACCTCCCACTTTCATTCATCATTTTTCCTGTCAAAGCTCAGACCAGGCACAGCTACCAGAGCAGCTTCCGCAGCAGGATGGTAGGTGGAAGTGATGGGAACCTTGGGAACAGATGACCATCATAATTGATAATAGTCAAGGAAGGAGATGCTGGGCACAGTCAGATGTGTATCCTTTCCTTTAGGAAAACTGATTTCAAAATGTCAAGAGGAAAGATAGGCATGATCTTATGTCCCAGAAATCTAACAGGCTAGCCACTTGAAATGAATTAAGCTTTCAGGACCAAGTAAATTATCCAAGGAACTACAGACCAAACAGCCGAGTTTCAGCAAAACTCTAGAATATGCTTCTAAAAAGGTTGCTTGCGAACACTTAGGAACTAAAGAAGTCATGAATAGAAGCCAGCAGAGAAAGAATGAACCTGTGCAGTTATCCTTATTTCCTCTGTTGAATGAGGTTACGAGGCTGGTAGATCAAGGGAACACTTCAGAAATAATATAGGCTGTCTCAAAAGTCTTACTGAAGATTTAAACTATTTTAGTTATTAAAGCTTACAAATGAATTGAGACTTTTAGGACATTCCATATGATATATTTGACCAGTCTCACAATATCTTTCTAGACAAGATAGAAAATGGTCTGACAGGTAGGTGTCATGATGAGCAGAATGGAGTCAGGAAGGCTTAAATTAAAATCTGACCTTAGGCACTCAAAACCCTGGATAAGTCTCTTGACCTCTGTCTCCCTCAGTATCCTTATTTATAAAATGAAGATAATATTAACATCTACCTCCCAGGACAGTTGTGAGAATCAAATGAAATTATATTTGTAAAATGCATGTAAAATTCCACATACTTGATAAAAGCTAACTACATGACTGTTATTACATTTTAACAACCAGGTCTTTGATTTTTGGGGTTTGGGGAGCTCCTGGTTAGAATCTTCCTCCAACAACACAAATTACCATCTTTTTCATGACTTAAAGACTTAGAGAACTGCCTGGGGGTGCTGAGAGGTTAAGAAATTGCCCACAGTCACAGTTAGCACTGTGAAAATGAGAGAGTGGACTTGAACTTGGGTCTCTGACTCTGAGGCCAGCTCTAACTCTGTTCTGCCATACTGCCTCTCGGTATTACAGTTAGATGGATTTATAACTTGTTGAACAATCAGAACCAAAGACTCTCAATAAATGGATTGATGTCAACTTAGAGAAAAGTCTCTCATATGCCAGTGGGATCTGTCTTTGGCCCTCTTAGGTTCAGAACTTATCAGTGACTCTGATGAAGACATTAGAAGGCAAGCTTATTCAATTTATGGATGACACAATACTGGGAATGAGAGCTAATACTCTAGATAATAGATTCAGTATTTTTAATGTCTCCAAACCAGAAAAGTTGTCTGAGACCTAGGATAAACATACAGTTCTGTGTTTTCAGTTAAAAATTAATTCTACCTATGTGGGTCAAGATTCTGTTACTACACATACCTCAAGAAAGCCATCAATAAGGAAGTCTCCAAAAACACCAAAATATTAATAGCCTCATTTTTGTGATATTAAAGAACTGGAAACAAAGTAGATGCCTGTTGATTATGGGATGGCTAAATAAACATGAATGTAATAGAATACTGATGAGCTATAAGAAATGATAAATAGGATGGACACTGAGAAACGTGGAAAGATCTTTCAGAGGTTCCCAAAGTGGGTGATACTACCCCCTGGGGGAGTGCTGGAATGAGCCAGTTTGGGCAGTGGTAGTAGTAGCCTTCAATGCAGTGAGGGGGATGTTGAATAATAATAAGAGGGCTGTGAAAGCATAAATAAAGAAGATAAGAAAATTTTGAAAAAACATTCATACATGTGTCATTTGTTTTGTAACAGAGTTAAAATCATAGTGATTACATTATTTTCCAAATCAACATGGAAAACGTAAGTTATGAATGATCAGTGGTCAAATCTGCTGACAGATCTTAATAAGCAAGTTGGCAGGCAAGTGTGTCATGCATTGTTGGGAAGTCCAGCATGTATTGACAGGAATGTGTGCATGTAATAACTTGTTTATAATATGATACTATATGATTACATGATACAATATTGCATCATCAAAATTCAATGCAGGAAAACCCTATTAACTTATAATAAATCATTCAATTTAAGATATGTTATTTTTAAATTTATATGTATATATATATATATATATATATATATATTTTAAATGACACAAATTTCAAAGAGCAACCTTTAAGGGTTAAAGAAAGTAGATTTCCAGGGAGGCACTGAGTAATTTTTTTAAAGGGGGCAGTAGGACAAATAAGATTGGGAACCTCTGATCTATGTGAACATCATGATGAAAAGTAAAGTAAACCCATCCAAGAAAACAATAAACTGAATGATTACAACAATATAAAAGGAAAGAACTACAAAAAATCAGAAGTGAATATTGCAGAGTTATAAAGAACAAGCATTGTTTCAAAGAAGAGAAAAAACACTAAGTACCACCTCACCCCTTTGCAGAGGGGAGACCCACAAGTATTGTACATTGCACATGTTTTAAGGCTTTTTCTATGTATTGATCAGTTATACTGACTTTTCTCTCTTCCTTTTCTTTTTTGTCTTAAAAAAAACACAATATTTGTTATATGGGTTGGCTCTATGGGAGGAGGAAAGGGAGTGTTGCTGAGGAAAATTATAGTGATATAAAAAAGACATCAATAAAAACTTATTTTTAAAAACGGTGATATCTGTTAAGCACCTACTATTTGCCAGACAAAGTGTTAAGCTCTGGGTATACAAATCAATCAATCAATAAGCATTTATTAGGCATTTACCACTTGTCACATACTGTGGTAAATATAGGAGGCAGGAAGAAAAAGCAAAAACAGCGTCAGAATTCAAAGAACTTACATTCTAGTGTGGAAACATTCTATAAACATGTCTATAAATAGATAAATATTACACATAAAGTTGTGTATGCATTAGAAGGAATAATTGACTCATTGTCTACTATCCCCTGAAATATCCATATCTAGCTTATTCTGTTCAATTTGTGGTACTTCATTTTCAGAGCAAGACTGACAAACTACAGCTAACACAGAGGAAGCAACCACAATGGTGTGGGCTCTGAAGACCAAATCTTATGAGGCTGACTGAGGGAATAAGGAATCTTTAGTCTGGAGAAGAAATGATTTACTAGAGATAGGATTGTTATCTTGAAATAGTTAAAGGATTTTCACCTGAAAGAGGAAATATACATTCAGTGCTCCTACAATGGACAGAATTTACACAGGCACAAAATTATAGGCTATAGAAAGGTAGATTTAAAGTCCACTTAAAAAAGAACTTTTTCAGCAATTGATGAGATCCAATAATAGAACAAATTGTTTTCTTTTCTTCTTCTTTTTTTTTTATAAAATAGAGATATTGTTGACATTGAGAGTATTCCAGCAAAGCCCAGATGACAATCTAACCAGAGAAAACTTCATGAATTAATGAAAATGTTTATTAAGCACTTATTATGTGCCAAGCATTGTCCTAAGCATTAGGGATAAAAATCGAAAAACCAAGACAGGTTCAGTTCGCTAAGAGTTCACATAGTAATTGGATGAGACATCACATAAAGGAAAGTTCAGTTGTAGGAGGAATAGAAAGACTCTGAGAAGCTAAATGTGTAGTGGCTGGGGAAATGTTAAAGCTGATGGGTCCATTATTTGCTTCCTAGGTTAGAGGATAATGCTGTGGTTCTAGATGGCACAGAGACAGGTCAAATGGTAAAACCTGGTGAACCTCAGGCGATAGAGTATAATAGCAGGTGGTAAAGACTAGTGCTCCTCCATTTCACCAAAAGAAATATAGTGACTCCCATCTTTTCTAAGTGGTATGAGCAGTGAAGGAGCTAGGATGGATTCTGTGCCTTGAGAGGAAATCATAATAGATGACCTATAAGTTTCTTTCCAGCTCTTGTAGTCTACAAATTTGAATTCTGTGAATGCCACTAGACTTTTGAGAAACTAGTTCAGCTACTCCAATCATGTCTAACTTGTACCCTTTTCAGGGGGCAGGACTATGTGGAATTCTTTATTAGTGGAAATCGTTGCATGACAGGGACAGAAAAACAAATCTCCCATCCCTAGGATAAATGAGGTAGTCATCATTCTTTGCTTTTCAAGAGAGAACAATCTGCCTTTCCGCACGGCATGTATAGATCAAATCCTGTCACAACTGCTACTGTATTCTTTCCCCTTACAACTCTTCCCCCTAAGTGAACTTTTTAATGCTGATTGAAATATTCAGCCCATTATGGGGGAAGGAGAAAGAGCAGCAGATTTTCTATTTGTCAAAATGAGATGAGGTCTGTAGCAGGTTCTCACACAAAAATGTTAATTATGCACTGTTAGAACTTTGACTATACTTACAACATCATCTATAATAGGTAAAATGAAATGTGGAATAGATGGACACTGGTAAATACAAAAGTTATTTGTGCACTTAGGGGAAAAGTATTTTTTGTCCTGAATTTTCTGAATAAGGCTGCAGCTCATTATATCACTTTGGCAAGTGTCCTAGTTCCATTGGCTCTATAATAAGAGGTGGAACTTCTACATCCAGAAATCTTGCTAATTCGTAAATACCACAGGACTCTGCATAGTCTTTCTTGAGCTATGGTGATATCCTAAGTTTCTGACCTGTCTAATATCTTTCTGGCTACATAGCAGGAATGAAAAGCCCAAGCACTTCCTGCCTATGTACATTCTCTCAGGCATTCAGAAGACACTAAGGGGAAGCTGTCAATGGCACATTTAATATATAATTCAGAAAAGTCCTTTCTTAATATTACATTGATCTTAAAGAAATGGTAAGGTAGATAAAAATTTATTTAAAAAAAGATAGGGCATAGTCAGTGTGGGTATCAAGGATGGCCATTGTAGGAATATGTTTTGCTTCACTATTGATATTTTGATGGGGCGAGAGGGAGATGGGAAAGAGAAAAACATATGCTGATTGAAAAAAAAATTGTAAATGACTAATAATCTAAGAGACTGCTAGAAAAAAAATTAGACTATTCCAAAAATTGTAAAGATCAGAAACCCAACCCAATCCCACCCCTGTGAAAAAAGGTGTAATTTAGTTGTAGAAGAAGACTGTATTACTAATAACACTGTGGGAGAGTTTAAAGCTTATTCACAGTTATTTATTTTCACAACATATCTATGACTCAAAGCCAAGATGACCTCAGTATCCCCGTTTAACAAATAGATGTCATGAGTCAAAGCTTAAGTGATCTGTCCCAAGTTATAAGGGAGGACAGCTGTGGGCCAAGACCAGAAGTCGTCTCTTCACTTTCCAGCCTTTTATCGGTCTTTTATCAACAATATTGAAAGATGTTAAATCTTATTTCTCTTCACCTATGGTTCAATAAATGTTACTGACATGAGCTTCACTGTGAAATTCTATTTTAAATAGTGGCTATGCTCATGGCGTAATCAACTCTAGGTAAAATAAGAACTAAAAGGCAACAGAAAATTTCCCTTTCAAAATTTAAGAAACTCTTCTCCTACCTTACAATTTTATGTGTGAATGTGTTCAAACATTAACTCTTTGCTTTGTTCTACGTTTTTGCCCCCTTTCATATTTCTTGCTTGTTTCCTCTTTATATTGCTATTTCATTCTTCAAAAACAATACATGTCTACCCTTCTTTTAAGACTCTGTCCAACCCCTCCTCCACAATAGCCATTAAACCTTCCTTATCTACTCCCAGTTCTCTACTTTTATCTTTTTCTAAATTCACTCACATCTGCACTGTCCATCCAATTTTCATTGCAGTTTCAACTGCCAAAATCAGTTATGCTATATCTCCCCTTATGGCATATATATGAGTCTTTGTATCTTATAAACACCTCATTGGAGGCACTATACTAATCTCCAGGTCATAATGCTGGATAAGTAGTGAGCACTTATATAATGACTTGCCATATCATCAATCAATCAATCAACCAACATTTATTAAGCATGCTATATACCATGCACTGCCTTAGGTGATAGAGATACAAATGCAAGAAAAAAAAAGAAACAATCTGTACTCTCATTGAGCTTACATTCTTGAGAGAGACAAGCACATATAAAATATAAACAGTATATACTAATAACAATTAACACATACACACACATATATGTATAGTAGTTAAATGCAAAGGGGTTTACTGGCTACATTTCTTGCTCAAAGATCAAGCCTTAAACCCAAGTCACTCTGGAGCTCATAGACTGGACAAGAAGTCCCCACCCACCTAGCACAGAGTAGATGTAATAACCAAATAGTAATTGTTTCTCTTTTACTCAGGAACCCTAAGGGTCTTTCTGTCCTGTCTGATTTTTTTTTATTAAAGGGGTTATCCCTTGAAGAAATCTGTTCATTGAATGGGTGTATCTCACTCAAAGTAAGAATGTGATGTGATCTTAGCCTTAAAGGGCTATGGTCTCACATTGTCTTTGGCCATCTCCAGTTGTCCAGATGAATATTATGCCACTGGACCCAGATGGCTCAGGAGAAGAAAGTGAGGTTGGTGACCTTGCACAACCATCCCTCACTCAAATCAAAGTCAACTGCAAGTCATGTCATCATCTTGATGTCATGGTCCTTTTAGAGAATGAAGCACAAACACAACAACCGTTTGGGAGAGTGAGTCCTAAAAGTGGAATTGGATAAAGAAAAGCTCGACTGAATCTTATAGGGAATTGAAGTACTTCATGAGGCAGAGATAGAAAGCAGATATATTCTAGGGATCGGTGATAGCCAGTACAAAGACACAGAGACAAGATATGTAGGGACCTGTGTGAGAGAAGATAAATTTACCTGGAACACAGTAGGTGGGAAGGGGAGCAATATACAATGAAACTGGCAAATGAGATGGAGAAGAAGTTGTGTAGGACTTTAAAAGCTAAACATAAGATTTTATATTTTATCCTGGAGGTAATAGAAGACTACTGGTTAAGAGGAGAGTCACAAGGTCAGATTTGTGCTTCTGGAAAACACCTTGGAAGGAAAGTGTAGAATGGACTAGAGTGGGGAGAGACTTGAAGCAGGGAGATCAATGAGGGGGTTGTTCCAATAATCTGGGCAAGGTATGATGAAGACTTGGACTAAGGTGGCTGAGGCATGTGAGAAGAGAGATGCTATGAAGGCAGAAACAGCAAGCTTTGACAACTCATTGGATGTGTGGGATGAAGGGGAGTGAGGGATTTGGGAGGGAAGATAATGAAATCAGTTTTAGACACATTGACTTTAAGATGTCTTCAGAATGTCCAAAAGGCAATAGACAATGTTGGACTGAAACTGAAGGAAGAGAATAAAACTAGATATATAGGCCTAAGAGTTATCTAAATAGAGAGGACAGTTAAACACACACACACACACACACACACACACACACAAACAGAGAGAGAGAGAGAGACAGAGACAGAGAGACAGAGAGATACAGAGAGAGAGAGAAGAGAGAGAGAAGAGACAGAGAGAGCCTGAGAGAGAGACAGAGAGAGACATATATATATGAAGAGAGAGAGACAGAGAAGACAGAGAGAGCCTGACAGACAGAAAGAGATAGACAGAGAGACAGAGACAGAGACAGAGAAACAGAGAGAGAAGTGAGAACTTATAGAGGAAGAGATAGTATAGAGGTAATAGCGAAGAGAGAACAGGACAGAATTACAGTTGTGGTGAGCCAGCAAAAGAGGCTGAGAAGGAGCAGAAAGGTAGAAGGTAAAACAGGAAAAAGTTTCACAAAAACCTGGAGAGGAGAGTATCCAGGAATTGAGTGGTATTTGGCAGAATCACATGCAACAAATAGGTCAAGAAGGATTAGGACTGACGAAAAAATAACTATCAGGTTTGGCAGATTATCTTGATTTTCTAAATGGGTCCAGTCTAGTAACTGAAAATCAAAATTGACTCTATTTGGGAAATACAGATCCTCTTTTATGGTGATTTCCATAGTTTTTCCTAACACTATTGTAAAAACCTCTGGGACTTCAAGTCATTGCTTAGATTCTTAAAACAGTGTTTTTACAAAGGAAATACATCCATAATCAAAGCATCAGTGATGAGTCAAGCAAGCAAACATGGTAATTTCTAAAAAGGGTTAAATAGTTTCGAATCAGAAGTCAAAATTATATTTATACTAATGACAAGCCTTAAAATGTAACACACCATCCAATTTTTGCATAAAAATTACACATTTTAAATACCAAAAGCTTGATATGAATTTTACACTCTGTTTATGTTAAACCAAAAAAGTGAACTTAAAAGTAATCATGTAAATTGAATGATAATAAGAGTTCTTTTATATTTTTAGACTACTTCAAATGAATAATTTAAAAGGCATCAAGCAAAATATTTTATTAACATAAAGTTAATGGTATATTTTTATAGTACCTGATTTTCAAAAATTTGCACTAAGACATTATCATAATCAGCTCATGTCAGTAGTATGCCATTTTACATACACTATTTTTGAATAAAGTTAATGCACTCGTTGGCACAGACTCTCCGTTTAAATCTCATTCCCGAACTATCACTGCTAGCCTTATTAAAATACTTTTAATTTGCCAACTTCGAGGCAAATCTGAAGTGAAGATGGTTCTACTCTTTGAAATGTAATTTCTATCAGCAGTGTATCTGACTGACTATATAACAAGGTCACACAAAAAATTGAGTCTTTTTTGTTAAAAGAGAAGGGAAACCATAAGGATCAGCAGGTTATGCACCATGAAATAGAACAGGGAGGCTTTTTTTACTCAGAAATTACATGATGATACAAATACAATTTTATAGTGGTAATGCTCTTGTAAATTAGATGTTTATTCCTTTCCTATTAAGGTATCTTTTTTTTTCAATATGCTGACTTGCAACTGTAACATTAATCTGTAAATTACCTGTGACAAAGACAATTGATTCATTTTCAAATTTTCAAATTCATATGTAATAAGTTGAGAGTAAGTTATATTTTGGATGCAAAATTGGACCAATCATTCTGTAATCTGTTTTTTAAAATATGAGAACAAAAGAGAATAAATATCCTTTGACTTAGACTGCAGTTCTGTCCTTTTACTGCTATCTGCCAAATAATTATAACAATTTGTAATTATTGATATTGTATTGAGAAATAAGGGATACTGAATTTTCAAAATCAGTATAGAGTTTAAGGTATGACTCCAGTATTTTCCTTTACATCAAGTAGATCCCACGTTTCCCTTTCAACTGAGCATCCAAGTGTATCATTCTACCCTTTCCACAGTGCATAAATACCCAGCTGGGAGAGCAGAGGCCCATTATCCATCCATTCACTCATTTATTCAACAGACATTTATGGAGCACCTGCTATGTGTACGCCCCTGTACAAGGCATTATGAAGGACAAAAACGATGAGGCTTTCAAGTAGTTAAAATTATTAGAAGAAACATGTCAAATATGCAAATAACGATACCACAAAATTGAGTAAGAACATCATACAAAAGGTACCAAGAAGGTGCTATTGGAGTTCAAAGGGGTGACCCAGAAGTAAAGACTTTTCTCTTGGACATTCTATCCACCATTTGG
The DNA here is from genome assembly GCA_028658325.1 of Potorous gilbertii. Lineage (NCBI taxonomy): Eukaryota > Metazoa > Chordata > Mammalia > Diprotodontia > Potoroidae > Potorous > Potorous gilbertii. The sequence continues at coordinate 372,042,144 of CM053769.1, forward strand.
AGAAAATTGGTAGCTCTTTTTTTTTAAGATTCCCTCCCCACATCCTTTCCTTCTCAGTGTTCTCAGATTAGGGTCATGTTCTATCCTTGGTTCCCTGCGGTAAGTCTCCATGGTGTTTTACACTAGAATCAAAAGCCTGGAATAGTCCTTCAGAAACCTTTAAATAAATAAATGGATGTCGAATAAGGATATTTTTCTATTTCTCCTAAGATTTCCTTTAAAACTCTCATTGGTTGTCTCTGAACAAAGATAAATTTTCCATTTTTCTTGAAGCTTTAAACTTTCTGTTTTCTTAGCATCCAGGTTTCTCCCCCACCCCGTGTATGTGTTTTAGTCTAATAGTGCTTTCTGAGTGCCTAGGTACTGCTGTGATAAGTGCCACAGAAATTCGTATGTAGAAAGATAGATTACTCTGAACCAGTTTTCATCCTCCTTATCCAAGCAAAACTTCTAGTGGGGAAAAAATAGAAAATGTAGAAAATGCCTTTAGTTTAAAAAAAAAAGTCAATGTCATTTTTTTCTATATAAGGAATATGGGATTGTGTCAAAAGCAGCGATATAACAAATATTTGACTCCTGAAAAGAAGAAATTTTTTTTTAATGGTACGGCAATAGGAGAAATGCTACTGAGGCATAGTAAGTGATTAGGAGTTCTGTCTGCATAGGATTGGACTCTTTATGTTGAGCTTTAATGCTAAAATTATGAAGGACTTAAAGTGAATGAATTTTGCCATAGCTGTGCTAGGAATAAATTGAAAGCACTGAGCTAAGTACAGTAACATAATGAGAGGATGAGCAATTGCAGACGTAGGGCTATGGAAACAAACTTGGCATGTTTAATTACCCTTATCAAAGAACTTGATACTTTGATAATATACTGTGTAAAAATGCTGAAACGTTTGAGAATAGTTTGAATTAAAAATTCCAATTGATGGTGCGTCAAAATAAAGTATAAACAGATGATGAGGGTGAATATGTAGTCTCAGGAGTTTTTGTTCAGTATTTCAGTGTGTTTGTAATCACCCAGTAAACATTTGAAGCCCCCCAAATGTTCAAATGATTAATTAAAAAAAAGAAAGAAAGAAAGCCGGAGGATTTTTGGTATGTGCAGTCCAATGGCCAACTTCAAAGCTTCCTTGAAAAGAGAACACTTTGTGATGGAAATACTTTTCATCAGGGGTTTCCTATTGCCATTTGATAGTTTAGATGCTTTCCCCATAATATGTTGCCTGGCATAGAGCAACCTTTTCCTTTACCAGAGTAAGAATGTTTTTGAAAGAAGCTAATGTATAATGGAAGTCATTACTGGAGGTCTGGTTTCATAGGACTCTGTTTCACTTTGGGAAGCAAATGCTCTTGACACTGTGAGGAAAATACTCCATGTGTAAGGCCTAGCACAAAATTTCTTAGAGCTATGAAGCACTGGAGGAGTTATTTTACTAGCTTCCAATTCAGTTTGCATCAAGTTAAATAATAGATGACTTACAAAAATGTTGATTTTTCTCTAGATTAACTTTACAAAGTAATGGAATAAAGAATAGGAAGTAAAGCAAAGATTTCTTGAGATTAACATTCTGTGGCTGTAAATTGCACAGCAGGTGTTGATGTGCATCAATAGAGGGAGTTTCTTCACTAATAATTCCCTCTACCAATGAAATCAAAGGTCTAGTACACTCCATCAACCCTCTGCAAAAACAAACAAGCAAACAAACAAACAAATAAGTGGCTTAGGAGTGATAACTTTGAAGAATATTTAAAGTTAAATGCATACTACTTTAGGTCCTGGGAATTCCAAGCTGGGAGTGGGGACTACAACTTCCAGAAGAAAAAATTTCATTTTTGGATAGCTGTTACCACTGGGAAGATTCCCCCCAACACTTCTTACATCCAGTTTAAATCTATGTCTCCACAACTTTTACACATTATACCTAGTTCTTCCCTTCAGGGTTGAGTAGAACAATTCTAATCCCTCTTTCAGATAACAACCCTTTAAATAGTGGGAGACAGCTATTGTGCCCACTCCTGAGTCTTCTATTTTCCAGGCTAAACATCACCTGGACCTTCAGTCAAACATCACATGGCATGATCCTGTTTCTTAATATCTTGTGGAAACTCAATGCTCTCCTCAACATAGAGAACGGAATACAATATTTCAGATATGATATGACAAGGGAAGGAAAACAAGAAAGCAATAACCTATATAGGCCTTGAAATTATGCCTATTTTATAGAGGTGAAAATTCTATTCTCTTTGTTGTAGTTGGCTATTGTTCACTCTTATTTAAACTTTTAGTCCATCAAAACCCTAAGATGTTTTTCAAATGAACTGCTACCTTGCCATGCATGCACCCTCTATTTAGTACTTGTGAAATTAACTTCTTGAACCTATGTGCAAATAAGATCTGGACGATGAACTATGAACAACACATTTTGGAATTCTCTGAACAACTGATTGTTCATTTCTGCAATGATTTTAGTAATGAAATTAATTAACCACCAGTAGGACTAATTTCATTACCAGAGGCAAAAGACTTTCTTGGGTGGAGGCCATCTCATTAGGGTATCTAAACCCCCATGATAAAAGTTCTTTCTCTCTCTCTCTCTCTCTCTCTCTCTCTCTCTCTCTCTCTCTCTCAGTGAGGTCTCCTGAAGATCGAAGGATGCAGAGACTATGGCTGTCAACAACAGCTTATCTGAATGGCCTGAGTTAAAGACTAGGTAAAGGTAATTTTAATTGATTGGGGAAACCTCATTGCATTAAATAGACAAAGAACTGAGCAACTTCTTCCCTAAGTGAGATGTTTACTATCTTCAAAGAGGCAGAGCACAAAATACTCATCTCTATTAAAATTCATCTCATTAGATTTAGTCCATCATTCTAATTGTCAAGATCTTTTTAAAATAATTGTGACTTTGTAGTTCAATTAAATAGCAACTTCTTCTAGATGCATCATCCCCAAATTTGATAACCATACCATCTATGCTTTTCTCCAAAATATATTGCCAATATGATAAAGAATAAAATATACCCAGCAATATAACAACTAGGTCTAGACCAGTATAACCTTTATTAGTATATCATACTATACTATCAATGCCACCAAAGAAAGGAAAAAAACATACACATACACAAACACACAAAAATATTTACAGCAGTTCTTTATAGTAGCAAAGAATGGAAACAAAAAAAGGTTCAATATCAAGTGGCTAATACCTGAACAAAATATGGCACTTGAATGTAATGAAATAATATTGTAACATAAGAAATGACAAAGTCGGAAAGACTTGTATGAAATGATGGAGGATCAAGTGAGCATAACCAAGAGGACAATTTATATAACAATATTGTAAAGATAAACAACCTTGAATGACTTAAGATTTCTAATGAATACAGTGACCAACCAAGAATCCAAAGGACTAATGAAGTCAAGATGGTAGAGTAAAGACTGAACTCTCTCCAAATTCCTCTCTTAACAACTTTAAAATAGTTCCCAAATTTGGGAGTAGCAGAGCCAACAAAAGCTTTGAGACATTTTCCCAACCTAAGATAAGCTACTTCTGGTAGCCATAACAGCTACAATGGCATCTTCAGGAGATCTCAGCCCAGAGAGGGCTGGGGTTCAGAAAACTACTTAGAAAGAAAAGATGAGGACAACAAGCTGACAGTTAGCACAGGACCCTGTTGCACTGTCCATATTCAATTCTAGGTTGCAGTACCAAGGTGGAGAGGAGTGCTTGTTGTCAGTTGCAAGGGAACAGGTGGCTATTCTAAGGCAGAAAGGAGTACTAGCCTTTGTGGTTGCAGGAGAAGAGGGATCTTGGTCCCATTTTCATGATCCTGAGGGTTACTAGGATTTGCAGCTAGAGGGCCCTTTCCTGGGTAAAGACTAGAGTACAGACTAGGAGAATAGTAACTACACTTCTTTCCAGATCATACCACATTGGAAGCACTAAAAACTTGAAGAACCCCCAAAACTAGCTCTGAAAATGGTAACACAAAAATACCCTGAAGCTTGGGACACTTCATCCACACCCCAGGTGAGGAGAACTCAACTTTAATATAAAGTTACAAGTCAACTTGCTGGAAAAAGAGACATGCTGGAAAAATAAGGAAACAATAACAACCACAAAGAACTTAACCATAAAAAGTTACTATGGTGGCAGGGAAGACCAAGACACAAACTCAGAAGGTACAAACGTGAAAACTGCTACAACCAAAGACTGAAAGAAAAAAAAAATATTAATTGGATATGAGCCCAACAAAAATGCCTATAAGAGTTATAAAAAAGAGAAAAGGAGAAAAGAGGAAAAATTAGGAAAAAGAAATGAGAATGATGCAAGAAACTTATGATAAGAGAATTAACAGCTTGGTAAAAGAGACACAAAAAATACTGAAGCAAAACCACATTAAAAAACAGAATTTGCCTGATAGTAAAAGAGGCACAAAAATTCACTAAAGAAAAGCAGAATTGCTTACAAAGCAGAATTGGCCAAATTAAAAAAAAAAAAAGAACTACAAAAGCTTACTGAAGAAAACAATTCCTCAAAAATTAGAATTGGATAAGCGGAAGCTAATGACTCCATGAGTTAACAAGAAACAATAAAACAAAGTCAAAAGAATGAAAAATAATAGATAAAAATATACCATCTCATTAGAAAAAACAATGGACCAGGAAAATAAATTAAGGAAGGACAAGTTAAGAATTATTAGACTACCAGAAAGCCATGATTAAAAAAATGGTGGGGGACTAGGCATCATATTTTAAGAAATTATAGAGGAAAAGTTCCCCAATATCTTTGATCAAGAGGCTAAAACAAAAATTGAAAGAATCTACAATTTCTGAAAGAAATCCAAAAATGAAAACTCCCACAAATATTATAGTCAAATTCCAAAGCTCCTAGGTCAAGGAAAAAAAATATTGTAAGCATCCAGGAAGAAACAATTCAAATATGGAGCCACAGTCAGGATCACATGAGATTTACTAGCTTCCACATTAAAAGAATGACAGGTTTTTTCTGGAAGGCAAAGGCACTAGGATTCCCATCCAATAAAACTGAATGTAATCATTTAGGGGAAAAATGGATATTTAATGAAACAGATGATTTCCAAACATTCCAAAAGAAGAGACCAGAGACATTTAAATACAAGACTGAAGAGAAGTGTTAAAAGATAGATGTGAAAGTGAAATCATAGGTGACTCAATAAAGTTAAAACTCTTCACATTCTTACGTTGGAAAATGACACATGTGACTCCTAAAAAATTCACTAGTGTCTACATGGTCAGAGCAATGTGTGAATTGATTTTGTTGGGGTGATCTCAAAGAAAATAAGAAATTTAGACAGAGGGATGCCATTGAAGGGGAAAGGGAGAGGAAGAATGGGGAAATTTTTCTCAGAAAAAAGGTAAAAATTACTTTACAGTGGAAGGAAAAATGGAGGGGTAGGTAAGACTTGAGGCTCTCTCTCATCTATGGTATACAAACCTAATAAGGGAGTGGGAGGAAAAAGGCATAAGAAAAAAGGGGAAGGGTAATAAAAGAGAGGGGTAAGTGAGGCTGTGGTCAGAAGCAAAACAGACTTTTAAGGAGGGATAGGGTAAAAAGAGAGAGAGAAGGATAAAAAGAAAACAGGATGGAGGGAAATACACAGTTAGTATTTATAATTATGAATGCTAATGGGATGAACTCACCCATAAAACAGAAGTGAAGAGTGAAATGGATTCAAGACCAGAATCCAAAAATATGTTGTAACAAAAATATACACAGAGAGAATTAAAATAAGGGACTGGAACAGAATCTATTAAGTTTCAGGTGAAGTAAAAAAAAAAAAAGGTAAGCAACCATGATCTCAAAAAAGTAAACAAAAATAAACCTAATTAAAAGAGATCATCAGTGAAACTACATTTTGTTGAAAGGTACTATAGATAATGAAATAATATCAGAACATTTTCAGCAAATTTCTCTGATAAAAACTTTACTTTTCAAATATATAGAGAACTGAATCAGAGTTTTAAAAAAATAAAAGCTATTCTCCAATTGATGAAAAATTAAAGGATATGAACTGGTATCTTTTTAGAAGAATCTATCAAAGCTATTTATTATGAAAAATACTCTAAACCACGATTTACTAGAGAAATACACATTCAAAAAAACTCAAAAATAACACCTCACACTTCACAAAAGTGACTAGTACTGGAAAGGATATGGCAAAATAGAAAGACTATTGAACTGTTGGAGTTCTGAATTGGCTTTACCATTATGGAGAACAATTTGGAAATATGCTCTGGGGCTATAAAACTGGGCATATACTTTGACCTGGAAATACTACTACCAAAGAGAACAAAGAAAAAGGGAAAAGACTTGTGGGTATTTTTTGCAACTCTTCTTGGGATGGCAAAGAAGTGGAAACTTGAGATATGCTCATCAATTGGTGCATGGCTGAAGAGGCTGTGATACATGACTGTAATGAAATATTATTATGCTATAAAAATGAAGAACAGAATAGTTTTGGGAAAAAATACGGAAACCCACGAACAGATGCAAAATTGAACTGAACAGAGCCAGAAAATCCTCTTAGAGAGTAATGGCAAGAATATAATGATGATCAACTGTCAGAGACTTAGCTACATTGATCAATACAATAATCAAAGACAATGAAAAATGACTCTCCACCTCCACAGAGAGAATTGATGAGCTCTGAATATAAGTTAAAGTGTATTTTTTTCACTTTATTTTTGCTTTTTGTGACATAGCTAATTTGGAAACATGTTTTGCATTATTCCACATGTGTAATTGATATCATATTGCTTGCCTTCTCAGGGATTAGGGGAAGAGGTTAGAGAGATGGAGAGAATTCAGAACTCAAAATTTAAAAAAAGAATTCAGAGGACTGATGATGAAGCAAGCTATCTATTTACTGATAAAGAGGTGATAGATTCAAGATATAGAATGAGGCCATATATTTTTTAGTAAATTTATTACTGATAAAGAGGTGATAGATTCAAGATATAGAATGAGGCCATATATTTTTTAGTAAATTTATTACTGATAAAGAGGTGATAGATTCAAGATATAGAATGAGGCCATATATTTGTTTTAAGTTTTCATCAATCACTTCCATAAATTTTAATCTCCCCCACCCTCCCCAAGATGGCATGCAATCTTATGTGGGTTCTACATATACATTCTTATTAAACACATTTTCATATTAGTCATCCTGCATAGAAGAATTATAATAAATGAGAGAAACCATGAGAAAAATAAACAAAATAAAACATAACAAAAGATAACAATAGTCTGCTTCATTCTGTGTTCCAACTCCATAGTTCTTTCTCTGGATGTGGATGGCATTTTGCATCAAGAGTTCTTTGGAAATGTTTTAGGTCCTAACATTGCTGTGAAGGGCTAAGTCCATCAGAAACTGTCCTTGCACACTGTGGTTATTCCTGTGTACAGTATTCTCTGGGTTCTGCCCACTTCACTTAGCATCAGTTCATATAAATTTTTCCAGATTTTTATGAAGTCCACCTGTCCAACATTTGTTATAACACAATATTTTTCCAATACATTCATATACTACAACTTGTTCAGCCATTCCTCAATTGTTTTGTTTAATTATGCATAGTTGTTACCAGGATTCTGCATTCCTCTTTCTTTTCTTAATTAGGGGGGATAATGAGAGAAAAATTAGTGCTTATTGGGAGAGAAAAAAAGTGCTTATTAGTTTAAAAAACATTTTCTAAATATGATGAGAATGCTAGAGTAGGAGACCTATGAAATTTCTTCTAGTCCAGATCTAGGATCCTAAGAAATCCATCTCACTGTACTATTATCCATACATATGCCTCTGTCTCTTCTGTAACAATAGCTTTAAATATTTTGCTTAGTTTAAATCTAAATAAACTGAACCTACATGTCCTTGATCCACCTGTATAATCCCTGTCAAATCTGAAACAAGTTTAGTGTAGTATCTTTTTTGCATCAAGATAGCTGTTCTATGTTTTCATGATTACTGTTTCCTTTTGTAATAGTTTGCTGACCATCCCATTAATAATACATTTTAGAGTTGTGCTAGAATTGAAAGTCAAGATCATTGGTTATATTTGCCAGACTCTAGTTGGTACGGTAGAAAGAATGACAAATTGAGTCACAGGACCTGGATGTGATCCCTGATCTAACTTGTGTGGCTCCAGGTAAGTCACTGGTTCTTAATGTATAGAATGTGGGAGTTGAATGACATGGTCTTTGAGGTCCTTCCCAGTTGTAAATCTGTGTCCTTATGATTGGAACTAACACTTCTTCCCTCTTTTGAAATGGAACATTTGCCCTTCTGTAGTGTTGTGGCATTTCCCCCACCTTAGGATCTTTCAGAGATCACTGACAAAGGCTCATCAATCACATCCAATAGTTCTTTCAATACCTGGAGATGTAGTTCTTTGGGGACTGGGAACTTGATTTCATTAAAGACAGCTCAGTGCTCTCTTACTATTTTCCTACTTATCTTGTATTTCAACTCCCTATTAGCCATTTTTGTTCTGTCCTTTGCAGCCCAAAGAACATCCTCTCTGACAGAGAAAATAGAATTTAAAAAAATTCTTTTGGTTATCTTTATCTTACCTCACCAGCTTCACCTCATTCTGAGCTTTATTGTTTCTGACACTATTCTTATAGGACCAGGCCATAATTTTGTATTCATCTTCTATCACCTACCCTTAATTCCATCTTTTCTACTTGTCTTTTTAAAACTAAGTCAATCCCTCATTCACATTAGCCACAGTGATCACACTGGGCACATGTTCACATGGTCTTCTTCGCCTTCTTTTTTTCTCTGATCCATTTTCATATCACAGGAAAATAGGGTTATAGATTTTGGGGTGAAAGGAAACTTAAAGGCCATTAATAACAATTTCCTCATTTTACAGTTGAGGAAACAAAGACAAACAGAGGTTATATGACTTCCTCAGGGTTTCACAGCTATTAAGTGTATGATGCAGGATTTGTAATCTTTCTAACTAACTACCTGCCCCCAAAATCTGAACCTCCAGGATTTCTATCCTTATCTAATCGCATAATAATCTGTACTCTATGAAACATTTTACTGTGAGCAAATTTCACTACATCTTTTGTGTTCATCCGTCATCGCTGAAGAAGACCATGCCATCGGAGAAATGATGACATGACTTGCATTTGACTTTGTTTTTGAGTGAGGGAGGGCTGTGCAAGGTCATCAGTCTCACTTCTCCTCCAGAGTCATCTGAATCTAGCGACCAGATATTCATCAGGATGACTGGAGATGGATGACGCAGGATGCACTGGGAGACCTTGGGCCCTTTGCAGGTACTCACTTAGGATGAGGCAACTCCCATTCATTGAATAGGCCTGTTTAAAAAGTAGCTAGGGCAGGGCCCCTTTAATGAGGCCAAGAAAAAGAAAGACATCAGGCTGGGTGGGAAACAGCAACAGTTACTATTGATAATCACCCTAAAGCTAGGAAGGTCCAGAGGAGTCCTTGGGCAGGTGCCCATTGGCATCCCACTTTCAGAGTGCAGTAGGTTTAAGGTTTTGGGAAGGGGCATGATAGGAAAAAGGAAAGGAAAGGAAGGCAAGGGAAGGAGAGGGGAGGGAGGGAGGAAAGGGAAGGGGAGGGAGGGAAGAGAAGGGAACGGAAGGGAAGGGAAGGAAAGGGAAGGGAAAAGGAGGGAAGGGAAGAGAAGGTAAGGAGAGGGAAGGGAAGAGAAGGTAAGGAGAGGGAAGGGAAGGGCCAGTAAAACTCAAGTCAACAGGGCATCTTTTGGCCATCCCAAATCTTGTACCCCTTTGCTTCACCTGAAGCCATAGTCTTTCCTGACAATAATTTCAATAAAATACTCCAATAAAAAATACTCCTTTCGATTCTAATAAAAATCGCTCCTTTTGCAACTCTCCAAGAAATACTGGACCAGCATATATCTGCACTATTTTTTTTAAAACCATCAATCAATTAAAAATCAATCAATATTTACTGAAAAGATATTTTGCATGAGATATTAGTATAAAAATTTTAAAGTGATGAACTTAATTATAAAAAGACTTGAGTGTCAAAGAACTTGACTTAAGGAGTTTATATTCTTCCATAATTATTTAACAATCTCTTCTCTTCTGAAATCTATGCCATCCTTTACAGCAGGGGTTTTAACCTAATGTCTGTAAATATTTTTCTTAGATTTTTATAATTATATTTCAATATAATTGATTTCCTTTTTAATTCTAGGTGTTTTATTTTGTGCATTTATTTTTTTTTAAAATAAATTTATTTAACTTTTTACATTCACTTTCACAAGATTTTGGGTTCCAAAATTTTCTCCCCTTTGTCCCCTCCCCCCGCCCCAATACACTGGACATTCTAATTACCCATATCACCA
>CM053769.1:372053042-372087965 GCA_028658325.1 Potorous gilbertii
GAGAATAGAAACAATGGGGGGACAGGATAGGATGGAGGGAAATATAGTTAGTCTTACACAACACGACTATTATGGAAGTCATTTACAAAACTACACAGATATGGCCTATATTGAATTGCCTGCCTTCCCAAAGGGAATGGGTGGGGAGGGAGGGATGGGCAGAAGTTGGAACTCAAAGTTTAAGGAACAACCATTGAGTATTGTTCCTGCTACTAGGAAATGAGAAATACAGGTAATGGGTAATAGAAAGTTATCTGGCCCCACAGGACAAAAGAGAAGATGGGGACAAGGGAAGGGAGGGATGAAAGAAGAAAGGGCAGCATGGTGATATGGGTAATTAGAATGCTCAGTGTATTGGGGAGGGGGGAGGGGACAAATGGGGAGAAAATTTGGAACCCAAAATTTTGTGAAAATCAATGTTAAAAAGTTAAATATATAACCAAAAAAAAATGAAAATACTAACTTTGAAAGCTCAAAACATTTGAAAAAATAACAGGATATTGTTGCATAGATTAGATTGCAGGTTAGAGGGACTATTTAAAATTATACCCTAATACCTTTTGATGACTAAAAAGTATAATCTAGTATGGGAGGCAAGAAGAGTTAAAATACAAAAGAAAACAAAAACAAATCACCTGGAGACCCATAGATTTAGAGGTAGAAGGGACTTTTGAGGCTATTTAATCCATCCTCTTCATTCTACAGGTGAGGAACCAAGGAACTGGGCCCCAGAGAGCTAATAAGACATACTCAAGTAATACAAGTCAAGATTTAAGTCAAAATCATCCTCCAAATCTAGTACTCTTTCTACTCTCTCTTCTACCTCTGATCAATAAGACTTTCTTTCAAGTCAATTAAAATAATCTTCATTGACCATAGTAGTCAAAACTCACGTACAAAGAAAACCTAACGAAATGGGATGTAGCATAATACTTTTCTCAATGTGATACATACACAGCTATCTCAGACTCTATCATTGCTTCATTCCAACTTAAATGTAGTTATCTTTTACTTTTTCAGAAAAATGATGGCATGGAAGAAACCTAACCACTGAAAGACCACAGAAAAACAAGTTGGATGATGATGGGATGGATGGTGAGACAATGGCAAATGGATCCTGTGCTGAAAAATCTGGGCTCATGCTCTTTCTCTGCTGCTTATCATCTGTGAGAGTACAGTGCTCCATTTTCCTCATCTTCAGATTGGGCAGGTTGATCTATATAAGTTCTGAGATCATTTCCCACTTTAATTTTTTTTTTACAATTCTAGATCATTACCTAGGGGTAATTCAGAGAAAATGCTATTAAATTTTAAAGTTTTGCTTTTCTCCAATCCTCCCTATTAATATATATCTTCTTCATAGAAAAAATTAGAATAGTTTCTTTGGATTTCATGGCTATGAATTCCTGACTTATCCTGTTTTTTATGATATAAAGTTTTCTTTCATTCTGCTACAGAGCACCATCTGCAGACCTTAGTTCTTTTTCTCCAACAGTGTCAAACCTATAAGACTCTTATCTCTGGAAATATATGCAAGAAAGCCAACTGTCATGACTCAAGTGGGATCTGCTGTACAAACTGGGCTAAAAGCAGAGTTGTCCAAGCAGAACTGGCAGGAAGGTCACTGTAAAGGAACACTAGCACATGAAGTAATCATTAAGAAATGAAAAGGTTAGTGGAGGTACTGTGCCCTGGAAACAGGGGGATTTAAGCAAACTAGTTTTTGCTTTAAGCCTAGGAATTGGACTAGATGCATTTCTATATGGAATCATTAAAAAAAATTATCCCTAAGCTTACTAGAAGCTCCGAAAAGACTGGAAGATGACTGCATATTCTTCGAAGTTCAACTTGGTAAGTCAGATGGAAAGTTTCCTTAGGGAGTGAAGAACTTATCATCAGCTCTTCCTAGGATGCCCTATACATCCTATGTAACTCACTCTAAATGACTGTGGGAAGAACATATGCTGGGTTGTTTAACCCAGAGAAAAGCTGAAAGGTAAACTTTGGCAGGGTTTCCATATATTTTCTGCTTAATTGCTCTGTAAAAGCTTTGGTTTATTTTTCAAAAGAAAAATGATGATAAAAAAATGAGACACTCTACTGAAGAAGAGATCAAGACTTGGAGCATGGAAGACCTAAGTTCAAATCCTGACACTGACAAGTACTAACTCTTTAAATAGGCAAATAATTTAAATTTAAATCAAATTTAATCATTTTGGTGCGTTAAATTATCAATCAAAATTACAAGTCCATACCAAATAAAAGCCAGACAAAATAAATTTTTCACCAATAAGTTAAAAAAATATGTGAAGAAAAAAGGAAGATAAATTGTAGAGAATCTTAGAATACCAGACTAATGTATTTCATTAAAACTTTAAACAATCTGAAAGGGGTGAGATGGGAAATTATTTTCCAAAGATGCCCATATTTCTTAAAATAGTAGTTGTTTCAGCTTTCAGGGAGCTTTCAGGGATTTTCAAAATCATGTCATATACCTATATTTCAGGTATTAAATTAGGAAAGTAGTCAGTTATCCTGGAAATACTACAGAAGCATACTGTTGGAAGAATTATTACTAAAAGAATTATGATGTTGTTTATTCGATGGTAGTAAAATGTTAAGAATCACAGAAACTCCAAGACTGAGAAGTATTATTCTTCTGGATAGAGACCTGTAGAAAACAGGACTCAATTCTATGCCTCATTATATGCGGGGAAACATGGCCATTAAGACATCCATTTTATACTTTCTCATCATAGTAATGTTGAAAAAAAATCTTGACCCATACATATAATAAACAAGCTGTTGCTGGTTTATTCATGCAACAATCATTAACATTAATGGGGCTCATATGGATAAATGCTCCTTTTCCTTTTGCTTATAGAACTTGTGGCAGCCAAATGTTTCTAATTAAAGTATAATTCTTTTTTCCATTTTAAGTGTTTTCATGTGGAGTTTTCCCAAATCAATGATAAAAAATTTATATATTTAAATTAGCACAAGAGAGATTCAACAAATTTTTCAGGACAGGACTAATGACTACCACATTCCAGGTCTCACTTCCTGATGATACAGAATGATTTGACGGCTATTACAGCTTGATTTTCTCCATAATCACTCTTGATTATTGGATTATACCAGACATTATCCAATATTTGCTGAATAACCCAGGGACTAAATCTTTCTCTGTAATTAAGGGCCACAAAACATGTTAGAAATTTGGTCCTAAAAAGCAGATGGCACCTCTTTTAAAGTCAGTTTTGTACATTTCCAACTAGCTCTGGAAGGTAGGTAAATGCAAAGTTGGGCTTGTCAATAATTTTTTCCATCCCTACCTCGTTGTACATTATCATATTTCTATGATTAGTCACCTGAATTCATAATAAAGCTATCATGAAACCTCTAAATAAAGGAAAAGCATCCAAATCTCCCTTTAAATTCTTAAAAGCATGTTTCTTGGTCTTTCCTCCATTACTATGATATAAATCCCTCAAGATCAGGGACTGTCTTTGCTTTAAAACTGGTAAGTACCTAGTCGACTTTCAATAATAACTTATTGAATGACTGCCTAAAACTAGCAACTATGTTACGACTCATCCAGCTTCCATTTACACCACCATTAACTGGAGCAAAAAAAAAACAATGGCTATGTGGATGAAGAATTCCTCCAGTCCAGACTATGAACTGGAATTAGAAAGAAATTAGAATTAGAAAAAAAACCCTATAGAACTCATCCATTAATATCTATATATCTGTATTTATGTGTATATATATATATATATATACACACATATATGTGCGTATACATTTATGTGTGTAAAATGGTGTGTAAATAGGCATATATCTATACATGTTTGTATATGTGTGTACATTTTTTTTAAGAGAAAATGGACTCTAGTGATAAGACGTTCCTAATCTGGAGTTCATGAACTTATTATAAAATATTTGGAAAATTATATTTTAATAAAACTAATTTCATTTGGAAGTCTATGTATGTTATTTTATGAATTTAAAAAATCCATTATTTTGAGAAAGGGGTCCATAGATTTCACCAGACTGCCAAGGGTTCTATGAAAGAATGTGATAGAACCCCTCAAATCACTTCCTAAGATCTGACTGTTAAATTTTCAGTGTGATCATTTTCTACTTTTGAAATTGGCAAATGCTACAAATTAACACTTGATTCATCTTTTTGTTGAATGACAAGAGTTAAGAAAGATATAACAAATGTTAATAGTGCAGATTAAATTTAAATGTGTTGTGTATACATTCCCCTCCTCTGAGAACTAACTGTTAAACATTTCTTAACACACTTTCTTAAAACACTGATAGATTCATGACACAAAAAGGTTAAGAACCTCTGGACTAGATTTATTTCATTAGTGTGAGGAATTTTCTTTGAAGAAAAACTCTCTACCAACGTAGACTGGCAGCAGTTCTGAAAATGAGATCTATCTATCTGTCTATCTATCTATCTGTCTGTCTGTCTATCTATATCTATCTCTCTATCTGTTGATCTATCTATCTATGTATCTATCTATTATTCTATGTTTATATGTATGTATGTTTATGTACATTCCTAGGCAACTGAGATTAAGTGACTAGCTCAGCATCACACAGTCAGTATTTGTCAGATACAGGACTTGAAGCTGGGTCTTTCTGACTTTCTGACAGCTTTCTATCTACTACCAATTACTGTCTCATAGATAGATAAATAACAATGCTGCATAATGAGTTGAGCCTAGGGATGAATAGTAGGAAAGCAGAATGAATTGCCTTTGGAAGACGGCAAAATTCTTCTGTTGACTCCAAACAAAGTTCCATTTTTTTTTCATACCAGTGCTCTTCTGCAATCATTGTATGGGTATGAGACAAGAAACACTTCAGTGTCTAATTTATTGGAAATGATTATCACATAGACAAAAATGTTGTCACTTAGTAAGTGTGAATAGGTTGCAACATGTGGAGAATAGGAATCATAGATGATAAATTAAGGATATCTTTAAAGGATTACATGATTAAAAAAGATGGGCTGGCCATGTGGTGAGAGTAAGGATTGAATGAATCCCCATTGGGCTACACTGGTATTCTGGAGATTTCAAGAAAAAGTGAGGAAGGTTGGGAGAATGCTGGGTGGATTCCTTTTGGCAAACTTAATTGGAGGGTTTGGACGAGAATTAGGGAGGTGTGGATGGATTTACATCTTTGGATAGAGTATCCACAATGATGAGATCACAGACTCATTGGAGAATATTTGAAAATGCCAGTACAGTCTTTATTTAAATATATGATCTGGGGAGTGGCCATTTAAATAAACTGACTTTTTTCTTCTCAAAACATTATTCAAAATAAACACATAGCTGAATCATAATAATAGCTATTGAACATATAGTGCTTAAAGGTTCAAAAACATTTTATGTGCATTTTATCTGTTATAAAATTGCTAAATGAAGAGAAAACATCTAAATCTCCCTTTAAATCCTTAATAGCATGTTTCTTGGTCTTTCTTCCCTTATTATGATGAAAATCCCTCAAGATCAGGAAAACTCTATGAACTAGGTGCTATGAGTTAGTACAGATGTGGAAACTGAGGCTGGAAGAGGCTGTGACTTGCCCATAGACACACACCTAGTTAAATATCTCAGGTAAAATTCAAATACTATTCTCCTTGATTTCAAGTATAATGCTCTATCCACTGTACCATGAAGCCTCCATGAAGGAATATATATGCAAGATTTATAATGTTGAGGAGACAAGGGTGCCATTGGTCTGAATTTATTATCCAATCTAGTGGATTCTGTCCTAGGGAGCCAGTGCCCTCCCTTCAATGGGTAATGCTGCCTCTGCTGCTTGGCAAAGGACATGGCATCTGGTTCTCTTCTCCTCAAGGCTAAATATTTTTTTCTGGTATTAAATTCTAAATCCTGCTGGTCTAAGAACTGACAGCTTTGAGTTTGTCCTAAAACCATAGCATTGCAATAACTGCAGCTGCCATCTCATAACATAACTACTTTCTATGTCAAGCTGGTGCCTGGGGTACAATGGTAACAAGGTACATGCTACACAACAGAACTAAAAGAAATGACCTTGTTTTGTTTGGGAACAGATTAAAAGGTGTTTATCTTTAGAAGATAACCGTAAAGGTGGATGATAAACTCGTGACACCTGGCAGGTAACAGCAAAGGACCTTCTCTTTTATAGAAAAAACAACAACAAGGAATACTAAATAACGAAATGATGTAATTGGGCAAGTTTCCCTTGGAGTGTGTTTTGCAACTATCAGCTGTGCCCTCCATAAAAGACCCATTCTAACATCACATCATGACATTGATATGATTCTGGGCTGTCAAAAGTTTTGAGAGTGGAGCACAGGTTCTGAAGGGTTCTACCAAGATTGAAATGACTTTGACTAAATGTTCAGTGAGATATATAACCAAAAGGTTAGTTATGAAGGAATGAATTTTTTGGCCAATTTGATCCATAAAACTGATAAAAATATACATGGTATGGTGATGACCAGGTAACAGTAGTGTGGGAGTCTAGGACAAGGGCAGGCTAGAAATGTCAAAATCTCAGCATCTCAGCTATCAGAAGCCCAGCATCTACTACACTACTACCCTGTCTTTCCAGGCAGCAACTACGCTACTGGGGTTAGAAGTGAGAGGTCATGGCGGAAAGATGTCTAGGGGACAAAATCACCCCTCAGTCCTATGTAGTTACCTTTCGCTTCCCTAGCACTTTGTGAAGGAGTAGAAGAAAAAGCAGACAACTATTAAAAAAAACCCAAAACAAGATCTACAAACATTACTTTAACTTGGCATGTTAAATGAATATGAGATCTTTGTTCAATGATCAATAAAGTGAAACACTACTGGAAGATCTATTCTTACTGTAAATTAAACCAGAAGACATAAAGGTGCAGCTAAATGGAAGAATACCTCAAAAACAGTCTTCAGAGAGGTAAATGGAGATGCTTATTCAATGACCATTTAGTAAGCATCATGCATTATTCTCAGTGTGAGGGTGACAAAAATAAAAAGTGTATCAGGTCAATGCCTTTGAAGAGTTCCCACTCCAAAGGGATCAAAGAAAGAGCTAAAGGACCAAAATGAACAAGAAATATTTATTACAGCAGTTTCTTTTGTGGTGGCAAAGTTCTAAGAATTAAAGAGGTACTCATCAATTGAGGAAAGGCCACAGAAAGTATGGGATATTAATGCAACAGAATTCTAGTACGTTGTAAAAATTAATGAAGTGGATACTTAACCGAAAAACCTAGGAAGACCTTTTTGAACTGATGATACCTCAAGGACAGGGTATTTAAGCATTTTATCTATGTACATAATGGCAGACAGCAGAAACAGAGGAGCAATTTATACAATAACCACATTATAAAAAACAAACAATTCTGAAAGATGGAAGAACTCTGATCAACAAAATGACCATGAATCCAAAGGACCAATGATAAAATATGTTTATAGAGAGGTGACAGACTAAATATGCAGAATGTAACAGACATCTGTGTACTAGTTGATGTGATAATTTGCTTTGTTTGATGAAGCACATTTATTAAAAGGTTTCTTTTTTCTTTCTTTTTTTCAGTAGGGGTAGGAATAAGTGTTTATTCATTGAAAAATAAGATTCATTTTGTCAGTTTCATCCCATGCCAACAGGGAACCAGAAGCATTTCATGGGATCTTTGGTCATCTTACCATACAATAATACCTGTGACAAAATAAGCAAACAAACCACTTTAAAAACACCTAAAACTTATGTGCTATCTGTGCTTAAAGGTATGAAAAGAGGATGAATTAGAGAAATTTTATGAGAAGTTTTCCAGGATACACCCAATTGACTAAGAGTCTAGGCTGTGTCATGCACTGAGATAGATTCTGGGCATATGCAAACAAAAGGGAAGCAATGCCTTCCTGTTCTTGAGAAGTTCATAATCTATTAAGGGGAGAGAATACATACATATACAACATATATGAAAGTGACTCAAGATCATTTGGGTGTAGAGGGAGACACTACTACCTGGCGGGTGGAGATCAGAAAAGGCTTCATGGAGAAATGGAAGCTATATTGATTCTTATCCATTAATCTCCATCTGTAGAAAACCAGTGAGGTGTGTGCTATCCCAAATGCAGCAGAAAAAACCTGAGATTTTGTGTGGCAGATAAGCATAATAAAGGCAGAGATGAGAAGCAAGGGTTCAGGCTGCTTAGCCTTTGTTCTTGGCCCAGGCTTCATTTTCATGGTAATCAGGGAATATCTTGGGAATGAGAGGAACCAGACTGCACACAAATTCTGTGGCCTTTTTGGGGGGGGGCAGAGTCCTGAAAACAGAGCTCAGTGCAGTAGACTATGAATTAGGGATTTAAAAGAAGTTAAAAAGAATATTTTATCTTAACCCTGTCAGATAGTCATCTGGAACTAAAGACTCCAGGTTGGCACTGAGAGAAAGAGAGTCAACAGCTTGGGGATTTCTGTTAGCTTTTATAGGTTGCTGTGTGGATGTGGTGCCTCTTAGCCCTTAAAGATGCACTCAAGGAGTGTCAAACTACGATTTTCAAGGAGACAGTGTCTAAAAACTACGCCAAATAGATAGTAACAGACAGCAACAGATACCCTTGAATCCACTAGAGAGAAATTCTCATATGTCTTCTCATAGATGACTCCCTCTCTAGGACCACCATTTTGTGAAGGGCCCTAGCTATGCTTCACATCCCTCTAATCCATAGGTTCTCCAAGTGAGTGATACTGCCCCTTAGGGAGTGCTGGAATGATCTGGGGCAGGGTAGTAGCCTTGGGTGTAATTGGAGGATGTTGAATAAAAAAGGGGGGTGGTAGAAGCATAAAGAAAGAAGAAAATTTTGAAAAAAAAACGTGTATGTTTCATCTGTTGTGTAATAGAGTTAAAGTCATAGTGATTACATTATTTTCCAAATAAATACACAAAATCCAAGTTATAACCAGTCAGTGGTCAACACAAATACAATCTATATGAATATACTGTAATCTGCTGATAGGTCTTAACAAGCAAAGCTTGGCAAGAGAGCAAGTTTCTCATTGTTAGGAAGTCCAGCCTGCACCAGCAGGAATATGTGCATATAATAACAGGGTTACATGATGCAATATTGTGCTATCAAAATTTCAATGTAAGAAACAATCCACCAATTTATAATAAATTATTAAATTTAAGTTGTGTTATTTAAAAATATATTTTTGAGATAATGCATATTTCAAAAAACAAGAAAAAGAACCATTTAAGGGTTAAAGAAAATAGATTTGCAGGAGGTGTTGAGTAATTTTTTTCAAATAGGTTTGGGAACTTCTACTCTGACCTGTCATATTGTACCTGTGTGGGTATCCTTTCTCTGCCCCACCTTTTCCAGCTCCCTTACATGTGTAATCTTCTCCCATTAAATGGAAACTCCTTGAGAGTAGGCACTGTTTTGCTTGTTTGTTTTTGCATCCCTGGTGCTAAACTCAGTGTCTGGCATATAGCAAAATGGTAAATATAACTCTCTCTCTCTCTCTCTCTCTCTTCTCTCATTGTTCTTTCCCCCTTCCCCTTTTCTTCCCATCTTTCTCTCCCCTCCACCATAAGACATCTAACCGTGAAGTGAAAAAGTAAATATGGTTAAGCCTAGTAGATAAGATGCATCCAGTAGAGTGTAGACACAATGTACAAGAGAAAGCACTGAGATGATTTACCAAATCCTACCTCTGATTTAACCTTTCTTTACCTCTGGGGATTTCAGTTTCCTCATCTACTGAGAATATTGGACTAGACAGTATATGAGTTCCTTCCCAGCTGACTGATCCCAAGATTCTGTCATCCTATGACACTACCAGAGGATATCACTAGCTCTACAATACATGAAGCATGACTTATCTTGGCCAAACCGAAATGCTTGCCATATATATCTCTCCATGTATGAACCTTGGCCATATGAATTACCCATGGTCACAACTCTTCTCTACATTTGTATTCTCCATACATATTCCTCGGTCACACATGTTCTTTGAATGTGGGGGTAGGTAACTTGCAGCAATTTGAAGGAAATTATGCTCCATGTATACATGAGGGAATCTTTCTTTAACATGGTTATGCTGTTTGATTAAATGCCATTACCTTGTAAAAATCAACATGTCAGTAAGGGTTCATAAGCAAGGATGTTTAATGGGTGCCGATTCACAGAGTACCTTGAAACTATGACAGTTTTTCTGGAAGGCCCATGTACAAGTATATTATGTGGCCTCTGTCTTCATGGAGTTTACAGGTTTGTTGTACTGTCAAAATGAATACACATAAAACAGTTTGAGAATAGTTAAATGCTATGGTTTAAGATACTAACAAGGTAGAATAGGCATTCAGAAAATAATCATAACTGCAACAAAGAGAGAAAACTTTTTGTAAGAACTGGACCTTCAGAGACAAGGGAAATTTGGAAAGTCAGAGGGAAGAATTTGAAGGGTATTTTAAGTAGGACTGGAAGTATGAATTTGCACAAACACATTGCTTGTGGGGGAAAGTGGGGAAATTGGCCTAACTGAAGTGGACAGTGGTGTTGGAGACAAGTGATTAATCTGGACAGGCGGGATGGGGCCATATTAGGGAGAGCCTTGAATGCTAGGCAGGTATACAGAGAAACTTGATGCTATAGATATAAGAAGTCATTTGGGGATTTTGAGTCAGTCAGTCAACAAGCATTTATTAAACATGTGCCATTCAGACAGGCAAAGGAATTATACATTGCAAAATGTATGTATAACAGGTTGAAGGTGGAATGAGGAAACTAGACTAAAGGCAAGAAGACCATCTAGGAGGTTATTCTAGCATTCCAGGTGTGAACTTTTGAGGTTCTGACCAAGAGGGGAGAGTCATCTATTTTAGCTAATAAGCAGGAGGCTGCGTAAGGATACACAAGCAGATAAAGAACAGAGTTGGACTGAGAAGCCCAAGCACCTTACCCCCATTTCCTCACTGCCCTCATGTGTCCCATCTGTCAATCACTTAGCAAGAGCTTGTCAGTCTCTGCCTTCAGAGTTACACTTTAGGTTGAATTCTTAGGGTTATAAAATTCTACTCTGTTCCTTGTTAATAATAAGATATTCTGTTGATACATCTCAGAAGGTACTGAGAAATTGTTTCACATTTTATTCTGAGGAGAATCTTGTAACTTGACCCAGTCTTGTGGTGTACAGAGTGCTTTCAGTTTCTTTCTTTACAGTAGCTAATTTATGAATTTTCTGTTATTCAATTAGTCTGTGCTGACTCCTGGAAGCCAAAGTTCAGAACTGAAAGCGTGGACAAATTCATGAGATATTTACATATATTCATCACTGCATGCCCTTAAAGATGACATTAATTAGAGTAAAAATCTGAAACCCACTATGTTATGATTAGGGACAATACAATGATGTAGATTCCATTGCCAGGGTGGAGATATCATTGGTAGACTTATATTTTGAGAATTTGGAGATGACAGTGATCCCCTTTAGAACAAGTGGGATAGAAAGCTCCAACCCCAACACCATGCATCTTTTAAAAGTTGTGATGGTGGGAGATTATTGCCTTCCTTTTAAATACTGTAAAAGTGAATGACTCAAATCTAATCTTCAATAATTACCTATTGACAGTCTGAAAAAGTTGAGACAGTTTCTGATTCCTCTCTCTTGAACTCTTTGGGTCTAGCTGCAAGGTTATGAGAGTTCTAGCCTGGGAGTAAGGAAACTTGGACTATAAGTCTTGCTTTACCTTTGACTCTATGATCTGGGTTCATTTACTTAACTACACATGGTGATCTCCAATTTCACTGATTCTGATACTGTCTTTACAATCATTTAGCACTTACAGAAGGCCAACTTGTATTAGTAGTTACTATTCTATGTGTGAGTCCTGTCCTCTCATTTAGACAGTAAGTTCTATGAACAATATTCAATGAGACAATGTTCGATGCCTTATTGATACCCTGATACCCAGCAGAATGAGATTGCTCTCATATATATATATATATATATCATATATCATATATATGATCATGTATGTGTGTGTATGTGTGTCTGTGTGTGTGTGTATGAGTGTGTGTATAAGCTCTTAGATTCCAAATCCAATGGTCATTTTTGGCATTTATCCTTGACTCTACATTATTTCTCACCTGTCAATCCAATATGATTCAAAACTTAATTATCATCTTTCCCTTAAACCCATAACCTCTTTAGGTCTCCATTTCCCCATTCTTCCTGTAATGGTAATTTAAATGGAAAGATCTTTCCCATTCATTAATAGGCCCATGTGACCTATATGGGTCACATGGAAACCTGAGTCATATGGAGCCTATGGTAGGAGGAGTTTGCTGAAGGGTGAACAGGAAGACTGGAACAGGAAGAGGTGGAGCTAGAGCAGATCTGAGAGGAACTTGGTCAGAGTCTAGTCAGAGCTTGCAAGGATGTAGGCAAGCAGGCAGCTGGCTAGCGTGAGTTGAGGGAGCTTGTTTGTGATTTCGTTTAAGGGAGCTGGTTTGTAGGAAGCCTAGCAGGGGGAAGGTTTAGGGATGGTGTTGTTCTCTGCATTGTTACTGTGTATTGACTTTTGTAACTATGATGAATTTGTCTTCCTGGTGTCTGAATAAATGTTTTGGTTCTGCCTTCCATGTGGAGAGTCTGTGGTATTTAGAGATTCAGAATGGCACCGGGATAGGCATGGCCACTGTGGGTGCTGTGAGCATCGTGTTGGCACCACACTTCCTCATCTCCTGTATCATTGCTTGTCTAGTCTTACTGATTCTGTCTTGTCCCTTCCTCTTCATTCACATTGTTACCACTTCAATACCACTTTTTTACTCAAACTTTTGCAAAGTCTTCTAACTGCTTTTTCTGCTTCCAGCCTCTCTCTTCTTCACTCCATATTTTTCTTGGCTGCTCAGATAAACTTCTTCATGTATTGGTCTGCCTAGGTCATTTCTCTGCTCAGAACACTGCAGTGGTTCTCTGTTGCCTCCAAGAGAAAATGCCAATTCCTTTTCAGCTTTATTATAATGTACTCCTCTTTACTCTAGCTATGGTCCAGGCAAACTGGGCTATAAGTTATTCCTTTATCTTCCCCAATCATGTCCTATCTCTTTACCTCTACTGAGGCTATCTCCCTTCTCTGGAAGAATTCCTTCCTCATCTCTTCCAGAGCGGTCCACTCATTACTTCCTTCAAAGCTCCTTTTATATAACAGTTCCTCTATGGAGACTTCCTTGATCCTTCCAGCTGAAAGTATTCTTTCTTTCCTCTCATTTCCCTAGAGCACTTTATCTGGACATCTTTGCCCCAAATTTCATTCTATCTTATGTTGTATTTATATGTCTACATGTCATATTCATCCAGTAGACTGTAAGCTCTATTGAGTGTCTCTTTTTTTTGGTCTATATGTCCCTAGCATGTAGTACAATTCTTTCTAGTTAAGAGATGTCTAACAAATAGATTTGAGTGTAATAGAATAAACATTTGATCATCACTGTTGTATAAGAGAGGGAAAATACTTCAGAAGAAATCATGAACAGTTTAATTACATAAGTATAATTAAAAATAAGGTGAAAGCTAAAAACATGATTATAAACTCTATACGTTAACCACAAACATAATCATAAACATTTTAGTATATTTGAGAGAAGACAGGTCTTGAAATCAGCATGACTGTGACCTGAGTTTAAATCCTCCCTTTGTTACTTATTAGCTATGTGACTATTGGCAAGTCACTTAACCTCTCTGAGCTCATTTTCCTAGTTTATTAAAATGGGACTCATGAAACCTGGAACATTTATCAGATTTTGAGGATGAGAAAGGGGCATATGCTTAAAGTCCTTAAAGAAAACTTAAGTCCCTTTAAAAGTATCCATAATTACTCTAAAATGGGTAAAAGTGTTTTTTTTTTATTGTGCTTTGAGTTCATTAGACTATTCCCCCAGCAGACTGGTTTGGCCCTTGGAGGTTCTCCATGGAGAGCAAGCTATGCCTTGACTGTAGAGGCCCAAATTTGAAAAGCTTTGCTGAAAACATTCCAGCTGCTTTGGTGTTAGAGGGCAAAGGGAGGGACATTCTTTCTCAGGAAACCCACTGCACTTAGCACAGCTCTGTGCAAATCAGTGCTCTAATAAATGTTTTCTAATGCTGATGATAGGACTTTATATGTCAAATGGTACACAATGAATGGCATCCAGGGCAGGATAACAAGTACTGTAGGCTGCAGAAGAGCCCTAGGAGCCTGGGAAAATGGCTCTTTCTCTCCTCTTATCTCCTTCTCCTCCTCCAGTACAACTTGTTCATTTATACCTGTGTACCATCACACTTTCCATTCTTCTCACCTAGAAGGCATGCATTATTCTCCCATCGATCCCAGTTTTTTATTCCTCGCCTCCAAAAGTAAACCTTAGCTCAAAATGGATCTCCCCTAGAAAGCTCTTCCTGGTTAAAAGCTCCTGACTCTTGAATTCTGTATCATTCATCATCTTAGTACTCAATTTGTTTTGAAGTCATACTGAAATTTGCCTGCCTATTCAGTTAACTAGTTACATGGCTTTTGACAAGTCATTTCACCTCTGTGTCCTCATCCATAAAGTGAGAGATGGACTCACTAGATAACTTCTATGGTTTCTTCTAGCTCTAGCTCCACCTTGAACCCTGTGGAAGTGAATCTAGGAGGTGGGGGTCTTGTAGTAGGTTTGAGCTAAATTATGAGGGACCTTGAATAATTGAATGTCAGGCTACAGAGTTCAGCAGTCAACAGGAAGGCCCTGATGGTTTTTGAGCTAGGATGGGACATGATTAGAGCTAGGCATCAGGAATTAATTTGGCAATAGTTATGTAGAATGGATGGGAGGGGGTAGAGGAAATAATCCTACTCAGACAGGTGCATGGCTATAGTCTGCATCAATGGGAACTTCCAGATGCATTTCAAAAGTACAGTGCATTGCAGAAATCAAAAGAAGTAGTACTAAAAGCATGTGACAAGGCCATTATCAATGACAAGAGTAGCAACCTTGTGGTTGAACGAAAATATGAAAACAGCATTGCCAACTGAGAGCTCCCCATTTCCCAATGCATCTCAGTTTAAAAGGCTGAGGTGTTTTGTGTTTCTAAGAAACAAACATGAGGTAGAAACACAGCTCTGTTTTCAGCCTACCTCATCTAAGTGGGAGGTTTTAAACCTTCCTGTCACCTACTTCTGTTCCAATTTTAATTTTTTTGTTCATTTGATACGCATTTTGTTCATCCTAATTTATTCACTCTTCCTAAGGGTCCTTACCTGGATTCTTTCTCACCTTCCTCTTCCTCCATGAATTCCTAGGAATAGTCACCCCTTTCTCTTTCATTTTGCTTATCAGGAACAGTCCAAGTCAGAAATAGAAAACCAGGAAGCATTTGACTTTGGCTCTTTCCCACCTCTCCCTTTGCTACTTTCCTTCCCTCTTTTCTCCTCCTCCAGATGCCCAGCTTGTATTCCACTTTCAAGGGGCCTGATTCCTTAGCTATGGCAACTAGAAATCAGTCTGACAAACACTCCCCCTCGGGGGTGAGTTGAAAATGGCTTAGGGTATTATCAGTCCCAGGGCAATTTCCATTTTAATAGGGGCCTCTGAAACTCCATAAAGCTATCCAGACCCCAAAGATTGAATTTGTAGTTGGAATTTCAGTAAGAATGACACCAAAAACAGCCTGTATAAGGTCAAGTGACCTAGAGTTGGAGTCTGAGAACTTGGATTCAATTCTTAGCTATCCCAAGTTTACATGAATTACCTTATCTGGGTATATATTATATTCCCCCCTCACCTCAACAAAATGTAAACTCCTAGAAGGCAGGGACTCTCTTTCGCTCCCTCCCTTTCTTCCTCCCTTCTTCCTTTCCTTCTTCCCTTCCCTCCATCTTTCCTTCATACCCCTCCTGGTCTCTGTGTCTGTTTCTCTCTCTCTGCCAACTATCTTGGATATAATAGTCTCTTAATGAAATTGTAATTTCATTGAATTGTAATTGTAATTTGTAATTTAAATTGTATTTTGTATTGAATTGTAATTTAAATTTTATTATTTACTATTTGTGTTACCTTGGGCAACAATAAAAATAGCTAAATGTATGCTTTAAGGTTCGCAAAACTTTTAGAAATATTATTTCATTTGATTCTCACAATAACTCTGCATAATTGGTTTAATATTTCCCATTTAACAGATAGGAAAACTGAGGCTAAAAGAGTTCAGGTAACTTGCCTGGGGTCATATATCTTTTTTTCTTATCCTTATAACTTAGCACATGGCTTGGCACATAGTAAGTACTTAATAAATGCCAGTTGCATTAAAGAGAGAATCAGGTCTCCTGATTCTAAGTCCCAAGTTTTAACCAGTCTTTCTTCTCTGTGTCTCAGTTTTCTTATTTGCAAAGTAAGGATATTGGATTAAGTGATTTTTTAAAGTTCCATCTCTAGCTCAAAATCCAAACATCCTATGACTTTCATGTTCTGGTTATTTGGAAAAATGGTTTTTTTGGGGGGGGTGCGGAATAGAGAAGAGGAAGGAAGGGAAGAGAAAGCTTCTTTCAAATGGTATTGGCAGGAAGTCTTCTATTGGTAATACTAATATTGTAACTTAAAATAGCAATAATGGTACATTTAGTAACTCATTTACATACCATTACTAAGTTTTAATGTGCTTCATACTGATAATCATTTAATATCATTTTGGGACTTTAATAAGGGTGAGAGTTTGAATTAATCAGAAGAAGAGCCTATACCTAACATCTTCTTTGTTCTCTGAGTAAATTCAAAGAATACCTCTTCCTATGTCAACGAGGCCAGATGGGGGTGACTTAAGAACACTTTTATGAGACCCTTAACCTGAGAAACTATCTTATTCTGTACCTTAATCACAGATATCCTGTGTTATAATTTCAATTGACACTATGTCAACTCTCTTATCTTATTGTATTTACTACTTATTCAATTAAGAAAATTCCTTTCTCATGTTAAACACATATAGAGACCATAAATTTGAGACAGACATGCTAAGTTGGGAATTGTTCTAAAATAGATTTAAGCCTGGTCATTCTTGTAGCAGACAGTCAGAAGTTTCCTTCTAGCTTCATGATCATGTATCTGCTAACTCTAAGAGAATAAACAATGTGGATTTACATATCACCAAGCCTGTCTGCCTCTTTGACCAAACTTTCAGATCGCCAATACACACAACCCTGATTGGAATCCTGGTACAGTGAAAAGAGCATTGGACCTATTACTACTACCTTGCTACTTACTTGGCTGAAATTCTCCTAAACTTTCTGGGTCTTTATTTCCTCATCTGTAAAGTGGGAATAATGATATGCACATCATCTCACTCCCTAGTGTTGTGAATATCCCGGGAATTGATAAATAGGCAATGATTTGTAAACTATTAGAAAAAGTTAGTGGCTACAGCCATTAAGTAGGTAACTGTAAACATTATTATCCACACGTGGCAGATAAAGTGGGACTTAGACGGGTTAATTGGCTTGCCCAGGGTTTCATCCACCTGGTAAGTGGAAGTTCTGACACGTAAATCCAGGTCACCTGACTCCAAGGCACTTTCCTATTTCTAGCCTACTTTACTGCTGCTTGCTTTGGGATTTTGTCAGCGTAGGGACACAGTAAGGAAACTCTGGTACCAATGTTAATTAATCTGTGCTTTCTCTGAAGTGTCTAGTTTTAGACAGTTGCCTGAGGCACTGAGAGGTTAAGCCATTTGCCCAGTAGCTTAGAATTAGCAGCACATGTGAAAGGCAGAACCTGAACACACATCTTTCTGACTCACGGGCCATTCCTCTAGTTCACTATGCCCAACTGCCTCTATGATGTTTTAATATCTCAGTGCCCCTCTTTGCACTCAGCAACTCTTCTGTCCCCCACCTTAGCCTTTGTGCACAGTTTTACCTGGACTGCTTCCCACTCATCTCCTGTTTTCCTACAGCTTCAATTCATTTCTTTACAGATTAGTTGGAATCTCTGCCATATCCCTTCTTCTATCCGTGGCTGGATTTTACAATCCCGGATGAGGAAATGCAAATGCAAATAAGATACCTTGGTAATCCTCCCTGACATTTACACTGTTTTATCCAATAAGCACCAATGCATTAACATAAGCATCATCCATTCCAAGCATTTCAGTCAGTAAAAAGAGAATCAATTTTAAAGCAATTGAATGATTTTCTTTTCTTCCATCAGTGAGAACCTGAAGTACAAAAGCAAATCTAAGTTCATCCTTTCTGTTGGTTTTCTAAACTAAACTGTCACAAGGAATGACTCCTAAAGGTTGTTCCACATGGAAGTAATTCAGTAAGCTACTGAATCAGATTCATAATTCGGAGGAGATTTCAAGATCCATCCCTTTAAATAGGTGTCCAGACTTTTCTTTGACTCACCCATGTAAGACATTTTTATGTAACTGAAGCAACCTGTTTCAAGGTGGGACAACTTTCTTCAGGAGGGAGATCCATGCTAATGGCTAGCCTAAATCCTACTTGTTGCAAGCAATTGATTTCCTCCTCTTTTCCCCATTTATGAAGATGGAGGACAATCTTTCTTCCAAGACTCTATGCTGCTTTTTTTCTGCTCTGACTACAGCACAACTATCTCCTTTAAAATTACACGCAAGAATAGACTTCTCTCCTTCCTCCACAACAATCTTAATCAACATAGGTATACCAAATGGGCCATTCAAGGCAAAAATCTTTACACCTTCCCCCCAATAGTTACTTGCTTTTCTTTTGACTGAATTAGTGTTGGTGTGGTTAAATGAATTTTAAAAAGTGATACATTTCTTCCATAGTGATTGATTATAATGAAAAAAATCATAAATTCCTTTGTATTTTTAAAATGAGCCATGGTCAACTGCACACAATCTCTCGAGTTTTGATTCTTGATTCCTGATTGCTTCCATGACAACCATGTCATTTCACTGCCAGAATATCTTATAAACAGTTAAGATGAATGAAAATGTATGCAAGCCATGTTGAAATTAATTGTTAAAAAAGAGCTGAAGTTGTTCCTTGAGTTAGTTCCATTGCACTCCCTTAAGGAAGACTTCCACAATTAGCTCCATTCTGTACTATTGGAATTGGGTTATATAGTTTGTTTTTACTTTGGAGGGGTAGCTCTGTTTATTATTCAGGAATTTTATATATGGTCCCACTTCCCCCCAGTTTAAGTTAATACTCTCTGTCCTCCAAATTACTCCGCATTATTTTGTATATATTTTAAAAATTACTTATGTGTGCACATTTCTTTTACCTCCCCCCACCCAATAGAATATGAATTTCCTGAGCACTAGAAATGTTTTGTTTTATTTTTTTGGTTTGAATTCCCAGTGCCTAGAGCATAGTAGGTGTTTAACAAATACTTGTTGAATTAAATCTTAGAAAGGTTTTTTTTTTTCCTTTTCAGAAAGATTCCTAATTCCTCAAGGGTCAGGACCACATCCTTCTAGTTGTCTATTTTCCAAAGTACTGAGCTGGAGGTCATGCAGGTAGTAAGCATTCAATAAAGGATTGCTGGAGAAAGGAATGAATGAATGTGTATCAATAATGCAGATGCTATTGGATTCATCTGTGTTACTGTTTGTATCAGTAGAATTTGAGCATTTAGAAATGTTTCCATTGAAGATGTCAGCTCTCGAGGAATACGAAAAATTACAAAATAACAGCACATTTTCTTGGTTTCATGGCAAGGGGGAAGCTAGTGAAGCATTTGACACACTGCTGAATTGAGGTTCAAAGGCAAAATTGTTTAATGAATGCACACCATACTCCTTATTCATTATGCAAACTCTGGTTGTAGAGTTTTTCAATACATGTACTCTAATTCTCTTTTAGAAACGTGATTCTACATTCCTCATATAAGTAGCAGCAGGAAGAAAAAAGAATCAAGACATTCTGAAAGGCTTTTAGGTCAGTTAGTTTCCCTGCTTTTTTTTTTTTTTTTAAGGGAGACATAATCCCCTTCTTCAGCTTTCGTGTTTTCCTCTGTAGAGGGCTGATGACTGTAAAACACTGAACCTCCCCTTAAACTTTTCCATATAACTTGATTAGACAGGAATAATCTCTTATGCTTTCATGCGCAAATTTAGGAGTGACCCAGAACAAACGAGTTTCCTTCATCACCATAGCAACCAGGACTATGGAAGAATGCCACTCACTAGGCTGTGCAAGTCAAATTTCATTCCTTTGATGTTAATTAACAAATTGCTTTCAGAAAAGTCAATGAGGTTCTCCCTCCCTTTAAATGTTTATGATAAATTTTTAATACTCCTGAAAGTGAGAGATGGATACAGTATGGAAAGAGATGAGAGAGGGGATAGTATAAGAATTCATTGAACACCTCTGCCCTCTCACAGCCTAGCTGATTAGTGATAAGAGAATGTATCTTGCTAAGTTTACATTCCATTCTAACCCCATGAGTATTAAGACTTAAACCAAAGTCTTTAAAATTTCTTTTTAATTAAAGTTTGCTTCTGCTTGTAAAAATATGGCCACAAATATTTTCAAAAACAATCCCCTTTATTCTTAGCTCACTAAAAAAATAGACTTCAGACTAAAAAAAAAAAAAAAGAGGAGGGGGAACTGTCTTTTGTAAAACACTTGGATGTTCAGGGGTTAGTTCTATCAGTGTTTATTTCTATACTCAGTGAATCAGTCACACATAGGAAATATCTGCAAAATAATCATGGTCTTGGCTGTGCCTGTGTGGGGAACAAATGTATCCCAACATTGTGACATTTGTCCTACTATGTCTCATTTCTTATGATCTTTAGTGTTTTGATTTCAAGAAAAAAAATACAGTTTGCATAGTTTTATGTTTGTATTTCTTATGCCACAATTTAAATCTAAAACTTAACATAATGCTGAGTTATAGGTCAATAGGTTAAACACTTGACTTCTATGACTAACCAAATGATTTTTCTAAGTAGGAAGAAGTAGACACTGGTTGTATGCTTTACAGCTGGATATTAGAGATCATCTAGTCCAATTTTACAGATTGGACAGATTACTAATTACTGATTACTTTGCTTATTTTATAGATGAGAAACCAGAAGGTCAGAGAGGGTACGTGGCAAGGTCACATAGTTACTAAGTGACAGAGCACCTAGGTCTTGATCCTAAATCCAGAGCTCTTTCCATTACACCATGGACTGAATCTAAAAGAGGGGCCTCTAATGCTCCAGTGTGGTAAGGCTGAATTTTAATTTTAAGTCTTTTTGCTATTTAAGACCTGTTCCTTTCTAAAAGATCTTTCCAAGTAAATTGTAAAAGAATGTGCTTCCTCTTGGTATTTCAAATTTGTATCTTCACACAGACAGCTAAGATTTTAGAAGATAAAGCCATTGTACTCCTTCCTGAAATTCAGAAACATAGATTAGCCACTTCTCCAAAATACAGATTAGCTACCTCTGCTAAATTTGTTTTTCCTTCCAGAAATCTTTCTTCTAATCTTGACACTCTAAAACAACTCTTATACCTTAAAAAAGTATGTATAGGCAGACACATACAAAAATGAAACTGTGCTTTATATAATGAAACATGGCATATATCAATTCACCTACATTACAAAGTAAAAACTACATTCCCTTTCCTAATATTCTGAAGTGTCCCTTTGGAATGGTTCTTTCTGGAGCCTTATAATGTTATGCCCTCTAACTGATTTATGATTAGTATTCATAAGGGAATACCTGGATATTTGGGACAGAATGAAAAGACCCTCTGGGTATTTTAGCTGGATTTTCTGCATTGGCTATGCAAGCAGAGTCCTCTCCAGGCAGCCAATCCTACCAGTAGGACAACACTGCTCTGATAAGGGCTTTCCTATGAGCCTGAAGTGGATCAGCATGTAAGGGAAACATGAAGTTAATTTTGAATCCCCCGTCTGGTTAGCATTGGATAACAATGGAATGGAAGGAGGAAGAGAATTTATAAAGTTAAAGACCGTATATGATGGTACAAGGAAAAGAAAAAGAAAAGGACCCAAATTATCATGCAATGATGCTGACAACTGGAACAATATGGCACTCATTTTGATTATTCAATAGCTGAATTGACAGAATAGACATAAATTACAGAGCTATGCATTAGTACGACATAAAATGTAAGCCAAAGTTCACCTAAATTCTACATAGTAGAACAGATTTAGCAACAAATACTCTCTAAATGCAGGAAAACCTAAGTATAACAGCTCCCACAGCTTCATTACGGTAATGACCTATCTTCATATCAGGGAAAACAAAGACAAACTTTAATGTTAATTATGAAACAGGATTTAGACAATTATCCTTAATTCTGTTTGCTTTGGGAGCAAAGGGGCTTTGAAAAAACTTCCTAAAATTTTAGATTTTATAGCTTTTATTTAATTGTAGTCCCTTATCCTAAGAGTCAATACGCAAGGACTTGTGATTTCTTGGTGTGGAAATTCCTTTCGTTGCAACTCAGGTATAACTTAGAGTTGAAGAGAATCATGGGAGGTTCAGAGAGGTTCAATGACTTGTCTGTGTCACACAGCTTTAGAAGCAGGATTTGAACTCAGATGTTTCTGACTCCAAGTGTGGCATTCTCTCTCTCTATTATGCTATCTATCTATTATTCTCTCTCTCTCCCTCCCATTACTGTCATTTCTCCCTCTCCTTCTTTCTCTCCCTGCCCCCTTCTCTGACTCTGTCTGTCTCGCCTGTCTGTCTCTCTCCCTCTCTCTGTCTCTCTCCCCCCTTCCCCTCTTCAGACAGCCAAGCTAATCATCATGACTCTCCTCCCTCTCTCCCTCTCTTTCTCCCTCCAGCCTTCCCTCTGCCTCTAAACATCATGACAAAATAAATATTTCCTAAAGTGTGAATGGAAGAAGTCTGATGAGAATTTTGGGTAAGTGAAACAGTAATGAAATGTAATTCTTTACAGTGTAATTCATTACATCATAGTGTGTTAATTCTTGTTTCAAGAAAAGCTTATACCAGGCGTTGTTGCTGTCCTATTCACCAGACCCTATCTCCATGAACACAGCTACTCCCTCACCTTCCTTCAGGGAAAGCTGATTGAGGGACATAAGTAAGGATGGTACTTTCTAAGTTGTGAATTCAGAGATTGTGCCTCTGAGCTGTTTTAAGGCAAAAGAAGATAGAACAAGTGTAGGCCCTTAGAGAAAGAGAAAAGTTCCACCAGAGAAAGTTCAATACCATTTTGCAAGCTTAGTAAATGAGAACTTGTCTTAGAAGAGTATGTGCAAGCACACATTTGAAATGGATGGGCCAACCTCAGATCTCAATATATTTCAAATTTATTGTGTCACTGTTTAGTGGAAATAATACCATTCTAGGAATCAGGATATCTGGATTCTAGTTCTATCTCTGTTGTATCTAGCTGTGATCTTAGGTAAGTTGCTTAACTTGCTTGATCTCAGTTTCCTTATGTGTAAAATAAGAAGATTGGACTATATAATTTTTCTAGGGTTAAATCATAGGATCATAAATTTAGAGCTGAAACAAAAAACAGAAGTTAGCTAGTCTAATCGGCACACCTCACAGATAGGGGAATTGATCCTCAGAGAACTTAAATGATTTGCTCTAAGTAATACACATTATAAGTAGTGGAGTCAGAATTCAAACCCAGATCATCTGATTCTAAATAATTTATTCCCTTTTAATCTTGGTGCTTGAGGGTCTTTCAAATTTTGCGTCTGTGAAATTACAAAAATAAGAGGATGAGACCAAATGATCTCTACTTACCCTTCTAATTTGAACATTCCATGATCATATTATATCATCAATATCATGAATTATGTTTTCCTAGTCTAGTTAGATTGATTATAAGTCCTTAAAAGAAATGAGTCAGATGTACGTTAAGTCAACTTTGTTAATTAAAAATTGGAATTAGTTCTTTTAGCAGTAAAGGCAGTAATAGTCAACTAAATGTGACTGTGTGAGTGGAGGTCATGTGAAGGGGAAGGAACATGAAGGAAATGCAGATAAAGAGTTTAAATGAGGGTATTAGGGCAGTGGGGAGGGTTTGATGAAGAAGCAGACAAATGGATAGTAAGAAAGGCTACTAATTCAAAGCCCACGGGTATGGGATTCGATTCTCTTTGGGAGGAGTCAATGGAACCCATCAGTGGCCCACTGGTAGAGTCCATACCAATGGGCTTTGGGATTCCAGTTACACAGTAATGAGCTTGATTCTAACAAATGATCATAACTGGAACAAAAAACAATACGAGCGTGAATAGAGTATCAGTAGATTGTAGTCAAATAATATTTAGATTTTTACAGTGTCAGGAGGTTTATAGAGAATTTGTCTCACAGTCAACTTGAATATCCGCATCTGTAAAATAAAAAGCTTATTTTGGACGGCCCCTGAGGATCCTTCTACCGCTGGATCTATGATCTCATGATCCTTAGGTATGACAAGTAAGTAAGGTATGACAAATCTTCATTTTAGAGATAGGGAATAGAGGCCTACAGATGCAGCTCAGTGGCACAATGGATAGAATGTTGGACCTCAAGATAGGAAGATCTGAGGTCAAATCTTGCCCCCGACTCTACTACTTGTATGGTTCAAGGCAAACCACTTAACCTCTTTCTGCCTCAGTTTTCTCGTCCATAAAATGGGGGTAATCATGACATCTCCCTTCTAGGGATGTTGAAATGATTTTTGTAAAGCTACTAATGTTGGAACTGGGATTCAGATACAGCTCTCTCCTGATTTAATAAGGTCCAGGATTCCTTCTGCTACCCTACAAGATTTTACTCAGCAAAATGTAAGGGATATACCTTTTTTTGTCTCTATATACCTAGTGTCTAACAGAATGCCCTGTCCATAGTAGGAATTTATTGAATGCTTGTGCAAAAGTATTGAATTAAAACAGGCAAGTCATAGAACCTTCTGGAATTCACTCTTTATTCTTGAGATAGGGACCCTAGATATTACTCTGGAGTTAAAAAAAAAAAAAGGAAAAGCAGTATGGGTCATAGTGGGTCAGCCTTGGAGTCAGAAAGACCCAGGAGGGGTGGGTAGCTGAAATCTACTCAGGGGGATGGAGTTCCCACATGGAGAACTCCCCACATCAAAGAAATTACAGGTCAGGATCAAGAAAAAAGAAAAATGACATTCTGCTTTAATCAGCCTGAGTCAGTGAACAATCACTGTTAGCCCTTGTTCAGTTGTCCTGGCATTCACAATGAGGAGTTACGAGTGTGCGGAAATGTAAAACCCAAACTTTTCTAAATGCCCATAAAAATGCCATGACACATGGAGGCTAGCACACTTGTTATTTCACCAGATTTCTTCACACCTGCATGCATATATAACTTAACACATCAGTTTCAAATTCAGTAACAACATTTGAAATTGGATTCATTTTAACTTGGAAAAAAACATATCAAGAAAACTGCTTGTTACCAGTGGCCAAAAAAAAAGAAAAGTCTTCCATACAAGGAACAAATTCTGGAGTTTTTTGAAAAGCTAATTTGGTTTTACATAGTTTTTCCCCCTCCTTTTATTTATGTAGAGATATTTTACAAGCTCCAAAAGACGACATCCCACACACGACAGTGAGTCTGAGTGTCACCGAAGGCTTCCTTTTCTCAGTATTTCACAGTTACAGAAACACCTGTGCTAAATAGTTTTCTGTAGATCAGCTGTGAAAACTCTGTTCAATAGCCTTCCAAATTTCTCATCTCTTCTCTGTGGTGGGGGAGGAGGCTGAGGGAGGGTGGCACAATGGGTGATTACGAGGCACTTGAGAGGACGTGGGTTTAAAAGGTTCCTAATGGGTTTATTTATTTATTTTAAACCTGCCAGCAAACATCACCTTCTTTTTTTTTTTGCTTATCCTCGAGATTCCTCTTTCTGCGAGGCTGCCTGATCCGAGGTGGAAAATTAATTAAGCAGAAACTAGATGGGCACAAATACCGTAACATTCAGAAGCTTAATTAGCAAATGCTTTTTAACTTCACAACAGGTCTTAGCCTTGTTGGTTACTTTGTTTCTTGAGAGAGAAAGCCAAGCAGCATTATTCTTCATTTCTTTTCAGAGAGGAAACCAGAGTGAAAATTTAAAAATAGATCAAGGATCTTTCACAGGGCAGCTCCCTAGCAACATAGGCTATAGTGCTGGTATGTTAACACCAGCCGACTGTATTCTACCTGGTACCTCTCCTAGTCACTCCCACTGATACTGATGGCTGGGGAAAGAAAGGGGGCTGGCAAAGTCATTCGGGTGACATGCAGAGGTGTCAACAATAGCCACAGACATTCAAACAAGCCTCTAGCAGCCAGATCAATACGGAAGAATCCATGGTGCCCATATGAAAGAAACCCACACTGAAGATTGTGCTTTGGAAAGGGATATTTCCTTATTGTACTCCCCAGTGAGGCTCACAGCCCATCCCCAGTGGTCTCAGCAAAGGACTAGGAAAAGGAAATGCTGTGGGCAAAGGCCTCCAAGAAGAAGAAAAAAATGTTTCTGAAATGTTGCTGGTTTGACAGGCAAACAATCGCAGTCCCACCTTTTCTTTATTAAGCGACAAAGGAAAAAACGAAGAGATGTAATGTTTATTGATATCCTTTGTGCTTGGTGCCGGGAAGCATGTTTCTGTGACTCTGATGTGAAAAAATCCCTTCATGTCATAAAGCTCCTGAATATAGGCACCCTGATGCTCACTGAGAAAGTATCATAGAAAAATATGACATCGAATTGGCTTCCTACAATACTATTTCTTATTAAAATACACAGAAGAAAGGGATGTAGACTAACAATACATTTTCTTCTTTTTCTAAGACTTCACACACGGAAAGTTACCTGTACATGCAAGATGTTAAAATGTATCATCATGTCATATAACTGAAGAGCAATGTGATATGACTGCCACAAAAGCAAAAGCAATTTTTAGGCTGTAATAATAGACAATTAGTGGACAAATACACATGTTACACTGGTATCCAGGCAATGCCAAGAGAATATGAAGAAGGTACTCGGCACATTGAGTGGACCTCTTGTGGTCAAGTTATGGGAGAACATGGATGAGAATCACATAGGATTGGCAGGCGTGTATGAGTGGTGGTCTGCTTTACTGGAACCAATATTGACATTAGTGAAATCAGAGCTCCATTGGAACATTATGAGTATACTGACTAGAGTAAAGGAAGTAATTGACTTACTCCAGTCTATATTCAATGTATCCTGTAGGCAGTGATGTGCTGGTAAACATTTTATAACTCGTCCTTTGGAAGAAAATGTATATATAATATACTTTTAATTTAATTTGCATGACTAAGATTTTCTCCATCACTTTTTTAAGTCTAGACAATCAATGAAGCAATAAATCAAACGCTTATTTGTAGTATTTGCTAATTTCTGAGAAAGAAATACTTGCCAGGAAAATGTTTAAATTTTTCTCTTGAAAGTTAGTTAGGACTAGCTTCAGCATACCACAGCCTATATATTGAAATTATAGCATTGAGAGGTTGAATGACTTGACCAGGGTCACATGACCAGTATTTGCCAAAGGCAGAATTTGAATCCAAGTTTTCCTGACTTTGAAGAGAGTTCTCAGGTCATTATATGATTCATCCTCATGTGACATAGCTCCAGAATACAGGCACCCAGGTGCTATCTGCAATACTGTTTTCAGATCATAGGACCTCATTTTGAGGGAAACAACCTGGAATATGTTCAAACAAGGGTAACAAATTAGAGACAGTGTGGTAGAATGTAATAAGCAGTGGTTCTGGAGTCAGAAGACCTAGGTTCAGTTTGGACTCTGATGCTTACACCCTCTGTGACCTTGGGCAAATCACTTTCTAATGTTCTCTTGACATTGCTGAATGTGAATGTGGCGTGTGTGCTTGTCCACTGCCTATTATCACAAGCAAAAATTATACTTGCTCTTATAAATCAAAACATACTATTCTTCAGTTTTATGACATGAAGACATGTTAACACCCTAAATTTCAAGATAATTTTGCTTGTGGGAAGTACAAGAAAGACACAAAACAATTGTATTATTAGTCTCTGTCCCTTTATTTTGTGTATTTTAATAAGCAACGCTATTGCAGGTACTCAATTTGATGGCATTTTTCTTTGAGAACTTTCCAGTGAATATCTGGGTGCCTGCGTTCTGGAGCTACATGACAAGAAGTTGAGCCAAATAGTGATTAGAGAGGCAATCAAGTCTAGGAAGACCTGGGTTCAAGTCATACTTCTTACACATAATGGCTACCTGTGACCCCCTTGGTCCTCTAGGAAATTCTCTCAGACTTCAAGTTGTGGAGAAGGTGCTGACCTACATTTCTATAGAGGTTCCTTATCTTGGACTTCATTATGCCAGTGAAATCATAGCACCTGTTTCTCACTCTGTTCCTGTATGGCATTAATGATATTTTCCCTTCAATTTCCTCATTTGCATAAGGAAAGGGTTTGGGCTATATGGGCTATGGCTATGCATTCCCTTCCAGCTGAAGATCTATGATCTTATGAAGTGAGGGAACTCCAAACTATAGCTGAGGAATTAGGGGTGTTTAACATAAGGATGGGATGACTTGAAGGGGCTATGAAGTTCAAGATTACATTAATTTTTGGGCTGTCAAAGAACCCTACTAATCCAGGTGGATACTGTAGTCCTCCAAAAACCCTAGATTATGTAGGAACATAGAGTTTGTATGGGAAGCATCCTGAGAGGACACTGATTACCTGATCATCTTCAGACAAACTGCTATCTAACAATACTTCCCTTATTTTATATTTATGAAGTTAAGTTTTTGAAATCAGGAGCAACTTATATTTATCCCTATTAAGTTTTATTTCATTAGATTTAACCTAATGATCTAGTTCGTCAAGAGTTTTTGGTTCCCCATTCTTCTATCCATTGTTTCCCATTTTTCATAATTTTTTTATTTGTCTGTAAATTTGGTAGATATCCAATCTATAGCTTTCTGCAGGTTACTGATATAAGTGTGAGGACAAAGGGCCAAAGAGAAATCCTTGATGCACTCTGGTAGAGACCTTCTTCCAAGTTGAAATTGAAATATTACTGACTACTCTTTGGGTCTGTGCTTCCTCCATTTAATTATATTTCCACTTAGCCCACATGACTGGCTGAAGGAAAAAGTATTTATTAAGTACTTAGTATGTGCCCAGAAGTGTGCAATTTATTGGGGATGAAGATACAAAAAGCAAAGAAAAGCCTTAAATTCCAGGAACTTACATTTCAAGATGGGGAAGAAAATTAAAGGAGTGGC
Organism: Potorous gilbertii; assembly: GCA_028658325.1. Classification (NCBI taxonomy): domain Eukaryota; kingdom Metazoa; phylum Chordata; class Mammalia; order Diprotodontia; family Potoroidae; genus Potorous; species Potorous gilbertii. Next base: position 372,082,323 of record CM053769.1, read on the forward strand.
AGCCAATGACTATTGTTTTGGTTTAGGAAGTGACAGAGATTGGGAGTGAAATCACAGGGTGATTAATGGTTATATCCCTTATAGTGTTAGTTTAATTATTTTTCCCTGAGTGAGGCCGTAAGTGGGGTGGGGGATGGGAAATAAACTAAAGTCAATCAGAAATGAAAAGTCAGGAACTGGCATGCTATATAGACAAAAGGTGGAAAGTGGATCAAGGCAATATGGAATGCAGATGGCCAGAGTGAATTGTGAAGAGTCAAGGGGAACCTAGTTATGGTGAACATTTAATGATGAGAAGCCCAGAAAGTGAAAGCAAAACTTCAGTTACCAATAGCATGAGGAACTTTGTCAAGTGTTTAGCTAAAATCTAGGTAAATTATTTCTATGCTTATATATCTGTCTATATAGCTGATTAAATCTTGTAACCCTGACAAAAAAAACGAATAAAGTAAAACTGATATAACCTGCTCTTAATGAAGCCACGCTGAACTTTTCAACTACTTCTTACTTTCCCAGATGGTCAGTGCCTATGCCTTTAATAATAAATTCTAGAATTTTTCCAGAAATCAAAGTCAAACTCACTATCTGACAGTTTTCAGATGTTTTTCTTTTTCTTTTTAAAAATGATAAAACCTTTTCCTTTCTCTCATCTTGTGACACCACTCCATTCTCCATCATCTTTCAAAGATCACTGACAGCAGACCTGCCATTACATTTGACAATTCTTTCAATATTATATATTAAGTATTATAGACTTCTAGCTGAAAATGACCTTAGATACCATCCATTCTAAATACTTTATTTTACAAAAAAAGGAAACTGAGGCCCCAGGAGGGCAAAGTGACTTTTTCAAGGTCACAAAGGTAGTATTTCATCTGGGATTTGAAGCCATGTCTTCTAGTTCCAAAGCTAGCCTTCTTTCCATTCACTAAACTCCCTCCCCAAAATGGTCAGGATATTGAATTCACTATCTATATAAGTATATTATGCTATATAAAACTATTATATAAAATATGAGTTAAGTGGACTTTTTTTCTGGAGGGATTACAGTAGAATCAGATATATAGCTAAGTAGACGGATAGGTAAGGGCCATATGTGAAACGAATGAGTGGATTTTTCTGAGTCACATTTCTTTGAGTCACTTATATATAAACCCCTAAGCTTTGTTTGCCTGGACCATGTGGCCAAATGCATGTATATTCTTCCCAAGGAGCATTTTCTGAACATATATGATATATTGGAGTGAGAATGCAAAGATCTCATGCATGGAACTTTTTCTGATCTACTACATACTGTACCAATTTTTACTGCCTTTTCATCTTACCTTATATTTATCTTCATATTCTATATATATATATACACATATATACACATTCACCTATCATAATATAAATACATACAGAATAAATAAAAGTTATGATAAATGTATAAATAAAAATGTAAAAATACATACATTCCCCTATCATATTGTGAGCAGTGGATAGGGCTTTGGGCTTAGTATCAGGAAGACTCATCCTCCTGAGTTCAAATTTGATTTCAGACCCTTATTAACTATGTGACCCTGGGCAAGTCGCTTGACCCTGTTTGCCTCAGTTTCTCATCTGTAAAATTAGCTAGAGAAAGTAATGTCCAACCACTCCAGTATCTTTGCCAAGAAAACCCCACATGAGTCACAAAGAGTTGGACATGACTAAAATGGTAACAACAACAAATCATAATGTAAATTCTCTGAGAGTAGGAACTGTTTCATTCTTTGTATCTTCAATGTCTATCACAATTCCTGGTACATGTCAGGCATTTAAATACTTTGCTTGCTTGCTTAACAAGCTTCAAGGAAGTCAAAGACAGAAATAACATATCTAATATATACTCAAATATTCATGATATATTTTTAGTGGTAGCAAATAACTGGAAACCGAGTAATTCATAATAAACTGAAGGATGACTCTAAAAAGTATTGCAAATGAATATGATATAATACCATTGGGCAGAAAGAAATGGAAAAATGTGATGAATTCAGAGAAACGTGGAAAATTTGCATGACCTGATACAAAAAAAAAACCTCAAGACCAATAACTATAGCAATGTGAATGAAACAATAATTACAAGGAAGTAAATTTCTGAATAATTCAAAAATAATTAGGGTGCTAGAGAATAGACAATGAAACATAGCTCCTCTTTCATGGAAGTTGAAGGATCAGAATTTTATATACATTTCTGATGGAATTACTGTATCAAATGTTTTTGCATAATTTTTTTTCTTTTTACAAGGGAGGATTCAATAGAAGAATCTTTTTTTTCTGGAAATAACAATATAAAGACACAAACATTAATGACATGCATAAAATGAAACAAAGACATCCCTCAGAGGGTAAATGTGGTATAGGTAAAACTCAATTCTCCAGGCTCCACTCAGTTTTGGGGAAGTCAGAACATCTCCTTTTCCCTAAGGCCAGTGCCGCTCTCAAACTCAAGAAGCTTCTAACTTGTGACTAGAACAGAGAAATGATGAAGGATGGAGGTGAAAGCTGAATCCATCGAATGGTAGGTATCCTCCAATATTTAAACCTCACTGGGCTGGATATACTGAGGGTGGTGATGCTGGGTAAAAGCTCCATCTCCAAGTGTGAAGATTCAGTAGGGGCTAGGGTATGTATTACTCTGGCTCAGGTCAGTGATAGCCTGATGCCTCACCACAGAGGAACAGGGCAAGAGAAGAGGGTACCTAATATCAGTATTAAGCATGCCTGCTAGAATAAGTCCCTATGCCCTCTTGTTCTGAGGGTCAAGTCCCCCTTTCTGCCAGACTTCTCCAAGAGTGGAAGAAAGAAACATGTCTTGGACTGGTACACACATTAGAGAGACCCCATGGGACATAAGACCCTTGGTATGGTGTCTTCTGCATACACACAGGGTGACCTGAGGATTTATCTATTCTTTCAAGGTCAAGTCAATGAATGATCTCTCACTTCTGCTACCTTTGAGCCTCAGCAAAATGTTTAAACTTTTTGTTTCTGGATTCCTGGAGTGAAGCCTGAAGGTGGACAGGGATGATGATGGTACAAGGGAGAAACAAGTAGCTGGAGGACATAACCCCTTCCCACACTTGCCAATCTAGATTGACTGCATGATATAATTAGCATCTAGTTTGCAAAATAATTATTTGTAATAGGAAGCTGACCTGGGAACAAAGTGTATGCCTATTGATTACAGAATGACTGAAAAAATATGAGGAATTCAGAGAAACATGGGAAGATACGTATGTAGGGTAAAATAGGCAGAACCCAAAAAACAGTATACACATTGGATATAACAATGTAAATTAAAATTTCCCTTACAGAAAGGGTTCTAAATCAGGGTCCACAGGTCCCCAAGGAATCCAGGGAGAGAACTCATGGGGTCTGAGATTTTTTTATATTTTGATAACTATATTTCAATATCATTGGGTTTCTTTATAATCCTAAGTATTTTAGTCTGTGCATTTGAACACCTTATTCAGAGAAGTGGTCTGTAGGCTTCACCAGATTTTCAAAGGAGCTCATGACTCAAAAAATGATTAAGCATCTTTGATTCAAACTAACGGAAGAACCTTCTCCGGATGTTAGAAGGCCTTCAGGAAGATAAGCACACAACTGTACCATTGCTAGAACTGATAATCATTATGGAAAGCAGTTTGGAAATATTGAAAAATGGCTAAAAGGTCCTTTCCCTGTAACCCAGAGATAGTATCACTTGGCATATTCCTGAACGAGGGGCAAACACAGAAAAAAATTTTCATATGTAATTAAATATTTATAGAAATACTTTTTGTAATAGCAAAGAACAAAACAGTCAGTGGCCATCAACTGGAGAATGACTAAATTGTGTTTTATGAGTATAACACTACCTGAAATGATTATGAGAAATTACAAATGTGATAAATTCAGAAACTATCTGAAAGAAGACAATTTTTTTAGATTAGGGCTGAAAGTAGAGTCAGATTGCTTGTAAAGTTTCTTATTTGACTTCATGAAACCAGAAAGCTTAATTTCCAAATACCATTCATTCATTTGCATTTTTAGTCTTTCCTTTCAGTGGTTCTCTTTTGTTTCATATCAATCATGTTACCTCAGTCATTTTTGCTCCCACGTAATGAGAGCTCCTTTTCTAGAGCCTAGGGGTCACAAATCAAAACCTTAAACATTATTGGTCCAATTACAAAACCTCTTATCTGTTCACGTAGAGTCCTTAGGCTTTCCCTAAGAAAGGTGCCCTCCTTGCCACCTTGTGCTCTAGAATAGACAGACAAGACAAATGACCATTTTCACTCTTATTGGTCTTTTAAGTCTCTTTCTACAACCAAAAAAACAGTTAAGGTGATCTTCTTAAGTAACAGATCGAATGTGTTTAGGGGAACACTTGGAAGGCTGTGGAAGTAGGATGATTGAATAATATTAGCATGAGGGAGAAAATAGCTAGAATCTCAAATTCCAAATATAACCAGGCTCTATTAAGCCCTTCATCCTCCTAAGTTAGAAAACAATCTAGTGCCACAATCTGCTTTAAGGTTATCTTTTCAGTTGTGACCTGATTTACTTTTCTGAACACTGAAAACATCAAGATTTCCCCTTCACTTTGTCTCCAATCAAGTTCTCAGGGACAGTGATGACAATCTCCAGGGAAGTAAGATCAAGGCTTATCTGAGTAGAGTCTATGAGAACTGGGCTTCTTTTAAAAGGTAAATTTTTCTTTACTGACCCTCTCACAGTCCATGGATGCTGAGAGTTGAAGTTCTCAAGAAAAAGAGAAACTTTTTAGTTTTTTTAGCAGGAGACTTGGCTGCTGATAAAACCCCCTTCTGTTTAGCTTGAGCTTATTATCTTAAAAGTAAAACCAGTATACAAACACTTTTTTGTTTCTGTCTTAAGGTGAAAAAATTTGCTGCTTGAACTCAGATTAACGAAGAGATGGGGGGGCGGAGCCAAGATGGAGGTGTAGAAAGACTCACATTTGGTAGCTGCGAACTCACAGCCCATGGATTTCCTCTAAAAAGAACTCCCACCAAATTCTGAAACAGTGGAAGCCGCACAGCAACACAGTGAAGGAGATTTCCATTCCAGAGAGCCCTGAAAAACCTATCCCAAAGGTCCATCACGTCCCGAACGGGAGCAGAGCCCAGCCCTGCCCCGGCCGTGTGGCACTGAGAGGAGCGAGCAGATCCGAGCAGGCGTCAGGGATGGCTGCGAAGGTCCCTCCACCCACGGCCTCGCAGGTCAGTGAGAGAGACGGGCTGAGAGGGGAGCAGGGTGTCTCTGGGACTCAGGCCCCCTCAGGAGGTAGCGGCAGCAGCAGCAGCAGAGGCAGCAGGCAGTCAGAGGCTCCCAGAGCAGGCAGGAGCTGGGCAGCAGCTCCATTACAGAAGGTCTCTGCATAAATCCCCTGAGGGAACTGAGCCTGGGAGGCAGCCCTGCCCCCACCTGAGCACCAGAACTTAAGCTCCCATTGAATAGCAGCCAGGCCTGCCACCAAAAGCCCTGAGGCTGGGGAGCAGCATTTGAATCTCAGACCCCAAGCACTAGCTGGGTGGACCTAGGTCAGGGGTGGAGAGGACTCTCAGAAGTCAAGTAACTGGCTGGGAAAATGCCCAGAAAAGGGAAAAAAAC
>CM053769.1:372088465-372126601 GCA_028658325.1 Potorous gilbertii
GGAGGGATGGGGAGAAGTTGGAACTCAAAGTTTTAGGAACAACTGTTGGGTATTGTTCTTGCTACTAGGAAATAAGAAATACAGGTAATGGGGAATAGAAAGTTATCTGGCCCTACAGGACAAAAGAGAAGATGGGGTAAGGGGAGGAAGGGATGAAAGAAAAGTGGTCAGATTGGTGATATGGGTAATTAGAATGCTCAGTGTATTGGGGAGGGGGGAGGGGACAAATGGGGAGAAAATTTTGGAACCCAAAATCTTGTGAAAATGAATGTAAAAAGTTAAATAAATAAATTTATTAAAAAAAATTAAAAAAAAAGAGATGGCAATGAATTTACACTATCAAAGTCCTTTTTGTGTTGATCAAGACATCTTCCAACAATATTACTTCGTGTTGTTGGAGACAGTGGCTTACTTTTTGTAGTGTATGTGTGTGTGTGTGTGTATGTGTTTGTATGTGTGTGTTTGTGTTTGTGTTCATATGTGTGTGTATTTGTGTGCGTGTGTAGTGTGTTTCATAGTTGGGAATGTTTGTATAATAGAGCACTGGCCACAGCAGCTCATTGTGCAAGTTCTTGGGCAAGGCCTTAGGTTCACTTCAAAAAAGAGGAATAAGCAATAGGTAAATATCTTAGGTCTTAATCAGAAACTTCTTTTCAGCACAGAAACTCCAGAGCAAGATGGGGAAATGAAAAATGAGCACCACAAAAGATATTGAGATTTTATTGCTTTCCAGAAAAACTGAAGCGTTGGCTCTTTTACATTGGAAAGGTTTATAATGATGAAGACCTTCCCATGTGATTTAAAACTGTTTATAATAATTCTGCTGATGGGGAATTGATTTTCCCTCCTTCTAAAGCAGCATTACCAAATGAAGTGACCCTCTGTGACTCGATGAGGAGAAGGAAGAGCAAAGAGGACAGTTATATAAAGTCCAGTCATGAGAAGAAAGGACTCTGGGAGAGTTGTAAAGCAAGTTTTCTTTCCTGCTCCAAATGGTCACGGTGTTTTTTTAGCCCTCCTCTGATCAAGTGGGAAATTACAATTGCATCAATGCCCTCCAGTCAAACACTTGCCAAGATAACAGATGGCTGATATCACCTGCCACCTTGACCTAATGGTCACCTGGCCTGTCAATCAGATTTGGAATCTCTAGGGAGAATATACTGTCTTCATCATGCAGTGCAGCACATGTTCAATAATCATCATGGATAACAAATATCCAGTTCATGAATATGGGTACAAAATTTCTTCCCTCTTCCCTATCCCCATGAACTAAGGTCCTATCACTTTTTATATAATTCCTGAAGACTTCAACTATCTCTACACAAATGCTCCCCAAAATTGGGAAACTGCTGAGCCAGAATCTACAGTTAGTTATAGCAAATAATACTTTTTTTTCTAAGTCTATAACAGCCCCCTTTCCCACCCCCGCAAAAAAAAAAAGCAAAACAAACAAATCTCCATTTGGAAAATGAATGTACCTCATTATGTATACTAGGTAAGTATCTATCTACAGTACATAAAATGCCTATTGTATCTTGGTGAGATTTATGTTATTAGCTAATATATTTTGATAAATCCTTTAGGTGTAAAACCACACAGGGAACTTTTTAAAGGGAACTTTTAGTTAGGTGATTCTTAATTACTTATTACAAAAAAAAATTATAGCATTAAGGCTAAGATTAGCACTGGTACGAGAAATGATGGAGATTTTTTAATAGACACAAAATATGCTTATAACACAGAGAGACCACATTAAGGGCTTACTTGGAACCTGATATGTCTGCATTTGCTGAAATAGAGAGAGCTACTCAGTATGTTTTATCCATGGAAGCTCAATAGGAGAAGAAATGTGATATATTCACAAAGTCATTGAACTTGGAGGCCTGTGACCACCACTGCCCCACTGACTACCCATGCAACTTTAGGTAAGTCATTGAACCTCCATGGATCAGTGTTTTTAAAAAACAAAACAAAATAAAAAACCTGATTGTTTTTTCTGTGGAGACAATGTGGTGTAGTATGAAAATATTTATAATCATAGGACCTGGGTTTAAATCTCAGCTCTGTTATTTATTTTTATGTGACTTTGGGTAAATTTATTTCTAAGTTTCAGTTTTCTCTTTTAAAAAAAATGAAAAAGTTATACTTTCTAATAAATCTATGATTTTAATTTAGAATTTATGATTCTAGTTCTAAAACAAACAAACAAACAATTCTTTTAAGTTACTGCCAAAGACCATAGAAAGCCTTCGTATATGGTTTACACTTGGTATTTTGTTAGTAAAGTTACTGTTTATTCCTATATTATAATGAATTGTAAATGCATCGCAATCATCCGTTAAACTCCATGGAAGTAGAAACTGTCTCACCTGTTTTTTATATTCCCGGTAAGTAGCACAGAATTCTGCATACATTGAGCATTTAATAAATGTTGCATTAAGTATGTTAAAAGATTTATGGTTTTATTGGTAGTTTCAATTGTATAGCTACTTTATGCATCAATACATATCAAAACACTCTTTATATCTCAAGAGAGGGTATCATCAGTTTCTAGACTAGGATAGTTTCCTCAATTTCCTTACTTAGATACTCAGTGTTCTAATAATTAGTCTTTCTGAACTTAGGTAACCTAATGATCTTCCTCCCTTACCTTCCCACCAGTGGCTGTCACTAAGGTCATTTCAAAACATTTCCAGCATAGTTAGGACATTTAGAACAAGCATCAATAAATCAACAGGCATTCATTAAGTACTTACTACATGTCAGGAATTTTGCCAAGTGCTGAAGATACAAAGAAAAAGAAAAAAAAAGTCCCTATGCTTATGGAGATTATATACTATTAGGGAAGGATATCAGGTACATAAATAGGAACATACAGAGTATTTGAAGGGTAACCTTAGGAGAAAGCTTTGGCAACTGGGGGCTAGGGCTGAGGACTGGAGTAGCAATAAGGAAAGAACTCTGGTGTCATGTGAGCTGAGTTTTGAAGCAAGTCAGGGATTTTAAGAGGGAAAGTATTCTGGGAAGATAAGACAGTACAAAGGCATGGAAAAGAGAGATGCAGTGATTGTATGAGGAACAGTAGATAGGCCACTCTGTAGAAGGGCAATATATAAGAAGATTGGAAAGGAGAGAAGGTTCCGGACTGTGAAGAACTTGTGCCAAAAGTTCACATTTGATCCTAGATAATTAGATGAGACAATTAGAGTTTATTGGTTGGAGGAAGGGGAAAAGTATTTATACCCATGCTTAAAGAAAAATGATTTGACAGAGGTGTGGAGGAGGGATTAGAGTGAGAAGAGGCTTTAGATATTGAAATCAATTAGGAGGTTATTAAAATAGTCTTGGAAAGAGGTGATGAGAACCTGAATTGGAGTGATGATCCTCTGAGTGGAAAAAAAAGGAATATATTTGAGAGATGTACAGAAGGGAATGACAATAGTGAATAACTGATTGGATATATGGGGTTGAGTGAAAGTAAGAAGATGAGGGAGACACCAAAGTTTTGAACCTGGCTGGTGAGAGGAATGGGTCATTAATAGTTAAAGATCAATTAGAATAAGAAGTAGCTTTGAAGGGAGGTGGTCATAAATTCTAGATGTATTGAGTTTGAGGTGTCTACTGAAAACTAGTTTGAAATGAGCTGTTCTGGGTCTCAGTGAAGAGATTTTTGTTAGATCTATGGGTCTTAGTATCATCTGCATAGATATGGTAATTGAACCAGAGGTGTTAATACTATCACCACCAAGTAAGAATTTCTTGAAAGGAATGAAAAGAGGATGCAGGACAGGACCCTGGAAGATACTCATTTAGTGAGTGCGACATGGATGAAAAAGATTCAGCAAAGGAACCTTTTAGGAACCATGGGCTTGTATGTCATAATGAAACACGAAAAGGAATTTTAGTGGAAGATGAATGAAACAAAATAAGCAAAATACAGAAAAGTACTCCTGGGCATGAAAGTTGATAGGAAGGGTAATTTACTTCCTCCTCATTTCTAATGAGGTCATACCGCAATAGGATAAGAGTACAGGGTCCAGAAACAGAGACAATGACAACAAAGCAGGCCACAGGCAATAAGAATGATATAGGGTTTCAGTCGTAAAAATACTATAGCTCTAATGTGAGACTCCACTGGAGCTAGGGATCCATAGTAATTGAGAAGGGATGTGAAAATAATGTAGGATTAATTTATTTGATATAAATAATGTATTCCTTAATTATCTATTACATGATTAAGTATTTCTCTTGTAAATAATTGAAATCATAGGAAGGAGGGAGAAACTGAAAGGTGTGTGGATTTTTATTTTATTTTTTAAAGTTTGTTTGTCAGAGAGAGGTTAATTTGTAATTCAAATAAAGGATATCCCAGGTGTAAAGGATAACATAAGAGAATTAAATTTGAATTTTCATTTATTGCTGAGAATAGGAAATTTAATGTCTTTCACTTAACAAAATATGTATTTTTAGGGCTGAAGAGGGCAGAGTTGTTGAGGGGATAACATATATCAATCACACACACACACACACACACATATATATATATATATATATATATATATATATATATATATATATATATATATTTGTAGTATTCCTATCTTATGAATAGAATGAGCATCAGAGACTAAGAACTTTCCATGGTCCTGAAACCCCACTCACAAAAAACAAACCTTTAGTACTTTAAGACTGAAGTTAACCTGACCCACATAATCAGCACAGATCTTCTGGAATCATAAAATTGGGGAGATGAAAGAGACTTTAGAGATCAAGTAATCCAACTCTTTTATTTTATTGATGAGGAAACAGGCTCAGAAGTTAGCTGACTTATGTGAAGTCATAACTAGCTAGCAGCAGAGATCAGACAAAAACGTAATTTTCTAGACCCCTATTCTATAGATTTTTTCCATTAGCAATAACATCATAGTTGCATAGAATTTTTCAGTTTAAAAAATACTTTTGCCAATAACAACCTCATGAGAGAGAGAATGCAAATATTATTATATCTATTTTACATATGAGAAAACAATTTCAGAGAGGTTAAAGTGGCAGAGCTAGGAAGTAGGAAAGACCAAAATTAAACCCAGGTCTTCTGAATCCAATGCTCTTTCTATTACATCATGTTAGGTGATCTCATATCTTTCTAAATCTTAACCTCTTATTAACTGAAGTCGCAGAGAACTGGAGAATAGGAAATTTAATGTCTTTCACTTAACAAAATATGTATTTTTAGGGCTGAATAGGGCAGAGTTGGTGAGGGAATAACATATATCAATCACACACACACACACACACACACACACACACACACACACACACATATATATATATATATATATATTTGTAGTATTCCTATCTTATGAATAGAATGAGCATTAGAGACTAAGAACTTTCCATGGTCCATTGTTGTTAACCTAGTTGATATATGTATTTGAAGAAAGGGGGCACATGGAATTTTTCTGTTTTGTTCTTTTTATAATGCTTTCTATGCATTATGGCTATGTTATACAGTCCTTTCTCCAAAGAGGTGCTGAATTCTGGAATTCACAAACGTCTACATGAGACAATTGTACCAAATACATTGTAATGTTGACTTTAATGTGTCTTTTTCCACCTTTCCACATTTATTATATATGTATGTTCATCCTTCACTGCCGAAGAAGACCATGCCATCAGAGAAATAATGACGTGACTTGCACTTGACTTTGTTTTGAGTGAGGGAGGGCTGTGCAGGTCACCAGTTTCACTTCTCCTCCAGGGCCATCTGAATCCAGTGACCAGATATTCATCAGGAGGACTGGAAATGACCCAGGATGAGGCAACTGGGGTTAAGTGGCTTGCCCAAGGTCACTGCTAGTGAGTGTCAAGTGTCTGAGATAAGATTTGAACTCAGGTCCTCTTGACTCCTGCACTGGTGCTCTACCCACTGTACCACCTAGCTGCCCCTTACATTTATTATATAGAATACAGCTGAATAAAAGTAACTAGAGAAGCAATGTGATATAAAGAAGAAAGCATGAGACTACAATCCAGGAAACAAGGAGACTAACTAGCTGGGTGGTTTTGGATAATCTACTGATAATTAATATCAACCAAGGCATGTAACAGATACATATTCGACAGTTATATCCCATCATTATGGAGGGTGTCTAGCATAGGATGTAAGTAAAAAGGTACCCAGTATAGGTGTTATTGTTCTCTAGTTTCTCCCACTTGTGTATATATGTGATGTCATAAAGCCCCAGAACGTTATAGAGATTTATAACCATTTTAAAGTGTTGCATCTAACCATCCTTTTAGAGGGAAAAGTGCATGATGGTTGTCCATTGTATAGAGTCTAGATCATAACATATAGTGGGCTAGACAATCAGTACACAGGACTTGTATTAATACAGCTTGTTTGGTCCATTGATGTTAAAACAATGTCAAGGAAAGCCCCCTCCCCCAAAACGTTAGTGAACCCATTGTGAAGTATTTTGGGGAGGAGATAGATAAGAGTTATACAAAATGAAAAGGAAATATACCCACATTTCTGGGTCTGTGATATCATTGAAGTGCCTAAGTATCACATAAAATCTTTATGCTTCAGTTTCCTTATCTGTAAAATAAAGGAGTTGAGCTCAGTGAATCCTCAGATATCATGATTCAATGAATAAGATCAATGGACTTAAAATAAAATTATTAGTTCCTTGGAATGGGGTAAATATCTTTTCTTTTCCATTCTTACTGCTACCACCTTAATTTGGATTTTCACTACCTCTCTCCCATACTCTTAAACAGCCTTCTAACCCCTCTCATTTCTTATCACAACAAATTGCCCTAGAGTATATATAGTATATACTGTGCTTCCAGAGTTGTCTTATTAAATTATGACTGATCAAATCATTCTGACACTCAGAATCTTACAGTAATATCTCATTGCCTACCTAATAAAAACTCACTCAATATTTTAGGCAAATTAGAATACTTGCTATTCCCCCAAAATATTATGTACTTTTCCACTTTCATGATGACTTTGCTAGCAACATTATCTTATGTAGGGTTGCATTGACTTCCTCCTTTTCCCTTCTATTAAAATCCTCCCAAACCTTCAAGTCCCAGTTCAAATCTCATCAATTTTTTTGTCCTCTCAATCAAATGTATCTTTTCTACTTGTGAACTCTTACCTTCTCATGGTCTCTCTTAAACTATTTTATGGATTTATTTTCCCTACTTCTCATTTAATTTATTTGCTTATATCTTATTTCTCTTACTAGAGTTTAATCATTTGTGCAGAGGTAGTGAAAGGAAAGGAATAAGTATTCATATAGTACCTACTATGTGGCATGCAATGTACTAAGTGCTTTCACAAATATTATCTCATTTGATTTACTCAAAAATGCTGTGAGATAGGTGCTGTTATCTTCATGTTAGAGTTGAGACTGGAGCAAACAGAAGTTAAGTGACTTGTCTAGGGTTGCACAGCTAGTAAATGACTGAGGCTGGATCTCAATTCAGGTCATCCTGACTTTAGATTTGGCATTCTATCTGAGTTGCTTCTTGATTTAGGTACCATGAACTATTGAGTTTCACCATTTATTTCAGACTTGCAAATACTAGGTTTTTGATAAAAGTTTGTTAGGTATGCAGATGAATGGATTAGATTGGAATAGAACTAGATTAGAAAAGACTGGGATGGAATGGTTGACAGACAAGAGAACAAAAAATTTCCACTATCAAATGTGAAGACTTATGCTGATTGTATTGTGCCCAGTTCTCCCTATCATCTGACTTGTTCTTTGTTGCATTCTTTTCACTCACTCATTTTTGTAAAATTGGGCCAATATCCCACATATTATACTTTTGATAATCTTTAGGTAAAGATTACATAGATGACTGACTAAGTTTTTCAGTCCTTATCTGATTATATCCTTGGATCCCATCAAGGATCCAGTTACATCATATTCCTTTTCCTAATGAAATTTACAGGTCCTTGGTGATTTAGTGGATGGTATTCAAGAGTTTCTGATGACAAATTCTTTAAGTCAGATGGGTTGGTTCTCAAGTGACCAATACTTGCTCCATCCCCTATACCTGAAGACTCTGCAGCTTGGTTAGAGCTGCCTGACCTTGTTCTCTATGGCTCTGCACACAATGAAGCATTAGAAATAGACCTTAGTCTACATGCCTATATTGTTAGTGGTCTCCCTCATATGTGCTTAGGACCAGAAGGTCATAAGATCATAAATCTATTATTGGAAAGCACCTCAGAGCACATTTAGTACAACTTCTTCATTTTATAGGCAAGGAGACTAAGGCACACAAAAGTTATGTGACTTGCTCAAGATCACATGGGCAGCAAACGTTGGAGATGAGGCTTCAGTCCATGCCCTCTGACTCTGTAATCTTTCCATAGTACCACACATATGTGTCTACGTATCTGGGTCCACTGGATTCTGCACATTTTCTATGTATTAGTTGTGCATATTAATGTTACCTTAACAAAAGTACAAGGTAGCTTCCCTGAAAAAGAGTTCCATGCTTTCTTCCCCACGACACCATAAAATATTTCATGTATCTTGTTAGTTTCAATAAATGTTAACAGAATTCACATGAACTAAATTAAATCAAAGGTTATCCATCACAGGGAATCACATGCAAATTGAAAATTGGAAGGGAAAGCTGGAAGAGACATCAGGAATCACTTTTCCCAAGATGAGGAAAGTAAATCCTAAAGACTTGCCCAATGTCACAAGGTAGAAAGTGGCAGAACTGCCATTTGAACGTGGGTCCTCTAACTCCAAATCCCATGGCCTTTTCACTGTGCTGACCTGGCTCCCTGTGGCTGTTGTCTGTATGATAACAAAATTCAAATGAAGTACAAAATCATTCCATTGAAATTACCACCTCAACATCTTTAAGCACTTCTCTGCTTCCTGGACAACACTGTCACAAAACTGGCTAAAAACTATTCTTGTTAGAGCCATGCCATTTTGCAATCTCACATAGGTATCTGACATTTTTCTTTGGATAGACAACTGGTTCAGAATCCATACAGGACACACATATAGGAGTTTTTGCTTGTTTTCAGAGCAAGTCTTGCTCAAACTCTGCCGAATGAATGTGTCTCCTCCAGATGCAATTCTTCTTCCTATGCTCTATTATTCTGTCTTTTTCCTCCTTTCCTTTTCCAGTATTTAAAATATTACTTCATTTAAGACATTTTCAAGAAGGATAATAAGTTAATCAAGCTCTACAAAGCTCCTCTTATTTTTTATTTAGAAAAAAATTGGGGAACAAACATTAAATAACGTTAGAGAAGTACCATGTACACTTACGGTAGAAATTGCTCCAAATTATCTTCCATTATTTTCAGTCATAAAAAATTGGAAGTGTTTTGTTAAGAGATGATCTACTTTTATTGCCACATTCTACCCTGAAGACATGTCATGCATCTTTCCTCTAATGAAGTGTTTTCTGGAGAGTGGGATATGGCCCTGTCTCTAATCTGTAGATGTCATGTATTGCTATGGTAACCTGAGGTATCGTGGTTTAAAAATCACTTCCTTTGTGAGGAAAAAAATAACTTCAGTTTTATTTACTAATGAATATTTTATTCAATCTGCTCTCACAAATAGATTCTACCACACCTCCTTTTAAAAGCCATGTGCCATCTCCATGTCCCTGAACATTGCAAATGGAAAGTCTCTCAGCTACTCTGAAATGAAATAACCAGAGTAGAAACAAAACAAAACATAACTTTGCCCTATGTAGAAAATGTGAGATAAGTAAGAAATTGGGGCCAAATTAAGCATTAACTAGAGTGAGTTTTCTTTAAAAAAATAAAATCACAATTAACTAGGGAGATCACAACAAAGAGGCAAAATTTCAATCAGAATATTAACCTTCCTATTAAAAAAAAAAAGTTCCTTAACTGATGAAGGGCAGTACTAAGGAATACAGGTAATTATTTTTTGTGTCCAGCATACCTGGAGGTTGATTCAAATATGCGATTCCAATGCCCGTGAAATATATCACCAGGGGCAATATCTGCCCTCTGTTTATTGCTGGATCCAAGCATGTGAATGAAATTTGAATGGAACTTACAGAGAAATTCCATAAACTATCTATTGATTAACACTGTCTGTTGGGGTACTCAGTGACTTAGTACTACAAAGTCAGCTAGGGCAGAAAGATATGGTGGTTCATTTTGCTCTTATTCACAAAGCCACTCAATGAATCAGTGCCTGATAACTCCGTATTCCCATGCGATTCATACCACTAGGCTGAATATAGATAACTAAAACCCAGGAAAGTCTCAGTCATGTAGGCTATGGGTTTATAGAAGCAGCTAGGTGGTACAATGGAAAAAGTGATGGAATGGAGTGAAGAAACTTGAGTTCAAATCCTGTCTCAGACAATTAATAGCTGTATGACCCTGGGCAAGTGATATAACCTCTTTCTGCCTCAGTTTCTTTATCTGTAAAATGATTATAATAGCACCTATTTTTCAGCATTGTTTTGAAAATCAAATAAGATATTTTAAAGTGCTTTGAAAACCCTAAAGCACCAGATAAATGATGGATATTAAATGCTAGCCCTCCCCAAAATTATATTGTATCCTCATTCTATGTGATCCATATCACAGAAGTCTGTTTCAAGGATTAAAACCACCTTGCATAAATGAGACTAAATCCCTTCCCAGGTGAGTTTGAATATTATAAGATTATAGCTTTAGAGCAAGAAGGGACCTGCTAACCCTCTAGTCTAACTCTCTCATTTTATAAAAAAGCACACTGTTGCTTGACAGTTGAGCTACTTTCCCAAGTCACACAGGTGGCACCCTCATTTCCTCAGTTGACTCAGTTCTCATTATTTAGTCTTCATTCCACTTCAGCCACACATAGAGATGGTCATACCTTGATCTTGCCATAACTCCCAAATGTACCACCTCCACGTCTAAGAATTCTGAAACTCACTTTATCTGGCTATAATCTCTTGACTTTTTTGCCTCTCCCTGTCTTCCTTTTCAAAGCCTTACTCTTCCTCTTCACTGTGACCCCCATTTCCTCAACTCCTCAGTTCTTCCTCAGGTCATCTTCACTATAGAAGTTACACTCTTTGATTCTCTTCATCCTGACCCCTTAGTGATCCAATTAGATTCTCCACTGTACTCCTCCCTTGAATTCTTACCCCCTTTACAGTTTCACTGATTATGCCTTACCAAGACTCATTCTTGGATTACTCCCACCATTTACCCCCTTTCCTCCCACACACATAGTGCCAAAAGAAGGTGGAGAAAATCATGCAATTGTTTTGACTGGGTCCACTAAAAATTTACATTGTACAACTTCAACTGGACCCTGACTACTGCTGGACAATCCCTCTATACTTGACTAATCAACTCACTATACTACTTTCTATGGTGGCTCTTCCAAATCCTTTTATCTCTCCTCAAGTTCCTCATGGTTCCCCTTTCCCCCATCTTCTCACCTGAGAACTTTGCTTCACATTTTAAAGAAAAAATTGAGGTCATTCATCATGAGTGTCCTCTTCTCCCCTCTTCCTCATCTCATATCAGTCATATTCCTTTTTGTATCAATCACTCCTCCTTCATGTTTCACATGATAAGGTAGCTTAACTGCTTACCAAGGCTAACCTTTTCTACTTGCTTAAGTGATTCCATATCTTCCTAGGCCTTCTATCGGATTGTTCCTTCTGTCATCTCCAAACAGTTATCTATTCCAATCTCTTGCTCTCTGTTGGTTCTTTCTTTACTATCTATCAACATGTCCCTATCTCTCCTATTCTGAAAAAGCCTTCTCTGGATCCTCCCATTCCTGTTATCTGTCCTTTTTGGTTAAACTTGAAAAAGTCATCTATGATAGGTGGCCTCCTCTTTCTCTTTCTCATTCTTTTATCAACCTCAAAATGTTTATCTTTCCCTGCAAAGCTTCCTCATCTCCTACCTTCTCTATTACTGTAGAGGGCAACACCATCCTCCAAATTCCTCTGGCTTGCAACCTAGGTGTCATTCTGGACTCCTCATTATCTCAACCCTTCACATCCAATCTGCTGCCAGCACCTGTTGATTTCACCTTTTCAGCATTTCTCAGATATACTGTCTTTTCTCCTCTGACACTCTACTGTAGGCCCTCATCACTTCACATTTTGTTTATTGCAGTAACATGTTGGTGGGTCTCCCTGCCTTATGTCTCCTCCTACTCCAATTCATCTTCTGTGTAGCCACTAAATGATTTTCTTAAAGCTCATGACCATGTTTTCTTTCCCCTTTCCTCTACTTAATAAACTCCAGTATCCCCCCATGGCCTTGAGGATCAAGTAGAAAATCTTCTGCCTGGTATTCAAACTCTTTCCTACCTTTCCAATCTTCTTATACCTTACTCCTCACTCTAAACTCACTAATTCAGAAAACACTGTCCTCCTTGTTGTTCCTTGAACAAGATACATCCTCTTTTGACTCAGGGTATTCTTTCTGGATGTCTTCCAGGCTTGGAATGATCTACTTTTTCACCTCTGCTGACTGACTTCCCTGGCTTCCTTTAAATCTCAACTAAAATTTCATCTTCTAGAGCATGTCTTTCCCAACCCTTCTCAATTTTAGTGCCTTCATTTTGTTAATTCATTCCCATTTATCCTATATATAGCTTTTTGTATATATCTATTTATCTGGCATCTCCCTCATTAGATTATGAACTCCTTGAGGGTAGCAACTGTCTCTTGCCTCTTTTTGTAAATCCAGTCCTTAGCACAGTGCCTGGATTAATAAATGTTTATTTATTGAATGACAAGTGATAGAGTCAGAATTTGAACCCAAGTCCTTCGACTCTAAACTAAGTAGTTTTCCTATTTTACCCTGAGATACGGACCGGATAGACTTAAGGAAACAATGAGCTGGAAAGACCTTCTTCAAGGAGTGTTGTGGTAAATGCTTAATAACTGCCTCTCCTCACTTCCCCCAAAGTACATATGATATATTTTATGTTTGATCTGTATCATTAATATTTTTCTCTATCACTTTCTGAACTCCACAAATCAATAAAACAAAGTATCAGCCTCTGATTTGTGGCAATTCTTGAGTTATCAGTGCTCACATTGAAAATTTAACAATTAATACTCTGTGTAAGGACAGGTTCCAGCATACCCTTTCCCACATACTCTTAATGCGTGAAATTCAACCATTTAAAATGTGTGTTCCTTTGCGTTGAGGCCTCACCCTCTGTTAAAATACAATAGTACTTAAAAGGGATAAAATTATAGTAATTACCAGCCATTAATACCTTGATGTTAGTTGTTGTTGTTTTTTTTTTTTTTAACTAGCTATTGGCAAGGTTTGATAGGGGTAAGATAAGGGAAATCTAAACGATAAAGTACAATCTGGATAAGGTACAATCTGAAGCAATAAGGGATAGGAAAGGCATCTTCAAGCTTTGGCGTGGGGATTATGAGGTAATGGATAGAGGAAGGTACTACAAAGGTCAGAGGAGGAGGGAGGCAAAGCAAGTCTAAATTACATTTTGTCTACCACTCCAACTCTTTCACATTTAGTTATCAATGGATAGGATGAATGCCTTCTTGACCCTCTCAGTGAAGAGTAGTGGAATATTTTAGTTCTCTGTACTTTTGCAATGCTTGAGTTTTCTCATCATCCCTTTGCCATGCCACACACTTGGCCTCCTTTTTATATTGTGCAGCAGAGGTCATATGTGTAAGGTGAGGTGACTATCTTTTTTGGTTTTAAAGGAATGTATTTTTTTCTTTTACTCTTCATACAATTTATTACCTTATCTTGCTTTGGAAAACAGTATGAAAAGAACTAGTCTCAAAAATTCTAGACGGATATTAGGTACTTAAGATGAATTATTAATGAATAAATGTGATCATTTCACTCCACTGATCAAAAAATTTCCAATGACTTCTCATGGCCTAACTAATGAGTCCAAACTCTTTTCCTTGGCATTCCAGGCCTCCACAATATGAGCTAATGTCTTTCTAATCTGATCTCAATGATTGGTCTCTAAACTCTAGCCAAACTGGGTGATTTGTTATTCTCTGCGCATGCTGCATGATTTTCTTCTTTCATGCTTTTGTCCACTTCATTACCTACATCTGGAGTGGTTTACCTTATTAATTTCTTTTATTTCTCACTCAGCCACCTTTGACATGAAGGCTTTCTTACTTATCTAGAGGAAAGAGCATAGTTCCTTCTCAGAAATCTTGTGACAACTGATTTGTACATCTATCATGTTACTAATTATACTTTATTTGCTATTTTCTAGTTATTGTTTGCATATTTTTTGAGTTGTGAAAAACAAAACATGGGAATTCCCTTCCTATTATTAAGTACCCATGACCAATGTGTACAAGTTAAAAAAAAACTAAACCCCTCTGTCTCCTTGAAAAGCTTCTCTCTTTCATGTGTGTGACCAACAATGGTTCATTTGATGAAACTCTAAAAAAGGAGGTCAAGACTAGAAATATTTATTAAAATCAAGTTTATGGGAAATAAGAGAGAGAAAGGAAGAAGGTAATTACTAAATATATATATATGTATTTAATATGTATATAAATACATATATATAAATGAAATATATAAATTACTAAATATAAAGGATTAAAAAGGCTTGGGGACCATGTAGTAGGCAGTGATTTAAACCACCTATGACCATCACTAGTTTATCTCTGATCCTGAAATATGAAGTTGTAGAGTTAAGGAAAGAATTTCCACTTCCACATATCTTTTTCTCTTGTGCAAATGGAAGTCTAGTAAGAAGTCGCATATTGCAGTTATCCTAGGCATCCCTATGATTGAACGTAGAGCATTCTAATTTGACTGCTTATAAGTGCTCGTTAACCTACTGCTTTGTATTAAGCATTGTTTTAGATTTCCAAGCTGCTAATATCAGCTTTTTGATTGCCATGGTGGCTCTGAGGAGCCATTCATGTTTGTCTAGGGTCGGTTGAGATAATGAGGAGGATTTGCCTCTAAAATGCAGTGTTTGAGCTGAGCCTAGAGCTTGTGATTCAAAGGAAGTATCCGTCTTGGCTGAGGCCAACATTTCAAAGAGTGAAAGTGGAGGGACAGCAGAACTATACTATTAGTACTAGGGACTCTCTCTTTTTATCTAACATCCCTCATTACTGTTTATCTGCATTTTTATCTATACTGGTTGACATCCAATATACAATTTCTGAGTTAATCATCATACATAATAACCATAAACACTTTAAGCAATATACTGTAACTTGACTAAAGCACTATTGCTTGTTTTCCTCCTGGTTCCGCATGTTTCTGGACATCATGTCTCAGAAATAGGGCCACCTTGGAAATTTGCTCAAAGTCTAAAACCTTCTCACCCAGTAATATTTCTTCATCATGCTGGCCTCCCTTTCTCCTTGGTGAGTTCCTTCTGGGAACTTTACTTACAGAGTCTGGGCCCATTGACTACTTTTTCTCCTCCTATATGGATGCTATTGGGGAATCCCAATTTTAATCATTAGAAATTTCCTTTGCCAGAAGTTTATCAACACAGTTTCCAACTAGTGATATCATACCTGAGGGACTGGGACAGCAGCACCCAGGGCCTGTAGCCTTCCTAGTTTTAGTAATCCACATTTGTATGAGAACGAAAAATCAGCTTCTAGACTTTTCTACACAGATGCCTGCTTTCTCTCAGATTCTCGTCTTTAACAACCCTTCATGTTCTCTAGGATAGGCAATGTGATATAGTGTAGAGAAGTAGCTTTGGAATCAAGAAGGCCATGGTTTAGGCTCTACCTGTAATACATATTGGCTGTGGCCACAGGTAAACCACTTAAACTCTCCATGCCTCAGGCAATTCTCTCAGACTAAAATTTACGGAAGAGTTGAATAGCTGAAGTGGTAGATGGAGTTGTCAACCAGGAGTTCAACAATGAAATCAGCTGCTCTGATTTGCCAGAATTTTTTTTTTTACTAAGGTTCTGTGAAACCTAACTTCTGTTGAAGTGACAGTTTCACTCATACAGCTGTCTCACAAGGTGCCTGTGAATATCAAATGAAATAATACAGATATGTGTTTTGTAAACTTTACAACACTCTATAAACACCTTCATAATAATTTTTAATATAAGTGTTAGTATTAGCATTAATAAAGATCTTACTGTGATCTTTTCTGTAGCCTAGAAACTAGGACAGAGCCCGTTTAACTAATTTGTTACTGACAACATTGTAAGTTTCAATGGAAAAGTTCTTGGAATTTGGATCATGTTTGGATGTCTATGCTTATTTTTCTGAATTCTGCTTTTAGAAGAAGAATTGAGTTTCCAAATTCTCTCAGTTCTCTGATCCTATTTGTGACACTTATTGGCCCATCCTTTCACAGACTTACAGCAACAGATCAATTGAAATTGGTGAAGTTAATACTCATCTGGAAATCTGGGAAATGGGCTGGGTTCAGGTCCAGTTGTGAGCTAGCTGTGTGACCTTAGACAAGTTCTTTAACATTTCTATTCAAAAAAAGAGGGGGCTGGATTATATAACATCAAAATCTCTTCAAACTTATGCTTTATGATTTCTTCTTGCTTCATTAAATGAAGGATTATTTTTACCCTCCAGTCATATTGCCCTTCTCTGTTATCTGCATTATTGAAAAATTTACAAAATTACAGGAGTAAATATTTGGAGCAAGAAGGAAACTTTGAGGTCTTCTGTTCCATTCCCTGTGTTTTATGAGTGAGGAAACTGAGGCTCAGAAAAGTTGCCCAAGGTCACACTGGTGGTAAGAGCAAAAGAAAAACTTTAATTTGGGTTTTCTGTCTCTAAATTCCAGCCTCCTAAAAAAAATAAGGTTAACTGGTGTGGAGGTTGATAATGCACTCCCTAGCTTAGTCTGGAAATATAGTCTTAGAACATGGAAATCAATAAGTTGTTGTTAGGAATGTGATCTTTTGGAAAACCAAGGTGTTTTGCAGACTGAAAAGGTATATGAAAGCCTATAAAAGATTTGGTTAAATAAGGGGTTAGTTGACCAGGTCCCCTATATATTTTTTATAAGTCAGTAGCAGAGGAGGAAAAGAATTTTATACTTAACTCCTAGTCATCTACCCCCTCAGTAAGAACTTTCCACTTTCCACTGAATATTGCAAATAGCAAGGTTCATTCATCAATAATAGTGGTATTCCTTTCTCCTCCAAGAGGTAATGGTGCTCACTGGTGGCAATGTCACTCTTATGCCACTTTTTTAGACAAGAAAGTCAGCGTCCATTTGTAAACCCAAGGTCCCTGAAGGAATCCGACTGTGGACAAGAAGGAATAATAATTAAATGCACAATATTGGTACCTGGTAGCACATGACAAAACACACTTCCCTCTTCTCAGTAGAGAGAGTATTGGGTTGCAGTGTTTCATATATCAGACATAGAAGTTTTGTTGGTCAATTTTCCTTATTGTTTTTCTTTGTTATAAGGGAGAATTTGAGGGGTAAGTGTTGTGGAAGAAAGCTTAGGTTGATGAGGAAATGATTGTAGCATAAAAAAAGAAGGGATGTCAATGAAACTTTTTTTAAGTGCACATAGTTTATGTTATGAATGCTCTTGCTATCAGATAGATTTTCATAAAAAACATGATGAGTGACAGGGGAGATGACCTACTTTGCAGCCTGATGAAGATATGATTAGGTGAATCTTCCCCCTCCCTCCAGAAAAGTACAAAGCTGTAGTGACTAGGGAGAAGAGAGGTGGGGCGCTATTTTGGTGCCTTCCGGAATCAGGTCCAAAAGAACATTTCTGCAAATGCTGATCTTATTTTTCTTTCTTGTTTTACATATTGGTTGTCTCATAATTATAATATACAGGGTGCTTAGGCAACAAAATATAAAAATGACTTTCCATTCATAAAACCAATACTGATCTGACTATATTTAGTTTCTCTAGAGCTTAGTCTTCCCAGGGTTTGACATCAATTCCTAGTGCTTACTTTGAAAAAAAAGCAAAGAGAAAGGGTTTTGTTTGCATATAAGTAATAATGTATGCAATGCCTGCGTATGAAATACAGGCAAAAAATGACCAACAATGGAAAGCAACAAGTATTCAAATTCCTCTGCCTGGCTTAGGGTGTTGGAAGACATTTAGGAGGAACAATGGACATGCTAGCCAGGGATCTGGTATCTTTTGTACAATGACAAGTTTCCATGAATGCTTGAAGATTAAAAGTATGTGGGGTAGGGTAGGAAGGAGGGAAATATATCTAGAATGAAGGGAAATTTTAGGTTGATTTTGTTTTAAATACAGGCTTTACATTTAGCCTTGTTAAGTACCTTACAATTGTGTTTAGTCCAACATTCTAGCCTATTAAGATCTTTCTGGGTCCATATGATCATCTATTGTGTTAGCTTTCTCTCCTAATGTATGATTTTCAAATTGTCACTTATGCCTTTATCCATCATTGATAAAAAATGATTAAATAGCACAAAACCAAGGACTGATCTCTAGAGGCCTTCTTGCATACAGACGTTGACTCATTAATAATTACTCAACGGGCTACAGTCCAGTCATCTGGCAAATTTTGAATCAGATTCACCATACTGCTCATCCATATCTCTCTATTTTGTCCAGAAGGATAATATGAGAGATTTTGTCAAATACTTGCTAACACCTGGGTAAGCTACAATATATCTACAGAATTCCCTAGTCAGCCAGTCTAATCACTTGCCAAGACATGTAATAAGTCAATCTCCTGGAACACCTTGCGCTTGTCGAAGTGATGATGGTTCTTTACTATTATTGCCTTCTTTTCTAGCCGTTCACTAATCACCCCTTTAATAACATACTTGAACATTTTTTAACAGGATTCAAATTCAAGCTGGCTAGCCCGCATTTTGTATACTCTCTTCCCATAACACTTCAAGATCCTTAAGTGGAAGAACTGTTTTTTGCCTTTTTTGTTTTCCCAAAACTTAGCATAGTGGTTGGCACATAGTAGGTGCTCAATAAATACTTGATGTCTGGAATTGACTTGGAGTCGGAATTCCAGGGGACACAATGGAATGAGAATATAAAAGAAAAAAAGGACTAAAGAAGCTAAAAAGGACTGAAGACGGATGACAGTAGTAGAGAAGAGGGTTTTTCATTTTGAGAAACTGCAATTATGAGTCACAGTGATTAGAAGAGCAAGAGGTACTAATTTGCTATACATGGGTCTGAGGAATTACCAGTTGGTTGGGACCTTTGTCAGGGACCTGTGATGATGGAAAGTGGTGGAGGTGGCACAGGTGTTCTGGCAATGGCAACAATGTGATTTTCAGGCAGGAGGTCAGGCTCTGATTTAGATACTGGAGAGCTCACATGCTTTGTAGTTATGTCCCAAGGTAATAGGAGATGGGACACAGCCAGAGAGTATCTCAAATGAGAAATATGTATTTAGTTTTGGTTCTGGTCTCATATCCAACTCACTGGTTCTTTTGGATCTTGACAGGCATGTCTGAGGTAACTTTTGGCTTTGTAAGAGAGGGTTGTTTCCTCAGTTCCTATTCTTCAGGCTCCAGATGTGGGGGGTGATAGTTTACATTAATATATAGCTCTTTAAAATTTGCAGACAAACAAAAACTTTTCTGTCTGACCACCCTATATGACACAGTGCAAAAATTACTGCCCTCATTACCAAGATAGGGAAACTAAAACTAGAGAGGTTACATAAGGAATGTACCTTCTAGATCTAAATCTATAATACTACGATTGTATGACTTGTTCTTGGCCACATAGCCAGCAAGTGTCCAAAGTGGGTTAAAACTTAGATCTGTGATGACCAAATCCAGTCCTCTAGATTTCCAGCTGACCCCCTATAACATGCTGATTTGTTTTGTACATTCTTTTTTGTTAGGTTACTGGGCAGCTAGGTAGTGCAGAGGATAGAATACCATCTCAGGAGTCAGGGGGATCTGAGTTCAAATCGAGCCTCAGACACTGGCTAGTTGTGTGATTCTGGGCAATTCACTTCACTCTCCTTCAGTTTCCTCATCTGTAAGATGAACTGGAGAAGCAAATGGCAAACCAGTCCCATATCTTTGCCAAGAAAATGCCAGATGGGGTCATGAAGAGTATGACACAACAGAAATGCCTGAACAACATTCACAGGGTCACCTTACTTTTTCATCCTCTTGAACCGCTACTGGTGTAGTTATCTTTCTGAAAATCCATTGGCTTATGATCATCATGAATTCTGAAAAGCAGGATAAGTATGTGTCCCATGAAATGATGTTTTGTGTCCATGGATGATGTGCTGATTATATCAAACTCCAGAACATTGTGGGGCCTTCTCAATGTGATCCAGAGTCAAAAGCAATTGAACTAGTAATTCACATACACAAAAAAATAGTTATGGAATGCATTTTGTTCAGTTCATAACAGGTCAGTCCATTGAGTTAGTAAATGGAGCTACAGGTGAACAACGAGAGAGGGCAAAATTAAATATGAACTAGATCACATATAGGAAGCTGTATAGGGTTTTTAAAGATTCCAGGCTGTGCCCTGTCACAAATGCCTTCTTTTTAACAATAATAGTCTCATGCTACATGAGTGATGCTACATGGCTATTAACCATGGAACACTACCTTCTCAGAAAAATCAGAATTTCAAGGCAACAAAAAGTCAATGGAAAGATGTATAGTGTGTAAAAGTTACAGTAGGTTATCAGTGATGAATTTTATGTACAGAGTTGTAGAAAAGATATTAGCAAGGACTAACATGACTAGAAAATGTGTGTGTGTATGGGGGGAGTGCCACTCAGTCATATGCTAAGAGTGAGGGATAATAGACAACCAGAGTGTTACATTAGTATCCTTGAAACATTAAATACACCAGAAAATCCCTCCATTTTACTGAATGGATCTTTTATGAAAAATAAGGACAAGAATTGCCCATGATGAATAGGTTATGATTTCTCTGGTGATGGTATATCCACATATTTTAACTGTATCTCATCAATATATTTCAGTAAAGTTTCTCTGGAAAATGTCTCTGTACTTCTATATCAGGGGTTCTTAACCTTTTTTTGTGTCATTAGACTTTGGCAATCTGATGAAGCCTAGGAGGCTCAGCAACCTGGGAGGCAGGTGCTAATGAGATCCACAGTCAAAAGCAATTAGACTGGTAATTCCTAATTTTATAGATGAGGAAATTGAGGTAGACATAGGTTAAATGACTTGTCCAGGGTCATATACCGGTAAGGGTCTGAGGCCAGATTTGAACTCAGGTCTTCATGATTCCAGGCCCAGTGTTCTATGCATTGCACCACCTAGTCAATACATTGAATTAAAATTATCAAATTTTTTTCAAGTCCATAGATCTCAGGGTAAAAATCCTTGCTCTACTTAAGAAGCCAAGAGAAATCTAACTGAATAATTTATTGATTATATTTGATTCTGCCATGATTATATAGAACAAAACACAGGGAATCTCTAATATGCATGCCATGGGCAACATATAGCATATTGTTTAGTAGTATGCCCCATATAGTTGCTTCTTAACTTAAATTTCCTTAATCAAAAGGGATCACTTTTGAGCTCTTCCCACAAAGTGAAAAGTCCTATGCCTTCAGTATTGGAAGTCATTGCTATGAACAAGCTACTTTTATTCACTAAAGTAATTTATAATAATAAAAGAATGGAATTAAGTCTTTTGGGCTTTCTTTTCTCTCCCGCTCCCCATACTCCCATTCGAAGCATGCTGGAAAGCATATGAATGATGAACATAGATAAGTATTAGGCATTTTCAAATGTTTGTCAGATTGAACTGAATCTTATCTCTAATCCAGGAGATGCACAGGAGGGCTATTTTTAAAGCACAGAATGACTTCAGTGACCCTTGTCTACTCCAAGCTGCCACTTACCCCTCCCTGACATATTAAGAGAGAGATAAGTAGTTTGGTACCCAGAGTAAGAAAGCTAGCCAACTCCTGGATAGGCATTACTACCATGGAGTGTGCATGTGGGGGTGTTGGAGGGATAGGATCAGTGTGGATCCATAGCAATTTATTTAGAGGAGTCTTCTTGGGAGGATGAATCCCTTGCCTTTTCTCTTTTCCTTGCTTTTCTTTAAAGCTTAGCCAATGTCATTAAGCCATTTCCCCTATAATGTGTCTCAAAAATGTAAATTAACAGTAAACCATCTCCTGAAAGACTTATTTTATCACATGCTAGGAAATTTCCATAAAAATATATGTTTTTGAAAAAGTTATTAATTTTGGATTCTTAAGAAGGTGGAATGAATTGCATTATTTTCATTACAAACAATCTATGTGGTATCCTGCAGGTGATGTTGACAACTAAGTAACATTTATTAAAATGAAAATATGGAAATGCTGCAGAGATTTTGCAACAAGGACTTCAGAAGTTAGAGACTGAAAAATTAATTCCCCAAATTTTCTGTTGAGTCTAATCAGACATCCATTATTATTTTAAAATAGTCATTTAAACTTATTAGATGCATAAAAAGATTTTAACCAGCTCAAATCTTCTTAGCTGACACAGAATTATGAAAATAAATAAGAGGAGTATTGAGTATCTTCAGTCTTCCTTATAGTTTATTTTAGGCAGTGTCTACATAGGCAAAAGTGAAGAGTAAGGCGATTGTTTAGGAAATATAAGCAATGTAGGACAGTACATTCAATTCATATCAAAACCCCACCTTTCCCACTAATTTTTACTTCTCATTTTTGGTTCAAACATGATTTGTCAGTGTAGGGACCTTCCTGTGTGGAAACTCACTTCATTAAAGCAGATTAGCAACTTATCTCTAAGTAGCCATTTTAGAAGGTTTTATTGTGCATTAAAACTCTAAATCTGACTCTTTACATCGACCTCCTACTCATTGTTGCCAGTTCTGACCTTTGGGGCTGAGAAGAGCAAATCCAATCGCTCTTCTATCTGATAGCTCTTTGACTATTTGACATAGCTATCATATTTAACTTAAGCTTTCTCTTTGCCAGGCTAAAGATCCTCAGTTTCTTCCATTAGTCTCCAGGCCTTTTACCACTGTGGTCTACCTCCAGATGCTCTCTTGCTTTTCAGTGTCATTAATAAGACTGTGCCCAGATCTAAAGAAAATATTCTTTTTCTGATGGAAGCAGGATGTAGCGTGTACAGCAAAATTCCAATCATCCTTGTTCTAGATGTTAGGTCTCTACTAATGCAGCCTAAGTTAATATTAGCTTTTATGGAAGCCAAATTACAATTTGAAAACATCCTAAATTTAAAATACACTAAAATCAATAAATTCAGAAACATCCCGTAAGTGCCTACTATGTGCCAGGCACTGTGATAAGTGACAAAACACAGAGATCTTTGGTAGATGGCATGTTTGCTGTCCACCATGCTTCTCCCATCTAATACATATGAAATTGATTTTCATCCTTTTTATCCTTTTTAAATTACATTTCTCCTAAATGAGCAAAGACACACAATGGAAAGTACAGAAATGACAATGGCAGGAGAGCTGAGTTGTGGTGGAAGATGAAATACTTAGAAAGGAACAGAAGAGATGAGGTTACAAAAGAAACAAAAGTTTGTGGAAGGCCTTGAGTGCAGAATTAAGTTGTCTGAACTTGACTTGATAGGGAGTGAAGAACCACTGTGGCATTTTGACAAGAAGAAAGATATGACTATACTGCTATAAAGACTTTCTTCTAATGAATGAATTCTTAATTCCTATCAGAAGGAGCTAACTCTTGGTTCACCAGAACACAGCTAAATAAACAATGCAGATATATGAAAGGTTGTGTGGTGTTATAGTTTTGAAGAGTTGAATCTCTCATAAATACTGTCTTGTCTGTGTATCCCTGAACTTTTTAGTGTTCCAGGCAACTAATGCTATAAATTGTAGAGGGACCAATCTTCATTGGTAAAGGATGTTATTCATCACGGTTTCACTATACTGATGAAATCACTATCCTGGTCCAAAAAAGACTTACTTTATATATCATATAAATATATATTATATATGTTAATATTGTATATATTAAAATATATTATACATAAAAACACAATTTATATATTATGTAAAGTATATGTGTGTATGCCTGTATGCATGCATGTATATATATATATATATATATATATATATATATATATATATATATATATATATCTATAAATGTGTCATGAATCCATCAGTGTAGGGAATTCTGGGTCAGCCTCTTCTCCTACCTTTTCAAATTAGCACCTTAACTGAAATATAATTACAATTTTAATCAATTGCCTGAGGAAGTGAAAAATTAATTGATTTTTGTCTAGGGTTATACGGCCAGTAGTTTTAAGAAGTTGTCCTTGAATCCAGGTCTTTCCATTTCCATTTCTCTTATCTGCCCCAGAATGCTTCCTTGTGACCCTTTCTACTTCAGTATTGTTCAGATTCATTTTCCACAGTGTCCATCACCTAGGCAATCTTACTCTCTATCTGCTACTGACTATGTATCCCCAATCTTTTCTACCTCCTCATGGGGAAAAAAAGCATAGCAGCACTATTACCTGGTCACCCCTCCTTTGTATGCGTTGCACTAAATGTATACTCTGAAGCTGAGATGCAACAAAATATGGATCAATTCTCTGCTGCTTGTGCTAATTTGGTCTAACAAGTTAACACCAAAAAAAATAGGTGCTTCATCAGCTACCATTATACCATTGGTTACAGCAAATGAAGAAGTTTTGAATGCTGTGGATAACTTTTAGCTTGATAGTGTACTTTGCAGGGGATGTACACATTGATAATGGGATTAACATATGCATTGTCAGAACTAGCTCAGTGTTTGGGAGGCTCTGAAAGAAAGTATGGGACAGAAGAGGTATTAGACTGACTACCATGCGGAAAGTCTACAGAGCCATTGAGCTGAGCTCATTGTAGCATGCCTGTGAAATGTAGACAATCTACCAGCGCCATGCCAGGAAACTGATTCATTTGTATTTGAATTGTCTTGGGAAGATTCTGAAGATCACCTGGCAGTATAATATACTAGACACTGAGGTCTTTTCTCCAACTAAACTGCCAAGCATTCAAACTATAACTCAGAGAGCTCAACTCCAATGAATTGGTCACACTGTTTGAATGCAAAATGTATGCTTGCCAAAAAGACTATTTTATGGAGAACTCACAGGTCAAATGTTCACATAGTAGTCAGAAGAAGTGATACAAAGACCTCTCAAGATCTCTCTTAACTTTGGAATTGATTATATGACATGGGAGACACTGGCACAGGACTGCTCAGCATGGCATGCCCATATCAGAGAAGATGCTGTGCTCTGTGAGTAACGCAGAATTGAAACAGCTCAAAAGAGATACGAGATGTGCAAATTTAGAGAATTCACCCCAATATTTACATAAACTATTTGTGTCTGACCTGTGGTAGAACATTCTGAACTCGTATTGGTCTGATTAACCAGAGTTGAACACATTGTAATGTGACTCTAGCATAGTGATGTCATTTTGATCCTCTTAGAGAATGAAGGACAACAACCTAACTTTACCCTATTTAAATGTAAGCTTCTTAAGTATAGGGATTGCCTCTTTCTAAATACACACACACATCTACCTACCTACCTATCTATCTATCTATCTATCTATTTATCTAATCTATCTTTCCATATACCTCTCTCTCTTTTTCTCTCCCTTTCTATCTCTGTCTCTCTATGAAAGGGCCTGACATATATAGTCAGTGCTTATTACACTGAAAAAAATCCATCCTATGTAAGTGTGTATGTATGTATGTATGCACGTATAAAATGCCCTATATCTGTGCATATATGTATATGACAGGATAGTGTGGAGGAAAAGATATGTCTGGACTCAGAGAATCTGGGTTTGAATCTTGATTCTGTCAATTAAACTACTTTGGGTGAGTTAATTAGTTTCTCTGGGCCTTAGTTTCCATACCAGAAAAAAAGAAGAAATGAGATTAGATTACTCTAAATTCTCTTCCAGGTAGAAATTAATCTATGCTTATCTATATAGCAGTATGTTATATGCTACTACTGAATCCCTTTAAAGTTTATATAATACAAATTAGTATGCAAACATTTTAGAATACAGAAATGTAAAGTCCTTCATACTCTGCTTCCAACTGTCTTTCCAGGCTAATTTCACAATACTCCCTCCCGGGTATCTATGTTCCAGTCAAACTGTTCTTCTTGGCCCCTGAACATCATATTCCATCTCTAATCTCCATGCTATTTTATTGACAGTTGTCTATACCTGGAACATGCTTTTTCCTTACCTCTCCTCTTAGAATCATCATATACTTTTAAGATTCAGCTCATGTCACTTTCTAAATGAAATCTTTTCTGATTTTCCCAGCTGTTTATACTCCCTCCTGTCCTCCAAATTGCTTTGTATATATTTTTATCCTCTTACCAACCTATACATTATTTCTTTTTTTCCCAGTAGTAGTAGAAAGTAAGCTTCTTGAGGTCAATATAGATCTGTTTCTTTATTTGATTGCTGAGGACTTAGTGAGTTTGGCACACAGCAGGTGCTTAATGATGTTTTAATTGAATTTCCAAGGTTTTAAATTTAGGAAAATATCAATGATCTTCTGGATATTGTAGAAGTTGAGTATTTCTATCAAAATAGTGAAAAACACAGAGGCATATTTTCAGTGCCCCAATTTAAGGATACTTTTTAAGCCTTGCATTTCATTAAATTGCATGGCTGGATAGGAGAGTCATGCTAAAATATTGTGATTAACACCAAGGAGGCTTAACAGACAATGCTATTATAGGTGAAAGACTGCTAATTGCACTCTTCCCAATAACTTATTGATTTTAATCAAATCTTCCTAAAGCAGAATGCCAGCAGCAAATGGATAACTAGATAGAGTGGAAACATAACAATGGTAGTAGTAATATGGGAGAAATTATTCATGTTTGATTTGTATAAAATTGAACAAATATTCTTGATCAGCATTTATACAAATATAGATTCGTCGGGAAGGTGCTATCTAAATTGCTTCTCTCTCCGTGTATTGAAAATTACCATAACTGTTAGCATTTTTAATTATTTTGATCTGCTGAAAATAGATTAAACTGAATGGGAAATTGGCTTATTAAGGCTTATATATTTGAGTTAATATGAAATTTTCTCAGCAAGTATGTCACCAGATTCTCTTAGTCTTAAAAACCATAGACTATCTCTAGTTTAAAAGGAGGATTTTAATTCTTTTAAAAATTTTAAAATTATTTTTATTTACTTTGTTAAATCTTTCCCAATTACATATGAAAAAATGTAGTGCTCACTTTATAAAAAAAATTGAGTTCCAAATTCTCCTTCTGTCCTGCCCCTCTCCCCTTACTTTAAGGAGGCAAATAATTTTATATTAGTTATACAGGTGAAGTTTATATATGATTATATATATATATATATATATATATATGTGAAGGTTATACATGTTTCCTCATCAACCATGTTGCAAAGGAAAACAGAAACAAAACAATAAAAATAAAGAAAATGAAAACAGCATGCTTTATTCTGTGTTTAGAATTTGTCAGTTCTCTCTCTGGAGGTGGCTAGTGTCTTTCATTATGGTTCCTTTGGAATTGCATTGCATCACTATCTTGATCAGAGTAGCTAAGTCATTCATAGTTGATCAATATACAATACTGTTACTATGTACAATGTTCTCCTGGTTCTGTTCGCTTCACTTTTTATTAGTTCATAGAAATCTGTCCAGGTTTTTCTGAAACGATCTTGGCTGTCATTCCTTATTGGTGTTGTTCAGTCATTTTAGTCATGTCTGACTCTTCATGATCCCATTTGGGGCTTTCTTGGCAAAGGTACTGGAGTGGTTTGCCATTTGCTTCTCTTGCTCATTTTATAGTTGAAGAAACTGAGGAAAATGGGGTTAAGTCACCTGCCAAGGGTCACACAGCTAGTGAGTGTCCAAGTCCAGATTTGAACTCCAAAAGATGAGTGTTTCTGACTCCAGGTCTAGCACTAAATCCACTATGCCCCCCAACTACCTCATAGTATTCCTTCACAATTATATACCCCAACTTGTTCCACCAATCCTCAATCGATGGGTACCCTTTCAATTCTGATTCTTTGCCATCATAAAAAGAGCTGCTATGAATATGCCCCCCCTCCCTTTTTTTAATCTCTTTGCCATATAGACCCAGGCGTGCTATTGCTGGGTCAAAGGGAATGAACAGTTTCATAGCCCTTTGGACTAGTAATGGTTGGACTGGTTCTCACCTTCACCAGGAGAGAATTAGTGTCCATATTTCCCCACCTGCCTGTTAGCCTATCTGATGTATCTGATGTATTTAGGGTCTGATGTATCTCAGAGTTGTTTTAATTTGAGTTTCCCTACTCGGTAGTGATTTAAAGCATTTTTTTCTTATGACAATTTATGGCTTTGATTTGTTCTTCTGAAAGTTGCCTGCTTATTATCTTTCGACCATTTATCAACTGGGGAATGGCTCTTGTTTTTATAACGTTGGCTCAGTCCCTTATATATTTGAGTAATAGGGTTTTATTGGAGAAACTTGCTGCAACAACTTTTCCCCAATGAGTTATTTTGTTATTGTATGAGGACAAAGGGTGGGTAGTAGTGTAGGGAGGATAGATATGAGGACAGGGTGTAGGGGAGTAACTAATTTTACTTGCACCCAGCTAATAAAAGCTTCTCTCCATACACTGAGGACTAAAAAATGCTCAAATGAGCAAGTGACTTGTCTGACAGACTGAACAGAGTTTTTGTAGGGAACAAAATCTTGCTAGAATAAATTTAACACTTAAAAAAATGGAGAACCCTTGAAATATATCTTGTGTTACAAGAGCTTTTTCTCAGCGTGAGATTCAATATAGTGTGAAACACTGAAGAGCTCACACTTTGTCCATTCTCTGATGATGAACATGAAGCACAATACAGGGCTTGAATTACAATCTCTCGGCAGTCCCCATGGTATCCCGCAGACTGTTTGTCTTGTGGGAATGCCTTCTTCATCAAAACGGTGACACTGAACTTAAAGGCAGATTTCAAATATGGGTATAACTGCCCTTTTTGATGGTTATTTAAGTGGTTTACCTTATAAATCAAGCACTACTATAAAGATTGCTGAAGATCCTCCCTGCTATATCTTCTGCCCTGAAACTAGATATTTTCATAGCTTAAAGAAAGTGAATATCTAAAGAGGGAAAATTGAAGTAGTTAGACTTATACCCTCTTAATGATGAAAAGGTGGATGATACATTTTAAGACCTTCTGCAGGTTGTCCTGATTTCACGAAAGAAAATGCAGACAGCATAGATGGGCAGTTTGATGGTTCTGGAGCATAGGATGATGATGGTGGTGGTGGTGATGATAGTTATCTATGTGGTATTTACTATGTTAAATACTTTATAAATATAATCTCATGGGATCCTCACTACATCTTTGAGAGGTAGGTGATGTTATCACCCCCATTTTACAAAAGATAAAACTGAGGCAGACATAAGTTAAGTGACTTGCTCAGAGTCACACAGCTAGTTTAGTGTCTCAGACTGAATTTGAATATGGGTCTTCCTGACTCTAAATGCATTGTTTTTTCATGAACTAGGCTACTTAGCTGCTGCAAGTTTACCTAGAGGGTACTCTTTCAAAAACAAGGTTGATGTCACATCAAATTCTGTGGATTTAGTTTATTAGTTTAAATTATTAAAAGTTGAATTTCATAGGCAAAGGATTATTTTGGGGACATGGTCTATAATATGTCTTATATAGAGAACTCCTGGGGTTTCTTATTCCTTTGGCCAATGTTGAATAATGCCTACTCAAAGAGGCAATGAGAAGTTAAGTTGCTTTCACGTGGTCATAGAGTCAGTTTATGGCAGAGACAGGATGTCAACCCTGATCTTTTTAACTTAGGGTCAATACTCTCCTCCATTAGATTGTATGTTCCCTCAGGGCTTGCTCCTTTTTGTATCCCCCAGTGCTTAGCTCTGTGCTTGGCATATAGCAGGCCCTTAGTAAATGTTTATTGACTGATTGTTTGGCTGTACTCTTCTGCTTCTGCACATGCTAGGATAGCATCTGGATAAAAATCTGACTAGATGAGAAATAAAGTGGTGAAAAGACAAGTCAGCCTCATGCTATTAAGATACCAGATGCCACAGAGGAAGTCATCTAGCCATTCTTTCCCATTCATTCTTCCTATCTTGTATGGTGCTTCAGGACTATGGCAAACTACAATCATTTATTTCAAAATAGCTTGATAATAGATAAAAGAGTAGTAATACACTGTTAGGATTTTTGAATAGGTGTCTGCAATGCTGTGGTATCCACTAGACATCAGTTTAGGAAATGTAGTTTTGGTTTTATACAATTAGAGAAATCATTGAATTCACTAAAAACACTTCGGTTCTTCCATTCGGAAGTATATTCATATTTTTCTTTAATTGAGAGCTGCAGAGAAATACTATATAAAGTTCCCTTTGAATATAGAACAAGCCATTCTTGTGTATTTGGTTATATCACAATCTCCTGACTCTCAAATTGACTAGTATAGAGCTTGGACGACAATACACTCACATATATATATATACATATATATATATATATGTATATATATGTGTGTGTGTATATATGTGAGTGTATGTATATATCTACATATATACGTATGTGCTAGTTTGATATTTAAGAATATAGTTAAAGCAAAGAAAACTAATGATAATGCTAGATGAAATTTATGCGTGATGTTTTAACATTTGTAAAGTGCTTTAAAGATGCCAAATCATTTGAAACACACCACAATCTTGGCAGGGAGGCACTACAGGTGTAATTAACCAAATTTAAAGATGAGAAAACAGAATCACAGAGGTGAAGCGATTTTGCCTATGATTACAAGGTTAAAATTAGAAGACCAAATTCTAAATTGCTGCCAAATTCTGCATAGCTCTTAGCTCCACCTCTGCTACCTAGTTCTGTTGCCTTGAGGTAGATTTTTGTGGGGCACATGGGGAATCTTAGTATTCTCACTTATAAAATAAAGCAGGGGTGAGGGGTGGGACTAGATAACTTTTATTCTGTGTTTTGTGGGGAGTAGACATTTTCTAAGGGTTTTTTTCTCCATGCTGTAACATTCTATGGTTCTATGAACGAACAGGGGAAATACAGTAAATATTTAACAGTATTGATGATGGAAACATAACCCATCTTCACCTTTGCTGTGTTATATTGACTTAGTTTAGAATTATAGGAAATGAGAGTTGAAAGGGATCATAGAGATCGGCTAGTCCAAATTCTAGATTTTACAGATAAAGAAACTGATATCTAGAGAAGTGAAATGTTCTGCCCAAGGTCACATATATAGATAGTGGCAGGGTCACAGGAGAATGTCAAGCCAGGACTCCTGATGCTCCGTCCACCTATCTTCATTTGATGTATATAACATTTTCTTAGAAGAAATATTAGATACCTAGGCATCAAAATTATTGGCAAACTCAGAGGAAATAATCAGTCAAACCACTTTACAGACAACTCAACTATTTAACTTTCTACACTGTTTAGGGAGCTTCTAAGATTACAAGTTGTTCATTGTGGAGTTCAAGCTTAAGCACGGGTGACATGAAACCCAATTAATGCTAACTTAAGTGGCCCCTTACAAAAATAAGCTTGCTGGGTACTGAGAGCTGACCCACAGCTCCTGCCTCCATCTCTATTGTTTGAAACATTCAACCCTGAAGGAGGAAGAGCTTCTCAAAAAAGAAGCCATGGATAGGGCCATGGTCAGGTTGGGGAGGGAGGGAGGATGGATTTGGAAAATCATATTGGGATATACGTTGTAACTGAACAGTTGAATGCTGAGTAAATAAGGAAGTTAAACAAATTCGATGATTCGTTATCAGCTTGAAAAATGTGGAGAAAAAAAGGCTCCCATTTAAAAGAACACTTTGGGGCTTTTCCTTCCCCAAGAAACATGCTTCATGTCATCTAGACACTAAGTAGATTTCTTTCACAAAAACTGTTACATTATCTGGGTAAACACGTCAATCAAACACTACAACTAGCAATTTACAGCAATGATGCTAGATTTAACACTGAGAGTGTGAGGTTCCAGGGGGAAATAGTGTTTGTATTTACCTCTTTGTTACTAGAACAATTTTATTTAAAAGGTTTTTTTCCCCTGAACTAGCATGAAAATTGGGTATTTATGCTATTTGTATCCAAAACAAATCTCTAGGACTTTGTGTCTTCACTTTGAAAGATTTTCTTTGTCAAATATAGAAATCTCAAAAAATCAATATTAATATATGACAATTTAGAGGGGGTATATCTAGGAGTAATACTTTTAACGTGACGATCCGTGTGGGAAAGTAGTGACATGGCATCTTACTCAGTTTGCTTATTATTACTTATTAATTTTTCTTAGTTTCAGGAGGTTTTCACAAACTTAATATTCTATTAAGGTAGCATCTGTTAGAGGAATTATCTTGGTTTTTTAAAGCAAATTTTAACTGATTACCATGAATCTACATAATTAGAATTAGGTCTAATTATGTAGTGTAAATACATGTAATATATTTATAACATATAATGACATAATTATGATTCACAATAATGTTGAAAAACTCCTCCTTAAAATTAGTAAGAAAAATCTGCTGTATAACTACTTCAATTTATTAGAAATTTTACAATATGTGTTTTCCACAGCTCCAGAGCTATAACTATATTTAGAAATTAAACATACATGACACATATACATATGCATAACACATTCATATACATATAGTTTATACCTAAAACAATTCTATTTTTCAATGTTCTTAAAATCTATAAACACTTCAATCTTGATTAAGAGGAACAGATTTTCCTGGAAAACTTTCAACCAACTGCTGAATTTCAACACATCATAAAGATTAGTGGGAATTGGAATGCAGCTTGGGATACCCATGGCATTCAGGACCAACTGCTAGTGTGAACTGTTTTTCAGTTTTTGTTTATAAAGACATCAGTTCAATACTTCTAAGCAGTAAAATTGTTGCAATGAACAATCTCCATGATTGTATATATAGAAACATATCTTTTAAATTTTTTGGAATTTCTAAAGAAAGTTCAATAAAAATCTTCAAGATTTGTTTTATTACAGAATTTCAGCATTGGACAGGATCCATTCAGCCTCTACTTGAAGAAGAATCATTTCTCTAATATCCACTCTCCACCCACACTCCCCAAAGGGTTCGTATAGTTTTTGTCTAAAGATTTCTGGTGAGGAGGAATCTACTAACTCACAAGGAAGCCCACTCTATTTTTGTATGGATCTAATTATTAGGAAGTCCTCCCCCAACTCATCCCTTAAATCATGTCTAAATTTGACTTTCTCTAACTTTCATCCATTTCTCTCTGTTTTGCTCTCTGGGGCCAAGCAGAACAAATTTAACTCCTCTTTCACATAACAGCCTTTCAAATATTTGAAGATGTTTATCACTGTCCTCTCAATGCTTTTATTTTCTAGGCCAAACATCCTCATTTTCTTCACCTGATCCTCATACAGCTTGCTTTTGGAGTTCTTTCCATTTACGGTCAGTTCCTATGAATCTTCTCCAGCTAACCAATTTCCTTCCTGAAATCCAATGTCCAGAAACAAGCATTGTTCCCCAGATGTCATCAGATGAGGGTACAGCAAAAATGGACTGGGCTATCACATGTCTCATTGTAGGCACAAGGCCTTATTATTTTTTTTTTTATAAATTTATTTGTTTTCAGTTTTCTACAATCATGTCCATAAATATTAGATTTTCTCCCTCTCCCTCCCCCTGTTTAACCCTTCCATTCCCCCTCTCTCCTCAAGATGGCATGCAATCTTATATAGATTATATACATATATTATTACTAAATACATTTTAACCTTAGTCATGTTGCATGGGAAAATTAAAATAAATGGGAGAAATCATGAGAAAAGCCAAACAAAACCAAAACTAAACACAAGAGAAAATAGTCTATTTCATTTTGCAATGCAATTTCATACTTCTTTCTCTGGATGTGGAAAGAATTTTGCCTCAATAGTCCATTGAGAATTTTTTAGGTGCTTGTGTTACTGTGGCTAAGTCTACCAGAAAAGTTCCTCTCTGGTTCTATTCCTTTCACTCAACATCATTTCATATAAGTCCTTGCAGGTCTCTCTGATGACTTCCTGTTCATCATTTTTTATAGCACAATAGAGAGCTGCTATAAATATTTTTGTACATGTGGGCCCCTTTCCCATTTTTATGATCTTTTTGCGACACAGTCCCAGAAATGATATGCATATTTTTGTAGCCCTGTGGGCATAGTTCCAAATTGCCCTCCAGAATGGTTAGATCAACTCACAGCTCCACCAACAATGAATTAGTGTTCCAACTCTCCCACATCTTCTTCAACATTTATCATCTTCCTGTTCTGTCATGTTAGCCAATCTGATAGGTGATATGGTACCTCAGAGTTGTTTTGATTTGCATCTCTCTAATCAATAGTGATTTAGAGCATTTTTCACATGACTCTACATAACTTTCATTTCTTTCTTCAAAAACTGCCTATTCATATCCTTTGACTGTGCATCAATTGGGGAATGACTCATATTATTGTACATTTGACTCAGTTCTCTATATATTTTAGAAATGAGGCCTTTATCACATATACTAGTTGGAAAAATTCTTTCCCAGTTTTTTGCTTCCCTCCTAACCTTGGTTGCATTGTGCAAAAAAGTATTATTATCATTTGTGCAAAAACTTTCCAATTTAATGTTATCAAAATTATCCATTTTGTACTTCATAATGTCATCTATCTTTTGTTTGGTCAAAAATTTCTTCATTCTCCACAAATCTGACAAATACACCATTCCTTACTCCCCTAATTTGTTTATAGTATCAATTTTTATACCTAGATCATGTGTCCACTTGGACTTTTTTCTTGTGTATGGTGTCAGGCATTGTTCTATGCCCCGTTTTCACCACAGTTTTATCCAGTTTTCTCAGCAGATTTTGTCAAACAGTAAGTTTTTATCTCAGAAGTTGGAGTCCTTGGGTTTATTAAACAGTAGATTGCTACATTCATTGACTACTGTCTCTTGGATACCAAATCTACTCCACTGGTCTACTCCTCTATTTCTTAGCCAGTACCCAGTGGTTTTGATGATAGCTGCTTTATAATACAATTTAAGATCTGATAGGGCTGGGGCCCCTTCCCTAGCATTTCTTTTCATTAGTTCCTTTGATATTCTGAACATTTGTTCTTCCAGATTAATTTTGATATATTTTTTCTAACTCTAGAAAATAATTATCTGGTAGTTTGATTGGTATGGCATTGAACAAATTAATTTAGGTAGAATTGTCATTTTTTTAAATATTAGCTTGGATCACCCATGAGCAACTGATATTTTTCCATTTACTTAGATCTGACTTTATTTGTGTGAAAAGTGTTTTGTAATTGTGTTCATATAGTCCCTGGGTTTGTTTTGGCAGGTAAACTCCCAGATATTTTATTGGGTCTACCATAGTTTTAAATGGGATTTCTCTTTCTATCTCTTGCTGCTGGGCTTTGTTATTAATATATAGAAATGCAAATGATTTATTTGGGTTTATTTTGTAAACTGCAACTTTACCAAAGTTGTTTATTATTTTAAGTAGTTTTTTTACTTGATTTTCTGGGATTCTCTAAGTATATCATCATATCATCTCCAAAGAATGATAACTTACTTTCTTGTTTGCCTATTCTACTTCATTCAATTTCTTTCTTTTCTCTTATTACTAAAGCTAACATTTCTGGTACCATACTGAATAACTGTGGTGATAATGGACATTCTTACTTCCCCCCCGATCTTATTGGAAAAACATCTAGCTTATCCACATTACATATAGTGCTTGCTGATAGTTTTAGATAGATACTGCTTATTATTTTATGGAAAGCTCCATTTATCCCTATACTCTCCAATGTTTTCAATAGGAATGGGTGTTGTATTTTGTCAAAAGCTTTTTTTGCATCTATTGAGATAATCATATGGTTTCTGTTAGTTTTGTTGTTGATATGGTCAAAAACACTCATAGTTTCCTAATACCAGCTTGCATTCCTGAATGCATTGACTATCTCTGCTTTTCTGCAATGGATTGTGAGGTTTTTATGCCCTAATACATGGTCAATTTTTGTATATGTGCCATGTACCACTGAGAAAAAGGTATATTCCTTTCTATCCCCTTTCAATTTTCTCCAGAGATCTATTATATCTACCTTATTCAGAGTTTTATTCACCTCCTTAACTTCTTTCTTGTTTATTCTGAGGTTAAATTTATCAAATTCAGAGAGGGGGAGGTTGAGATCCCCTTCTAATATCATTTTGCTGTCTATTTCTTCCTGTAACTCCCTTAACTTCTCCTCTAAGAATTTGGGTGCTGTACCATTTGGAGTATATATATTTAGTAATAAAGTTGCTTTGTTATCTATGGTGCCTTTTAGCAGGAT
The DNA here is from genome assembly GCA_028658325.1 of Potorous gilbertii. Taxonomy (NCBI): domain Eukaryota; kingdom Metazoa; phylum Chordata; class Mammalia; order Diprotodontia; family Potoroidae; genus Potorous; species Potorous gilbertii. The sequence goes on from CM053769.1 coordinate 372,124,899, forward strand.
ATAGTTTCCTTACTTATCGCTTTTGATTAGATCTATTCCTGCTTTTGCTTTGTCTGAGATTAGGATTGCTAGCCCTGCTTTTTTTATATCAGCTGAAGCATCATATATTCTGCTCCAACCTTTTACCTTTACCCTGTGTGTATCCCCCTGTTTCAACTGTGTTTCTTGCAAATAACATACTGTTGTACTATGGTTTTCCAAGGCCTTTCTTCAATACAAACATACATGACAACATCCTGCAGTCATAACTTGTATAGAGTAACTAGGACTTGAATACCAATTCCTAATGATAGCTCTGTCATCTTACAGTGTAATTTTATTCTTGTGCTATTTAGTTTTTGATGTGTGTATGTTTTGTCTCCTCAAGTACACTGTAAGCTCCTAGTCATCAGAGCCAATGTCTTATAATTATCTATCTCCAACAAGATACAGTAGATATTATATATGTAATAGACACTAAATGAATGTTGTCATAAAAGTAGATAAGGTTGTTTTTTTAAAGAAAATTCTCTACATAGGACCTGTCAAAAGATTATATAAGATAACAGGGTTTTTTTTTTTAAACAAATGAACTTGCAACTGGTGAATAGACATCACACTAACTATTAAGTCCTGAACAAACTTTTCTAGCTCACATCAAAAGCAACATGGTATAGTGAAAAGATACATTTTGGACCCATGGTTCCAGACTATTTCCACCACTTTATATGTGTGACCTTAGAAATTTCTTAACTTTCCTTGGTCTCCTTCCTGTCCTCTTGGACCTCTTCCTGGGTCTTCTTCTCTTCTCTTTCTATACTATTTCACTTGGTGATCTCATCAGCTCCCATGGGTTCAATTATCATCTTTATGTGGATTATTCTTCAATCCATTTATCAACTGTGAAAACTTTTTCATGGTTGACCTATATCTCCAACAGTCTGTTGGACATTTCAAATTGTAGGTACAATAGGCATTTTAAACTTACCATGTTCAAAACTGAAGTCATTATCTTTCCTTCCAAAGTCTTCCCTTTCTTACCTCCCCCATTACTGTTTAGAAAACCACCAACCTTCTAGACACCTAGATTTACAACCTTCTAGACACCTAGATTTACAACCTTCTAGATACCCAGATTCATAACCTAGGTATCGTATTTGACTTTTCACTTTCTCTCACCTTTCATACTTAGTCTTTTGCAAGGCTTATAAATTTTACCTTTGTAATATCTCTCATTTATAACCCATTTCCTCCTTTGCCATCTTCCTGGTACAGGCCCTTATCACTTCATGTCTAGACTATTGTAGTAACCCAATGGTTGGTTTCTCTACCATAAATTTCTCTCCCCACTTCAGTTCATCCTCTACTTGGTTGTCAAAGTAAGCTTCCTAAAATGTAGATCTAATCATATCGCTCTTCTCCTCTACCCATATTTAATAAACTCCAGTGGCTCCTTATTATCTCCAGAATAAAATATAAAATTCTCTCCAAGGTGTTCAAAACCATTCAAACACTGCCCTCCCTCCCACCTTTCCAGTATTCTTATATCTTATACCATTCTCCCTCCACCACGTGCTCTGTGATCTAATGGCACTTGTCTTCTTGGTGTTCCTCAAACTAGAAACTCCTCCTAACTCTTGGAACTTTCACTAGTTGCCTTCTAATACCTGGAATACTCACTTTTCTCATTCCTGCTCACTGGATTCCATGACTTTCTTGAAGTC
>CM053769.1:372127101-372175758 GCA_028658325.1 Potorous gilbertii
ATTGTTTGTTTTACCCTTATAGTCCCAGCACTTACAACAGTATTTAGCATATAGTAGGCACTTAATAAATGTTTATGACTTGCAATCAATTCCCCTATGACTTCACTCATTTTCTGTATAATTTTCCTTACTAAAACATCCCTCTTTGGCTATTTCTCTCTTATTTACCTACCCCCTTTAGAATTAAGCTCTTTGTGGGCAGTAACTCATTTGCACATCTTATCTCTGATGTTTAATATAATTCTTGATAAAAAAATAAGCACTTAAGAAATGCCACTTTACTTTTTAATTAATTAATTAATATATTCATTCACTTATTCATATATAAAAAGTGAAGATTGAATAGATGAGCTATAAAGTCCTTATAATTCTAATATTATCTATTTCTGTGATCTATAAATTGGGTAGTGTAGTGCCAATGCAATATTCACAGTGTCTATGGTGGCCATGAATACCCCTGAAAAATTCTGAATCGTGAAATACAATGGACCCTCCACATGGAAGACGAAACCAAAACATTTATTCAGGCACCTGAAAGTCAAATCCATCATAGTAACAAAAATCTATACACAATAATAATGTAGAGGACAATACCATCCCCAAGCTTCCCCCCTGCTAGGCTTTCCACAAACCACCTCCATTAAACAAATCACAAACAGACTTCCCTAAAACTAAATGCTCTTCTCACACTCACAGTGAGCTGCAGGCTTGCCTGCATCCTTCAGTTATGACTGCTCTCTCACTAATCTCCTCTCAGCTCTGCTCTAGCTCTGCTTCTTCCTGTTCTACCCATTCAGGAAACTCCTCTCACCACAGGTTCCATGTGACTCAAACTCATGTTACTCAAGCTTCCAGGTGATCAGGCAGGTCACATGGGCCTGTTCATGAATAAGAAAGATCTCCCCATTTAAATCACCATTACAGGCAATAATTAAAAACACACCATTTATTTGTTTCCTCTGAGAATATCAGTAGAACAAAGATATCAAGGTGACTCACAGAGAAAATTGTGTAGTAGGCAAAATTCTGAGGTCAATCTGTGCTTTTTTGAAACTCCCTCTTTCGCATCCATCTATCTCACTCATCTGCACCACTAGCCTTCGGGCCTTATGTTGACCCTGTGTGTGCTCTCCCATAATTCCACTATTCTTGGAACAGCTTTCGGGCACTAAGACTCTTTCGATCATCCTTTTCTGATCCTTTCCCCTTATCAAAATTCATCTCTTCTATGTCTTTCTGATACCTATATGGTTTTGCTAGTTGATAAGAATTTATCTAATAAAGGAATTCATGCTTAGGTAGTCATGGGTGATAATGGTTTCATGCATTGCCTCTACCAAATAATGTATTTACATTTTAACAAGGGCTTCAATATCTTAGATCAAAGAATGTGAGGCACTGTGGCATGCCAGGAGAGGAGATACTCCTGAGTAATATCTTTTGCCATTTATTAAATTGTACCATATAGACAGCAGCTTACTCTTTATTTAACATCAGACAGCTGGCTCATGGGTCATCTTGTCATCTTGCTATCTTTTTATCTGGATCAATACCCTCCTAATCAGACCTCCAGCATCCATGATCCCATCCCTGAGAAAGCTAATCCACTTAACTTTGGAATTCCTATTGTATTGAACTGTCATGATCGTGGACTTAGCATAGCCTTAGCCCACTTTATTTGAGAACCCCAAACCCCCAGACCATATTTCATACATCCCACTCAATCATCTACACATGGATGGTCACCATCAACCTGGTCCTGACATGCCTGCTCTTTTCACCTTGACTCTATTATGCATTTTTTCTTTGGGATGGATCAATTCACCAGCCCTATAACTCCCTAGAACAAAACATGCTTCCTTGGTTACTGCTTCCCTATGTCGTATTCTCTTATGGTAATGTGAGTTAGTTGAGATTAGGGGCCATCTCACATTTTCACATATGCATCTTCTGGGCTTAGCATAGTATGTGCCACATAAGAAGAGTTATGTGTATGTACACATACACCACACACATATTTATCCATCCATTTATCCATAGGTCCAATTCTACTCCTAGAAGAAATTAGCTCACTGAAATGAATTAGGACAAAGGAAAGACACACACAAAAAAAGATTTAATCTGAGCCAACTGATATGGAATTTGAGTTAGAATTCATTCCTCTATATTGCCCCAGTTACGAACTCACCTCTGTGCCTTGCTTACTTTATCTTGAGTAGAACAGGGCTGTGGTCTATGAATCTGTGATATACCTCAAAGAAAGGAATGAATTGGAGCTGCAGAAGTTGACTGATCCTTCTCCTTACTTGTCAGATCTGAAATTTGCAAAAAGAAAGACAAAATGAAACATTAAATGTCAACTTCAGTCACTCGCAATCATTTTCCTCTAAAAGACACCAAACATTTCTAAAAAATTTAAGAACTGCTAATGAATTCTTCCATCATGCCTTCCCAGTTTCCTCTAATAAACAATCAATTGCTAAACATTTTTAAAACACCTATTATGTGATTGTAGGTAGAGGACCCCAAATTCTCTACTCTATTATTGTGTATACAACATAGTGTGTTGGAATGAAAAAAACTCCAAGATGAACAAAGATCAAGTTTGGCAATGGACCAGCACCAAAATGCTTTCATATTTCCCATATTTTACCCTTCACTAAACTGAAAATATAATGGAAGAAAAGAGGGTCATATCTAAATATGGAATTCAGAATAACTTGATGGGAAAATGTGAAACTACTTTGTTATGATGGCACTGAAACTTCTTCTTTGGCATTTGAATTAAGCTGCTGGTCCCCCTAATTGCTATTCCTGTGCTGGCAGGGTCATGGACTTACATATCTACTGCACAAGGTCTTTTTCATCTCTAATGCATATCAAATAATTTGGACCATTTCTGTGCTTGATGAAATGAGTTTTTTGACAGAAACAGGGAAGTCTAAGCATTAGTCATCACTTACTGCTAATCACAGAGGATTAGTTATTTGTTTGTTATTATGAAACATTCACATAGCATGTCTCTGGTATAAATGCTTTGCATCTCAGGAAGAAAGGTTATAGATAGAGCTTACAGTGTATAGGACCTTAAATGATCTTAGATGTCTTATTCTGTATGGGTCTGTTAACACTTTTATAGACACCCTCTGCCATTCCCATTTTAAAAATGAACTATTGCCCAAAAGTTAACAGCTTGTCAAAGTCAACTTTGTGTGAATAGACCTTGGAAATCCTGTTCCCAGTCTCAGTCTAAATTCTTTCAGCCAGGTTATTAAGGGAAAGATGTTCAGATAACCCACATCACTGTTGTTACATGTGCATGTTATATCTACAGTGAATGGAAAGGGTGTTAGATTGAACAAATTATCATCCATAAAAATGTGTGGGAAAAGACTCATTTTAGGTTTATATGTTGGACAAGTGGTGAAAAGATCAGCATTGGAAACTAGGTAATTATTGGGTCCCTACACACAGTGGAAACTGTCCCTCAAAGAACAAGGATCTAGTTTCTTGCTAGCAATGAATCATAGAATTTTAGAATTGAAAGAGACCTTAGAGATCATTTAGTCCAGTGCTACCAAGCCAAGTCAATACAAAATTGGCTTAATTCCTTACAAAGGGGACTTCCAAAGAGTTAGTGAAGAAGCTCTTGGTAGCTCAGGAGCTTAGGAATTAGGGAGAAAGAGGCATAAGGAAGAGATTTCATCACAAAGCAGCCAGAACAAGAAGCAATCTGTATCTATCTATGTATCTGTCTGTTTGTCTTATCTATCAATCTATCCATTTTTTTGGGACACAGTCCTTACTCAATTCTGCAAAGGAAACCTTTACTAAAGAACTGACTTTTCCTATACTAAGTAAAGTGTTGGGAGAGATTGGCCAAGGACCCTACTGGGGACCTAGGGAGTTAATGTTTATTAAGTACCTACTATGTGCCTGGTTCTGTGCTAAGTTCTTTTCAAATGATACCTAATTTGATCTTCAAACAGCTCTGAGAGGTAGGAGCTATTCTTATCCCCATTTTATAATTGAGAAAATGGATTTGCCCAGGCCCATCAAGATACTAATTATTTGAAGCACATATGAACTCAAGTCTTCTTGAATCTAGGCTCAAAATTTTATCAAATTCACTACCTACTAACACTGTTTCCCTTAGCGTGGAAAGGGTTAATTCTTCAAAGTGTCCGTTGTAGTGCCAAGACCATGTTATATTAAATTTATAACTTTTAGAAAGGACCTTTGGATGTAAAAGTTTTGTGGACCAATGTGGACCATAAATGATTTACCCCCAATCTGTATCTGTCTGCAGAGAGGTGTTTGAGAAACATTAATCTGGTCCAAACTAATTTTATAGATGAGAAAAATGAGCCTTCGGTAAGATAGGTTACGTGCCCAAAGACATGGAACTAACTAGTGATGTCTTAAAATAGGAAAGATCCATTTGAAGCTTTAAAAGAGCAAAGGCTGGCCCTGGCCAACTCAGCCTTCAGTAGCTCTGCTGGCAAGAAATTGTAATCTCCAGTGTTGTACTGTGGAGTTATGGAGTGCAGGGAAGATCAGCAACAACAAACTGGAAAGCTCAGCCAGGGATCTAGAAGGGGGGAAGTTGGGTTGTGAGCATTTTCTTCAAATTAATAATCTGGCAGCTCATTTTTGAACAAACTGTAATTTGTATGTGGCACCTTCTGTTAAATCTGTGAGCACCAAGCAACTCTCATTTCACATTGGCTTCCTAGCTAGAAAGGCTGGCATTGCTCCAGACTCTCACCCGGGCTAATATGGGCCGTAATCAAGTTTGCTGTTTAGCTGAAACTATTAGAGAAATTCATAATAAAACACAGGTGACATTATAATATGATCCCTATTAAAACCAAACCAAACAATAGAAAATCCAATCTTCTATTCCAGAGATGTATTCAAAACACCAAATCTCTAATGTTATTGCTATAAAAGAAACCTTTCTCTTCTGAAGAATGGTCTTGTGCAGGTGTTCATAATTTTTGTGTATGTCCTGAGTCACTTTGGCTGTCTGATGGAGTCCTTTAGAGAATGATGTTTATAAATGCATAAAATAAATAGAATTACAATGGAAATTAATTGTATCGAAACAGAATATCAATATACCTTTCCCATCCAAGTTCACAGATGCCCTGTAAAGTATTTTCATAGACCCTGTGGATTCCAGGCTACCAATCCCTGGTTGAGTGGAAACCACAAAGGGCTAGAAAAAGGAGCCCTGGGCTTTATTCCTAGTTTGTGTCCACCTAGAAGGGTGATCTCAGTTAGGTCCTTTGGTCTCTCAGTACTTTAGCTTTCATCTATGAAATATGAATTATAAGAATGGAGAGGTCAAATGAAGCAGTGAAAATTAAATTTATTTGAAAAGTTAAAAGTACTATACACAAGTAAATTGCCATTGCCATCATTTTTGTAATTATCAAAATCTTCTTATCACGATTTCTGTTTTGCTGAGCTGGGGTATATGGAAGCTCACAATGGTGTGTATCTAGAAGGGACAAGTTGATGCTTAGAAGAGCCAGTCTTCCAAAACCAAGTTTTTTAGTCCTTGGAAGATGAGATAGGATAACAACCCCCAAAAAATGTTCCCATTTTTATGGTGGCTTTAGGCATATAAAAATAACCTTTCTTAATATCAAATTTATGAGTATACATCAAAAGATAATTTTCCCTGGATGCTTGCTTTCATTGGGGCCAGTCATACCAAATATAATAAACTGATTATGATGGAAAAATAAGATCCAAACCAAATAAATGTACATGTACCTGCAGGCATTCCAACAGGATTTTTTTTTAACTCAGAAAGTAATTATGCCATTATCTATTACTGTACCTAGTGAGCTGTGAAGAGACAGTGGAATTCATGTCTAGTATGACTGACTCATTTTTTCCCCTGCTAAGAACTAATATGTCAGAAAAGTGTCCAAGAAAAGAGACATTCCAAATATTGAGATTTATAGCTGTTATGGACACATAATAGAAATGTGGGAACAGATATATTGATAATAAGTAAAAATCTGCAATGACTGTCACTTTTGTGCTCACATCCTTAGAAATTATCCTAATGGATATGAATGTACTTAACAGATGCGTTGTACTTGAGCAATGTTTAATATCCTTTGGATACTAACAGAAGTTTGTGCAGAAAGTTTCAAGGAGGCAGCAACACTTTCATCAGCCTCAAAAAGGTCTTTGGCCACAGTAAAAGAGAAGAAAAACAAATTAGGCCACAAGATGGAAAGTAGGTTGCTCTTACTTCATTGTTTTGCAGAGTTCACCTCTGTTTCCTCCTCATGGCCATTAAATACAGGCCCAAAGAAGGAAAACTAGAATAGTGAACAACCAGAATACCAGATGATAGGATAGAAACTAAAGAAATCATGGGAGTTTAACCTGGAAAAGCAGGGAATAGAGGACTATCTTCAAGTGTTTGGAGAGCATTTATAAGGAATAGGGACTAGATTTCTTTTTTTGGGGGGGGGGTCCTAAAGGATTAGTAAATCAATTAATAATCATTTATTAAATACTAGATTATTAAAAATAATCTAGATACTGTTCTAGATGTTCTCAGAAAGGACAAAGATGAAACAGTTTCTATTTTCAAGGAACTCACATTTTATTAGAGGAGACAAGTACATTAATATACACAAAGTAATTATATATATATATATATATATGCAGGTTATATAACACACACAAACATATATATATATATATATATATATATATATATACACATATACACACACACACACACACACACATATATATATATATATATATATATATATATATATACATATAAGTTTAATAAAATTAAACAAGGTAATTTGGGGGAAAAAGCACTTGCAGCTGTAGGAATTGGAAAGGTCTCATGAAAAAGATGGTGCTTCAGCAGAATTTTGAAGAAACCCAGGATTCTGAGAGGCAGAGATGAATGGGGAGTACATCCCAATCAGGGTAGACAGCCTGTGTACAAAAGTGTGGATGGGGTAGTGAGGAATGTATGTGAGGAATAGTACAAAGACCAGATTGACTAGATGGTGTGAAGGGGAGTAATATGTAATAAAGCTAGAAGTTGTAATTGTTATAGTTGTAATTAGGTTGTGAAGAGCTTTAAAAGCCAAACAGACGAGTCTGTATTTGATTTAAGAGGTAAAAGGGATTAGCAGAGTTTATTGAGCACCAAGCAGAAATTAAAGCAAAGCAGGTTTCATCCTGATATGTTAATAATCCATTGGTTCCAAGAATTTTATTTCTTCCAAGTTGATTAAGGACTTTTGTGGACCAGATTTATGCTTTTGGTTGATTGATTCAGTAGAGGTGTCTTGGAATTGTTTTAAACATTTTACTGGACCAATTCTACAACTCAAAGAAGTGTTCTCACCTGATATCAATGTGAAACACTTTTCTTGCCTGTGCACATCAATTAATATTATTTGATGTTTTTGGTAAGACTCTATTTGACTTTAAAGTCATTTTTGTATCTACTCCAGAATTATGAAAACCAGATTTAGTCCTGGGAACAACCAGAGCAGGCTTAAAATCTCTCTGAAAGATGCTATATTTTATGCCTACTGTTTCTGACATTATTGTGTTGGTAATAAACAACTTTCTATGTGAGTATCAAATATTTAAGCATTCTTGCTCTGCTTGAATTGCTTTTTATATCTGAAGTATATGATTGAACCATAAACACAGAACTATGTTAGAGTTTGGTTGGATCAGTAAAGGTGGTGTAGAAGCTAGAGTACTTTTGGGTAGCTTGCTCAGTGATCACTGGATCTATGTGTCAGTTGTTCTTCATTCCCTTAAGACTTCTTTGTTGTTGGATAAATATGTTCTTTTCTTATAAATGTTTATTGATTTTTGATTAATATAAGCTATGTGGATGCTGTCACATAAACCATATGACATGTAGTTGGCCAGTTTTTGGAGGTATCATTGATGTTCTCATCATATGGTAGTGGATATGTGATGCCTTCTGTTAAGAAAGATGGGATCAGGCTTGCTTCCATCAGAGAGGGATTTGGTAAAGTGCTTTGCTAAATATTTATTCACCAATGTGAAGTGGCTGAGTCAATAATCATGGATATCCTTTGAGCTTGCTCCTTTCCAGTTTTGCAAAGAAGCTCAAGTTTTAGTTATCTCCCTTGAAATAATTCTTCTAGCTTTCATTACATGAATCATATGCAAGCTTCTGTTTTACATTTCATCTAACTTGTACTTTTGTTGCATAACATCTCTTAGACCACTAGACTTTTCCTCGTCTTCTTTAAATCTCTACAGCATAGTTTTTGAATGATGTTGGCATGTTTATTTTATTCTTTAGACTGCATTGACTCCTATTAATTTAACTTTTTTGGTTTTTCACTTTCAAATGCTGAATAAAGGTATGAAATTTTTTTTTTATTTTCCACATTTCATTTTCATGTTCCTTTTATGTTGATTTTACTTGAGCAATAAGGCTGTCTAGTTTTCTTCTAAATATCATGGCCAGATATTGAAATAAACTTCCAATATCTGACTTAAGTAGTTTTGTAAACCATTTCTGCCATGTTTGATACTTGTCCTTGGGCTGTTTGTAGACAATTCTGCTTTTTCTTCCTTTGGATCTTACCATGACAACAACCTCAGTATATAACATTTTGTGCAGGTATCTAAATGTTTTTACATTTCTTGTCAAATATTATGGGAGAATACACTTTTCCACGAGGATTTTAACAGAGAGCAGCTTTTAAAAATTTAGTTAATTGGTTTACTAATTGTATTTGTAATGTCAGATTAATAAAGGGATTTTTAAGCTTCCAATCTAAGTATACCCATCTCCATTTAAAATTATTTGGGAATGTTGGAATTATTTTTTAATCACTCATTATTCAGTAGTTTGTAATTCTAGAGTTTGCATTAAGTTCAGATTCTTACATGGTTTTTGGTTTTTCAGCTTTCCCAACATAGTTTTAAGTAATTCAACTTATGCTCTTATTTCAGAAATTTGTTTGTTTTTAATTCCCCGGTATTGATTTTCAAGGTGTTATTTTGTAACTTGGAGATGAGGATATTGACATCAGTAATAACAGTGACACCAACAGTGTGAAATTCTTGCCCCAAACTGGTAAACATTATTCACTAGTTTCAATTTTATGATAATATGCTAATGATGCATAACAAAAATAATTAATATTTTAAATCCATTTCACATCTTTTTGTTTTATATGGTTTAGTGGTTAGTGCCATGTGCACTGAAGCAGTTCTAGAAGATTGGTATTTTCTATTTGTTCTAATGTGTTTTGCCTTCTTGTGTTTACCAGAACACAGACGAACATTATTTACAACACTGCCTTTCAAGCTGATCATCATGATACTTTCAAATAGGGCCGGCCTATAATCCTATGTTGCCATGTCTATTTTTATGATTGAGCAAGGAAATGCCTTTTTTTGCTTATACTTCTATCCCAGTGCTCAACATGGCACTTGGTGAGTACTCAAGAAAAGTGTGTTCATTCTCTCCCTCTGTCTCTCTGTCTCTCTTTTTCTCTCAACAGTAAGTACCCAAATACCCAAACAGACACAGGGGCCCTACTATCACAGGTTCTTATATCTGCATCCATAAAAGGAAAGGCAGCTTTTGAGGGATTAACAATCATTTTAATCAACCACATGTATCAATCTTTTAGTCAAGCACATATATCATTCACCTAGTTCAGGGGAGTCAACATCCTGAACCTCAAAGTAATCAACAGACACGGCTTCCTCTGACTGACCATAATTCAACAGACAGACAGTTGACTGACCATAATTACCAGAGAGGGAAGCACAACATCTGGGTTCTTAAATCTGGGGGACTCCTCAGTGGCTTCCCAGAGTCCTCATCTGGCCAAACAAACACTTCCAGTCAGTAAGCCCAAAGTAAAATCTCCCCCTCAAAGTAGTTATACCTTCTTTTTTAGAGCCAGAGGCAGTCCCACTCATGAGAACCAGTGACTCATTAACAAAAACTGTGGGTAGTCCTATAAATCTTCCCCAATCAAACTCCCTTAATGGGCAGGACCATTAATGGGTGGGGAAGATCTTTAATCACATTAATAATACAAATACATATACTGTTTCTAGCTAAAGAAACTCTTGTTTCTGTACTTTATTCCTACTAAAGACTCAAGGTTGATAAAGGCAAGATTCAATCAGGCACTTGATTATACTAAAACAAAAAACTGCATAAGATCTTATTGTGATTGCCATCACAATCTCCTATCTACGGAGTAGTTTCATTACATTGGTCAAGGTGCTAACCCAATTGGTGATATCTGGCTCAGTGTTTCAGGGTTCCTGCCATACTTTCTATGTCTTAGGACATAGAGTCCTACTGTATTTTACCTTGGCTATCATTACTTTTCCTTGCCATTATTTCTTTCCCCAGTCACGTAGGGACGTAGACATTAAGCAAGTAGAGATAGATATGAATGTCCTTGGGGTCTTTAAGAACTACACCCTAAAAATGATCAATGTTATTAACTGCCATTTGCTGAATTTATATAACTTTGGGTTGGATGGGTTGTTTTTGATCATCAGGCCCTCAGTCTGTGGGGAACCTGAATCCTCTCTGAATTTTGGGACTATTTAAGAAAATTGTTGAACAGACTGCTTAGGACTTTTTATATGGTATTCAGGAATCCATTGTCTCCTGGCCTTCTGAAGATTTTGCTGAGAATTTTTAGTTCAAAGAACTGGGGGGAGGTAAATTAAAGGAAACTCTTGAGCATCTTCTAGATGCCAGTGGGTTTTCTAGAATTTGGATATGAACATGTACCAAATGCATCTTGAGTTGGTCTGGTGAGGATGAGGAGCTGAGGAAGCAGTCTCCACTCTGAGTCTAGAACTGTGACCTGCAATTACTTTTCTTTCAAGGAATTCTCGTGATGACTAGGTAAGTAACTCAGCCAGAGCAGGCCAAGACTGTAGACAGTGGGCAACTTCCCTGTCCTAGAAGTAATGGCAGCACATGTACTGGGCTAGACAAGACTGAGACTGGATTCCCTCTTCTGTTTTGTATTTCTTTCCATGAACATGCATGAGAGAACAGTGATCTAGAGACAGGTATTTCTCATCTTGGAGGTAGGGCTCAGTCTTAGATCAGGGGGAGCAGTAGTAGCCTTAGGTGCTGGCAAAAAAGGACAGTGGAATTATTTACAATGGTATTGGGTCTGGCACAAGTGCCCAAGTCCCTTCAAGGGGTTTATCAAGCCCATGAGGTAGGCAAAGCAGTTTCATTGCACCCCAATATGGAGTCAGAGGTATAATTTAGGCTCAGTACACAGGGTCATTCAAGTGGTGTAGCAGATAGAATGCCAGACTTGAAGTGAGGCAGTCATTTGTGTGACCCTGGGCAAGTCACTTAATCTCTGTCTACTGCAGTTTCTTCATTTGTAAAATAAGAATAACAATAGCATCTACCTCTCAAGATTATTTTATCAATTGATATATATATATATATATGTATATATGTATATATATGTATAATGCTTAACACAGTGCCTGACACATGGATATACATAAATGTTGCCTATTATTAGGGGAAACACACAGGCTTGAATGGGGAGGGCAATTGAGGCAGGTTTACTGTAGTTTTTTGTTTTCTGTAATCTGAAATTGATAGGCCATATTGCCACCAGTGTATTACCTGACAGTCATCCTCACAAGTGACTTCTATCCAAGGAACAAGGAGAGAAATTGATGGGAGTTCCCTCACTTACTAATGATACAGGAGATATAAAAACAATCTTTAAAAATCTACCCAGCTTCCATGGAAGAAGGGAGTGTTCCTACAACAGAGGTCTCCAAGGGAGTATAAATATTGTATCCCTATCCTTTTCACCTACTATGGGAAATAGAGGTCCTGGCTGGTGTGCTAGGGGAACAATGAGTAGTAGGTTATTGAGGGCAAATATCAATATTCACTCAAAGTCCAGCCCATTCATTTTCCGCATTGACTTTGTTCCACCACTACCAGGCTATTATTTTGATCCAATTCTGATTAATGCCAAAAGATGTGGGCCAGCCCTAAGGCTGGTTTGATAGTTTACCTTTGAGAGTAGAATGAATTGAGAAACTCAGGGCAAACACAGAAGGGGAAATAGAGGGTGTCCCAAAAGTCTTAATGCAGTTTAAAGCCTTTAAAGATGCACTAAAACTTTTGGGACACCTAGTATAGTCAACATTTATTTATTCAACATACAACAATTATTCATTTTATGTAGATTTCCTGACTTCAAATTTGCTGTGAATTGTGCTAGACGAAAACATGAATCAAACTCTTGCTGCTGGTTGAGTTTTGTGTCCTGAGCTTTTTTGTTTTTTTAAGTGATGATTAAGGTCAAACTGTTTACTTAGGATATATGAAAATGTTATTAATTTTAGTAATTATTATTTATTATTAGTAGTGATAGTATTCTTAAAACTATTATCCTTACATGCGTAGCTGGAAAAAAGTTGAGGTTGAGTTACGTATGAAGTGCTTTAAAAAAAATTGTTAAAAGGAGAAATTATCCCATGAAAATGGGTTGTAAAGGGAAGAAGTAATATAGAGGAAGCAGGTGGGCATGGAAGGCTAGTAATACTGGAATCTAATTCTCATCTGGGTTGAAGAGGCAACAAAGTATGTATATGAAGAGGTTTAGAAGTCTTTTAAACTTCTAGAGAGGAGAGAAAACTGGGAGATGGGGTAAGGAGAGACTTTTAGAAGGGTATATACATTAAGATGATAAAGATGAGGTGGATAGATAAAGAAGGGTCTTTTAGAGGGGTGGCCAAATTAAGGAATAAGGAGGTAAGGGGGAAGATAAAGTAACCAGAAGAGAGTGAAAAGAGTGGCCGATAAGGAAAATAGTGAGTAAGAATAAGACAGGGAGAAATTTACAAATAGTAATTATAATGTTGATTGTGAATTAGAAAAAAAAGTCAAGAATATCAAAGAAAACCATAAAAGAAAATAGGAAGGAAGGTTTAGCAATATGAGATCTTAAACTATATTACAAGGCAATAATTATCAAAAATATCTGGTACTAAGAAACAGAAACGTAGATCAATGCAATAGAAGAGACACAATTTATAGCAGCAAATTAACATAATAATCTTGTATTTGACAAGTATAAAGACTTAAGATTTTTTGGATAAGAATTCATTAATCTGGTAAAAATTGTTGAGAAAACTGCGAAACAGTATGGCAGAAATGGGCATAGAACAATATCTTACATCTTTTACCAAAGTAAGGTAAAAATGGATACATGACATAGATATAAAGAGATTTTACAAGAAAATTAGAACATGGAATATATTACTTAGACTTCTGGATAATCAAAAAATTTATGAAAACAAGAGATAGAGAGCAAGGTTAGGCATAAAAGAGGTAACTTTGATTATATTAAGTTTTTATAGAAATAAAATAAATGTAGCTAAGATCAGAAAGAAAGCAGAAAATTGAGAAAAAATTTCTATAGATAATTTATCAGATAAAGGTCTCATATCTCAAATAAATAAAGAACTTTTTCAAGTCTATGAGAATATGAGTCATTCCCCAATTGATAAATGATCAAAGGAAATGAACAGGCCATTTGCTGATGAAATCAAAACAATTTGTAGTCATATGAAAAAATGCTCTTAATCATAATTGATTGGAGAAATGCAAATTAAAGCAATCTTGAGATATCATTTTACACCTACCAGATTGTCTAAAATGATAAAAGGGGAAAGTGAAAAATTTTGGAGGGGATATGGAAAAATTGGGACACTAATTCATTGTTGGTAGAATTGTGAGCATATCCAACCATTTTGGAAAGCAATCTGGAATTATGCCCCAAGAGTTATTAAACTGCCTATAGCCTTTGACCTAGCAATACCACTAATTGGTCTGTTTCTGAAGATAATTAGGGGAAAGGAACCCATATGTACTAAAATGTCTATAGCAACTCTTTCTGTGATAGCAAAGAACTGGGAATTTCAGGGATGCCCATCAATTACGGAATGACTAAACAAATAGTGGTATGTGATTGTGATGGAATACTACTGTGCTACAAGAAATGATGAACTCAATGATTACAGAAAACATGGAAAGACTTGCATGAAATAATGAAAAGTGAAATGAGCAGAATCAAGAGAACATTGTATGCAGTAACAATACTATTGTTTTAAGAACAAGTCTGAGCAAATAAGTTATTTTGTCTATTATAAATACTCAAATTAAGTATAAAGGACATATGAAGAAAGATGCTATCTGCATTCAGAGAAAGAACTGATAAATAGAAGTATGTATAGAATAATTTTACATATATATATATATATCTATTTGTGTCTAATGATAGCCATCTCTAATGTGGAGAGTGGAGGGAAGAAAAAAATACATTTACCTGATAATTTTGTTGTATATTTGAAAGAATAGCAAGTTGTACACAATAGATTTGCAATTTCATATACAATCATCTTTTTTTTATTATACTATGTTATAGAAATGCTTATTTTATTCCATAAATAAAAAAATAACATTTTGTAGCCAAAAATATTTTTTGTATCTCTGACCAGAGGAGTCAAACACTAGGAAGGGCTTTATACTGCCAGTAACATTCCTGAATGCTATATGAACCAGATTAAAATGCAATTGGGAAATATTTAACAAAATAAGTCAAAAAGAACAAAACATGGATAATACATTTTAAAACTAATATGCTACCCACAAGAATACTTATGTATAGCTTAGTGGCTCCCATTTCTATTTTCGTTAGACAGCACTATCTTAGGGCAGCTAGGGGCAGGGTATATAGTGCCAGGTCTGGGGTCAAGAAGACTCATCTTTCTAATCTGGCCTTAGATACTTACTAGATGTGCGATCCTGGGCAAATTACTTAACATTGTTTGCCTTAGTTTCCTCTTCTGTACAACACACTGGAGAAGGAAATTTTTGCCAAGAAACCCCAAAATGGAGTCAAAAAGAGTTGGACACGACTGAAAAAGACTGAACAACAAGGATAACAGCAACTACTGCCTTAGACTAATGAAGTCACAAGCATGATTTCACTAACTTTTAGGGGGAAAAAGCTATTCTAGTCAGCATAGGAATAGATTTTACTGCCATAAAACCATGATTTACTGGACTACTGAATGATTTTTTTGACATGTGTGTATGTTTTGTGTGTGTATGTATGTTGTGTGTATGTGTTTCTTGGAGTTACCCAAAGGCATTTGCACACATCTAGGATAAATTAGATGAAGGACTTGGAACATTCTGATTCCAAGGCCAGTCTTCTATCCACTATACCATCCTGCCTTTTAAATTTGTGCTTTGGTTCCTGAAAAATAATGGTGTTAAAAAAAGGAATTTTGTTTTAAGGAGACTAGGGTTTGGAGAGCACTTTGCAACTTTCCAAGTACACTCTATATCACTTTTTTCCTCTTATTAACTTCTGGTCCCAGCCCATTGTCCATCTTCAGTGTCTGATTCAAGGGTGATTAACCAGCTCAACAGACTATCTGTTAAGCTGCATATTATAGTATGGACAAAGTACTTTCACAGATCATAGATTTACATCCAGAGGGTCCCTCACCAGTCAATTAGTCCAAGTCCTTCATTTTATATATGACCTAATTGAGGTCCAGAGAGGTTGAGTCTTCCCCAAAGTCATTCAATGATTAAGCAATAGAAGTACAATTCAAACTCATGTCCTCTGACCTCAAATTCTATTTTCTTTCTATAGTGCCACATTGCCTTGGTTTTTCTCATGTGAATTGTTAGGTTAAACTCCCATGACTGAGTATAAATCTCATTTAGAAGACTGCAGTAATTAGCATAATGCTATCCATAAATAGGAGTTTTTGGGAGATCTCATCGACTAGAGATAATTTTTCCTATTAGGTCCAGTTATTCAGGCAACAAATATTTATTAAGTGCCTACTATGTTCGAGGCACTTTGCTGAACACCAAGGATAGGATGCAAATAAAGAGAACAGGAGACAGAGTTGGGATGGGAGAAAATTCTAGGTATGTGTGCCAGTCACTGAAAATGGCCTGCTTTAGGATGTCATTTTGAGCAAAGAAGTAAAGAAAGCCAATGTCATGGGATGATTGTGTGTATGGGTGGAAGGTGAAAGAAGATGGGAAAAGTGAAAGGGCAGTGTCTTTAAATGGCAGAGAGAAGATTTTATATTTGGTACTAAAAGTCATATGGAGTTACTGGGGTTTATCAAATATGGAGAAAGTAAGTGTATGCATGTGTGTGTGTGTGTGTGTGTTACATAGTCAGATATGCACTTTAGGAAGGTTACTTTGACAGTTGAATGGAGGATAGAGGATAGGCTGCAGTGGGAGAGAGATTTCAGGCAGAGAGACCAACTAGCCACCTATGGCCATAGTCCAGATGTTAGGTGATAAGGGTCTGAATCAGAGTAGTGGCACTATATGAGAAGAGAAGGGAGCATATGTGAGAGATTCAAAGGTAAATGAAAAGACATTGATAATAGATTGAATATGGGGGTGGGGGGTAGGTCAAAGTGAAGAGCTAAGGATGGCAACAAAGTTGTGAACCTGAATGAATGGTAGGATGGATGATGGTACCCTCATTAGCAGAGAGTTAGGAAGAGGGAAGGATTGGGGTGGAGAAAGATAAATTCAACTTTGGACATGTTGAGTTTAAGATGTCTATTGGAATTCAGTTAGAGATATCCAGTAGGCAGTTGAGGAAAGGAGAATGAAAGTGATAAGAGAGATTAGGACAGCTAGATGGCAAAAAATGGATAAGTTGATTTGGGAATCAGCATAGAGACGATAATTGGATACTCTATGAGATGATGAGATCACCAAGTAAAATATTATAGAGGGAGATGAGATGAGAAAAAGGATCAGGCATAGCCCTATAGAATTCCCATGGTTTACAGGTGTGACCTGAATGAAGATTCAGCAAAGGAGACTGAGAAATATCTGTCATATCAGTAGAAGAATAACCAGGATACAGGTCATCAAGAAAGAAGACCAAGAACAGGTCATTAGATTTGTCAATTAAGAGATCGTTGGTACTTGAAGACAGGAGCATCAATTGACCGAGACTGGAACAAAATTATAAAGTTAAGAGAGAGAGAGGAAATGAATTAAAGATATTCATTGTAGATAGCCTTCTGAAGGAGTTTAACCACAAAAGGAAGGACATAAATGTGATAATAGCTAGTGAGGATGGGGGATCATGTGAGGGCTTTTTGCGGAGGCAAAAGTGGGCATGTGTGTAGATAGCCCAGAAGCAGTCAACTGATAGGGCAAGACTGGAGACCAAATAGGAGAGTAAAGATGACAGAGGGGACAGTATTCTGGAAAAGACAGAAGGGAACAAGTTCACTTTTGCATGTAGAAGGGTCAAAAAATAATGAAAATAAAACCCACCAGCTCAAATACTTCATAGAGAACAGTCAGCCAATAAATACTTATTAGTCTTCTACTATGTGCCAGGCATTGTGTTAAGTTCTAGGAATACAAATATGAGAAAGATAATCCTTGTCCTCAAGGAGCTTAGAGTCTAATACAGGAAGATAACATAGAAAAGGAAGCTGAGAAGTGGAGGGAGAGGGAGAAAAAGTAGAGGAGGAAAGGATGATGGAAAAGTCCTGAGATATACCTGGGTAAAAAATGAAAAGATAGTTGATCTGGGCACCTTTCTTAAATGGAAATTCTGGGAAGATTCTGGGAGATTCTGGAAGATCCAAACAGAGGGAAGGGCAAGGGTCTAGAAGGTACCGATGAGGTGTGAGTTACAGGGTTTTTTACAATCTTGCAGGATGAATAGGTATCTCTGGCATTAAGGAGAAATTCAGATGAGTGTATCCTACTGGGAGATATTTCACTTAAACTCACCATAAAGAAGCCAAAAGAAAGGAATACAAAGGTTGCTTTGGTAATGTCTTGGGCCCAGTATTATGCCAAATCTTTCCTGCCCCTACTAACTTTAATTAGTTTGTAATTAGTTAACTTCTTTCCTAGCTTCTTTTCTGAGGGTGGATTAGTCACATCCTTTCTCCTTTTTCTTCTGTTACCCTGACTTTATGCCTAGTCACGATCTCATAGGTCTACTTCTAAAGCATGGAAAAAAATACACTAGCTTCACCATTGCAGGTTACCTATAAGAATATATTGGTTTGATTGAGACAGAAAATGATAAATAAAAATTTAATTTTCCTACGTGTTAGTCCCAGTAAGTTTGGGGGTGCAGAAAGAGATGTAAAATGGCTAGAAGGGAATCTGGACCATCTGTGGATTTTAATTTTCCCTGCCATTTTTGTTATCATAGGGGCCAGGTAGATAGTTCAGTAGATAGAGTGCTAACCTAGGAAGTCAGGAAGTCCTGACTTCAAATCTGGTCTCAGATACTGATTAGTTCTGTGGCCATGGACACTGACTTAAACCTCTGTTGGCCCCAGTTTCCACATCTGTAAAATAGTAGTGCCTACTTTTCAGGGATAGTCTGAGAATCAAATGAGCTGATAACCATAAAGCCTGGAATACAGTAGGAACTATATAAGTGTTAGTTGTTATTATCAAAAGGCAAGGCAGCTCCTCTGTGAGGACAAGAAGGGAGTACCTTCTGCCAATATCCCTGAGGCCCACAGCTTCATTTACTGTGATATTGCCCACAGGCAAAAACAAAAGCATAGAGAGCCAGAATAGCTGAGCCAGATTGGTCAATTTCCCTTCTGTGACACAGTGGTATTCACAGAGAAGAAGAGCAGAAGAGCCAGATAGGATCCCCTTGTGACAGAGCAGTATAGGTTCAAGGTGCATCTTTCTACGTGCCTGTGTTTGTGATCTCCTGGCTTGTGTGTGTTCTTGAGAAAGTATTGTGCTGCAAGCATATCAAAGTGTTTGGCACAGAGAAGACCAAAGGACTAGGTAGTGACAATTTTGTATAATATGGTTGGCGATACTTGAGTTATGGACTTAGACATGGATGGGACTTTAGAGACTATCGCTTCCAACTTCCTCATTTTACAGATGAGGAAACTGAGGCACAGAGAAGTTAAGTGACTTCATAGGATTACAAAGAAAGTAAGTGTCTGAGGCAGGAATTGAATTCATTTTTCCTTGGCTCCAACTCTATCCACTAAGTTACCTAGATTTCCTGGAAAACAGCTTCTGTATCCTTCTCTATTCTCTTAGGTGTGTCTGTGAGGTCACAAGATCCTAAATGTTTCCCTAGCCAACATTATTGAAAGTTTATTGTATTTCTCCCCCCCCCCCTCAATCTGCTACTAAGAATTTGATACTCCCAGGGAACCTTAGATTTTCTTAACAAGGACTGGCAGGCAAGTGAAGGTATGACAAGTTTTCAGAGGCTCTGTTCAGTTCTTAGACATATTTGTAGTTTAACATCTTCACATAAGTTCCAGTTAATGATTGGGGAAGTTCTCTTTTTATTTTATTTTATTTTTTTTTGGTGAAAAGCTTTGCATTTCACCTTTAAGGGGAAGGCCTGGGTTTGGCGCTTCATCCCACATCAAAACTCACCACTGAGATATCTACCTTCAAACAAGTGAAACAAATGCTTTCCAGCCGAGGTATGCGCAGTATGAGGAGAATGAATGCAATCTGGATATCAGAACTATTCAGATGGGATTGCCTACTTAGAGAAAATCAGTAGAGGATAGAGAATACCTTCAGTGGGGGACCACTCAGCACTCTGCCCCTTCCTGGTGCTTTCCATCTCTGTGGTGCTGAAAAAGCCCCTCTACATTTCTTCGAGCAGAGAAAGTATATGAAAGATGACCCAGCTCAGCATGTGATAACCAATGTGTTTTGATTACCTTTATCTAAATCTTCCTAGATTAATGGGCTCTTTCCTACAAATAGATTGTACATTTCATATTTTAAAAAAATCTTTGAATAAACCTGCCCCCCCCCCAACCTTTCTGGTTTTTTTTTAACACTTACCTAAAAGAAGGAATGGATAATGTTCGATGCCTCATGTTGAAAATGTAGTTCCATTAGCAACTTTAGTAAGAAATTGCTCTACATTGTTCCTATGACAAGTAATTTTTCCCAGCATGTGTGTATCTTAAAAGTATTGCAAAACAATATCTTAAAATGAACTGATTAGCATGCACGCTCTGTGGTCACATTTAAGTTCTATTTTTATAAAATCTATTCTGTTCCAGGCTCAGACAAACAAAACTGAAATGCAGCTGTGTAACACATTGATAATTTTCATTAGTTCTAAAAGCCTCAATAGAATTTGCAATTTTATTCATTACATCTAAATAATCCTGGAAAACCCATTGTGAAGGTGACCTTTCATAATTTTTTTCCGTGGCCTTTATGATTTGGCCAGAGTGGAGGATTTGGTTGAGGGGAGAGGTTTGTTCAGATGATACAAGAACAGAATTAGGACAAAATTGAAATGGGAAAATGATAAAAAACAAAAAACAAAACCCAAGAACCCAAGAGCCAGAGGGACTAAAAATTGTCCATGTAGATTATGAAAGCCACCCTAACTGGGGGGACTCCAGTACTGTTGCCAGCAGCAAATGTATAGAAAAGCACAGCTTTCTGCATCTCTGGTGTGATAGTGTTGGTAAATATGGATTAACTTCTACTCTGATTGGGACAGAGGATAGGAAAAACTGTTTCTGATCTTTGGAAAGGAGAATTTCCCTAGAAAGAGTACTCATGGAAATCCCAACCATGAGGGAGTCCCAAGAGAAGTAAATAGCAGTTCTTTCAACCTAAATTTTTTTCCTATAACAAGCAGTGACAACCTTTAGAGTCACTTTTCTTACTGAGTTATCCAGTGTATTAAAAACAAACAAACAAAAAAACCCCCAACTTTCTAGGATACTGGCAGCTGGCCATGAAAATATGCAGAAGAGTCTTTAGAAACTAAGGTAACAACAGAAAAAGAAAAGGAAGCTTAATTTAAGCAATGAAAAAAATAAAGATAGCCATTCATACTTTAGAGCTACTCTAATGGTGCCAAAACACAGTGTAGGTAATTAACATAATACAATGGGAGGGCAGAACATTCTAGACACCTGTCACCCATACACACTTGTGAGTTTGTAGTTAATAACTAGCATTGTTGTCATAGCTATAATGAAGTTAAATTTTCAATTCATCAAACATTTGTTGAATACCCACTATACACTAGGTGCTGTATAGCATATCAAGATGATTAAGACATCATCCCTGCTGTCAAGAATTAAATCTAGTAGGAGGAAAAAAGAAATAAAACTCCTCATAAAGTGCAAAGGTATCGAGGGAGACAAAGTGCTATGAGACTTCATTGGAGTGAGGAATTAGTATAGCTGAGAAAATCAGAGGGCTTCCTGAAAGAGATGGCATTTGAGGTGAGACATGAAGGATTTCAGGTGAATGAGATGTGAGTGGAGGGCATTGCAGGTGGAGTCAACAGTATGAACCAAGGCACAAAAGAGGTAAAACATGGTAAGGGGAGGGAATTTTGTACACTCAGGTATGGCTTGAGTACTGGGCATATGAGTGTGAGTTATATGAGATAAGTCTGGAAAGGTAAGGTGGAGCTATAATTAGGATGGTATTGAATGCTGATTAAGAAAATCTGACAGTTCAATGATGACGGGAGCCCCTGGAAGTTTCTGAGCATTTTATTGACATGATCAGAGCTCTTCATAGAGAAACTCAAAGTTTGAGAGGTTTGTTGGGGGCATAGGAAAAAGGAGAATTTAAAAGAAAGGATTTGTGGTGAAAGGGAACGGCCTCATAACAGGTTAACCTAGCCTTATTTTTCTTGTTTTACTGTTCAACTAGGTGGTGCAGTGGACCGAGATTTGGGTCAAGTCATGAAGATCTGAATTAAAATTTGACTTCCTGGGCAAGTCATTTAAAATGGAAATAATAATAGCTCCTACTTCACAGATTTGTGAGGATTAAGGGAGACAATATCAAGAAAGGATTTAGCACAGTGTCTTGCGCATAGTAGGAGTTTAATAAAAACTGATTGTTCCCTTCCCACCTTTCCCTACCTGCTCCTTTCTCTGTAAAATCATAGGATTCAAGGGACTGAGAGAATCTGTAATGACTCATATACACAGTCATTTATGGTTTCTTTTAATGCAATCCCCAGAAATGGTTCGAGGCGAGAACTCTGGTTGAAAATGAGGAATTCACTGGAGTTAAAGGGGAATGTCTAACCCTAAATCAGATAAGAAATTCTGGACAAGGACTTTGATGTTGCTAGCAGAAGAATGTTGATTCAAACATACACTAAATGCCTGCTGGCTCTAATTATCTGGTAGGCTCATCTGTGTTCCAAAGGAGTTTAATCCCTGGGGCTAAGATTCTAAATGCTGACAGACTTCTCTCCTCATAAGAGAGAAAGCTGTTTTTTTTTTCTAGTGTGAAACCTGGGTATGTGTGTGGGGGTGGAGGGGGGAGGGTGGGTGAGGCTGCCACTCTCACCAAAAGCAATGTAGATTAGCCTTCAGGCTACAAACCAAAAAGAGAGGAGAGGAGAGAAGAGAGAAGGGAAAGGAGAGGATAAAGGAGAGAAAGAAGGGACAACCAGACAATTTTAATAATGCAGCTGATTTTATCTTCCATTCCACTCAGTGGGAGTGTGCCTTGGAATCTGCCTAAAATGGCAGATATAAATTGGCTGTTCCCTCACCCTTCCTCAGTTCCTAGGTTCTACTTATAACATGAGCATCTTTCTCTGGCAAGGCTGATTCTAGGATGTCCTCTTCATTGCACCCACGAATGGTTATATTCATTCTGTTTAGGCTGATAGAGTTAATGACAGGGCCTGCATTAGCTGGTCTTTCTTGAACATTCCTCATTAGCTAGAATGACTTGCATTCCCTTTTTATTTCCTGTTGCTTTATGTTGCCCACTGGTGAAGCAAGAAGGGTGGTATGGGCACCCTCTAAAGTAATTATGTATAAATTCTTTTCAAATATAGCATTTCTTCTTTGTTTATTGTTTTTCCTGCTAGTTAACTTTCTAATTCCTTTCTTTCTCCCTCCCTTCCTCCCTTCCTTCCTTCCTTCCTTCCTTTCTTCTTTCCTTCCTATTTTCCTCTAGCCCTCCCTCTATAATTTGTGTACTGAAAAAATAAAGTAAGTAAAACAAAGAAACTAAATAAGACCTTGGTCGTGCTACTGTACCAGAAGCTTCAGTTTTCTTTCCATGTATATGAAATGGGTCTGTCAAGTTCATTGATGACTCTTGAGTGACTAGTTTTATTAAGTTGGATTAGAAAACCAGGTTGCAAAAATGTAAGCAGTTTAAGAGCTGGTGAGGAAATAGAGGCAGTGAGAAGTAAGGACTGTTTCTTGGAGTTTAGCAATGAAAGAGAATAGATATCCATAATGGTAGACTGAGGAGATGGCAGAGTTATGGGAAGGTTTTTTAAGGACGGGGAAACCAATCATCATGTGACTGGCAATATGTCAGAGTGACTGCTTTCTCTAGTCTGCAGCATCCCAAATATCTCATAAAAAGGAATTATGCACCAATGAGTAACTGGAGCTGAATTCCTATGATAAGAAGACAGAAATAGCATAGAAATTAAATACTTATGAAATCATATCTAATAACTTAAATACTTATGATTTAGTGCCTCGCTCTGGGGATACCTACTCATTTTCTCCACAACAGTGACTCATCTTTCATACCTCTTACACAACACAAGTGGCAGCAGACAAGCATTCTACCCAGACACATGAAGAAAAATGAGAAATGTTGGAAGAAGGAGGGCTTGCATAAGGCATGGGCAGCACAGAATACAATGCAGAGCATAGGCTAAAAGTAAAAGAGTATGAAATACCTGAAACAAGGGGGACTGGCAAATCTCTTCATTTTCTAAGTGTTTACTTAGGCATGGATCTTGCCTAGCTTACTTTCACATCAAGAAACTTGGGGGGAATGATGGCAGTAAGCACTCCAGAGTCATAGATCTATACAGAAATCAAAGAGTAAGGAAATAGATGAGAGAGAGAGAGAGAGAGAGAGAGAGAGAGAGAGAGAGAGAGAGAGAGAGCGCGCACCTGAATAACAACCCAATTTGCAGAGATGTAATAGGGGACTGGCCAATGAGAGCTGAATCTTGGGAGCATGCAAAAGGATCAGTCATGGATATTTAGTACACTTTCTAACTGACATTCTATGAAATGGAGAACAGACATCTCCAATATACATTCCTGGAAGTGGGTTCATCAAGTGATGATTCCCCTAAGTATGTTCCCAGCACTGGATCTTCATTGGCTCAATTACTCTGATAACCCAGTAGTCAGAATCATAAAGACTAAAGAAAAATAAAATAGAACCTTGAAAAGAGTCTGGATTACAATGAATTATATTATGCTATGAAGGAAAAATGAACCAAAATGATCAAATGAAAAAGAATGACAAAGATACCTTCTTGAAACAGTAGCAAAAAACTAATAAGATTCAAAAGGAAATAAAAGAAAAACAAAGAAAAAACTATCAGTGAGGAAAGTAGGTTGGAAGTCAGAATTGTCCAGGCATTTAAAAAAAAAGTCCACAAACAGCAGAGTAGGAAAAAGTGAATATATGATGGAGAATAAACAAAAAAGGAAAGGCTCTGAGTGGGAGATTTGGAACAAGAAAATATTGAAGTGGGAGAAAATGTAACAGAAGAGAAAGCAATAATATTAAAAGAACACATGAATTTTATGCAAATGATAACCTCTGTCCTTAGAAATGGGATGTGCACAGATAACTTAAGGATCCCAGATCACAGAAGCTGACAAACCAAAGAGACTATATAGCACACTATAGGAAAGAATATAAGAAATTTGTCCTGAATTTTTTAACGTAGGTGAGAAGTCTCTACCGAACTTAATCTGCTGATTCACAGCTCAATGTAATGAAGAAAATTATAAAAACCTAATAAACTTCTAAATAATTGTTAGATGCAAACTCCAATTTGTGTTGCAGTTAAATTTAACAATATCAAATAACAAACAGCAAATTTTGGAAGCAGCCCAGAGGAAAAAAAAATCTTTGAATGTGAAGTAAAGGCAATATGAATAACAGAGGATTATTCTGAATTTACAAGAAATTCTAAGAGAGAAGGGCACAAAATATTCAAAAAAGCAGAAGACCTCATGCTCTGATCCCAAATAATACCATAAAGCTAAGTGTAATCATCAAATACAAAAAGATTGATTGTCAATTGTCATTGTCATTCAAAAAATGTTTTTGAGACATTCCTAAAAATAAATGAAAAACAAAACATAAAACCAAACCTGGACCAAAACAAAACAGCAAAACCAAGAGGCTTGCAGTCTATTGACTTACAAACATTTTTGTGTGAAACAGAAGCAAAAAGAAAAATATATAAGTTCATTTATCAAGAAAACTAAAAAATAAAATCAATTCTATTAGGTTTATAGGCCATTTAAAAAATGTATTGAATTGAAACACAAAAGAAAGATCAAAAAGGGATTATCCAAGGGATAAATACTTCCTAAAGAGTGAAAGTTTTAAGAATTTAAAGAATCAGAAGAATGGAAAGAGTTGAGAGAATATGCTATTGATTAAATGTTCTTACCTCTTATGAGGGAATCACTGTCTTTCTATGGGAGTAACTGAATACACAGTTTCAAAAAAGTATACTCTAAATGCAAACAAAAGAGGAAATCTCAAAAAAATTATAGGCAAAATAGTTAAAATTAAAAGTACATGAGAACTGATAAACAAAAGTGAAAACTGGTTCTTTGAAAAGACTAACAAAATCAATATTTATCTAATTAATATAAAAGAAAGGAAGAATAAATGACTAAAAATAAAAAAAGAACAAAGTCAAATAACAACACAGAGGAAAAAAATAATAATTCTCAGAATATATAACATACTTTTATCTGCCAGGAAAAACGATAATCTCAAAGAAATTGAAGTTTATCCACAAAAATAAAAAATACCCAAATCAACAGAACAATTAAGATCTTAAGAAACTCATTCACGTAAAAATGAAACTTAACAAGTAATAAAGGACCTGCCCAAGGAAAAGCAGCACCCTGTTCTGGATGAATTTACAGGTAAATTCTATTTTAAATCACTAAAATCTAAGTTAGATAAATTTTTCTTAAAAATTGAGAAATTACACTAAATAAGTTTTTTGAGGCAAATGTAACCCTAGTACTTGAATGAGCAAAAAAGCCTCAACATAAAAGAACTATAAGCCAATGTCACTAATGAATATTGATTCAAATTTTTAATAGTGTTAGAAAAAGACTATAGTAATGTATTTTCTAAAATTATTCACTGACAAAATTGGATTTTTATCAGGGATGCAAAGATGATTCAACATTAAGAAGTCAGTTAACACAATTGATCTTATTTAAAACAAAACAATATAGAGAAAATGATTATGTCAATAGTTTCAGAAAACCCCCTTATAAAACACTACATTCCTTTATGCTAAAATATTGTAAACCATAGCCATAGAAGGATCATCATAAAAAGTATTGTATATATTTCTACTGTCTACCTATCTCTCCATACAAATGTGATGCAATACAACAAACATTAAATGCTGACTATATTCTAGATATAGGCTAAGCACTCAGACACTATGTATATGTGCATAGAAAATATCAAACTAATATTACTTTCAATGAGGAAATTCTGTAAACTTAAAAAAAAAAAACAAGAATACATCAAGGATAGTTTCTTGTCCCAGTTATCTGATATAATGCTAGTAATAAGAATACAAGAGAAAGATGTTAAATCCCAAGAAATGAAAAAAATGCAATTATATACCAACTAAATAAATGTATATATAAAAGCAAAACCACTCATTGCTCATGGTGGGGCACAATAATATAATAAAGTGATGAATCTCTTATACCTATCAAACTATCAAGGAGATACTTGACAGACTAGACATAAAAATATAGAAATTCACTTAGCGAAATAAAAGGTCTATTATCTCAAAGGAATAAAAGTGAAAATGTTGGAATGAAAAGAAAATACTTCATAATTTCATAAAACATTATTCAGCACTAATCATTAAAATATAAATTACTTTGGAAATTACTTCTTTTTTGATGATGATTACTAGATAAACTGGAAAGCAGCATGGCAGAAATTTGGTGGAGACCATCATTTTAAACCATATACCATAATAAGACTACAATGAATGACCTAAATAAGAAAAATTCCATAAAACATTAGAAGGGAACAAAATTGAATGTCTTTCATAGTTATTACTAAGGGAGAAAATTTTCTTTTTTTTCTTATTTTTTCCTTTTTTATATTTCAATTATTTTTAATTTTCAACATCCACTTCCACATATTTTTCTTTTTATTATTATAAACTTGAAAAGCATCAATTGATATCAGCAGTATTAATACAAATAAGAGTAGGGAAAGAAGGCTGCATATAAAACTATGAAATTCCCCTATCTGTATCTTGTTTTTTAATCTATATTTCAATTTTAACATAGAACTTTAGACATTTTCCTGACTGTATGTATTTCTGAACTTGTAGTCTCTTCTGTTTATATTTTAATCATCTATTTAAACCTTTTCTTAATTATTTGTTCACTTACCCCCCTCCACTCTACTTTCCCTACCCCAAAAATAAAAGTCTTTCTTTAAAACAACTAAAGAAAACACAAGCATACACTGGCAATGGTAAAAAATGTATGTCTCCTTGTGTTTCTTAAACTCATTATTTCTCTGCCAAGAGGTAGATCAAAGCATTATTCAGCACTGGTCTTTTAGAGTTATTTCCATTTATTGGGTTGGTCAAAGAATTTCTTTCCCCACTATTTTCCTTTACATTGTTGTAGTTATTTTATACATTGTTCTCTTGGATTTACTTAATTTACTCTGAATCAATTCATTCACATCCTTCCAAATTTCTCTGAATATGCACTTCTTTTGAACCCAACACTAATCCATTTCTGCATACACTGAATTTATTTAGTTATTATCAGTTGATGAGCACCTGATTTGTTTCCATTTCTTTTCAGCAACAACTATAGTGAAATTTTACTACAGATATTTTTGTACATATGCATTTTATTTCTTTGACCTTTTTGGGTTATGGAACTAGCAGCAGTATTGGTGTGTCAATGGGTGGCACAGATCAGTCATTTTTGAGGTATCATTCCAGAATGCTTTATGGAATGGTGAAATCACTCCACATCTTACTATACCCCTTCCAATAATGATAATTTTCCTTTTTATTGACCTTTTCTAATCTAATTCTTTGAGATAAAAATTCAGAGTTATTTCAATTTGAATTTCCCTTATTAGTAATTTGGAGATATTTTTTATATGAGTATTGAAAACTTTCTTTTTTTGAGATTTATGTATTTATGTACTTTGACCCTACATCTCTTAGTGCATGGTCTTGGTCCTATATATTTTTATCAATTACCTACAAATCATAGCTACCTATACCTATAAATATAATATAAAGTAAAATTTATACAATTTAAAATTTCTAAGAAAAGTTTTCTACCAACAGTTTCCTATTTCAGTGTCTCTTTCATTAAGAACTCACCACCTATGCATATTCTTCCCTGCTCCTCTAATTTATTTATGATATATATTTTATATCTCAGTTACTTATCCACTGAAAGCTAATTTGAGTATATAGTGGGAGATGATGATCTGTACCTAATTTTATCAGATTGCTTTCTAGAGTTCCCAGAACTCTGGTTGAGTAGTAAACTCTAATCAAGTACATATAGTCCTCAAATTTATGAAACATTATTCTACAGCTTGCATTTAATTCTGAGTCCTGAGTACCAAATCCATTCCACTGATAAACTTTTATATTTTTAACCTGTATGAAATAGTTTTGATGATTGTTTCTTTGTAGTACTGTTTGATATCAAGTACTTCTAGATTTCCTGCCTATTTTAAAATTGTTTCTCTTGAGATTTTTAATTTTTAAATACTGCAGATGAATTATATTATTTTTTATAGTTCCATAAAATAATCAAATGTAGAAATCAACTTATGTAGTATTTTTTTTTAAAATTGTACTAGCATGGCCTACTTGTGAGCAGTTAATTTAATTTATTTAGGTTTATCTTTATGCCTGTAAAGAATATTTCATAATTATGTTCATATACTTTCCTGTTTTGTAGCTGGCAGATATTTTCTATATTCTGCATGTCTTTTAATATAATTCATTTTTTATATCTCTTCGTGCTGGGTATTTTTGGTAACATGAGAAATCTTATGATTTAGGAAGGTGAATATTTTATAACATAATACTTCATTGAAGTTATCATTTCAATTAATTTCAGTTGATTTTCTAGACCTTGGAAAACCCTAGAATCTATGATTTTCCCAAACAATTCATTATCTCAAATACAAAAAGGGATAATTTTATTTCCTCTTTGCCTATGCTTATATCAATTTCTTTTTCTTTTCTTATTGCGGTATCATGCATTTCTTGAACTACAATATCACCAGATAATCATTAATTAAACCATTAAATTATTAAACCATTGCTTTGCTTTGATCTTAATAGAAAGCCCTCTATCATAGGTAACACTGGCTCTCAATTTTATGTAGGTTATTTACCACATTAAAAATGGCCCATTTACTCCTATGTGCTTTTGTTTTAAGATTTTAACATCAAGAAGCATTGTCTTTGTCAAAGGTGTTTTCTGCATGTGATGACATATGATTTTCATTGCTTTTTATGCATATGATCAATTATGTTTAAAGTTTTCCTATTATTGAATTGCAGTCCTAGTATGCATCCAACTTGTACATAATATATAATCTTGTTAATATGTAGCTGTACCCTCATTGATAATATGAAGTTCAATATTTTTGCATTGATATTCATTAGAAATATTGGTCTATAGTTTCCACTCCCAACTTTACTTCTTGTTTGATTGATTATTAGGCCAATATTTGTCTCATAAAAGGGCATAGTAGGATTAATTTTGGGGGAAAAGATTTTTAACAAAAGAAGGAATAGTGGCAATCACAAAATAAAATGTTATTATGACACTGAAAGATTTTGCACAAACAAAATTATAGAATGTTTGATAAGGAAAGCTTTTAGTTGATAACATTTACATCAATTCTGATAATCTGATATTCAAGATATGTGAGATACACTTTATAAATAACAAGAGATGGAGAGCAGTATGAGTTATAAATTGGATAATTTTGATTACATTAAATTAAAAGGTTTTTGTACAAATAGAACAAATGTAGCCAAGATTAGAAGGAAAGCAGAAAATTAGGGGAAAAAATTTATAGACAAATTCTCAGACAAAGATCTCAGGTCTCAAGTACATAAAGAACTTTGTCAAATCTATAAGAATACTAGTCATTCCCCAGCTGAAAAATGGTCAAAGGATATGAACAGGTAATTTTCTGAAGAAATCAAAACAACTTATAGTCATATGAAAAAATGCACTGTTATTATTGATTAGAGAAATACAAATTAAAACATGAGATATCATTTTACACCTATGAGATTGGCTAAAATGACTGAAAGGGAAAGTGACACATGTTGGGGGCAGTGTGGAGCAATTTGGACACTAATTCACTGTCGGGGCAATTGTGAACAGATCTAACCCTTTTGGAGAGCAACCGGGAATTAAGCCTAAGAAATTCCTATACTCTTTGATCCAGTAATGCCATTAGGTCTGTTTCCCAAGATGATTGGGGAGAAAGAAGAAGAATCTATCTGTTCAAAAATATTTATAGCAGCTCTCTTTGTGGTGACAAATAAGTAGAAATTGCAGGGATGCCTGTCAATCAGGGAGTGGTTGAACAAGTTGTGTATATGATTATGATGGAATACTACTATGATACAAGAAATGATGAGCTTGACCATCTTAGAAAAACACCTATAGACTTGCACAAAATAACGAAGGGTGAAAGGAACAGAACCAAGTAACAACAATATTGTTTTAAGAAGAACTTTATGTGACTAAGTAATTTCCACTATAATAAATACCCAAATTAACAACAAAAGACATATGAAAGATGCTAAGTACATAAGTGATAAATAGAATATATATATATATATATATATACACACACACACATATATATATATATATATATATATATAATGGTTTTGCATACATATAATACACATAAATACAATGTAATACAATGTAAATAATGTAAGCATATTGCTACATTTATATGTGTAACCACTAGTTATTAAGACTATGAAGACGTGCTATGTGTCTACATGTCTGAAATTAGAATCAGGCCCTCGTGGCTTTTGTATTGTTCTTGCTCAGGTAAAAAGCCTATTGATGTCAGTGACTATGAAAAAACATTGTTTCATTGTAGATTAAAAGTGATCACTGTTAGAACGAAATGGAGAAAAGTTTGTGTTTTGAGAAGCTTAAGTAAAATTTAAAAATCTGTTCTCTCTTAAAAAAAAGATAAATGGAGAATTATCACAAGTTAACACCAAGATTTATTTCTTAATGGATAGTTAAAGGATATATGTATACAGTTATTAAAAGAAGTACCATTTATTAAAACCACATGAGATATTACTCCAAATCACTGATAACAATGAAATTGTAAATTAAAACAATTCTGAGATTTTATCTCACAATCAAAAAATTCACAATGCAGACAAAAGATAGAAACAGTCATTACTAAAGAGGCTATTTGGAGATAGATTCCATAGTATACTGATGGTAAAGCTAGAAATCGGGCTAATGATTTTGAAATAAATTTATGATTGTGCTTAAAAAAAGTGAGTAAAACATCCATATCCTTTGCTTCTGAGATCTCATTTTAGCCATAAAAACATATTTTATGTATGTGCATATATTCACACACATGTACATGCGCACACACACATACACACACACACACACTATAAAGAGTTCAAAGAAACATCCCAAAGTCCTTATAGCACTTTTTATGGTAACAAATGCTTGAAAGAAAAGTAGGAGATTGTCAAATGGGGAGTACCTAAATAACTGTGATAGACATCTGAGTTGTTAAAAACAAAGATTGAAGAATTCAGAGAAGCACAGGAAGATTTGTATGAACTGATAGTGATTGAAGTTAGCAAAGTATAATGTAAATAGAAACCCTCCTCCCACCAAAAAATAAAAGA
Organism: Potorous gilbertii; assembly: GCA_028658325.1. Taxonomy (NCBI): domain Eukaryota; kingdom Metazoa; phylum Chordata; class Mammalia; order Diprotodontia; family Potoroidae; genus Potorous; species Potorous gilbertii. The sequence goes on from CM053769.1 coordinate 372,159,219, forward strand.
AATAAATTTGATGTAATTACACTATAACTCTAAAATATATTTAATGTAATTGTAGTATAAATATAGAAGAATTGAGAAAAAATTATCTGCTTCCCTTCTTTTTTTTAAGCAATAGGATACTAGGGGTATACAAAATTCTCACCATTCTGGTTTGTTTTTAAATCCTTGTTATCAGTATAGTTCAGTGGGTAGAGGAATGAAGAAGGATATATTCAAAAATGAAAATGATATGAAAATAATATCAATCAATGTTCCCAAGGATATAGGAGTTTTGTCTTTGAGCAGAAATTTTCTTTGCAAAATTCAAAGGGATGGAATAGAAGGAAAGAGACCAAGGAACAAGCCTGAGCTGTTTATCAAGTAAATACAAAGAGACACCATATAGAAAAAGAAGTTTCTCTTACATAGGTTCTCAGAGTGGGTGATACCACCCCCTGCAGGATGCTGGAATGATCCAGGGGAGCAGTAGTAGCCTCATAAGAAAAATTTGAAAAAACATTCATACATGTTTTGTCAGTTATATATTAACTGTTTTAATATATTAAAGTTTTAATGATTACATTATTTTCCAAATAAATACAGAATGTGTAAGCTATAACCAATGAGTGGACAAGTCCATCAACAAATTTTGGCAGACAAGTGTGTCCTACACTGTCCGGAAGTCAAGCATACATCAGCAGGAATATGTGTATGTGATGACTTTATAATATGTTACTATATGGTTACATGATGCAACAATATTGCATCATCAAAATTTTAATGCAGGAAAAACCCCTCAAACTTACAATAAGTTATTAAATTTAAGATGCTTCATTTAAAATATTTTATATCCTTGAAATGATGCAAATTTCAAAAAAATAAATGGTTAAAGAAAGTCGATTTCGGGGGGGCACTGAGTAAATTTTTTTTTGTGTGAAAAGGGTAGGTCAAATAAGTTTGGGAACCTCTCCCTTAAACAGACAATACTTCTGAATCCCATGGCTTGGTTGTAAGAGGTAGGACTCTACTAGTGGGACAGCGAAATTATCAAGCAGGAAGGGAGAAACTTGGGGACTAAAATGCCCCAAATATCTTGAGAATATTGATTGAATGAATGAATGGATAAAAAAGCATTTATTAAGTACTGTGTTAAGCACTAGTGACAGAAATAAAAATGTAGAGACAGTCCTTGCTTTCAAGAAGCTGAACTCATATTTTAATGGGAGAAGATAAAACACATAGAAAGTTTTAGTTGTGAAACAGATGGAAAAGCCCAGTGGTCCTTAGGGTACAGCAGCAGAGCAGATGGCAATACATTTTCTTTAATGATGATGTGAAAGAGATCTTGCTGATTGTGTCTCCCAGGTGGAGCCCCATCAGTTGGTTTTTAACACAAGAAGGGAAGACTGAGGCTTATCTCTTATGGTCATGAAGATGAATGGTAATATTCCAAGAAAATGTGAGTGTAAGGGTTGGTGTTTTATCCAACCCAATTAATCACAGAAGGTCTAGACAGCTGGATTGAATCAATCAAAGATACAGACTAATTGTAAGTAAGTCCTTAATCAATTTGGGAAGATTGAAATGCCTTGATCATTAGATGAAGGTAAATGACACCAAAGAGATGTCTTGTTAATTGCTCAAAGAATTGAACACACCTCTACGACATTTTAACTACCACAGCCTTGCATTTTGGTAACAGACCAGCCAAGTGGTATTAGAAGGCATTGACTGAAAATGAATTATCCTCTCCTCCTTCCTCAACTGATCAGGTAATGACCTTTTGAACACTGAAACAGTTTGAATATATGGAGTTCCCATAAACATCAGTAGCAGTATCCTTGGAGTTATGGTGACTGATAGGAGCATCTGCGCTGTAGCTAACAGCCACACTGAAAACAAATGAAATATCCAGAAAAACATGCTTTATCATCAAGTCCACAAGTGTTCTGACCCACTCTGTATCAGATCGTACACTTCTCTGAATCTTTTGAAATAGTCTGTCCCAAATCTTGTTTGCATTTCAATCTATGCCTGACCTTTCTCTCCTCTACGGTGGACTTTTCACTTCTTCCCCAAAGGTTGGAAAATTTTAATTGTCACAACCTTTTTATAATTTTTCACTTTGATAACCTTAACTGGAATGCTTGTACCTTACCCAATCCTTATATTTAGATCTCACCTAAAGCTTATGTTTTGGACCAAATGTTTAGACTTACCTGCTGCTATCCATCTCAAGAGATCTAAGTGTCATATCTGGAAATCATGCAGCAATTGTGTATTTGTGCTCTGCAAACTGCCTGTGTGCAGTGGTTATATCCTTGTGTCATTTTTTGAACTCTATGTAATGTGAAACTTGCAAAGATGTGAGGTGGTCACACTTGTTTGGCCTCTCCCTTCTGCTAACAACTTAATAAATTCACTGTAAAACCCTTTTTCTGGTTTTGGGTTTGTTCTTGACTGATAAAAGTTCTCATCATTTCCGCTCCAACAATCAGCTTCTCACTACTGGTAACAGATTCAGAAGAGAAGTTCCCCTGTGGGTTCCTCTGTCTTGTGAAGGATGAAATTGTCATTAAATCATATGAAGAAATTAGCTATTCTGTTTTGGGTAGAGATCTTGATAACTCAATTATCCATATAGCCAATTGTCTAAATAATTTAGAAACTCTACCACCATTCCATTATATATCTGTGACAAGAGTGCGAAATGTTTTCTAGATTTTATCATTAATTTCTCTTTCTGTCCAGGTCATCTGTGTGTGTTTGATTATACATAATATTACTTCTCTTTCTGCTTCTGCTGACCTTGACCCAAGTGTTTTCAATCATGATCTCTTCTCCTCAACAATGGTCTTAGATTTCCTTGATTAGCATATCTTCTTGATATACAGTACTACCCTCTTTTCCCTCCTCCTAATCCCTGATCCACAACTCCAAATATAACTGCTTCTGTTCAGTCTTTTGCAACAAATATTACTAACTTTTCAAAATGTTTAGCCACCTTCAAATGGAATTTGAGCTTAACTGGGATAGAGAGATTAAAGATAATGCAATTGAAGAATGTAACAGACATAAAGGAGTCATCCATATTTCTGGCTATAAAAATCCAGCTTAAGGTAATTTATATCTGAGTATCCATCAATTACTATATCCATTGCTATGGTAAATTAATTACATAGAAGACAGTTTGCTGGTAAAAAAACAAAAGAAAACAAAAAAACTAAAACAAAACAAAACAAAAAAACTAAAACATTACAGCTGCATATGTACCTCCTCCAACTTTTCACATCCTCTTCCCTCATTCTCTGGCCACATCATGACTGCTGATTCCTGTATCATGATAAAGATTTAGACCCTCATGTACATTAAAAAATAAATTTCTCTTCCCTTCCATTCTCTTCTGTCCTTTCCTCTTTTCGTTCTCCTTTCACAGTCCTTCTCAATAAAATTACCTTTCTAGAGTTATGAGTACCATCTCAACAAATCTCATACATATGATTCATATTAATTCAAATTTCCCTCCTTGAATTGGGATCTCTAGTTCATCTTGCTTGCTAGAAATATATTGTGAATTAGTGTATGAAAATCTGAGACTATGTGTTTCATCAATAGTTCCTTTCTTGGTTTTGTTCAATGCTCTTTAGTGTCTTTCAAGTTCTATTTTAAATTCTACATTTATGGTATTTATCCTAGTATATGTGAGTTGGCAATTTTTGCCCTATCCATCAATTTCTGTAAAAGTCCTTTTGATTAAAGGTGAGAGATTTCAGGCAAATATGTACATTTCATCTCTGACCAGTACCTTTTTCTCCCATATTTTATTCTGTGTTTCAGAAATCCAAATTTCATTCTAAGGGCATCATTTTCTTAATCAGTCATTCTTTTCTCTAATCTGCCCTTTCCTTCTGACTCCTTTTCCTTTGACGAGTCTGTGTTTGTCCTTCGTTTTTGAAGAAGACCATACCATCAGAGAAATGATGATATGACTTGCACTTGACTTTGTTTTGAGTGAGGGAGGGCTGTGCAAGGTCACCAACCTCACTTTCTTCTCCTGAGCCATCTGGGTCCAGGGACCAGATATTCATCAGGATGACTGGAGATGGACCAGGATACAATGGGAAACCCTAGCCTTTTTAGGCTGGTCTTTTCAGGTACTCACTTAGAGTGAGGTAACATCCATTGAATGACTAGGTCTCTTTAAGAAGTAGTCAGGGTCAGGTCCTTTTAACGAACAAAAGAAAAAAAAATAACTAATTCAACATAAATTGTTACTAGAGATAATCACACTAAGCCAGCCATTAAATGGAGCTTGGGCAATGACCTGTTGTTTTCTAGTCCATGGGCTTCTGAGTGCACTGGGTTTAAGGTTTTGTTTGATGAGAAGCAGTGAGGAGAACACCACTTGTGCTCATAATGTCTTCAATTTCTTGCTCAAGATTTCAGCCACCTTATTAATGTTTTTGAGATTCTTTCTGGCAGCATAATTTGTTCCCATATGAGCCACCAGAAGTAATTCAGTAATTTAACTTGACTTGTCTTGGGAGGTTCTCCATCATGTCTTGGATACATGCCCTGGAAAGAGCACAGAACTATTAGGAAGAAATCATCTACTACTATTACTCGTCTCTTTTTTCTGTGACCATTGCTGAATGACCTCTCACCTGATAGCACCTGTGGATCCATATCATAACTCCATAAAGTACAAACAGCTTTGTCTTCTTCAGAGCGTTCAAATTCCTCCTTTTCAGGAAAGTTTCACATATGTTTCTGAATTCCGCATTTCAGTGGTCCTTTTCTTCCCTTTTTCCATTTTGTGACAGTCAGTCATTCCAACTTCCAACATTTACTATCTTGGAATGCACTCCACTTTTACCTCAGTGAAACAAACATTTCTTGCTGATCATCCAAAATTTCCCAGGCTTAGAGAATGCTCTACCCAGTTTTTCTACTGGCTCTGCTGCTCCAGGATTTTTCCTGGTCACTATTTTCTTTCTTTTTTTTTTTTTAAGAGATCAAAAAGGGAGAGCGATGGTGACTTACTGCTTATTCTACTATCTTGTCTCCCAGAATACTCCCAATTATACTTTTTTCTTTTGAGTAAATATTTGTATATCTTTTTCCATTTGGCTAATTCTGCTTTTCAAGGCATTCTTCTCTTCACTGGATTTTTATGCCACTTTTTACCATTTGGCCTATTCTGTTTTTTAATGCATTATTTTCTACAGTGTGCGTGCGCGCACATGCTTTACTAAGCTTTTGACTCATTCCCCCAATGATTTTCTTCTATTACTTTCATTTCTCTTCCCAATTTTTCCTCTGCCTCTCTTACTTGATTTTTAAAACCCATTTTGAGCTCTTTCATGGTCTGAAACCAATCCATATATTTCTTTTAGTGTTTGGATGGAGGACTTTTGACTCTGTGGTTTCTTCTGGGTTTGTGTTTTGATCTTCCTTGCCACCATAGTAACTTTCTGTAGTCAGAACTCTTTTTTTCTATTTGCTCATTTTCCAGCCTATTTCTTGACTTTTAAGTCTTTGCTAAAGTAGAAATCTATGGAGTGGAGGAAGCACTGTCCTGAGTTTCAGTTTGGTTTTTTGTTTTTTTTGTGTGTGTTTGTGTGTGTAGCTATTTACAGAGATAATTCTAAGGAATTTTAAGTTTTTACTTCTTCCAAGGTGCTGTGATGTAGGGAGAGGTAGTAGCCTGTGGTCTAGACTGGAAGTGACAACAAGCACTCTTCTTTTCCCAGGAACTGTAACCAGTTTTTGAAATCCCCTAGGACCACAAGCTTTAGTGTACAAGTACTCCTCTTCACCCTGGGACTGAGACGCAGAACTGTGACCCAGTTCCAAAAGTGTGAAATGCAAGAGAGTACTGTCCCGAATGTTGGCAAAGGGACCCCTGTAGTCACCTTCTGACTAGTGGTTTGACCTCTTTACTGTCTGAGGTCTCAGAGGTCCATAAACTACCACTGCCACCATTCAATAACTCCCAAGGCCTACTGTTGGTTTGCTGAGATGTGGCCTACACAGATTTGTGTTCTACTTTCAACTTTGTGCAATAGACCTTTCCTGCTGACCTTCTAAATTTTCTTGGACTGGAAAATTGTTTTACCCCATCCTTTTGTGGGTTCTATTTCTATAGAAGAATTATTAAAAGGTATTTGGAGGGCCTTGGAGAAGAGTTCAGGTGAGTCTCTGCCTTTTCTTTGCCATCTTGGCTCCACCCAGACTTGTAATTTCTAAAAAATTTATCATTATTAAGGCAGTTAGAAGAAGTAATCATGGATAGAATACTCAGGCAAGAATTGCCTATGATAGGTTGATATAAAAAATAAAATTAAAAAATCAGAAAAAGGGATGCACTGGGAGAAGGAGGTAGAAATAGAATAGGGTAAATTATGTCACATAAAAAAGGTGCAAAAAGCTTTTACTGTGGAGGGGAAAATCAGGGCTGGCAAGCAATGCTTGAACCTTATTTTCATCAGAGTTTGCTCAGAGAGGGAATAACATACACAATCACTTGGGTATAGAAATCTCTCTTATCCTACAAGGAAGTAGGAATGGAAAAGGATAATATAAGGGGAGGGTGGTGATAAAAGGGAGGGAAAATTGGGGGATGCAGTCATGAGAAGCAAAACACTTGCGGAGGGACAGGATGAAAAGAGAAGAAGACCAAATAAGAGTGAAAAGCAGGATGGATGGAAATACACAGTTATTAAATGTGAATAGAATGAACTCACCCATAAAATAGAAGCAGATGGCAGAGTGAATTAAAAATCAGAAGCCTACAATATGCTGTTTACAAGAAATACACTTGAAGTAGAGAGACACACACAGAGTAAAGGTAAAGGGCTAGAGCAGGATCTATGCTGCTTCAGTTAAAGTGAAAAAAAAAACCAGAGGCAGCAATCATGATCTTCAGACAAAGCAAAAGCAGAAATAGATCTAATTAAAGAAGGAAACTAAATATTTCTAAAAAGTACCATAGACAATAAAGTAATGATACAAGATAAATATGCACTAAAATGTATAGCATGCAAATTATATTTTAAAAAAATATTTAGTTAGTATTTTATTTTTTCTAAATTACATATAAAATAATTATAAACATTCATTTAAAGAAATTTGTGTTCCAAATTCTATCCTTCTCTCCCTCCTTTCCTCCTCACCTCCCTCCCTCCCTATCTCTCATATTGAGAAAGCAAGCAATTTGATGTAGGTTATACATTTGTAGTGATGTAGAATATATATATGTATATTAATCATGTTGCAAAAAAAAAACTCTAAGAAAAAATAAGGTAAAAAAAAAGGCAAATCCCACAAATTCTCAAGGAAAAAGCCTCAGAACTAGATAAATCTAACCACAAAATAAACAAGAAAGAAGTTAGCAGGAGAAAAAATTTAGATAAGTTAGATATGATAGATATCTGACAAAACCTGCATGAGAACAGAAAGGAATATACCCTTTTTCTCAGCAGTATGTGGCAACAGCACAAAAATTGACCACATATTAGGGCATAAAAATTTCAAAAACAATGGAGAAATGCAGAAATATTAAGTGCATCTTTTCAAAACATAATGCAATAAAAATTACATTCAATAAAGGGCTATGGATATATAGATTAAAATTACTTGGAAGAGAACTAAATTATCTAATTCTAAATAAACAGTGCATCAAAGAGCCAATCAAAGAAATAATAATTTCATTAAAGAGAATCAACAATGAGACACCATTATAAAATTTATGGGATACAGTGAAAACAGTTCTTAGGGGGAAATTTATTTCTTTCTCTATTGTATGTATGTATGTAAATATGTGTATATATATATATATATATACACATATATACATACATACATACAATAGAGAAAGAGCAGATCAATGAATTGGGCATTCAACTAAAAGCAGAAAAAAGAACAATTTAAGAATCCCCAATTAAATACCAAATTTCAAATACTGAAAATCAAAGGAGATATTAACAAAATTTAAGTAAGACAATATTTAGACTAATAAATAAAACTAGGAGCTGTTTTTTTAATCAGTAAAGTAGCGAAACCATTAGTTAATTTGATTATGGAAAAGAAAAAAGAAAACAAAATTGCCAGTATAAAAATAAAAAGTTAGATATAATAGACCTCTACAGAATACTGAATAAGAACAGAAAGGAATATACCTATTTATTACCTATGCATAGCACCTTCACAAAAATTGACCCTGTCTTAGGACATAAACTCCTCATAAACAAGTTCAGAGAAACAGGAAATATTAAATCCATCTTTTTCTAACCATAATGCAATAAAATTTTTATTCAATTAAGGGCCTTGGAAGCATATATTGAAGTTAATTGGAAATTGTGTAATCTAATCTTAAAGAATGAGTGGGTCAAAGAACAAATCATAGAAACATAGAAACAGTTACTAATTTCATTAAAGCTAATGACAACAATGAGACATATACCCAAGTTTATGGGATGCAGCTAATCCAGGGCTTAGAGGAAAACTTATAGCTGTAAGCATTTACAACAATAAAAGAGAAAAAGAGCAATTAACAAATGGGGCATAAAACTTAAAAAAATTTTTAAAAACCCAGTAAATTAAACTCTCAGTTAAACATCAAACTAGAAATCCTAAAAAATCAAAGGAGAGATTAGTAATAAAAGTAAAAAAAAACATTGAACACATAACAAAAGCTAGGAGCTGGTTTTATGGGGAAAAAAAAAAACAACAACCAGTAAAATAGATAAACCATTGGATAACTGAACTTATTATCAAAAATGAAAAGGGTGAATTTATAACCAATGATGATAAAATAAAAGCAATTAAAAGGGGCTGTTTTACCCAACTCTATATCAAGAAAATTGACAATCTAAGTGAAATGGATGAACATTTTCAAAAAAATATAAATTGCCCAAATTTATAAAAGAAATGAAATACTTAAATAATATTATCTTAGGAAAAGAAATTAAACAAGCCCTAAATGAGTTCCTAAGAAAAGCACCCCAGGACCAGATGGATTTACAAGTGAAATCTGCCAACTAAATCCAATCCTACATAAACTGTTTGAAAATATAGGTAAATAAGGAGTCCTATCTCTTTCTGTGAGACAAACATGATTTTGATACCTAAATCAGAAAGAGTAAAAACAGAGCAAGGAAACTAATTTCCCTACTGACAAAATTTGAAATAAATTACTAACAAGGATATTATAAAAGTATATCACAAAAATCATACACTATGACCAGGCTTGATTTATACCAAGAATGGAGAGATTATTGATATCAGGAAAGCTATAAGCATAATTGACCATATTAATATAAAACAACAACAAAAAACATGGTTATTTCAACAGATAGAGAAACAACTCTGGAGAAAATGCAATAACCATTCCCATTAAAAATCAAAACAAAACAAAACAATACTTTCGGAAGCAAAGGAATAGAACTTTAAGTATTATCTATTTAAAATCAAGAACAAAGATGATCTCTAATGGAGGTAAACAAGATGATTTTCCAGTAAGATCAGGAATGAAGCAAGGATATCCATTATCACCATTATAATTCAATATTATACTTGAAATACTAGCTATGGGAGTAATGCAGGACAAAGTAATTAAAGGAAGAAGAACAGGCAATGAGGCAACAAAACTACTACTTTTTGCAGATAATATGATTATTTATTCAGAGAATGAATTAAAAAAACACACAAAACTAGTCAAAATGATTAACAACTTCAGTAAAGTTTCAGAATATGAACAAACAACAGACATTAGCAGTGCATATATGTGCATGTGTGTACATACACGCACACACACACAAATTCATATACTTATAAATTGATTCAACAAAATCCAGGATGAGGAGAGATAGGAAGAGAAATTCTACTTAAAATAACTGTAGGCTATGTAAAATAATTGGAAATTTGCCTGTCAAGACACTCAAGATCTATATGAACATTAAACAAGTCACAGAAATAAGGATGGATGGAAATAACTGGAGAAATATTAATTGGTCATGGGTAGGCTGAATCAATACAATTAAAATGATAACAATACTTAAATTAATTTACTTATTTGTCATCTTGTCAATTAAATGACAAAGGAATTACTTTGTAGAGTTAGGAGAAAATAAAAAAGTTAATCTAGAGGACCAAAAAATAAAGTATATCAAGGGAATCTAGGGAAAAATCAAGAAAAAAGGGGATTTAGCACTACTGAATCTCAAGATGTGCTACAAAGCTGTATTCATCACAACAATTTGATATTGAAGAAGAAAGAGTGGACGATCAATGGAATTGATTAGATACATGATAAATAGGGGCAAATGAACAAAAAAATCTAGTGTTTGACAAATCCAAAGATCCTAGTTTGGAACAAGAATTCACTAGCTGACAAAAAACATCTGAGAAAACTGTAAAGTAGTATGGCAGAAACTTGGCATTGTCTAGCATCTCAGACTCAATATCAAGATAAACTCAAAATGAATATATGATTTAGATATAAATACTGATACCATAAACAAATTAGCAGAGCAAAGAAGAAGTCACTGTGAGATCTATAGGTAGGGAATGGCTTTATGACCAAACAAAAGACAGAGAGGTTCCTGGGAGGTAAAAATGGAAAAATTTGGTTATATTAAAATTTTTTTTCACAATAAAAAACTAATGCAGCTAAGACTAGAAGAAAAACAGGACAATGGGAAAATATCTTTTTTCTTAATTAGTGTTCAACATTCATTTTCACAAGATTTTGAGTTCCAAATTTTCTCCCCATTTCTCCCCTGCCCCCACCCCAAAACACAGTGCATTCTAATTATCCCTTCCCCCAGTCTACCCTCCCTTCTATCACATAGTTCCCTTCCCTTATCCCCATATCCTCTATTTTTTTGTAGGGCAAGGTAGATTTCTATACCCCATTACTTGTATTTTTTATTTCCTATAACAATCATTTTTAAAACTTTGAGTTCCAACTTCTCTCCCTTTCTCCCTCCCCACTCATCCCCACTGAGAAGGCAAGCAATTCAATATAAGTTATACATGTGTAGTTATGCAAAAGACTTTCATAAACATCATGTTGTAAAAGACTAACTATATTTCCCTCCATCCTATCTGGCCTCCCTATTTATTCTATTCTCTCTTTTGACTTTGTCCCTCCCCAAAAGTATTTACTTCTAATTAACCCTTCTCCCATTTACCTTACCTTCTATCATCCCTCCCACACCCACTTCTCCCCTTCTCCCCTACTTGGCTGCTGTGTAAGATTCATTTTCATGCCAAGTTGAATGTACAAGTTGTTGCCTCCTTAAACCAAATGGGATGAGAGTAAGCTTCATTTTTTCTCTTCACCTCCCCCTTTTCCCCTCCACTGAAAAAGCTTTTTATTGCCCCCTTTATGAGAGATAATTTGACCCATTCCATTTCTCCCCTTCTCCTCTGAATATATTCCTTTCTCACCACTTAATTTTATTTTTTTTAGATATCATCCCTTCCTATTCAAGTCACCCTGTGCCCTTTGTCTAAATGTATATAATCCCTCCAACTACCTCAGTACTGAGAAGAGGCTCAAGAGTTACAAATATTTTCTTTCCATGTTGGAATATAAACAGTTCAACTTTAATAAGTCCCTTTTGATTCCTCTTTCCCATTTACCTTTTCATGCTTCTCTTCATTCTTGTGCTTGAAAGTCAAATTTTCTATTCAGCTCTGGTCTTTTCATTAAGAGTGCTTGAAAGTCCTGTATTTCATTGAATGACCATTTTTTCCCCTGAAGTATTATTAAGTAAAACCCAGTATTGCTGGGTAAGTGATTCTTGATTTTAATCATGGTCCCTTTGACTTCTGGAATATCATATTCTAAGCCCTTTGATTCCTTAATGTAGAGGCTGCTAGATCTCGTGTTATCCTGATTGCATTTCCACAATACTGGAATTGTTTCTTTCTGGCAGCTTGCAATATTTTCTCCTTGAACTGGGAACTCTGGAATTTGGCTACATTATTCCTAGGAGTTTTTCTTTTTGGATCTCTTTTAGGAGGTGATCAGTGAATTCTTTCAATGTTTATTTTACCCTCTGGTTCTAGAATATCAGGGCAGTTTTCCTTGATAATTTCATGGAAGAAAATGTCTAGGCTCTTTTTTTGATCATGTCTTTCAGGTAGTCCCATAATTTTTAAATTGTCTCTCCTGGATCTATTTTCCAGATCAGTTGTTTTTCCAATTTTACACTGTCTGTGATTTCTTTTCATTCCTTTGGTTTTGTTTTATAATTTCTTGATTTTGCAGACACTTATTACCTTCCATCTGCTCCATTCTAATCTTCAAAGAATTATTTCCTTCATTGAGCTTTTGGATCTCCTTTTCCATCTGGCCAATTCTGCTTTTACGGGTATTCTTCTCCTTATTGGCTTTTTGGATCTCTTTTGCCATTTGGGTTAGTCTATTTTTTAAAGTGTTATCTTCCTCAGCATTTTTTGGGGGCTCTTTTAGCAACCAGTCGACCTGTTTTTCATGATTTTCTTGCATCACTCCCATTTCTCTTCCCAATTTTTGGTCTACTGCTCTTACTTGATTTTTAAAATTCTTGTTGAGCTCTTCCATGTCCTGAGACCAATTCATATTTTTCTTGAAGGCTTTGGATGGAGGAGCTTTTACTTTGTTTTCTTCTGTTTGCATGCTTTGTTCTTCCTTGTCACCAAAGTGAGATTCTATAGTCTGATTCTTTTTCTAGTTTCTGTTTATTTGGACTTTTGAGCTTTTTGTCAAGGTAGTTCTCTGCTCCCAGTGGCGTTGTGGGGTGTACTGTCAGCCACTCAATCCTCCCACAATCTGTGGGCTTGAGCTCCACAAACAGTGGCTGCTGAGGGTTCCTCTGCCCTCTACCCTCTCTGCGACCCTGGGACTGGGGTCAGATCATTTCACTCTCTTGCACTGGTCCCACAGGATTTTCCCACTCACCTTTCAATTTTCCTCAGTGTTTTGGGGTCATGAAGTCTGAAAAACACCACAGCTGTGAGAGATTCAGTCTCCTCAAGGCCTGCTCAGGTACCCTCTTTACACACATGGCCCACACTGGACTGTGCCCTGCCCTCAGCTTGGTGCAATAGACACTTCCTGTGGCATGATAGACACTTTCTGGCCACCTTCCAGGCTGTCTTGGCCTGGAGATTTGCTTTACTCCATCATTCTGTTGGTTCTGAAGCTCCAAAAATTTTTTAGAACCATCTTTTACAGGTATTTGGCTGGGCTTGGTGGGAGTGCACTATTCCTCCATCTTGGCTCTGCACCCTTAGGAAAATATCTTTGAAGCAAGTTTGTCTGATAAAAGTCTCATTTCTTAACCATATAGGATAATAAGCAAAATTTATATGAATAACAAATATTATTCATTGATTAATAATCAAAGGATATGAACAGGCAGTTTATATGAATTTATATGAATAACTATTTTTCATTGATAAATAGTCAAAGGATAGGAACAGGCAGTTTTCAGTGGAGAAATCAAACATATCAGTAGTCAGGTAAAAATGCTCTGAATTACTAATAATTAGAAGATTGTAAATTAGAACAATCCTGAGCACTACTTTGTACCCTTATAATTGGCTAAGATGAATGAAAAGGAAAATGATGAATACTGGAAGCGATATGGAAAAATAGGTAGACTAATGCATTTTGGTTGAACTGTGAACTAGTCCAATCATTCTGGACAGTAATTTGGAACTATATCCCTAATGCTATTAAATATCTTTTGATCCAAAAATAATGCTTCTAAGTCTATACTCCAAATGATCAAAGAAAAAGGAAAAGTACCCATATACGCAAAAATATTTATAGCAGTTCTTTTTTGTGTTGTCAAAGAATTGAAAATTGAGGGGATGCTCACTAACTGGGAAATCACTAAACAAATGATAGAATACCATTGTGTTGTAAGAAATACTGAAGGCATGGTTTCAGAAAATCCTGGGAAGACTTGATACAAAATCAAATAAATAGAAACAACAGAACAATTTCATAGTGACAATGAAGTTATACAGATGATAAATTGTGGAAGACTTGGTAACTCTAATGAACACAATGACCCACTACAATTCCAAGTGACACATGATTAGAAATGTACCTCCAAATAGAAGAATGATAGATTCAGAGTGCATGTTGAAGAATATTTTTAAAAATTTTTCTTTTTTATCAATGTGGCTAACCGAACTTTGTTTTGTATGACTACATATTCGTTATGGACTTTGTATTCTTTCTCAGTGGCTGACGAAGGGGTTGAGGAGAGGGAGAGGGGTTGAGGAGTCAGAGGGGACTTCAAGATGGTGAAGTAAGCAGTAAATCATCATAACCCTACCATATTCATTTCCAAATAACCATGAAATAGTGTCCCAATAGAAATACTTGAACAGCAGAACCAGCAAAAAGATGGGGCAAAACAATCGTTTAGCCCAAGAAACTTGGAAGACTGACTAGAAAGGTCTTTCTCAGGCAAAAGAAGAATGCAGGACAGGAAGCATCCTCAACAAACCAATGGCAAAGCATGAGCACCAGTGCAGTGGAGCAGGCAAACAGCAACACCAGCCTCCACATTACCCACAAGCTTCAGCATAGCCAGGAGAATTGCAGACTCCAGCTCTCAGAATTATCCATGCATCAGCATAGCCCTGGGCAAATAGATATCTGCCAGGGATCACATCACTGTATATTTCGGTATATCCCAAGGGAAGCCAAAATAGTCATTGAAAGAAACCACCAATCACCTCAGAAAAGAGATCCCAAAATAAAAACTCCAAGGGACATTACTGTCAAATTTCACAACTATCAGGTCAAGGAAAAAAGACTGCAAGTGACTGGAAAGAAACAATTCAAATATTGGGGAACCACAGGCAAGATTATACAAGACTTAGCAGCCCTTTTTGTGGTAGCAAAATATTGGAAATTGAGAAGATGCTCATCAATTGGGAAATAGTTGAACAAGCTGAGGTATATGAGTTTAATGTAATAGTAACATCCAATAAGAAAGATGGACAGGCAGATCTCAGAATAACCTAGAAAGACTTGTACAAACTGATGCAAAGTGAAATGAGCAGAACCAGGAAAATATTGTATACATTATCAGCAACATTGTGTGATTATCAATAATGAATGACTCACCTCTTAGCAACAGAATAATCCAAGACAAATATAAATGACTCATGAAGGAAAATGTTATCTACACCCAAATAAAGAACTGATGGGCTCTGAATAAAGATAAAACATACTTTTTCCATTTACTTTATTTTTCATGTTTTTCCCCCTTTTCATCTGTTTCTTCTTTGATAACCATCACTAATATGGAAATCTGTTTCACGTGATATATGTATTACATATATCAATTTGCCTACCATTTTAAGAAAAAGGGGAAGGGAGGGGGAGAAATGGGTGGGAGAAAAATTTGGAACTCAAAATTCTGTAAAATTGAATCATAAAAATTGTCCTGACATATAATTGGGAAAAAAATACTATTAAAATAATGAATCCTCCCTGAGCCTGAATTAAATGATATACCAGATTTTCCAACAAAAGTGGGTTCTTGTTTCTGAAGTTAAGCATTTTAAAGTTAGAAAAATAAATACCACCCCCTACCACCACTAACATCATCACCATCACCATCCTCATCGTTATCATCGTTACTTACCTAGCAAATTCTTTTCTCTTTCTCTCTATTATTCTCTCCCACTATATTAAATCTATCATCATTTATCACTGCAATGCCAGACTTTCATCGTTATTGACTTTCTAGGTAAATAAGGGAAGAGGCAGTTCTACGGATTCTAAGGCTCTTGCCCCAGCATCCACTCCTTCTTGAACTCTATCACCAGACCAGGAAATATCCTATTGCACTAGTATTTTGGTTCCTTGGTTATTGTTCATTCTTTTTCTCTCTCTCTTTCTTTTCATTGTTTTCTCTTTTCCTTTCCCTTCCTCTCTCTGTCTCTCTTTCTCTGTCTCTCTCTCCCCCACCCCAACTACTTACAGGCCATTTTTACTACTTGCCACACATGCAGATAATCTTCAATCATCAAAAAAACCCCGAAGGGCGGAGCCAAGATGGCGGAGTAGAAAGACTCACCTATGCTAGGTCCGAACTCACAGCCCATAGATTTCCTGTAAAAAGAACTCCTGACAAATTCTGGAGCAGTGGAAGCCGCGCAGCAACACAGTGAAGGAGATTTCCGCTGCAGAGAGCCCTGAAGAACCGACCGCAGGGGTGCCCCGGACTCGGGAGCGGAGTCCTGCCCTGCGGAGCCCTGCCCGGCCGAGCGCTCCCCTCCCCCGCCCGGGCCACGCGGCACTGAGAGGAGCCAGCAGAACCCTGCAGGCGGCAGGGACCTGAATCTCCGGGCGGCCGCGAAGGTCCCTCCACACACAGACGCACAGGTCAGTGAGGGAGACGGGCTGAGAGGGGAGCGGGGGATCTCCGGGACTCGGACCCCCTGGGAAGCGGCCGCTGCGGCGGAGGCTGAGACAGCTTGGCCAGAGACTCCCAGAGCGGGCTGGAGCTCCACCCCAGCTCTATTACAAAGGATCTCT
>CM053769.1:372176258-372268452 GCA_028658325.1 Potorous gilbertii
AAAAAAAAAAACCCCAAAACAAACCAAAAATTACCTTGATCTTGCCATACTTTCAAGTTTTCATCTTCTATTTTTCTTCCTTCCACAGCCAGATTCACAGAGCAAAGATTTTAAAATTAAGGTCCATGAATTTGCTTTTAAAATACTTTTATAACTGTATTTCAACATTTTTTGTTTTAGCTTGGTGTATTTTATTTTATTCATTTAAAAACATTATTCAGAGAAGGGCTCCGGAGGCTTCACTGGCTGCCAAATGGGACTATAACACAAAAGAGGTAAAGAACCCATGCCCTAGAAAAAATCTACAGTCAATACTTGCACTTTTTTACCCCCTACTCACTTTTCTACCTTGTATAATATGACATCTGATCCCAACTTACAAGTCAATAAGTTCACTCCAAGTTTATCAGGGATCTTTTAATTGCTAAATCCTGCAGCCTTTTCTTAGGATTCATCCTTCTTGACCTCTGCAGTTTTGGAATCTGTTGAACACTTCTGTCTCCTAGAAGCTATTTTGGTTTTCATTACATTGTTCTTTTCTGATTCTATCCATATTCATATGTGTACTCCCACTCACTCTCTTTTTCTGGATTATTTTTTTTGCTTCCTTATGACAGGTTTCTTTCTAGACTGTCCTTGGCCCTCCACATTCTTCCCAAGATGTCATCAGCTCCTATGGGTTCAGTTATCATATTTACTCAACATCTTTTAAAATCAATTCTCTCTAGTTCTAATTTTTCTTCTGAACTCAACTACTAAATGTTGCAATGCCTTTGAGATATCTTTCCCTTGATATTCTATCATTATCTTAAACTGAACATGTCTAAAATGGAATTCATTATCTTTCACTACAAACTGGTTCTTTCCCTAAACATCCCTATTTCTATTAAGGAAACTACAATGCTTCCACTCACCCTGGTGTGTAACTTTGAGTCATCTTTGAGTCTTTTCTCTCCTTAACACTCAAATCTTGGCAAATATATCTCTAAAATGACTATATTCACTTCACCGCTGTGCTAGTTCAGAACCTTGTCAAATTTAATTTGGGCTATTTCAATAGTTCCCTAATTGTTTTACCCTACTTCCTGTCTTTTTTTATAACTTTCATTCATATAGCTTCTGAAACAATATTCTTAAGCATATATTTGACCATGCCATGCTCCTTCTCCCCACAATTTCTAGGATAACATATAAACTTTTCAATGGGCTTTTAAGCTCTCCACAGTCTATCTCCAGCCTAGCTTTCCAAACTTATTCAACAAATCTCACACATGTTTTGTTCCAGATTAATTGAAGCTTTATTGCTGTTTTCTGAACTCAGCATTCTACTTCTCATCTTCATGGCCTTATTTAGGATTACTCACTTATCTGGAATGGCTTCTTTCACCTCTGCCTCTCGGGATCTTTAGCTCAAGTGTCTGTTATGTTGTCAATCTTTACAGATTACTCCATTTAACAACATTCTCTCCATCCTCAAATTAACTGTTGGCTTATCTGTTTATCTATTTTTATTCTCCAGTAGAATAATCACTGTGAAAGTAGGTATTGCCATTTATTCCTGTGTTTTTATCCCTAGAACCCAGCATAGTACCTTTGAGTGTTACTTGATCTGGAGGAAAGGAAAAATTACCAAAGATAGCCGGGAATCTCCATTAATTGAATACTGATATGTATTTACATATATGTAAATATATACATACATATACACACATATATACATATGTATATATACATATATGTGCATTATGTATATCTATTTGTTGTTGTTATTTTCCAAAAATATACAGGAACACAGCATGTAGATATAACCATTGTCATGGCTAAACTCTACCTGGACCTATATCAAGAATTTAGGAGACATAGCATTAGATTGACAATTAAAAGATGATATAACTCTAGAGCTTGAAGGCCATCTAGGCCAAGCTCCTCATTTTACAGATGAAGAAAGGAAGCCTAGGGAAGTCAAATGACTTAACCAAGGATCTACAGATAGTAAGTATCAGGGTGGTATTTGAACCTAGGTCTTCTTGGCTCTAGATTCAGCACTTTTTCTGTTGTGCTTCTCTGTCAAATTCTGGTTCTATCTCATTAGCTGTTTGGAGGTTACTTAATTTCTCTGTTTTAATTTTTCTGCCTGTAATAATTCTTCATTTTATGAGAAGACTGAAAGGATAAAATGTTATACTATATGTTCGCGGCAGTAAGTTTTAACTGCACTGGCTAAATGTAAGCTATTCTCTTCTTTTTGAGAGAGGTATAAAGTTAGGATAGTTTTTTAGGTGAAGGAAGGAGTAACAGTCAGTCTCTTCATCATATAGAAAGTATTTTGCTCAACATTTCACTTATCCTTCAACAAACATTATTCATCAACTGATAAGTATAAAACTCTTTAGGAAGCAGTGTGAAAAAAAATAAAGATAAATAAGACAATCCCTGCTTCCATGGATCTTCTAGTCTATTGTTCATTCTACTGAAGTACAGGTGCATTTGAGCATGCAGCTGGTGATAACATATAAAATTAGGAGCACTGAGAACCAGGAGACTAGTTTATACAATAACAAAAAAACTATAAAGATAATTGTGAAAGACTGAAGAAATCTCATCAATATAATAACCAATGATGATTCCCAAAGACTAATGATGAAGAGTACTTCCAGTCTCCTGACAAAGAGATGATGGACTTAGGGTAATTGTCAATGTGTTAATTTATTTTGACTTTTAGTATTTGTACTTATGTTGTTTTCTTTTTCTTTTTCCAATGGAATTAGGAGGGAAAGAAAATAATATTAATTTTAAAAGGAAATAATATTAATTTTAAAAACTAAATTAAAAAAGAAATTAGGAACATAAGAGAGAACTTCAGAAGTATCTTCACAATTCCTTATTTTGAGAACATGGGTCTCTAAGGAAGGAAAGTATTGACAAAACAGAATATAAAGATGTTTTCTCATTTTGATTTTGTTTCTTCAAGCTAACATTCAAAAACAGAACTAATTTTGGGGGTAGTGTCTTTAATGCTATGCAAAATTGTAAATTACCACATAATATGGTATTCCTTTTCATTATATAATAATGAAGTGAAAAGGATAATGAGAATTTTTTTCACAGAAATTCCTGTGATATTTTTGTCGATCGTTTTCAAAGTGAAAGGTAGGCATTTAATGATAACATGGATGCCTCTTGTTTCCCTGGTACATTCCAGTTAAATAGGCATTTATCGAGAAGAGTGGTATGGTATAGAAATTGATGAAGGCATATCATTTGCTTCTCTAACTGCTGTTCCTTATGAGTACTCGTCCTGATGCATGTAGCAAAATGACCTGTGATGAGAATTCACACAGGGGAAGACTAGCTATACATTAGACACAATTCCATGTTTTTGCCAGTCTTTTTCTCCTCTTGGACTTTTGGTTCTGTACTTGTGCAAGTGTCATTGAGAAAGCAGCTCTGGAGACAATATCTGAACAAGTTTCCATATTTATTCCTATCCTGTCTTTCTATGACTTTCATCATAACTTTTGTAAAGGCACTAGCCAAAAGAATGTTTTTCTAACTGCCAAGGCTTTTCAACTCAGCTGAAGTTGCTGTCCAGCAGTGTAATTGCTGTCTATGTGTTACAGATACATTCTTAAAGAAAAGCTAATTCAAGTAAGGGCTGGCAGAAGTAAAAGCTTGTCTTCTTCAACAACTCTCTATTATACAATCAAATTCAATATATAACATCACCTCTTGCTCTTAATATTCATTTATTATTGACTTACACAGTATAGCTATACTCTTCTATCTTTTTGTCTATAGGTATATTTAATTGATTGTACAATCTGTGGAAGAGAATCTATTGAAAATGTCTCTGTCTTAGAGGGAACCTACTAGAGACCAGATATCAGATCATTGTGGTTCTATCTTTATAGTTCCTGTATATCCCAGTTAATCATTTTATACATTTTTAATTTAAAAAAAATTATACGTTTTAAACACAAAGATGAACAAACATCATTTACTTTCTGATTTTTGTTATCAATCAATAAATATTCCTAAAAGCCTGTACTATGTGTGAGGTGCAGTGAAAAGCATTGAGAATACAAAGACACAAATAAATCCCTGCCTTTACAGAGCTTATTTTTTTGGGAGGGATTATGGGGAGAGACATAGGTTCTAACTCTGGATGGGAGCAGTGGAGAGATTAGGAAAGCCTTCATGTAGAAGACAGTGTTTGAACTAACATTTAGAGGAAAGTGCCATTCCAAAGCACCATTTAAGAGAAGTGATATTAAATATCATTAGTGAAATATTATTAAAATATTATTTATTATGTTGTTTGCTTCTCTAGGACATACTAACTATTGCTCATCTAATGCATGACCAGTGGGCTGAGACAACATACATTAGAAGTGTATATATTTTATTTCATCAAGCACCCATGACTCCTTTCATGTACATATTCCCTCTACTGATATAGAAAATAAACCTACCATACCTTTGTAGATTATTTAATAAGTTATTTTGGCTAAATATATCTAACTGGTAGCTAGTCCTATGGTGAGGACCATGTTCACATTCATGCTCAATAAGGTACAGTACCATCTTGCTATTTATATTATAATTTTAAGTGTTGAACCCATGAGAATTCAACTATATGTGAGATTAAGGTGGGAGAGGAGAGAGAAAGAGAGAGAGAGAGGAGAGAGAGAGAGAGAGAGACAGACAGACAGACAGACAGACAGGGAGACAGGAAGAGACAGAGAGAGAGACAGAGAATGAATTTGATTACTGTCTCTTTTATTTCCTTTCATTCTATCTTGTCTGTTGGTAAAGTGAAAAGATGAGTGGTATGGTAACCCTCTAATATAATCACATATTGTGTGAAATCCTTTCAATTATATGGTTTCTTCTCTATTCATTAGTTTTCCCAAGTGGCTAACTCAACTCCCTCTCCCTCTTTGGTTGGAATAATCAATTGTCAAATGCTAAATGGAAGTAGGGTGCCAGAGATCCAAAAAATGTGGGCATGCAATTGTTATGGATTTGATAGAATTATCAGAGATGACACCCCCAAATCTACTTACAGTGACTAACAAGCCCTGTGGAAATAGTGAAATGTAGCATACTTGGCATTCAAGTAGTGGGAGTCAAAATAGTCACTAATTTATAAATTTATAAATAGATCATCATGTTTTTAGCACAAAGGGATAGTTTAATCTCCTCTTTTCCTATGTTTACATCTGTAATATCTTATTCTTATTCTTTTTCTTGCTATGGTTGTCATTTTAAGAACAATTTCAAATAATAGTGGGGAATATGGGAATCCTGGCTTTACTCCCACATTTATTCGGTGAACTTCTAGTGTATTTCTATTTCTTGTGCTACTTGATTTTGCTTTTATATAGGTATTTTTCATGATATTAAAGACCTCTTTATGCTTATACTTTGTACTGTTTTTTAAGATAGAAGACTATTGTACTTTTTTCAAAGATATCTGTTGAGATAGTAATGTGGTTTGGGATGTTTTTTCTTTTAAATGGAGGAAGATGAGAAAGGAATAAATATTTATATAGCGCCTAATATGTGCCAAATGTTGTGCTAAGCACTTTTTCTAAATATTACTCATTTGATCCTTACAGCAACACTGAGGTATGTGTTTTTATGATCCCCATATTACAAGTAAGTATACAGAGAGAAACAGAGGTCAATCCTGCCCTTACACAGCTTCTTTTCTGGGGGGTGGGGGTGGGGAGTGGGAAGAGACATAGGTTCTAGCTCTGAATGGGAGCAGGGGAGAGATTAGTGATTTGTCTAGTGTAACACAGTCACTAAGTTTCTGAGAGCAGATTTAAACTATTTCTTTTTTCTAGGCCCAGAATATTACCCACTCTAATGATTAATTATGTTGACTTTTCCTAATGTTGAATTATTCCTATATTCCTAATATAAATCAAACTTAGTCATGGTGAATGATTTCTTGTATGAATCACTATAGTTTGATTAATTTAAAAATTTTGAATCTATATTCATTAATGATATTATTTCAAGTTCTCATCATATGCTTTATCCTTCCCTGGTTTATTTTTTTGTGACTATATTTGTCTCATAAAAGGAATCTAGTAATGTGCATCTTTAAGAATAATTTGTATAGTTTAATATTAATAGTTTTAAAGGTTTGATAAAATTCTCCTGTTAATAGGTAAAGACCAGGAGTTTTACTCTTCCTCTCCTTTGTCTTTTTTTAAAAATAATTACTTTAATTTTTTTCTACCTCTTCAGAAAGTTTAAGCATTCTATATTTTATTAGGTCCTTTGAAATCTCCCCAAGTCAGAACCTCTGAAGATCCTTGGGATCACTTTGAGATTGTCAAGGAATCCTAAGGGGACTTCCCTTGGTATGCCTAGGTCTAAGGGCACCTTCATGTAAGGAGGATATGAGCTTGTCCAAACGCTTCTCAGACATCTGATTTGGGAATGACTCAAAGGCCCATTAGATTACTTTTGAGAGTTTCTTCTTTCTCTTTCTATATTCTAACTTTGGGTAGCATAAACTATACATAGTAGGCTCTGATAGTTATTTTTTTCTTCTGGTTTTATTATGATTTCACTGTATTTTTTTGTTATTTTCTTGATTTGATTCAAATACAAGACTCAAGAGAATCATAAAAAAGTAAATATGAAAAAAATCATAAGTTCAATAAGGTTAAATTGTTTATCTTTCTACATGGGAAGATGATACATGTAACTTCTAAAAACTTTTTCATTACTAGGGAAGCTAGAAGGAGTCTATATAGACAGAGGGTGCAGATGCAAGTCAATTATCTTGAGGGTGATCTCAAACGCCCCCAAAACTGAAAGGTGAGCCAAAGGGATGAATTTGGAGAAGGAGCAAAGAAGAATGGGGAAAATTATTTTAAAAAGAGGCACACAAGGAAATTTATTTTTTACAGTGGAGGAAGAAATCAGGTGGGGTGAGTGGGTAATTCTTGAACCTCATTCTAATCTGAACTGATTGAAAGAGAGAAGAATGTACACATTGCCCAATAGAGAAGAAAAGGAAATAAGAGAAAGGGAGGGTGATAAGAGCAACGGTGGATTAATGGAGGCAGTGATCTGAAACAAAATAGACTTTTTTCTTTTTCTAATGAATCAAAGGACATTTAGTTATTTTGAAGAAAAGACCAGTCCAGAACAGAAAATGTACCTTACAAGAATTAGGAGAAACATAAAAAAGTAAATACGAAAGATCAATTATAAAGGATTTGATAAGATCAACCTATTCACTTCTTATTTGGGAAAGGTTAACTGTAACTCCTAAGAATGTTGTCAATACTATGATAGTTACAAAGAGTTTTCATAGATGGAAGGCTTGGTGTGAATGAAAGAACTGTTACAGTGGAGGGTAGAAGTGGATGGAAGGCTGGTGGTGCTAAAATATTTTTCTCAACAGAACTAGGTTAAAGAAGAAATAACATACAGATCTAGAAAAGTATAAAAGTCTTCTCAGCTCATGGAGAAAATAAGGAGATAGGTCAAGGAGATAGGATAAGGAAGGTACTCTAAGAAGTGGTGTGGATTAGGAAGGCAATGATTAGAAGTAAATTACAAGTCTGAGGAGAGATGGGGAAAAAGAGGGAGAGAAGGATAAACACTAAGGAAAAACAAGATGGAGGGAAATACACCATTAGTAATGATAATTTTGAATGTGAATGGGATTAACTCACACATAAAATGAAAATAACTAGTAGAATAGATTAAAAAGCCCAAACTGAAAATATATTGTTTACAAGAAACACATTTAGAAATGAGAAATGCATATAGAGTAAAAAATATAAGGCTGGAGTAGAATTTGTTATCTTTTGGCTGACTTAAAAAAATGAGGGTAATTTCATTCAAAGGTAAACTAAAATAGATTTAATTAAAGGACATGAACAGGGAAACTACCTTGTGTTAAATAGTACCATAGGTAATGAAATAACAGCAATACTAAGTCTATGTGTACCAAATGATATAGCATGCAAATTGTTAAAGGAAAAGATAAATGCATTACAGGTAGAAATAGATAGCAAAACCACAATAGAGAAGGACTTCAAGCTTTCCCTCTCAGAACTAGATAAACTTAGCCAAAAAATAAATAAGAAAAATCAAGGAGACAAATAAAATCTTAGGTGCGCTAGTAATGAGAACTACCTGAAGAGAACTGAATGGGAATAGAAAGAAGTATAACTTTTTTCTCTTTACAAAAACTGACCCTATATCAGGGCTAATAACCTTTATATTAAATGCAGAAAAGCAGATATATTAAATGCATTCTTTTCAGATCATAATGCAATAAAGTTATATTTAATAAGGGATCATAGAAACATAGATTAAAATTAATTGGAGACTGAAGAAGCTAATGTTAAAGAATGAATAAATTAAAGAACAAGTCACAGAAACTATAATTTATTAAAAGGAATGAAAATAATGAGACAACATACCAAACCTATGGGATGTACCAAAACCAGTAATGAGAGGAAAACTTATTATCTCTAAATGCTTAGATCTATAAAATGGAGAAAAAACAGATCAATGAATTTGGCATTCAATTAAACAAATCTGGAAAAGGAATAAATTAAAAATCTCCAATTCAACACCATATTGGAAATCCTAGAAATTAAAGGCAAAAATAATAAAACTCAATGTAATAAAACTACTGAATAAATAAATAAAACTATGAGTTACTTTTATGAAAACAAAAATCATAAAACATGGCTTAATATGATTTTTTAAAAAGAGAAGAAAACCAAATTAATATTATCAAAAAAGAAAAGGGTGAGTATATACATATATATATATATATATATATATATATATATATATATATATATATATATAAAACTAATAAAGATGAAATCAAAGTAATTATTGGGAGTTACTTTGCCCAATTTTATGCAAATCAATGTAACTATTTATTACCATTTTACAGAGAAGAAAACTAAGGTAAACAAGGTTAAATAACTTGCCTGGGGTGACAAAGTTAGGAAGTATCTGAGGCTAGATTTAAACTTGGGTCCTCCTGTTGTGAGGGCTAGTGCTCCACATCCATTGCAGCACTTATCTGCTCCTCATAATATCTCTTTTTGCAGAGTTTTATTGGTGATATAGAGAAATACCGGTGAGTTATATGGTTTTATTTTTTATATCCTGCTACTTTGCCAAAATTATTGTTTGAACTAACTTTTTAGTTGAATCTCTATGATTTTCTAAGTATATAATCCTGTCTTCTGCAAAAGAGATAGTTTTATTACCTTATTGCCCATTGTGATTCTTTCCATTTCTTTTGCTGGCATTTCTGGTACACTACTGGTGATAATAGATATCCTTGTTTTTCTCCTGATCATACTGGGAAGGCTTCTAGCTTATCCCCATTACAAATAATGCTTGCTGATGGTTTTTGGTAGATGCCTCTTATTTTGAGGAAAAATCCATTTACATCTATACTTTCAAGTGTTTTCATAGGAATGAGTATTATATTTTGTCAAAATGTTTTTCTCTGCATCTACTGACATGAGTGCATGATTTTCTAACATTTTTATGGATATAATCAATTATGTTAATAGTTTTCCTTATACTGAATGATTCCTGAATTCCTAGAATAAACCCCTCTTGGTCACAAGATATATACTAAGTTAGATACCTGTGCATTTGTCAATTAGCGCTGTTAGATCTTTAAGGGCATTTGCATACCAGAATGAGAACAGTCCAAGTGGACTGAATCACCAGTGGCAGTGCCAATTCCCAAACCTTTCAGTGCAGGACAGGAGTCTGGCAGGGACGGGTGAGAGAAAAACTCAGAGCCTGTGGCAGCAGCAGCAGCTACTCCTGGAGCTGAGAGATTAAATGTTTGAAAGTCACCTACTTGAATTTCTGGGAGCCAAGATGGTGGAGTAAATTGTAAGCACTCTCACTCTCCCCTTGTTGACCTTGAAAAACAAAAAGAATATTGCCCCAGGAAAAATTCTAGAATAGTGGAGTCAGCAGAAGGGTTATAACAATCTTTCAGCTAGGGAGGCTGAAAGAACTGGAGGCATCCCCGTAAGCCCCACCTTAAGGGACCAACAGTAGATGCTGAGTCCCAGGAGGATGGAGACCAGTAAACACCAACATCAGGACACTAGGCATGTCTTAGTATAGCCAAGGGAATTAGGGAGACACCAGTGTATATGGGGATCTACTAGTCACTGAGCTTGCCTGTGGTCTAGTGCAGGCTGAGAGGTAGAGGAGACCTCCAGTGACCAGACTACCCCTCCTCCACACCTCACACCATGAGCTTCAGTGTAACCCTGGGGAAACTCCAAAAGATTTCACTTGGTCTTAGCCTTGGCACATACCAGCCAGCTCAGCACCAGGTAAACTGACAGAATCAGAGGCCACAACACACAAATCCAGTAACTAGGCCACTACTGCCCAGCACAAGAAATGTGAAACAGAGCCCCCCTGTACCTCAGAAGCAAAGATCCACTTTAAAAGCTAGGACAAAGGCAATCATCATGAGCAAGAAGTAAATTAATAAAACAAAGACCATAGAATCTTATTATGGGGACAGGGAAGATCAAAATATAAATTCAGAAGAGGATAGAATTGATACTATACCCACATCTGAATCCTCCAAAGGGAATATGAACTGCTCTCAAGCCCAAAATCATTCTTGTAAGAGTTCAAGAAGGATTTTAAAAGCCAAATTAGAGAGGTAGAATAAAAATTGACCAATGATTTTAAAAATACAATTGACAAGATGCAAAAAAAAAGAATTCACTGAAGAGAACACTCTTCAAAAAGTAAAATTGGCCAAATGGATAAGGAGGTACCAAACCTAGCTGAAGAAAATAACTCCTTTAAAGGAAAAAAATGGACAAATGGAAAATGAGGTACAAAAGTTAACTGAAGAAAACAATTCATTAAAAATTAGAATTGGGCAAGTAGAAATTAGTGACCCTTATGGGGCATCAAAAATCAGTCAAAAAAAATCTAAAGAGTAAAAAATTAGAAGAAAATCAGGCCCACCACCTGATTGTCCATTTACAGAATACTTGCCGCTAAATGTTAGAAAGGGAAAGTGCAGGAGCACTTCTTCAATCCTTGAAATGAGTGCCACAAACCTATAACATTGGAAAAACAACTGACCGAGAGAAAAAAAAATCTAAGAATTTTGGTCTACCAGAAACCCATGATGAACAAAAGACCCTGGATAATATCTTTCAAGAAATCATCAAGGAAAACTTCCCCAAGATCATAGAATCAGAGGGTAAAATAGTCGTCAAAAAATTCACTGATCACCTCCTGAAATTTAAAACACCAATGAATATTGTAGCCATATTCCAGAATTATCAGGTCAAAAGTTGTGGTATATGGATGTAATGGAATTCTATTGTGCTATAAAAAAATGATGAATAGGATAAATTCAGAAAAACCTAGAAATAGTTATGTGAATTGATGCTGAGTGAAGCAAGCAGAACCAGGAGATCATTTGTGTGAGGACTGATTTTGATAGACAGCCCTTTTCAGCAATGCAAGGACCTAAAACATTTCCAAAGGATTCATGATGCAAAATGCCATCCAAATCCAGAGAAAGAACTATGGAGTCAGAATGAAGCAAACTGTTTTCTCTTTGGTTTTGTTTTTCTCATGGTTTTCTCCAATTGTATAATTCTTCTGTGAAATGTGACTAATGTGGAAATGTGTTTAATAGCAATGTATGTATAAAGCCCATATGAGATTGCATTCCATCTTCAGAAGGGAGGGTGAGAAAATTTAAAATCTATAGAAGTGATTGTTGAAAACTGAAAACAAATAAATTAATGAATTTGGGAAAAATGAGTAAGATTTAAATAAATTTTAAAAAAGAAAGTTGTTTCTTCCAATAAAACAGATATAGCCTATAACCACCCCCCAAAATCTTTAAGGGCATTTAAAGAATGAGACACCTCATTGATAATGACCTTAGAAACAAAGCTTTCCCCTGTATAAACAAGATTAATCTAATTTTTTCTCAAGATTTGACTTGTAGCCTTCATAAAGATTCTGATATGTAACTTGGTGTGACAAAAGCTGGTGGATGAAAACAAACTCTTTAGGCCCAGAGGAGCTTGTCCCTGCTACCAAGTAGTACCACTCAAGAAGGTTTCAACATCTTCTGCATTCGCTGAATTATTTTTTTTTCATCTGAGATATGACTGATTGAATTAAAATAATTAAATAGACATTCAAATTGTTTTGAATTATGTATTAAGTTTTGTTTTTCACCCTCTATTGGCACTGAGGTAATGCCCACCACCTGATTGTCCATTTACAGAATACTTGCCGCTAAATGTTAGAAAGGGAAAGTGCAGGAGCACTTCTTCAATCCTTGAAATGAGTGCCACAAACCTATAACATATGGTCAACACTCCCACATATGTTGTATTTCCTGATTAGAATGTAAGGTCCTTGAGGGTAGGGACTGTCTTGCTTTTACATTGGTATCCCTAGCACCTAGCACAGTAGCTGACTACTAATCAGTGTTTAAATAATGCTGATTGATTGAATGATTGTTTTCTCTGTATAAAATTTCCAAGCACTTGCAGATATTGATGACTGACCTTGATGAATCTTCTCTAGTCTAATCATGCCTAGTTTATTCAGCCATGAAGAGTTAGTTCTCTATCTTTCTGTGTGTCTCTTGTGAATGAATTACTGACTCCAATCAAAAACTGGGTATCCCTTTCATCAATACAGATTGCAACCAATCCATCTATCTCATTCTGAGGGATTTTTTAAAAATTAATTTTTAGTTTTTAACATTTGCTTTTATAGGATTTTGAGTTCTAAATTTCCACTCTCTTCCCCTCTCCCCCACCAAGACAGCATGCAATCTGAAATAGACTACATATGTACAATCATATTAAACATATTTACACATTCATCATGTTATGAAAGAAGAATCAGAGCAAAAGAGAAAAACCAAAAGAAAGAAAAAAACAAACAACAACCAAAAAATAATAAGTTTGATCTGCATTAGACTCCATAGTTCTTCTCGGGATGTGGATAGCATTTTCCATTATGAGTCTTTTGGAATTGTCTTAGATCACTGCATTTCTCAAAAGAGCTAAGTCTAATAAAGTCAGTAATCTTACAATGTTGCTGTTATTGTTCACAATGTTCTCTTATTTTTGCTCACATCACTCCAGATTTTCCTAAAATCCACTTGCTCACCATTTCTTATGGAACAATAGTATTCCATTACATTCACATACCAGAACTTGTTCAGTCATACCCCAATTGATGGACATCCCTCAATTTCCAACTCTTGACCACCACTGAAAGAGCTGCTATAAATATTTTTGTACATATTGGTCCTTCTTCCCTTTTTATGATCTCTTTGAGATACTGACTTAATAGTGGTACGTACCATTTTATAGCCCTTAGGGTATAGTTACAAATTGCTCTCCACAATGGTTGGATCAGTTCACAACTCTACCAACAATAAATTAGTTTTCTAATTTTCCCACATATCTAATATTTATCATTTTCCTTTTTTGTCATGTTAACCAATCTGATAGGTGTGACTAGTACCTCTGTGTTATTTTGATTTGCATTTCTCTCATCAATCACAATTTAGAGCATTTTCATATGGCTACAGATAGCTTTAATTTCTTTATCTGAAAACTTCCTGTTCATATCCTTTGACCATTTATCAATTGGGGAATGACTTGTATTCTTATAAATTGACTCAGTTCTCTATATACATTTTAGAAATGAGGCCTTTATCAGAGACAGTGACTGTAAAATTTTTTCCCCAGATTTCTGCTTCCCTTCTAATCTTGGATAAATTGGCTTTGTTTGTGCTTAATTTAATGTAATCAAAATTACCCATCTTGCATTTCATAGTGTTCTCTATCATGTTTGGTCACAAATTATTCCCTTTTCCATAGACCTGACAGGTAACTATTGTTTGCCCTCATTATCTGCTCATAGTTTGACCCTTTTTGTCTAAATCATGTGCCCATTTTTATCTTATCTTGGTATATGGTATAAGATGTTGATGTATGCCTAATTTCTGCCATACGGTTTTCCAGTTTTCCCAGAAGTTTTTGTAAAAAAAAATTATCCTGGAAGCTGGAGTATTTGTGTTTATCAAATAGTAGATTACTATAGCACTTGAGAAGTGTCTTGTGTATGTACCTATTCCAACACTGTGTTTCTTAGCCGGTACCAAGTAGTTTTGATGATTGCTGCTTTATAATCATTTTTTTCAGTCTTAAGTGATTCTTGCATGTTTTCTCCCACTTATCCACCAGAGAAGACAGACCAGGATACTAGAGAATTTTCTTTGGATAATTTTACATTTTGTGCTGACCAATACATGTATGCTATGTATTATTATTTCTCACTCTTTCTACACAATTAAATCTTATCTTTTTGAACGTATTTATTTCCTGAAAGATTTTATTCATGCTTTGATTATTCTTGTGTACATCAGTGTGAATATATCAAAACTACTTGCATCTTTCTTTGAAGCATTGCTTGTAGCTATTTTAACATCATTGTCTTCTTCTGAGTTTATGTCTTCATCTTCCCTGTCACTATCATAGCTTATTATGGTTGCCATCTCCTCCTTCTTCTTCTTTCATTTTTCCTAGTCTCTTTCTTTATCTTAAACTTTATGTTAAATTTGACTTCTGTTCCTGGGGTGTGGTTGGGGTATTGTTTCAAGCTTCAGGGATTTTTCTCACTGCTGTTTTCAGAGTTAGTTCCAAGGGTTTGGAAATTTTAGTACTTTTAGCAGCAGGATCTGGGGAGATAAGTACTCTCCTCATCTGTGCTCCGGTCCTTACCCAAGAATGGCTCCTGCTCCCTTGGGATTACAATTGATACTTCTCCCTAGAATAACAAGTAGTACTACTGCTCAGTGCTCTTCTCCCTTGTGACACAAAGTGTTTCACATCATCTTTGAAATGTGACTAAGAAATGGATATAGGCAATGGATTTGCTAAATAGCTTCTAGTCCTGTGCCCAGTGTTAGCACACAGGTCTCCATAATCTCTTTTTGACCAATTGTCAGGTTTGCTTACCATCTTTGCTTGAAAACTTCCATTCCAACTGTTGCCACTACCAAGTTCTACTAGCAGTGTTGCATTCATGAGGGATCTAAATCAGCCCCTACCCCAAGGTCACAGACCTCTTCTTCTGATCTGGTAAGTTGGCTTAGGCTAGAAGAACGTTTCATTATAACCTTTCGTTGGCTCTGCCTTTCCAGAATTTGATTTAAAGATGCTATTTGAAAGTTGTTTGGGTGGGGGGAGTGTTGGGAGAGCTCAACTGAGTATCTCTTCTGCTCTACCATCTTGGCCTTGCCTCTTAAATTCCTGACTTATTTGCATACTTAAACTGCTCTTTGGATCACACATTAATTTGATTTTGTGGGTATTCTGATAATATAAGATTTAAGATTATTATATAAAAGAGTATAAGATTCTGGACCATACTGCATCACTGGGAGAGCATTTGTATTCAAAAGATGTTTAAATAGATGAGTTTTTGTTTTGGAGAGTGAAGTTAAAACTATGGCAGTTTATCAAATGCAGTCTACTTGCTTTATTCTTTCTCTTTGATTGGGGACAAGGCTCATAGCCTTAAATCCTACCTTCTACAAGTAACCTTCTACAACCCCTTTTAATTCTAGTGGCAGGAAGCATCTTCTGCCTCTTCTTATATTTCCAGAGCTTAGAATAGTAGGCACTTATGTATTATTAATATATTTTTAATAGAATGGGAACATCTTTCCCATCCATTAAAAGGCCTATATCACCTAGTTAAGTCACATGGAAGCCTAAGTCACATGAGTTTGAGTCACATGAAGCCCACGGTGGGAGGAGTTTGATGAATGGGTGGAACAAAAAGTTGGTGAGAGCAGTTAGGGTGTAGAAAAGAGGACACAGGCAGACTCAGTCTTGTGAGTGTTTGTTTGTGGCAACACCATGGTGTGGGGTGGGGTAAGAAGGCTTAGGAATGGCATTGTCCCCTGCAGTGCTGATGTGTATTGACTTGTGGCTACTATGATGGATTTGACTTTCTGATGATGAGTTTTAGTTTCTGATGTCTACATAAATATTTTTCTTCTGCCTTCTATAGGGAGAGTTTGTTATACTTTGCAATTCAGAACTATGCCAGCATATTCATAGTCACTGTTGGTGTTATTAATACTGGCTTAGCCATACATTTGGCATCACAAACAGGATTGCAGGGTATAAAATCTGATTGGGGGCACAAAGGCTTTAGAGGAAGAAATGGATATCCCAGGATAAGAGAATTTACCTTATTCCTCTCTAGCAAGGGCTAAAAGCACTCACCCTGTGAAAACTCTGAACTGACATTACAGGAAAGGGAACCTAGAGATTTGGAAAGATGTTTGCAAGGAATACCAATAAAACTAGGGAAAGAACTGGTAAGACGTGTGTAGGATAGATTTGGTTTTATTAAAATGATGGGTAAAAGCAGAGCTGAGTTGTTAAAGGAAAAAAATTCAGATGGCAAAAGAGTGAGCTAGTTTGCATGGGAATTCTCAGCATTTGGGCTCTCCTTTAAAACAGCAAGTTGGAGGGTCTCAGGTAGTAGAAGAAAAAGCTATTCATTTAGCTCAGAAAAAGAAGAGAAAAGCTGGCAAAAGACATGTATATAACCTTTGAACAGATTCAGACTAGTTGCGATGATGAAGACTGCCAGAAGAGTGAATGGGAGGAAAATGTAACAAAGTCAAAGAGAGAAAAGAAAAACAGTGTTAGAGGGGGAGGCTTCTCAGGCAGAAGCATGCCCAATACTGAGGCAAAAACAGGAGAACCTGGGGGCAAGTGTTTAGGGAGATAATTGAGGATTTTACTCAGCAGGAAGTCACAAATATTTGAGTCAGTTCACCCAAAGGATGGGAGAATCATTAATATCTTGAATGGTGAGAATCAGTGATGAAGGGGCCAGAGGAGTGTCTATAGATGGTGTGGACTGCTTGAAATGTATAGGTATTAGTCAGAATCCTTTTTGTACAGTGAGATTTTAGAGATTACAATATGCAAGGAGGTAACTATGACTAATCTGTTAGTTTTGACTGCAGAAGGATGCAATAAGCAATATATTACTGACTCTATGTGGTCTAGTAGAGATAGATCATTGTATTCATTTAGGGAATGTCTGAGAAAATTAAAGGAGGAGATGATGGAGACTGCCATAATGGTCAGAAATATAGATACATACTATGACACTCCTTTTGCAGTTCCCTGTAGGAATATAATATTGAAGATGGCTCCTCTTGCTTACAAGCACTTAGTTCTGACTCTAATAATTGGGGAAATAGGGAACTCTCTTTCAGTGGTGCTAGACAAGATTTCACAGTTAAGTGACTTAGGAGACTGGGGAAAAGATAAATTTCCTCAACAGAGAAGAGTAAATAGCCAGCAGATTCAGTCAGAATAGATTGACAAGAAAAGGATTGTTTAGTGCTCTATTGAGAGCAGGGGTAGATTTTGGAAGAATAGATAGTATTCCAAGTAATGAACTACATAAAATGTACCAAGAAAAGGGACTTGATACTAAAATGAACAGGGAAATAAGAAGAACCCCTACAGATCCTCCTGAAACATTGTATCTAAGTTTGTCACATCTGCAGGGAGAATACTAAATTAACCAGGCCCCAGCTCAGATTAAAAAAAGGATACCTCTAGCCAGAATGATGACCCCTAAACTGCAAATTAAAAAACAGCAAACAACAGTGAATGAGGCTATGATAGTGGGTTCATGGATTCCAGAAGAATGACTGACCCTATATCTACCCTGCTTCTGGTTTTTGTCTCCTTGTTTCTTTTTGACTTTTTGTCTCTTCATCTTGTTTGTCAGATTTGTTTTCTGTAGGCTTAATACCCTCTGTAATGGTAAGCAAAGTAGGACCTTTTGTTGTTTTTGGTTTAGACAATCAAGTGCCTCTGATGAAATCTTGCCTTTGATTAATTAAGAGTCTTTAACTAGAAACTGATATATACATATATATGTATGTATGTATGTATGTATGTATGTATTAGAGAGATTTCAACCAGATATTTGTAAGTGAGCCCTAACCAGTCATATACATGTTGGCTTGAGCCAATCAAATGCTGAGTAGAATTGTGTATAAAGAGAGCAAGAGCTGAGAGAAGCAGATGTGAAGAACCAGCACTGAAGGAGTGAGCCAGCCTAGAGAATAAGAGAACTGAGAGGAAGACCTCTGATGGCTGGAAGTCCTGTCTGTTGATCTGTGTTGATTTCTCAGAGAGAAGTCCTTCTTTTGGTCTTTATGAGTGAATTGAAGTAATGGTGCTGGCGTTGTGTGTTAGTATTGTTGTTTCCTTGCTGAGCTTTATTTTCTCAGAGACTGAAGGTTCAGAGTAAAGCAGTCCCCATGAGCAGAGACATGGAGCAGGAGCAGAGATCTGCCTATGTGTTAATCCAGGTGAGTTTGGGGAGTGGTCGACACACAGAGGAAGAGCCATGTGACTTGGAAGCCAACCTTGAGTTAAGATGAAAGAGGACTTTACTTGGACACTTAATGTTGATTAAGAAGATTGTTCTTTCAGTGACCTAGAGATGGATAGTACAATACTTTGAAAAAGAACCTTACTTGGACACTTGATATTGATTGAATGATATGTTTTACTTAAGGATGTTGCTTTGGATGTCATGCTTTACTTTATTGAGCGATGCTTATCGTTCATTATACTATACAATTAGATCCTTGAAATCATTCAGAGTAGCAGTTCTCACATGTGCTGCCTGTTATTGACTTTATAATGCCTGATCATGTAAGCTGGATGTCACCCCTTCCCTAATATGTTGTGTCACCCCTGGAAATGGAATCAACCAAGCTCCAGATGTCACTGAGGAAGTGACCCCTGAAATGGGACCTCTGAGGGCAGAGACAGCTCTACATACAATCTCAGCAGGAAGTAGCTATGGAAGAAGAGACCTTCAGCCCTTACCTCAAGATTTTGGGCCCCATTTGAAGGGAGAATGATGTGCTCAAGCCCCACCCTAAGAAATTGTTTTATATGCTTAGTTTGTGTTATCCCTGTTATATTGTTGTAAAGCTCTATTGATACCAGTTGTCCCCTTGACCTATATAATGGATATGAAAGGTCTTGGGGCCAAATGTATCATTAATGTATTTTTAATGAAATGGGAAGATCTTTCCCATCCATTATTAGGTCTATGTGACCTCCTTAAGTCACATGAAAGTCCAAGCCACATGAGTTTGAGTCACATGAGGCCTATGGTGGGACAGAGGAGATTGCTAAACAGAATGGAACAGGATGTTGGTGAGAGCAGTTAAGGCAGAGGAGAGAGGACATAGGCAGGCAATTGTGGGAATATCCTAGTTGTGGGGCTGGGGTAGGAAGGCTTAGGAATGGCATTGTCCCCTGCAATGCTAATGTATATTGATTTCTTGGTTACGATGATAGATTTGGCTTTATGGTCTTGAGATCTGGCTTTCTGGTGCCTGAATAAATGTTTTTCTTCTGCCTTCTATATGGAGAGTCTCTTCCACTTTGCAATTCAGAACTACACTAGAATACTCATAGCCACCATTGGTGCTGTGTGAATATTGCCTTGGCAATACAACTTAATAGATGTTTATTGATTAATTGATACATTTTGAATGGACTGGCCATCCAAGTGCTTAATGTGGCATAGTTATTATCTATCATGACAAATGGCATTTATCATCCATTTTTCTTAGATTTATTGCTAGAGTAAACTCTTTTGAGTAATCTTGGTTTCATTATGGAGGCCCTATATTATGGTGTTAAAGCTTCAATTTCCATGTTTTAGGACTTGTTTTATATTAATAATCAGAGGTACCCTGAATAGAATTGTCTCTGTGGTTGCATGTATCTAGTAGTCTTATATAATCTTCAGATATATATGAGATTCATTACTGAAAAAAAACCATTGAGGTTGGCTTTCACTCTCCTAAATCATATATTTTCTCTTTATGACCAGCAGACAATAAAACAGCATGATTTTGTAATCTTTGCCAATTTCAGACAATGATATTTTAATAAAGATGTGATCTACTCTTGTTAAAATCATTTACGTTATAGTACAGAATACCTATCAATTAAGGAAAGGCCAAATAAATTGTTTCATAGAGGTGATGAAATATTACTGTGCTACAAAAATGAGAAATATGATGAATAGAAATGCATGGAAATACATACAAACTAATGTGAAATTAAGGAAAACAATACGCATAATGAATATAATATGTAAGTGTACAGAGAAACACCACCACCAAACAATTAAAAAAAGCCATAAAATTTTATAACAATCAAGTTTGGCCCTAAAGAAGAGATATCAGAGGCATCTCCTCCCTTTCTTTGCTGAAATGGGAGACTGCAGGCATGGAACAATTCTTATATCAAACTTTTTTGATGTGTTGATTGACCAGTTTTACTGAATTATTTTCTTTTTCTTTCCTTTTCAATTATAATGGGTGATATTTTTGGAGAGGGCATGGTGTATATATTGAGAAATAAAGGTGATAAAAAAGCAAAAAAAAATCAAGGACATTGTTTTAAAAAATCATTTACCAAAACTTTCTTTCTTTTCCCTATTTTAAGATCATTGTATCACATATGTGGAGGTGGAAAAGATCAAAGAAGCCACCTAGTTAAGCAAGCTAATTTGACAGAGGAGGAAACAAAGTCTCAAAAAAGTTGTTTTCTCAGTTACCTGGGTAGAAAATCTGAAAGGTGGAATTTGATGTCAGGCTCTCAAACTCTAAAGTTAGTAATTTTTCACTATTCCTCAGTGATTCTATCATCAGAGAAATGATTCAGATTTCATAAAGATACAAAAACAGTAGTTTGTAATGTTTTCTTCACTTTTTGAAAGCAGTATCATTTACAGGTTCCCTTACATATATACTTTTGTCATTTTCCCTTCTATGAGATATCTGGTTACATGATGCCACAAGGTTTTCAAGATTGTATCACTAGTCACTGCCTATACTTAGTCTGGTCCAACTACTCTTCCTGACTTTGTCACTTAAAGTGGCATTTCTATTTCTTCTAGTGCATTCCATCTTCTATTTCATTTCATGTCAATTTCATTTATGGAGGTTCTCAAGATAACATGGCTTGTATTGACCTTATATCAAAGTATTTCCACTATTTTTTGCTGCCATATGGAATGATGCTTCCTATCCTTAGCAATGGTCTGCAGGGTACTGTCAATGATTTTCTATTCTAAACTACTCTTGTGTTTGCCCATCATATCTCTGTCAAGATGAATTATTCTCTAGTTGAGGTGGTTTGGGGGCTTTGAGGGCCTCCTTGTTATAGTCAATACTTTATTCACACATTTAACAATGTATGCAAATGTAGACTATTATACATATATGTTGAATTTCTATAATAACATACAATATATTAAGACATGGCTGTGGTTTTTTTTTTCCTGCATAGCACTTTTTAATTAATTTATTCAAGTTTTCAACACTCATTTCCACAAGATTATGAGTTCCAAATTTTCTCCCCCTCTCTTCCCTCCTCCACCTCAAGATGGTATGCATTCTGTTTATCCCTTCCCTCAGTATGCCTTCCCTTCTATCACCTTCCCCATCACTTTCCCCCTTACTTTCTTGTAGGGGAAGGTAGATTTCTACACACCTTTACCTGTATATCTTACTTCTCAGTTGCATGTACAATTTTTAACATTTGTTTTCAAAACTTTGAGTTTGAAATTCTCTCTCTTCTTCCCTCCTCACCCACCCTCATTGAGAAGGCAAACAATTCAACCCGTGTAGTTATGAAAACACTTCCATGATAGTCATGTTGTAAAAGACTAACTCTATTTCTCTCCATCTTATCCCACCCCACACTTACTCTATTTTCTCCTTTGCCCCTGTCCTTTTTCAAAAGTGTTTGCTTCTAAATACCACCTCACCAAATCTACCCTCCATTCCATCATCTCCCCTTTTTATCTCCACCTTACTTTCCTGTATGATAAAATATCCAATTGAGTGTGTACATTATTCCCTCTTGAAGCCAAATTCAGTGAGTTCCCCCTCATTCCCTCTCACCACCTCCCTCTTCCACTCCACTGTGAAACCTTTTTCTTGCCTCTTTAATGTGAGATAATTGACCGCAGTCTGTCTTTCTGTTCTCCTTCTCCCAACATATTCCTCTTTAACCCTCAAATTTTATTTTTAGACATCATACCTTTTCATTCAACTCCCCCTGTGCCCTTGGTCCATCAATCCATCTATCTGTTTCCTCAGACTACCCCAATAGTGAGAAAAGTCTCATGAGTTACAAATATCATCTTTCCTTGTAGGAATGTAAATAATTCAACTTTAATAAGTACCTTACCATTTCTCTTTCTTGTCTACCTTTCATGCTTCTCTTGATTCTTGCATTTAAAGTCAAATTTTTTATTCAGCACTGGCCTTTTCATCAAGAATGCTTGAAAGTTGTCTATTTCATTGAATGTTAAATTTTTCCCCTGGAGGGTTATACTGAGTTCTGCTAGGTAGGTGATTCTTGATTTTAATCCTAGCTTCTCTGACTTCCAGAATATCATCTTTCAAGCCCTTAGATCCCTTAGTATTGAAGCTACTAGATCTTGTGTTGTGCTGATTGTATTTCCATAATACTTGAATTGTTTCTTTCTGACTGCTTGCAATGTTTCCTCCTTAACTGAGAGTTCTGGAATTTGGCTACAATATTTCTAGGAATTTCTCTTTTTGGGTCTCTTTCCAGAGGTATTCAGTGAGTTCTTTCAATTTCTATTTTACCCTCTGATTCTAGAATCTCAGGGCAGTTTTCCTTAATAATTTCTTCAAACATGATGTCTAGGCTCTTTTCTTTGATTATGGCTTTCAGGTAATCCATGAATTTTTATAGTATCTCTCCTGGATCTATTTTCTTTGTCAGTTGTTTTGCCAGGGAGATAATTCACATTGTCTTCCATTTTTTCATTGTCTTGGTGCTGTTTTATAATTTCTTGATTTCTCATAAAGTCATTAGCTTCCATTTACTCCATTCTAATTTTTAATGAATTATTTTCATCAGTGATCTTTTGTGCCATTTAACAAATTCTTCTTTTTAAGGCATTCTTCTCCTCATTAGGTTTTTGGACATCTTTTGCAATTTGGGTTAGTCTATTTCTTAAGGTATCATTCTCTTCAGTATTTTTTGGGGGTCTCCTTTAGCAAACTGTTGACTTGTTTTTCATGTTTTTTTCACATCTCTCTCATTTCTCTTCTAAAATTTTCCTCTACTTCTCTTACTTGATTTTCAAAATCCTCTTTGAGCTCTTCCAAGGCCTGCAATCAATTTATATTTTTCTTAGAGAATTTTGATGTAGGAGTTTTGACTTTATTGTCTTCTTCTGGATGTATATTTTGATCTTCTTTGTCACCACATTAAGATTCTATAGTCTGGATTTTTTTTATGCTGTCTGCTCACCTCCCCAGTCAAATACTTGACTTTTTAACTCTTTGTCAAGGTAGGACTCTCCTTCCAGTGGCTATGGGGGTGAGGCTACTGTCCCAGAATTCAGTGCTTTTGAATCAACCACTAAATCACCCACAGTCTGTGAGCCCAGAGGTTCAAAATCAGCTGTCACCACCACTGCTGCTGCTGCTGTTGACTGGGGATGGGGCCAGACCATGCATGCTCCTATTTTATCCAGGTCCCACAGAGTTTTCCCACTGACCTTCTTTGCTCTTTTTTGTATTTGTGAATTGAGAAGTGTTAAACTGCCACAGCTGCCAGTGATTCAGTCCCCTGAGGCCTGTTCTGGCAGTCTGTGTTGGCAGAGGCCATGCTGGATTGCACTCCACTTCAAGTCCAGTGCAATAGACTCTTCCTGTCAATCTTCCATGTTGTCTTGGGCTGGAGATTTGTTTCATTCTGTCATTTTATGGGTTCTGTAGCTTTACAATTTGTTTAGATTATTTTACAAGTATTTGGAAGATTTTGGAGGGAGAGTTCAAGCAAGTTCCTGCTTTTACTCTACCATCTTGGCTCCCCCATCACTGCCCTATGGTTGTGTTTTTTTAATAAATTATGTTTTCATGAACCTTACATTTCCCTTTTTTTTTTTAAATGATAACAGGAAAATATTTCCCAAATACTTTTTCCTGTCCTTTTGGATCCTTTTGGTTTAGTCCTTTTCTCACCCCTTCTCCATTTAATCTTGTTGCAATTTGAATAGCTCAACATGCTTATTGTTGTTGAATGATTGTCCCTGAGTATAGTTCAGACCTGAATGTTCAAATGTGAGTACTGAAATACTATATTCATACCTATGCAGGGCATGTTTTCTTAAACTCCACTTCCACAGAATCAATGAAGCTCATCAAATTTCTCCCCACCTAGAAACCAGTGAGAAGCCTATGAGATTCCCCCAATGGAATGAGCATCTCACTGTCTTCTCTTCTCTTGATTATATTCTTAGCTCATTTCTTACCTTTCCTTGAAGGAAGGGAATATACTTTACTTCTCTTTGTGCCTAGCATTGTAGATACCCACTAAATACTTACTGACTTAATGGTAATCTCAAATGTCAGCTGGAAACTACTATTGAGCTAGGAAAAATAAGATAAGTAGCAGAACTAAAATAGGAAGAATAACTCAGAAAGGAGATATTAACCTGGTTACTGTGAACTTATTTTTATTTTCACTTAATATTTGGGAACTGTATTTCAATGCAGCTGTCTTTGTAATCTTATGTCTTTTCTGCACTAGAAGCATATTATGAGAAGGGATCTGTATGCTTTAAGAGACTTTTGAAGGAGTGCATGTCATAAAACAGGTTAAGAATCCCTGGATTAGAATAATAGAGCTTTTCTCTTTTAGCTAATTTATGCTTTGCTATTCTGCATAGGGATTTCTTAGGACTTTAAGATGGCATTTGCACTATATATTCTTAATTTTTTGGAATTCTTATGTGACCCTGTGTTTTTCTATTGTCATTTTGGTTAGGGTTTGCCCCATAACTAGACCTAAAGGAAAACATATTTTGTTGTTTTATACAGGAGTCCTGACCCTGGAGGAAGGCAACCACCAATCTCATAGGATTCCATTGTTTGAGTCATTGACCAGAACAAGCAGCTCATAATGCAGTGAGGATGTGCACAGATGGGAACCACTTCAGAAACCAGAGAGAAAAATCTTATGCTACTCACACACTCTTTCACCTAAAATCCAGAGGGCACTTGCTGTAGCAGATGCAGAAATAAAAACACAATTGAAAAAGGTGGAAAGACTTCATAATATGTGGAAAGCTTTTGATTTGGAAATCATTTCAGACTAAAGAGTATAATCTTTTTCATTCTTATCTATGCTTCATTATTTCAAAAGTCATATACCCCAAAACACAGAACCATTGATTAAATCAATACATCATCCTGACCCAAGTAAGATGAATTTGTTTTTTTCCCCCATTAGAAATCATGTCTTAACCACATGGTGCCTAAGGGGAGCACAGACTAGACCCTACAGAGGTTTTGCAAGTAAGAGACATCACAGCTTCTTGAACAGCCTCAGAGAAGAATACCTCTGTAAGACACATCACAATCTCAACTCTAAGGGAGCTGACAAAATGGCAAAAAAAAAAGAAATGTGTTCAGCATAAGAAGGGAGCTTTCAGGTAACTTCAGTGCCAAAATAAGCAAACAAATACATATAGAGGAGGAGGGAGAACATTTGCTAATAAGGAGTGTTTTGAAGTTTGTTTGGTTTTTTTGCCAATAGCATGTTTAAAAATGAGAACTGATTGGCTGATCTTGGCTGCCAACTTGACTAATTGTACATAACCAGTGGAATTTGAGGGGAAAGAGCTATTATCATATGAAAAAGAAATAGAGAGGAAGAGGTATGGAAAGGGTGCTAGATTTGGAATGAGAGCTTCAAATCTTAGCTTTTCACCTTGCTGAACATTTCACCATCGAAATATGAGCAAGTCATTTGACCTCTCTGTACTTCAGTTTCATCAATAAGGGAGTTCATAGGAATAAAGGTCTAGAGCTGCAGGGGATCTCTGAGTCCATTTGTCCAGTCCCTTCTTTTGATATATAAGGAAACAGAAGTCCAGGGAAGTTGACTGACTTCCATAATATCCCACAGGTAGAACTAGAGGTGGATTGGAACTCAGCTTCTTGAATTCCAGAACTAGTGGTTTGTTCACTGTACCAAAGAGAATTTAAAGTTCCTTATAAATTTTTACCAATTAACCCATTAATAAATCAATCACTATACTTTTGTTTACTACATTTTTTGTACCAGATATTGTACTTGGCACCATGAGTACATATATAAAGTGTGAAACATTATCCATTGTCAAGGAACTTACATTCTAATGCTTAAGGTAGTTCTAGATGTGTCTAGATATATCTATATGTGTATATACATACATATGTGTACATATATGCATGTATATATATCTTTACTAGTATATATATACATATCTATATCTTC
This sequence comes from Potorous gilbertii, assembly GCA_028658325.1. NCBI lineage: Eukaryota > Metazoa > Chordata > Mammalia > Diprotodontia > Potoroidae > Potorous > Potorous gilbertii. The sequence continues at coordinate 372,202,766 of CM053769.1, forward strand.
ACCCTGAGAATGCCAAATATGTATATATTCACATATATATACATACATATGTCTTATTTATATTTATACCTATACTTATTTATATTTATTCTCTTTATTGTGAACACAAAATTTACTTATATCTAAAATAACATAATTATACTATATTTATATATTGTATTCATTGCATATACATACAATGAATACAAAAAAGATAAACATAAATAGGTATAAAACAAATTTAAAATAAAGTAGTTTGGGGAAAACACTTGCATTTGAGCAATGTCTGAAAGGAGGATGAGAGTTCTATGAGGTAGAGTTAGTCAATAATTGATGAACATTTATTAAGCACTTACTATGTGCCTGATGCTGTGCTCAGTGCTGGATATACATGTATACAAAAGAAATACAGTCCCTTCCTTCCAGAGGCTTACATCTAACAGGGGAAGATGACATACAAAGGAAAGCTGAAAAGTATATGTGGGAAGCACAAGGAAATGGGGAGATGTCCTGTGCCCCATCTATAAATGCAGATTAATAAGTACAGGACTCTTCCCTCCTATACAAGGGAAAAGAGAATACTGCTGAGGTGTGAGAATTATAACTGATTGAATCTTGCAGAATTATGAGCTTTTCCAGTGATGAATTTCCTATGGTTATGGTGGAAAAGTCAAAGAAAGAAATCTAGAATGAGCATAGCAAGGTGGGATGCTAGGTAGAGGTGATGAAGGAATGAATTCCCAGCATGGGTGATGGTCAGTGTAAAAACACAGAGATGAGAGACACAGTGCTATATGTGGAGGCCAGAGAAGGCCAGTTTGACTGCAGGGGGAGAAAGCAAGAAAAGAAGTACAGGGAATATAAAATGAGACCTAAAAAATAGGTTAGGGCCAGATTGGGAAGGGCTTTCCAAGCTAAACTGGAAAGATTACATTTGATCTTTAAAACAAAGATGAACCATTGGAATATACTGAGTAGGGAAATGACAGATTTGTGTTTAAGGAAAATTACTTTTGTCACTATATGAAGGATGGAATGAAGCTAGGGGGAAACTGGAAACACTACTGAGGAGGCCATTACTGTATAGTAATTTTGGTGATTGGTGATGAGGTGATGAATTAGGTCAGTAGCTGTGTGAATCTATGAATATACTATCAGATACTTAAAAGAATAGAAGGCACCAGAAGTAAAGTCACCAACAATGTTAGGGATGATACTATTTGAGTCATGAAGTACTGAAAGTTCATAATGCTATGAGGATGGTACAAAAAGTTTGATTTTTCAGATCTGATCCAATGCCTTCTCATGGAAACTGAGTTACATAGTGGATTCATTCAATCAGTCAAGCATTTCTTAAGTGCTTATCTGTGTTAGGCATTCTAATAACCTTTAGGGGAGGAAGATAAATCCAACTTGCACATTAGCACAATGAATGGCACATAATAAGAACTTCATAAATGTTTGTTGTCTATTGATGGGAGAGAGAAAATTGCCCCCAGGTTCCAAATTTCTCCCTTCAATTACCTTTTATAATAGTGATTTCATATAGATAAACATAGGAATATTTGTATGAATTTCTGTGGAGTAAAATAAGTTTTATATACAAAACTACAACAATATAAATAAAAGTGCCATGGAAAGGAATTTGAATTTTCAGTGATGAAAGAACTAATTAAGCTTTCTGAGATAAGATAACGAAATATAATTCCCCCCACTATAAGAGACATGTAGAAAACTACTGAGGCAGAATATTGTATACGTTGTTACTTGTGTCAATGTGCTGGATATTTTTCCTTAGATGATTTTTTTTGTTTCAAGAGAAGGTTCAATCTGGATGTGGTAGGGGGAGAGTATATTTGCTATGATTTAAAGACAAAAGGAATTGATACAACATATTTTTAAAATAAATTTGAAACGATAAAAATATTTTCGTTCCTATCTCAAATGATAGAACACTGACCTGGCAACAAATTGAAATTCCATAACTGGAAAATTCATTAAAACATCCATTTATAGACCTGTACCAAAATTGTGCTTGTGCTTTTGTAGCAAAGATAATAGCAGATTTTCAAATATCTTGCCCTGTATGTCAGGTTGGCACATTGACTACAGAAAGAAAGCTGTGATGAAGTCTCTATAGTAAGTGCACCTGTGTAATGCTCATCCGAATTCCTATTGAGATGCCTTATCATGGTGCAGAAATGATCCTGGAATCTTTAGGACCAAGGCACTGGAATACAAAACTCTGACTCCACTTTGCATTTGTTGCCTTGCCTGGTTTCAACTCTACAGAACACGGGATCTCATTCCCTCATCCTATGTTTTCCTACCTCCTTTCATTTGTTTGTCTATCTCCTTAGACTGTAAGCTTCTTGAGGGCACAGACTGTCTTTATTAATTGTATCACTAGTGCTTAATACAATGCCTGGCACATAGTAGGCACTAAATAAATGTTTATTGGCTTGAATTGGCAAGTCTGATCAATCTATACAAGTTTTGGATATGGCCTCAGTAATGAATTGTCCAGCTTTGATCCAAGGCCAAAGCTAGTTAAAAGTGAAGCAGCCCATCCTTGGAAAGTGGACAAAGTTTTTTTTTTTTTAACCACACAACTCAAAAGAAAGTACATATATTGATATGGAAGAATTATAACTAGTATTGGTGGAGGAAATAGCCACACAAAAGATACCATAGGTTTTTTAAAGTTAGATTTGGTAATATCCAATATACTTAGTACTGATCTTTACAGCAAATTTCTATTGAGTTTAATACAATTCAGTTCAAAAAGACCATATACATTGTATAATGCATGTAAAAGATACCCTGACCTCAGAATTTATAGTCTAAATGGGGTGCAAAACATACACATGTGAGGTCAATATGACAAGATATAGACAAATACTAAATTATATAGTGCAAGTTATAAAAATTGTGGGAATTGAGAGAAGAAAAAAAACAATACAAATTAAATTACAATAATATAATCCAGGGTTTGAAGGGACCATGGAAGCATTCTAGCCAAGCCAGCTACTCAAATCACTTTTACAACATTGTTGACAGATCTGCTCTCTTCCAGTTCTGAGGAACTCAATACTCTACAAGATAGTTTATTTTTTAAAAATGTTTATTTATTTATTTTTAGTTTTCAACATTCATTTCCATAAAATTTTGAGCTCCAAATTTTCTCCCCATCTTTCCCCTACCCCACCCCAAAATGCTGAGCATTCTGCTTGCCCCTTCCATCAATTTACCCTCCCTTATCCCCATCTTCTCTCTTGACTTGTAGGGCAAGATAAATTTCTATACCCTATTACCTGTATTTCTTATTTCCCAGTTGTATGCAAAAACAATTCTCAACATTTGTTCCTAAAACTTTGAGTTCCAACTTGTCTCCTTTCTTTCCTACCCACCCATCCCCACTGAGAAGGCAAGCAATTCAAAATAGGCTATATACGTGTAGCTTTGCAAATGACTTCCATAATAGTCATGTTGTTTAAGACTAACTATATTTATCTTATCCTGCCCCCCACTTATTCTATTCCCTTTTTTGACCTTATCCTTCCCTAAAAGTGTTTACTCCTAATTACTCCCTCCTTCCATTTGCCCTCCCTTCCATCATCCTCCCCACCCTGCTTATCCCCCTCTCCCCTACTTTCCCATTGTGTAAGGTAAGTTTTCATACCAAATAGATTGTGCATATTATTCTTTCCTTGAGCCAAATACGATGAGTGTTAAGCTTCATGTTTTCCCTCTCATCTACTCCCTTTTCCCCTCCATTGAGAAAAGCTTTTTTCTTGCCTCTTTTATGAGATACAATTTGCTCCTTTCCATTTCTCCCTTTCTCTTCCCAGTATATTCCTTTCTCACCCCTTAATTTTATTTTTTTAGATATGATCCCTTTCTACTCAATTCACACTGTGCTCTGTGTGTGTGTGTGTGTGTGTGTATGTGTCTGGTTGTGTATAATCCCTCCAACTAACCAAATACTGAGAAAAGTTTTAAGAATCACAAATATTATATTTCCATGTAGGAAAGTAAACAGTTCAACTTTACTAAGTCCCTCATGATTTTTCTTTCCTGTTTACCTTTTCATGGTTCTCTGTTTTCTTGTGTTTGAAAGTCAAATTTTCTTTTCAGCTCTAGTCTTTTCATCAAGAATTTTTGAAAATCCACTATTTCATTGAATGACCATTTTTTCCCCTGAAGTATTATACTGAATTTTGCTGGGTAGGTGATTCTTGGTTTTAGACCTAATTCCTTTGACGTATGGAATATTGTATTCTACCCCCTTCGATCCCTTAATGTGGAAGATGCTAGACCTTGTGTTAAACTGATTGTATTTCCACAATACTCAAATTGTTTCTTTCTAGCTGCTCAAATTTTTTTCTCTTTGACCTGGGAACTCTGGAATTTGGCTACAATATTCCTATGAGCTTCTTTTTTTTGGATCTCTTTCAGGAGGTGATCAATGGATTCTTTAAGTATTTATTTTGCCCTATGGTTCTAGAATATCAAGGCAGTTTTCCTTGATAGTTTCATGAAGGATGATGTCTAGGCTCTTTTTTTTGATCATGGTTTTTGGGTAGTCCCATAATTTTTAAATTGTCTCTCCAAGATCTATTTTCCAAGTCAGTTGTTTTTCCAATGAGATATTTCACATTATCTTCTATTTTTTCATTCTTTGGGTTTTGTTTTGTAATTTCTTGACTTCTCATAAAGTCATTAGCTTCCATCTGCCCCAATCTCATATTTAAAGAATTATTTTCTTCAGTGAGCTTTTGGACCTCCTTTTCCATTTGGCTAATTCTGTTGTTTAAAGCATTTTTCTCATCATTGACTTTTTGGACCTCTTTTGCCAATTGAGTTAGCCTATTTTTAAAGATGTTATTTTCTTCAGAATTTTTTTGGGTCTCCTTTAGCAAACTGTTGAATTGTTTTTCATGATTTTCTTGCATTACTCTCATTTATCTTCCCAATTTTTCCTCCACCTCTCTTACTTGACTTTCAAAATCCTTTTTGAGCTCATCCATGGACTGGGACCATTTCATATTTATTTTGGAGGCCTTCCTCATGTATGTGTTCATCCTTCATCGCTGAAGAAGACCATGCCATCAGAGACATAATGACATGACTTGCATTTGACTTTGTTTTGAGTGAGGGAGCTCTGTGCAGGTCACCAGCCTCACTTCTCCTCCACAGTCATCTGAATCCAGTGACCAGATATTCACCAGGGTGAGTGGAGATGACCCAGGATGAAACAATTAGGGTTAAGTGACTTGCCCAAGGCCAGACAGCTAGTAAGTGTTAAGTGTCTGTGGTGAGATTTGAACTCAAGTCCTCCTGACTCCTACACTGGTGCTTCATCCACTGCGCTACCTAGTTGCCCCATCCCCATCTGAAAGGATGGAAGGAAATACCTGTTCACCAAGAAAGTAACCTTATATAGTCTTATTTTTTCTGTTTTTAGGGCATTTTCCTTGTCAGTTATTTAACTTTTAAGTTCTTTGTCAAGAGGAGGGTATACTTTGGGAACCTGTAAGTTCTTAGTTCCTCAAGGTGACACAATCAAGGGAGAGGAGTTTACTCCTCTACTGACATGAGAACTTGTCTGGGAGCAGTCAAAAACTTAGCTGCTCAGAATCTGAGTAGTAGAATTCCCTGTCCACAACCACCTCCAGCTCTGCCAGGCCAGGACTCTTCCTTACTCCTGGGCTTAGAGTTTCAGATCAGCTGCTCAATTCCCCTAGGGGCTTTAGGTCAAGGGCTCCACAAATGAACACTGCAGTTGCCACCACCAACACCACTACTGCTGCTGCCTACACCACTGTGCTGCCTCCACCACTGTTCCGCCTTGGGCTGGGGCTAGGGGAGGACCTTGCTCCCTTCTCACCCAGTTGAAGAAGCCCTGTCACTGACCTTTGACGTTGTCCTTGGTGTTTGTGGGTTGAGGGATCTGAGAAACTCTGCTGCTGCTAGGGATTCTGCCCTCAATACCTGTCCTTGTCCTGTTCCTCCCAGTGCTGCACAGCCAAGGCTGGGTTGTGCTCTTTCCATGCCCCATGCAACAGACTTAGGCTGGAAATCTCTTTCCTGTTGTTCTATGGCTTCTGCAATTCTAGAATTTGTTGAGAGTCATTTTTTACAGGTATTTTATGGGATGTGAAGAAAGAGCTAGAGTATGTGCATCTTTGTACTCCACCATCTTGGCTCTGCTCCCCCGATAGTCTATCTTTTTAAGATAATATTGTCTTCTCAAAAGCTTTTCCTTATATTACACTGAAGTCAGACTTTCTATAACTTGCATTTATTGATCTCAGTTTTGCTCTCTGAAAATATATAGGATGTCTATTTCTTCTTCCATATGATGACCTTTGAAATATTTTAATGCCAATTTCATAATCCTCCTAAATCTTCTGTCCATGCAAAACAGGTTATGCTCCTTCAGTCACTAGAAGAATAACTGAAGAAGGTTTCATATTGACAAATGAATTTGATCTCAAAGATTTGGTAGGATTTGGATAGAAATTAGGATAGGAGAGAACATTGCAAATGGAAGACCCATCAGGTACAAAGTTAGGAGACAATGATGACTATGACTAATTTGAGAGACAAAGAAGACATTACTATTCCTGATTGTTGAAATTCTACCCTACTTTCAAGTCCCACCTCAAATGTCACCTCTCTCATCAAGTTTCCTCTAGCATCTGTACAACGTATGTGATTTACCCATTGCACCTTATATCTCCAATTATAGTGGTTCTATATCAGATTGTGGGTATTTTTCATTTATTTTGCCTTCTACTAGAATATAAATTCCTTTGCTAGAGACTATGGTTTATTAATCTTTGTATCCCCTATGAAATTATCACAGCATTTAGCATATAACAGGAACAAGCACACAATAATTTTTTTTTCAGTGAATAAATGAGTGAAGGGGTACAATGGATCCAATTATGGTGAGACATGATCACAAGCTTGGGAATTTGAATTTTATCTTCAAGACTTAAGGGAGTCAATTTAAGTTTATGAATAGTAGAGTAACATGCTTAATATTCTAAGGCTGTCTAAAGAGACAGTTGGGTTTTCCTGGATCCACCAGCCTTCATAGCTAAATGACAATGTTGACAATGAAAATGACATCCTCTGCTGGGAGGTAAGACATTTCACAAAGAATGTCCTTTGCTTTACCAGTCAACTTGCTTTGGACTACTTCTTCTAGGTCATTGATAGACTGGCAGCCATACTAGTAAATCTGAGGCATTAGAATATTTAAGAACTTTGAGTGACATCAATGGTGACAGGTGCTTTACCAGTAAAGGCTGGTAAATGGGAGACTGATTGATAGGACTTCTGGTTTGATGCCCCTCTGCTGGTGCTAAAAAAAAAATAATCCTGAGACAAAAGCCATGGGAATAAAGGTACATAGCTCCCTTTGATTCACCCATTGTCACTGACAGTAGATATTTGAAGACTTGGAGTACTGTGTTTGAGGTTTCCCATGCAAAGGAGATTCAGGAAATGAATGGCATCAGAAGAGTCCACAAAATTCTCCTTGTGACACATTTATCATCACTAATGTTTCCTGCCTCTTGTTGCACTGTCACTGGAACAATTGGATCCCATAACACATGTATAAAAGGGGCTAATTAACAGGCACACAGCATAACACACAGCATGTCAAACAAGAAAAGAAAGATTCTCACAGTGGCACGTTCTCAACCAGGAGCAGCAGGCAGCTGGGCCTTGCCACTGGTTCAGAGATTAAGAACCACAAGGAATCTTTCTCTTCCCTTGCCTTACCCCACCCTTTTCTCTCCCACAGGCATTGTTGCATTCCCTCACCCTACAGAGGTTTTTAGAACCAATATTTATGGATTCCCACAAGATTGTGCATGTTAAAGAAACTGAAGGACAAGAAGGCAATGAGACCTGTCTTTTAAAATGAATAACACTGAGCAGTAGGGATGGTGAAGAAAGGAAGGGGGAAGAACCGGTGCTGCTCTAAGAGGCCAGAGAGTCAAGGTGAATCTCTTTGACTATATGGACTCCATTAAAGACAAGAACACAATTTTGGGATATAAAGAAATATCCATTGAGGACAGATTTGGACTAGCCCTTGTTCCACTCAACTAGACTAAGAATTGCTTAAGGAGCATGGTCTCATGTTTATTCATCACTGGCAGATGCTAATACATTTCTGGATCGACATTTGGCAGAAATATGAATAAACACAGAGAATTCACAATCAGATATCAGCACTAGAAAGCTGAATACTACTGATGGATTGATTATGTTTTTGAGCTATTTAAATAATTGGACATACTAAGTACAGGGCTTTTTGCAGTGATAATGGACCTGTCCTGTTGTGGTCTATTTAACAAACACTTGGACTTTTTTTTAAAAGCTTGTTTACATTCCTGTACATCCTGGCTTTATTGATATTCTGTTCTCTGAATTACAGTGTCACCCTAGCAACGCTAGAGAGAAAGTTGAGGAGGGCACTTTCATTGTTAACCCTCGTTTCTAAAGCCATAAAAGCCAAACCCCTTCTGGGCTGGATTTGGGATAGTTTGTCTTATCCTTGTAGCCAATTTTCCTTATCATCTGATCCCCAAATAAGCAATAACCAGTTTCAATTGTTTATAAAAGAAGAAAAAAAAAGGGTGGTGGAATGGGGGCTGGTTATACTTTTTTTTTTCTGCTTTTAACATAGAATTTTCTCATATTAAACACACACATACACACATACACACACAGAGTAGCAGAACTCCAAACCAACACCAAAGATAGGCAAACTGGTTCCCTGCCAAAATGAAATCCCGTAGACCTAAGAGGATGATTCCTTCTCCTTTCCCAAATGGCCCTGCCCCCAAAAAACCTCACTTAGAGAAAAGCTCATTTTTATAGTCCAACTATGGGGTGTCACTTATGATTCCAAGTCATTTGCCTTGTACTTCCAGAATGTTTACTGCATTGTAAAATGGGAAGAAAGATCTGATGATGGAATGTTACTATTTGGGCCTCCTATGGTTTTAGGCTATGGCCTCATATGTGAGCAAATGAGTCAGGCCACTTCTTTATGGATCTTTCCGCTGGCCCCAAGTCTGTTTTTTATAGTGCCCATGACTGACATTGCACAGTTCTTCTACTTTGATAGGGTCTCCCACATGACCACTTGAACACTACTTGCTTTAGACAAGAACATTAGCTTCGGGTACAACTATGCCAGCTGGCTGTAAAACGTAACTGTTGCTTATACTGCAGACTACTTGTTCGTTATCTTCCATTTATAAAGTTCTACTATATTTGTGCCTCTCATTTCTTAAGTAAGTAAAGTATTCTCCTTGAAGCATCATGCATGTTGAAAAAAAATGGCATTTTCTCCTTTCTAACCCATTACTGCATGAACTTCAGAGATATTCAGATGTGTTCCACATTGAGAAAATATGAAAATCCTGATTGTGGATTTAAGGCATATGGTATTACTAGCCTCCTCATCATTTACTTTAAGGTTACAGAGCTTGATTTTCCAATCTTCACAGAAGCAGAGGATCACATTTTATTACAATAAAAGGCTGCCCAGCTCTTGGTCCAGGGGACTTAGCATAGCAGTTGAATTTATAATACATCTACTGCACTGATTTCCCAGTTGTTCACAAGATGACGTACTGGTTTGATAATGATTCTTAGAGTTTACGTTTTAGAGGTCAGCATCAAAGGGCGGACAGGGAATGAGCAGGTTTTCCAGTCTTCATTTTTTGATTTATTTATAACATTTCTTACCTTTGGTATCAAGGAAACTTTCAGAATGGTCTTCCTTCTAGGGCATCTCATCAGTTAGCAGTTTCCTCATAGAACAGGAACTGAAGGAATGTCTAGTATCAGTATTTTAGATTTCCCCCCCTTGTCCTCAGGCATTTTCAAAATTTGGTTTATTATTCAATTTCACAAGGCAAATAAGGGGCAGAGAGTTAGGTTTGAAGTAATGTGACACACTCTCTGAGCATTTATTAGTTTTTTTCTTAAATAATCAATTTATGGAAATGGCATGTTGGCTTGAAGCTGGAATACTGCAGTCTATTAGCCCCTCTGCTCCTTAGGACTCAAGCCAGCCCAGTAATACTGCACAGGTCAATCTTTGTTCTGGTGGTAAGAGGTGAGTTTCAGAATTTTGATTTAGCTTCTTTTTGTTCTCAAGAGAGGAAAAGGAAAAGAAAGACCAAACTTCCCATTGGCTATTTAAAATAATGATAAAAGAAAATGTAAAAAAGAAAAAAAAAAAGAATCCGGAGGACAAATATGTTAAAGAGATGTAGCTTTCTATTTATATTTATCCATTTGAAGACAATAGTTCATTTCATCTCCCCCCATATTATTTATTTCTTCCAATGCATGATAATTCACTTTGATCTACTTTCATATAGCATAGAGATAAATTGTCTGATTTAAAGAGTTGAATGACACATAAAAATATCTTTTTAATAAGGTGTCCATTATCTTTAATTAAGCCATATTTTGTGAATTCCCACACCAAAAAAATGTCTAGCAAACAGGCAGATTGATGCCAGTTATGAGATATAATTCTGACTTATCTATCTCATTCAATCAACTTACTTTTTCCTCCCTAAACATCTGAACTTTACATTAGGTTTAAATGTGAATCAATACAAGATAAGTAGAATATTATTTTCGTCTTTTCTTCAAACTTTCTCATTTAATAGTACTTTCAAGAATCATTTTTAAAATTACATTTTTAAAAAAACAATTCTCCCTCCATATTGTTTTTTTTAAGTTCATGGTTCTTGGGAGGTGAAAGATTCCAAATGCTATAAAACAAAATGTCACACTGCAAGTTGTAGGCGAGGGTAATAACCTTGACTTTTCCTTGCAGTGCATTTCAATTAGGTTCTTTTCTACCTGGGGCAGAAGGATTAGTGCAGCTACCTTTGCCAATGAGTCTTACAACTGGCGAATCACATGTTTATATGTATGTGTTAATGCTTATACAAAAGCTTAGCCTATAAGTTCACAAAACATCTGGATGATTGAATTCTTCATCTTTCTTCTGATTTGTGGATTCTTCAGACCTCCTCCTAAAAGGGAGCAGTATCTACATATTTAATTCTGGTCTCAATCCTCAACTTCTGGTTTCTTCCAAAACTGTGTGTGTATAATACACGCATACACAGAACTCAATATAATATACACATGTATATATTTATACTTATACACACATTTCATCTACAAAAACGTATATACAAATAAATTTTGTGTGTTCACATTATGTACATGAGGTCTGTCCTGAGAGAAGTTTCTTGATGTCAGAAAATGTTTCAGTTTTGTCATCCAGTACTGAGCACAGTGTCTGACTTATAGTAGGTGGTTAACCATTGAGGTGAGATTAACAAATTGATTTCTTCATCAGTAAAAGAGGTATATAACCTCCTGGAGGGCAGGGGCTCATCATTTTTGTATCCTCAGAATCTAGCACCCTTCTAGGCATGTAGTTGGAACTCAGTAAATTCATGTTGACTAAGTGAATACTGTTTGGAAAACAGAAAATAAATGTGAAATACTATATTTAGCAAGATTTCCAAAAAATTATTCCTTAAAAAAGGCAACAAAAAAGAAGATTCAACATAAATGACAGTTGAAAATATTTGGAAAAAAAAATCACTTATTTTCAGTAACTATTTTTACTTTTCAGAGTTTTCTACTGAAAGGTAGAATGATCCCTTAATATGAAATTAGACTCAAAAGAAAAAAAAATCCATGTGCTTCTTGTTTCTTCTTTGTGGAATGGTTTTCTGGAGGAATAAAATGGAGGTCAAGACATAGAACCTGAATTCTTCAATAGATTAAAAACAAAGTGTGTAGAAACTAATATATAAACTGTCCCCTCCACCTTCCCCAACACAGAAAAGTAGATTTAGTTGAATTTTTAAACTTAATTTTCTGATTTGCATAAGGGATTAATGAAAATTCTATTTCAAAAAGATGAGGCATCTGATATAATTTTACATCTCAAGATTATAAGATAAAATACACAATGGAACTTCATCTAAAATTTGCTTATATAAGGTGATTCAGACTCATGTAATCCTTTTCAACCCACATAACTGCAGCCATGGAAATATATTTACGGGCCTCAGATATTGAAGGTTTATAGCATTTCTGGTCACAGAATGTATTATATAAAGTATTTGATCATTAAAAAACCTCCACAAACTTTCCAAGAGAAATAGTCATGTATAAGATTGTTAGCAAAACCGATGAAAGTCAAAGGAGAGTTAACATTGGCTGCTGTTGCTCTGTGTGTGTGTGTGTTAGCATGCACACATGTCAGAATCTTAATTCCCCTCCCTAATAGTCAGACACTGAGGTTCATTATTATTCTACTGGATTCACAGTATTTTTTAAGGTACTACATGTATAGGAAAGTAAGGAGACACCTCAAATTTGATTTGATCTTTCTACCTTTTCTTTCTGAGTATTCATTTAAGAGATGTTTTGAGCCTTAATATACATGGACATTTTAAAATGCTTGATTTTTATCCTAAATTAATTTATGTTTTGTAAAACTTTCACTGAATATTGTATGAACCTGAGGGGAAGATGAAGAATCAGTTTTAACATTATTTTGCATAACACATTTGCACAATGTAAGTAATACTACCCAGAAGGGAAAAGTAGCATTTGATAACATGGTGTGCTACCTTTCAAGATTCTAGTTCTTGCTTTTTCTTGGTGTCATGTAAAACCAGTGAGGCTGTCTTTTAAAATTTAAATGTCTCATACATGTTGTCCTGGGTAATGAAGAATTATATTTATGAAGTGCAATGGGTTTCAAATGACACTTCTCAACCATTCTGTAATTGCTTATCTAAGAAAAAGATTCATCATTTTAAAAAGAGAGAACTTTGAAATTGAATAGGTGGAATATACTTAGCTATGTAGGTTATGCTGAATAGAAATACTTTTGAATAGAAAATGTGCCTAATTGTATTAACACATAGGTACCATATAATTGCTGGAGAAAGAAGAAATAGAAGATTACCAGTGGTTCACATCAGTGAGAAAAAAATGACACTGAGGCGGATTTTTTTACATGTAATAATACAACATAGAGGACTTCAACATGAGGCAGAATACTGGCTTGAGGTCAGAGGATGACCTACATTCAAATACAAGCTCTGTGGCTTACCACCTGTGTGACTTTGGACAGGTCACTTAACCTCTAATTGCCTTGTTTTTCCCAACAGTAAAATGAAGAGTTGGAGTTCATCTTGAATTTCTAGTTCCAAATCTATGAAACATCAAGTCATCTTGTTACCCCACCACCAGTTCTCCTGTCTACCCAGACTATGGCCAATAAAGATGAGAATTGTAAAAGTCAGTGCCATTTATACCCTTGTCTGTGATGTTTCTTCTCTTTTACTGAAGATAGGCTAGCATAAGACAATGATGATTGGGTATAAATCAAAAGATTCACAGATAAAGTACTTATTAAGCATGTTCTATGTGCCAAACATTGTACTGAATGTCTGATACACAAATACAAGCAAGCAACAACGTGAATAATTCTGTAACTGTGTTTCTGGTAGTGCCAACCTCCCCTATTACCATTCAATGATAGAGTCATTATGTATTTGGGAGAGGCTGGCAAATCTATAACCCATAGAACACATGATTCCCACATAGCCCAAGAAGAATGACAATGTCAAGAACACTATTTTCTAAATTAAAGAAACAGAACAAGATACGTTGTGGGCATGGTATTTGTTGAGATTTGATGAACTTCAGTCATATCATTTTTCTCATTTTGCACAGACTTGATCTAAGTTGATCCTGTGTATCCTTTGACTAAAAAAAAAATGAACAAAATGTATCTTTTACATTTTGATAATAGAAACAATTGGCTCCCTTTTTGGCTTCTTTCTGTTAGCATAGACTTGGCCTCAGAGAAGTCCCTAGTCATTCTGGTATGGTGATGTATAGGTCTGTCGTCCCTGCTGTTGGGGGAGAGGAAACCGGAGGAGAGCTTCTAGGTTGCCTAAGGAAGGTCTAACCGGCCCAGGTCACAAATGGAACTGGTCAAAATTCCTATACAGAGCAGTAATGGGAACTTCCCAGCTTAGGCAGGAGAGGGAGACCTAGTTTCAAAACAAACAACCAAAGAGAAGTAAACAGAAAAGCCCACGGTAATCAAAGAAGGAAAGAAAAAAGAAAATCATGATATTTCTTCAATTATAGCTTTCTTCTCCCCACTAATGTAGTATATTATTTGGATATTTTATTCTTCTGAAGCCCTATAAATGAAGGACTTCATTCATCTCCTTTCTTGTGCACTATTCCTTGCTTTAGGAATTAGGTCTTAGTTTTCAGTCCCTTGAGTACTTTGAGTCACACTCTCTGAGAACCTAGTGTCTACAAGGAGCCATGTAAAGACCTGAACTCCAGGGTTCTCAAAGAAACATTATAATCATTCTTCTGTTGGGAACAAAATGCAGTAGTTTCTACTACCTGCGCCAAGAAATAGTTAATGTTGATGATTAATTCCCCCTTTCCTGTATACTGACTTCAAAAACACTTCATTGCCCTTAGTGGTCTCTGTAGTTTGTTATCTCTTTTCTTTTGAAGCCAGCAAAGTTTAGTTTGCTTTAAGATAATAACTCTCTCTTGAATGTTAATGAAAGAAGCTCAAGTTTGAATCACAAATTTCTTGCCAGATTGTTGAGGGTGACTGTCCCAAACTGCAAGTTTGATTGGAATCTATCATTATCCCAATTCCATCTAACCTTGATCTTTGACATCGTTTATCAATTCATCAGCAAGATCTGCTGCAAAGGTTCTGTATGGGAAGCCCTGGATTTGGCAGCTGGGAGAATACAAGGGAATCTAACACTTATTCCCCAAACTCAAAGATTTTAAAATGTGATTTGGGAGAGAAAGCCTATATTGATGTAAAGTGAATTTATAGTTCTAGGTGATATATTAAAAGTTCTAATACTAAGTGTTCCAGGAGGGGAGATGCCTGTAGAATGAAGTGATCACAGAAGGATTCATGATGAAATTGAGACTGGAACTGGGTCTTAAATGAAGTTTGAATTCAGGAAAGCAGGTAGAAAGGAGAAATGACAACCACTCCAGTATCTGGGCCAAGAACACCCCAAAGGGGACATGACTGAAAGATGACTAACAATAACAAGAATGAAAAGGAAAAAGGAATGACAGTTGGGATAAGACTAATTCACGTTTATATGGCATCTTGTAATATCAAGGGCATTGTTCTCACAATAAGCAAAATTTATGTGGAGAAAGTTTGTGTATTACCATTTTACACAAGAAACAGAGATATAGCAAAGTTAAGTAATGGTCTTATCATTTCTCATCTGATAAGTGTCAGAACTAAGATCTGAACTCAAGTCTTGATACCAAGCATACTGCTCAGTACTACATTTTACTGCCTGTAAATGGCAAAAGAAAATTGAGTGAAGAAAGGGTAGTGTAGTGGAACAGAAGTTTTATGTAGAAGAATAATATGTTAGGTTAATATACCAGCTGATTGTTGTAGATAAAAGACTGACCTTGGAGGCAAGAAGACGAAGGTTCCAGGGTTCCTTTGGGGGGATCTATGGACAAGTTTCTTAAACTCTCAGGACCCTAAGCTACTCCCTCAGATTTCAATTACAAATTGCTGATCTTAATTGGTAGAATTTCCACACCAGGAAATTCCTACACTGATGGAACCATAGGTTGAAATTCTAACCCCTACAAAAAAAACATCTGGCAAATCACGTTAGAGTTAGATTGTGTGACTCTTGAATGCAAACCAGGCAAAAGAGTTTGTACTTTATTTAGTAGGAAAAGTGCAATCACTTATTTTCTCTGGGTCTCAGTTTCTTAATTTTTAATAAGATGGTGGTCTAGGTGATCTCTGATCATTTAAAAAAATGTGATTGTACATCAAGTGTTTTGAAAGCCTTTAAGTACAATATAAATACTGCCTCTTCCTCTTCCTTATTCTCTCCTCCTGCTCACCTCAAGCAAATTGTTACGCCTACGGAGAGCAGGACAGGTAGCACTCTGCATTGGTAAAAGGAGTTTCCTCTAGTTTTATAAACTAATACAAACAAATTCTGTCAATTAATACACCTCCACCCAAAATAATGAGAACAACAGCAATATTATGATGCCTATGATCATATTACAGTAATTGAGAAGACTGACAAAAATAACAAAGTCAAGAAGAAGAACTTATTTTTATTATTATAAATGGATGATGAGGTAGGAAAACAAGTTTAGTTTTAGATGTTTTGAATTTGCCTCTACAAGGCATCTTTTACATAGCTGTCAAATTGATTTTCCTAAAGCACAAATCAAGCTATGTCACTCCCTCACTCAATAAACATCAGTGGCTTCTTATTAACTCTGGGATCAAATACAAACTCCTTAGTTCAGGGTGTCATAATTTCAGGCACTTCATGACTGCACCCCAGTCTACCTTTCTAGCCTTATTATACATCATTCCCTTCCTGGCACACAATGGTTCAGACAAATTGGTTTTGTTATTTCCTATACAGGGCATATGATCTCCCAATGCTGTGCTTTTTACTGGTTGTCCTAGATATTTGCAATGAGCTTGCTTTAATACTCCTATCTTATAGAGTCTCTGTTTTCTTTTAAGATGCATTTCAAGCATTACCTTGTCCATGGAATCTCCTAGCCTACTTCCTTCCCTTCACCCCACCAAACTCCTCACCTGCTATCTTATCCAGCTAGACTATAGGCTTATTGAAGGCAGGGATTTTACTTTTGTCTTTGAATCTAAAGCACTTAGAGCAGTTTCTGGCACATAGTAGGTGCTTGATAAATTCTCTGTAATAGACAGATTGCATGACAGAATATTCAGTAGACAAATATATGTTTAAATGTGACTGGGATCCTGTCTACCCCCTGAATTGTGCCTGAATATGCATGAATAACTAAGGCAAAATCCAGCAACTGAGTGAAGATGTGAGATGAAGAACAATGAATCAAGGATAATATGGAGGTTATAAACATGAATCTGGAAAAATGTGATGGTGCCTTTAACACTCTGACAGAAACTATTAAAAAGAAGGGTAGATTTTGGGGAAAGATAATGAATTCTGATTTGGACATGTTGAGCTTGAGTGCTTCTGGGATCTCCAGTTTGAAATATCCAATAGGCAGTTGGTGATGTGGGATTGAAGTGTAAGAAAGAGAATAGGGAGAGTTAGTGTTAGGGGGAGTGAGGGAGGGATGAGGGCATAAAGAGACAGAGGGAAGAGGGGAGAAAGAAAGATCTGATGGCACAGTGATGACACTTAAACTGCTATATCCATGGAAGCTTAGAAAGTCACTAGAACAGATTATATATAGACAAAGTAGAAGGCTTAGGATAGAGGTTTGTGGAACACCAACACTAAGGGGAATGTGACCTGAATCTTGATCTAGCAAAGAAGATAAGAAAGAGGGACTAGGAGAAAGTATCCAAGAGTATGCACGAGGAGAAAGGGGTCCACAGAGCTTAATATACTAAATAGGTTGAGAATGCAGAGTACTGAAAAAAGACTCTGAGCTTTGGTAATTAGGATGTCATTGATCATTTTGGAGAGAGCAATTTCAGTCGAGTGAACTTCCAGTGACATCAGAAATGAGATTGAAAAGGGCTGTGTGTGGAGTGAGAAAACAGAAAGGGAGGCAGTAAGCATAGACAGCATCATCTAGGAAATTAAATTTAATAGGGATTAATTTTGAGTCCTATATTTGAATTAAATAAATAGCTTTCCAAGAATACAAGGGAGGTGGTATGGTTAGATAACATTCTCATAAAAGTAATTTGGAGGTTTTAGTTTTTCTCTAAGTTCAATATGTCATCACTACAATATAGTAGTCAAAAATGTTAATATGATCCAGGGCTGCATTAAGAGAATCATATCAGGGTGGCAGAGAAGAAAGATGCCTCTACTCTAGTTCTTCCCCCACAGCCCATAAAATACCTATAAAAAATGACTATAAACAAATTCTAGAGCAGCAGAAGTCACAAAATGACAGAGCAAAAGAGATTTCTAGCCCAAAGTGGCCTGAAAAGCCAATAGGAAAGGTCTATCATACCAGGGGCAAAGTGCAGCCCATGTAGGACATCCTAGTCTTGGCTGTGCAGCACCAGCAAGAACAAGACTGGAGCAGGCCTTGGGGGTGGAATCCCTGGCACCAGCTGCGGTTCCCAGATCCCCCAAACCACAAACACCAAAGACAGCTAGAAAAGTCAGTGAGATAGCTTTTTCACCTGGGTGAGAAGGGAGCAAGGTCCTTCCCTAGCCGTGGTCTCAGGTAGTGGTGGCAGCAGTAGCAGCAGCATCAATTTTTGGAGCCCTCAGGCTAAAGACCCTGGGAGAATTGAGCTGCTTATCGGGGTCTCAGCCCTGAGTGGTAGTTCTAGGGTGAGGAAGAGTGCTGACATGGTGGAGATTCTGGAAAAGGAATTCTACTTGCAGATCCTGGGCAGAAAAGCTCCAAGACCAGAGTGCAGGGCAAGAAAGGAGTAAACTCCCCTTCCTTGATAGTGCCACCTTGGAGGAACTGAGAACTTACAGGTCCCCAGAGTATACATTCCTCTTGACAAAGGACTCAAAAGTCAAGTAACTGACTAGGAAAATGCCCCAAAAAGGGAAAAAATAAGATTATAGAAGGTTAATTTCTTGGTGGACAGGTACTTTCTTCCATCTTTTCAGATGAGGAAGAACAGTGCATACCATTAGAGGAAGACATCAAAGTCAAAGCTTCTGTAATCCAAAACCTCCAAAATAAAATGCAACGTTATTGGGCCATGAAAGAGCTCAAAAAGGTTTTTCAAAATCAAGTAATAGAGATGGAGGAAAAATTGAGAGGAGAAATGAGAGTAATGCAAGAAAATCATGAAAAACAATTCAACAGTTTGCTAGACAAGACCCAAAAAAATGCTGAATTAAATAATACCTTTAAAAATAGACTAACTCAAATGGCAAAAGAGGCCCAAAAAGCCAATGAGGAGATGAATGCTTTAAAAAGAGAATTAGCCAAATGGAAAAGGAGGTTCAAAAACACACTGAGGAAAATAGTTCTTTAAAAATTAGAATGGAGCAGATAGAAGCTAATGACTTTATGAGAAACCAAGGAATTATAAAACAAAATCACAAGAGTGAAAAAACAGAAGATAATATGAAATATCTCATTGGAAAAACAACTGACCCGGAAAATAGATCCTGGAGAGATAATTTAAAATTTATGGGACTACCTGAAAACCATGATAAAAAAAAGAGCCTAGATATGATCTTTCATGAAATTGTCAGGGAAAACTGCCCTGATCTTCTAGAAAAAGAGGGCAAAATAAATATTGAAAGAATCCACCAATCACCTCCTGAAAGAGATCCAAAAAGAAAAACTCTTAGGAACATTGTAGACAAATTTCAGAGTTTCCAGGTCAAGGAGAAAATGTTGTAAACAGCCAGAAAGAAACAATTCAAGTATTGTGGAAATACAATCAGGATAACGCAAAATCTTGCAGAGGGAAAAAATGGTCATTCAATGAAATAGAGGACTTTCAAGCATTCTTGATGAAAAGACAAGAGCTGAATAGAAAATTTGACTTTCAAACACAAGACTCAAGAGAAGCATGAAAAGGTAAACAGGAAAGAGAAATCACAAGGGACTTAGTGAAGTTGAACTGTTTACATGCCTACATGGAAAGATAATATCTGTAGCTCTTGAAACTTTTCTCCATATTTGGGTAGTTGGAGGTGTATATATATACACCTCCAACTACCCAAATATGGATATATATATATGGCACAGGGGGAGTTGAATAGGAAGGGATGATATCTAAAAAATTAAGGTGTGAAAGAGAAACATATTGTGAAGAGAAAGGGAGAAATAGAATGAGGCAAATTATCTCTCATCAAAGAGGCAAGAAAAAACTTTTTTCAATGGAGGAGAAAAGGGGGGAGGTGAGAGAGAGAAAGTGAAACTTACTCTCACCACATTTGGCTTAAGGAAGGAATAACATGCACAATTTGGTATGAAAATCTATCTTACACTAAAAATCTATCTTATACTTCAGGAAATTAGGGGAGAAGGGGATAAGTGGGGTGAGGGAATGATAGAAGGGAGGGAAATGGAAGGAGAAAGTAATAAGGAGTTATCACTTTAGGGGAGGGATAAGGTCTAAAGAGAAAATAGAATAAATAGGGGGTAGGGTAGGATGGAGGGAAACACAATTAATCTTTTACAACATGACTATTACGGAAGATTTTAGCAAAACTACACATATATAGCCTATATTGAATTGCTTGCCTTCTCAGTGGGGATCAGTGGGGAGGGAGGAAGGGAGAGAAGTTGGAATTCAAAGTTTAAGGATTGAATGTTGAGAATTGTTTTGGCATACAACTGGGAAATAAGAAATACAGGCAATGGGGTATATAAATCTATCTTGCCCTACAAGAAAAGAGAGAAGATGGGGATAGGGAAGGGAGAAGTGTGATAGAAGGGAGAGCAGATTGGGGAAAGGGGTAATAAGAATGCATGTTGTTTTGAGGTAGAGGAGGGAAGAGATGGGGAGAAAATTTGGAACTCAAAATCTTGTGAAAATAAATGTTAAAAACTAAAAATAAATAAATATTTTTTTTAAAAAGGAGAGTCATAACAACAGACACTGATGGGTGGTCAGTGCTGTACTTTCTGTTGGCCTCCAAATACTTTGACATAATCAGTAATACATATATACATACATACATACATACATACATACACAGGTATGGGACAGCTAGGTGGCACAGTGGATAGAGAACCAGTGCAGGAGTCAGGAGGACCCGAGTTCAAATCTCATTTTAGACACTTGTCCCTCACTAGCTGTGTGACCTTGGGCAAGTCATCCAACCCCAACTGCCTCATTGTGGGTCATCTCCAGTCATCCTGATGAATATCCAGTCACTGGATTCAGATGACTCTGGAGAATTGAGACTGATGACCTGCACCGTCCTTCCTCACTCAAAACAAAGTCGTGTCATTATTTCTCTGATAGCACGGTTTTCTTCAGCAATGAAGGATGAACACACACAAACGCATGTGAATATATATATGTATATTTACATGTATGTATTCTGCCATAGGTGCTATATTTTAGGAAGAGCATTGATAAATTTGAGAATATCTAGAGGAAGACAACTAGGATGGTAAGGTTGATGTCATATGAGGAAAAGTTGAAGGTAATGAGGGTTCAACCTTCTTAAAAGAAGACTTAGTTGGACACTGTAGCTGTGTTCAAATTTATAAATGGTTGTCATATAGAAGAGGATTTAATTGGTCCTGATTAGCTCTGGGAGTCAGAAATTAGATTAATGAGGGGGAGTTCTAGGGAGGCAGATGTAACAATAGGCACCCCAACATAACAGGGGGCCTGCTATCATAAGTTCTTAGATCTGCATTCATAAAAAGAAAGCAACTTTCAAGGAGTTAACAATCACTTTAATCAAGCACATGTATCATTCTTTTAACCAAGCACATATATCATCCACCTAGTTCAGGAGGGGTCAGCACCCTGAACTCCAAAAAAAATACAGAGAAATCAAAGATCAACAGACATGACTTCCTCTGATAGAATTCAACAGACAGTTGAACCTCAACATCCAGAGAGGGAAGCTCTGACATCTGGATTTTCAAAGCCAGGAGGCTCCTTAAAGCAGATTCTAGGAGTCCTCACCTGGTGCTCAAACCTTCTTACAAAAATTAAGCCCCAAAGTAAAACCTCACCTTCAGAGTATTTATACACTTTTTAGAGTCAGAGGGTGTAGCCCTCTGACCCAGTGCCCCAGTAAAAAAAACAAAAGTTACTTGGGACCCTCCTACAAAATGACTTCCCTAAACAAGCTTCCCACAATGGGCATGCCCATCAATGGGTGGGAAAATCTTCCTTATTCACATTAGTCAATCAGAGACACTTTTCATAAAACAAAAATAGCAAAAGATCTTAATTTGATTGCCATTGCAGAAGATTTAGACTGGATTTAAGGGGCAAAACAAACCAACCAAATTTGTGAACAATCTGAGCTTGCCCCAAGTGGAATGGATTGCTTCCAGAGGCAGTAAGTTCCCTTTTGTCATCAGAGCCCTTCTCAAGGTTGTTGTTAAAGGGGATGCCTCTTCACGTTTTTAACTAGCTCTGTGACTAGAAGGACATGTCATTTAACCTCTCCATTTGTCACTTTGTCTCATAAAAGCAATACTACGGTATCTATCATACAAGCATTTACAAGGGTCCCACAAGATCCCAAACAAGTAAAATCAAGTCAAAAATTAAGTGGCTACTATGTGCCAAGCACTATGCTAACCACTGGGGATACAAAGAAAACATGAAAAATTTTACAAATCTTCAAGTGTTATAATCAGTTAACCTACATGGATTTGATTTAGATAAACTGATATTCTTGCCTTATGTTTTACAATGATCTAGCTTAGTAATTATCAAGCCAGACCCTAGAAAACATTTCTTTTGACTTTTTCCAACCGTCTTTTTAAATGACACTGTGATGTATACTTCAACAGAGAAAGCATTAACTATTTCACCTTTAGGGAAGCTGTTTTTGTAAAAGAAAAATACTGAAATAAACAGAATTTGTTGACATCCTCAAAAAGAGGCAGTTTATATGAAAAAAAATCCACCACCAGAGATCATTTGATACAATGGGCAGTCTTGGGCAAAGTCCACTTCAGGACTCCACTTACCAGGAAAGTGAATCACATGTCCTCCCCAGAGAGGATACTGTCTTCAGCTCAGGGCAAGGGTCAATAGCAATGCAGTGGGATGGAGGCATACATTTATGGGTATCTATAATCTCTACCTGGCCTATGAATAAAAAGACATAGCTGCCTCAGCATTATCATTCCCCTGACCTTCACAAGTGGAGTCATCCCAGCAGGGGAAAAAACAGCAGGGGAGAAAAGAGAAAATTAAAACGTTAAAAACTATATTATAGCTTGTTCATGACCTTTAGAAAAAATTAGGCTTGAAACTATTAGGCTGGAGCACATACAATGAAGTCTGACAGCTGTAAAGTTATGAATGTGTGTGTGGTTTTCTACCAAAAACTTAAACAATAAGCAGTCCCTGTGTGTTTAAAACTGGCTGTCAGCCAAGGAAAATTCAGAATTTTGAACAGTGCTTAACTCTTGAAAGAGATCCATCCTGAATTTCAGAGCATCCCTTTGCTCTAGATGCTATTTGCCTTGTTTGTCAATGAGTCAGTTCCTATTAATAAGGCATTGCAAACTGATGCCGATTGGAGTTAGGTAAAGAAGGGCCTCTGTCCTGAATCTCCTGTTAGCTGATTTGCTGATGGAGCATGCTATGACAGCTAAACATTTGAAAACACTCCTGAGATATTGGGGGGGTGGGGGGAAATCAAACAAAGGAAATCTCCAAAGAAAAAGCATATATACACATACATATGTGCACATATACATATGGTTACTTCCAGAAAACCTGAATTAGAAATGAGAGCCTGTCAACGTATTATTGTATCTAGAGCATTCAGATCTTAATAATAAAAATGCAATTGCTTTACCACAATGTCAAACATTCATGGCATGTTGATACCATTTATAAGAGAAGCAGGTTCATCCTAGTTTTTAAAAAAAAGTAAATCCTCTGATTTTGCAGATGTTTTCAAGTGTGACAAAAAAGACCCAGGACTTAACATCATTTACATTTTGCTGCTCAACTAATCAATTTGACTTTCACTTGGTTTAAAAAAAAAAGAATCTCTGTACAGTTTTTTATTCACTTTCTTCCATATCCTTTGGGTAATCAACTTTCAGCTAATGCTACTTACTTTCACTTTCAAACATTATGTTACCTGTCTTGAATCTCTGTAGGGTGTTTTTATTGAGGTTACTGAGGTTTTTAAATAGCCATTAAGTTTCTATGATTCTTACAGGTTGGATTATCATAAACAGATAGATTTTAACCTCTAGGCTTAGAAGCAAGCTAAAGATAATTTTAAAATAATAATTTTGAATGGTACACTGGCTACATATAATAATACACATTATTAAAGGTCACAGAAAATTAATATGAAGATTACTGAGTGTCAGAAGTTATTTTGCCCAAGTAGCAAATAGCTTTACAATCTTTTCTGGAATGCTTATATACAAAAGAGGAAAACTCCAGTGATTTTTTTGCAGAATCCCATTTTCTTAATAGGAAATTGATGAATGACAGCATCTGGCAGGAAGAAAAAAAGCATATGGTCTAACTAACTGTTTCTACAGAGGTTAAAAACAGCTTTGGAATTTCTCTGGTTGCCATTATGATTGACAGACCATCAAATAAATCATCCACTTTCCCCCTCTTTCCCGGTCCCACGTACCAACAAAGACACTAGGGGGAAATCTGCAGTGTGATCCATGAGAAATTAGACATGCAACGCCCATTAACATAAATGGATTTTTTGCACCTAATTCCCCATATACCGACTAAAAAAGAATCTACCCGCAGGATATGGAGTATGCCTGTTTTCTTGTTCATTCTATTTATAATTCTTAATTATTAATTTCAAATATAATTGGTTTCTTTAGAGAATGAAATGCCTTGTAGGTTATCTAAAACACTTTTTCAGAGTCTTGGGGCTTGATGCTAAAAAAGATGGGTGGATGCTAAAATATGATATAGTGTGTAATACAAACAAAGAAAATTAGGCTAGCAGATCTTGGGTGAGGTTAGGCTAATTAAGCAATTCTCAGTGCTTAAACTCTGGCTATCTTCTCTGGAATATTCTGCCAATCATCTATTCTTTTGGGACTAGTCTTATTTGAATTGCCTTCACCTCCAGGCTCACATCACCCCAAATGTAACCCCAAATAATCTGGCAAATTTCAGGCAGAAATTTTTTTTTTTGGTCTCTAAATACCCATCATGATATTATGGTAGATACTTAACAAATGAAAAAAAAAACAACCTGAATTTAAGCATTTTCTTTCCTTCCTTCCTTCCTTCCCCCTTTTCTACCTTTTATTTTCTTCTTTTCTAAAAAATATCTTTGAATTCATCTACTGAATATATTTCTATTTCTTTACGACTACGCTGGTGGCATATCCTGCTATAAACTGAAAATGGAGATGGCTGACTGCCTTTTTAGGTCATCAGATACAACCAACGAATAGAAAGAAAATTGGCAAAACAACTCCTTACTTAGCAAATAATCATTTTGGAATCTAATATGTCACCAACTAAGTCATCTGCCTTATAATTTTTAACCTGAAACAATCTCTTTTTCGAGGATATGCTCTCAGTTATAGAAAATAGTCATAAATTCATCCTCAAAAGGCATACCAAACTCAAATGAACCATCAACAATTATATAGCACTTCAGGGTTTGTAAAATACTTTATATATATTATCTGTGTTAATTTTATAGAATTATTGTCTCAATTTAACAGATAAGGAAACTGAGACTGGGAAATTAAGTTAGATGTCTGGTGAAAAACAGCCCAATTTAGGTCTTCCTGATTCCATTAACACTTTATCCACAATGCTACTTTCCCTCACGAAGGCTAATTAAATTAAAATATTAGGAAATAAGTTCCACAGAAGTCTATCCTGTATATCGAGTCTATCTACAATATATGTTTGACTATCTTCACTGATTTGATGACAGGCAATTAGTTAACATTTGACAGCATAATCATATAGAAATATTATTTCTGGGCTTATGAACTTTACCCTATTCTACTTTTCCTGAAGGACATAGTTGAAGACCAGCCCCACTGGTATAGAAAATGGGCTTCTGTGTATATGACAGGGATTATCATCAAGAATGTCAACCACTTGTTTCAAGTTAAATGTTCAAACTGGTTGGGTATATACATATATACACACATATATATACTTACATATATACTTGTGTATATATATCAGCCTATCTATGAATTTCTAATGCAAATGGATGAAATGAATGGATGAATTTAAAAGCATTTATTAATCACGTACTAAGTGTCAAGCACTATGCTAAAGAAAAGCAAATCCCTGTATTGAAGAAGCTTACCATCCAGAAGTTATAAATGGAACCAAATATATTCAACTTGGATATAAGTATGTCTACTACAGGCATATTTCATGCCATAAACATCTGATTTGATCACCTTTATATTATCTAAATTTGGATAGTACAGGACATTATTACTGGTCATGGCATTATAGCCTCATTAAAAATAAAGCAATACTATTTGTCACATTGACCTCTAGCAAGAGAGAATATATTATACCAAAAAAACAAATCAGATTGACAACTTGGAATAGTGAAGTTCTTTCTTCCCAAAACAAATTAAAAATGTCTGTGTAACGCCAAATATGTATATGTGAACTAGAAATTGCTTTCAATCATCTAAATGTCATGTGAGCAAGCCATCCAAATATCCAACTGCATTTTTCACTTTTCATCTACATGTTTGAGTACCACATATATACAAACATGAAACTATGGGGCCTCTCTAAAAATGTAACTTCTAGAATCACTTGATCAATAAATAAGCATTTATTAAACTCCATTATGTGCCAAGTATGGCAAAAACCCCTAAACTATGAGTCAACCCCTTCTCTCAAGAATCTAACTTATCTCTACCTAGGTAGGATTTGTGTCTCCGGGGAAACTCCATTTATACTAGGTCTACATAAACCTGATTGGGAGAAAATAACTGAACTTGTTTAACACATCTTTATTTTTGAAAATAGTTGAATTTTTTAAAGCAGTTGTGTTGCTAAAAATAGTCAAATCTTTGCTAAAAGCAAACAAATAACTGAATAAACGCTTTGTTCCAAACTGGTTTCTGGGCTTAAGTTAGAGCATTAGTCAATTCTTGAGCTTTCCAATGAGACCACTAAAAAATAAGGGGCAATAAGATTGATGACATTTCTGGACTGGAAAATTTCCCACAGTGAACATTATCCAAATTCACTGGTTTCCTAGAGACCATTGCTGGACCTCTTTTCCATGTAGACTTGAAATCTCTAACCACACAATTAAAGCTTTAGGAGTATTTAATTTTCTTTCTGTTGGAAATAACCATATGGGCCTTTGGTTGTAAATAACATCCTATTTTTCTTGTACCAGGAGATATAGAGTGTGGGCAGTCATTATGCTCTTTCAAATTTGGATACTGAGGGCAAATTCTGAGTTTTTATTTTTCATTTATGTCTATTCACACACACATACAATTATACATGCTTTCTTCCAGTGAATATCTTAAAGCATCTATAAGGGGAAGCAAGCTGGAGTTGAGCCCACTAATCTAGCTATTACGGTTTGCCATTGTTCAATCTTGACATTAATTTACAATATTTTAAGTATTTTCTATCCATTTCTTAATGTACCTGGTTTCTTTTTTCTGTTCTTAACTGCTGACATGTACTGGGCATGCTGTCCAAAGTACACTGAATAGACAGAATGACTCCAAGACATTTTTTTCCTCAAAGGAGACTTCAGATCAGAGTCCATCAAGGAATATAAGGATTTTTAGACTATTTTCGCCAATGTCCATTATTTTTCACATTTATCTTGGTTATATTTTATGAGCTACCCAATTCCCTAAAGTGCTTACATGCATCTAGAGTTTCTCCAGCATTCCAAAGTTGTTTTTTTTTTAATCTATTAAATAATGGAATGAGCCAGTCTTATTGGTACATGTCCTTTGTTCTTCCAAATAAGTAATAGCAAATGAAAAGCTAACTCCCCCTTAGTTGTAACCCCCTCATTATATCTTCTCTAGTTTGAAGATAATATTTATTTTTAAAAAATATACAGATAGTCAATAATGTGTAAATGTTCCCATGAAATTGGAATTACTCTTCAATCAATCAATAAGCATTTCTTAAGCTCTTTTTATTTGACAGGCATTGTGCCAAGTGCTGGGCTTAGAAAAATAAATACCATCCCCGGCCTCCAGGAACTCAATGAAACCAATACCTTAAAGAAACATGTTATATTGCCCGAACAACTTGTATACCTATAATTATATGCAAATATGTATATGCATATATATATATATATATATATATATATATACACACACACACACACAAAGTACATGCATATATGTATGTGTGTATGCACACATATTTGTATGGATATATATATATACCCATACATACATACATTTATATACACACTTGCACATATTTATATCTATCTATCTATAATCTGTAGAGGGAAAATATACTGGCATCTGTGGGTAGGTGGGTAAAGAAAAGCCTCGTGTTGGAGATGGTATATTAATCAGAGTTGGTAGGAAGGCTAATCTAACTCTACCATAGGGTTTATGAAGGGGGAGTAATGTGCAACAAGCAAGGGAAGACAGACTGGACACAGAGTTTGATGGAGTTTCATTGCCAAAGGAGTTTATTGAATGGGGGAGTGAGATGGTAACTTCTGTGCTTTAGGTATATCACCTTAGCAGCTCTGTAGAAAAGTAACTGGAACAGAGAGAGGCTAGAGAGAAAAACAACATACTAAGTAATTAAGTGGTGATAAAGCATGCTTAGATTTATGAAGGTACATGAAGTAGAGTCCAAAAGACTGGCAGTGGAATCTGATTATAGCTTTCAATAATTTGAATACTAACTGAAATACTGCCTGCTGTAGGAAGCCATTCCCCACCTTTCCCTGTGAATAAGATCTTTCATGTCTCCCCCTCCCCACTTTCCTACCCATTCAAATAGCACCTTGCTTTCTACCTCTCTAAGAATTTAGATCTCACTGCATATTATTTTTATCTGACTTGTTGAAATTCAGCTCTGGGGTCTTTAGGTTTTACTGCCATGTCCTAACTAGCCTCTTTACCAAAACTTTAATACAGTGGCTTAATCATCTCAAAGCTATATTACAATCAGTCTTTACAATTCCTATAGATTTCACTAGTACTGATCATTCATACCTTTAAAAAAGATAAAATCATTCATTTCTTTCACTGTTTATAGTTCTGTAGATTTGTTTCCCATGAAGATATCATAGATGGCATACTTATCAAGTCTGCAGATGGTATAAAGCTGAGAGGTAGAGCTGTGATAACACACTGTAGGATAGGCAGACTTCTAAAAGATCTCAGGAGTACAGAACAGTGGACCAGATTTAACAAGGTGAATTCATTAGTGCCATATTGTATGAAGTTGTCCACGTTAGTATTCCCTCCATCAATTCAGAGAACCCATACCTTCTCTTCCTGCATGACTTATATCTAGATCCCTCGCAAAGAATTGATGTAATAGGCTAGAGGCTTTTTTCTAGGATATCTATCTATGTATCTAGCTATCTATCTAGTCACCAGTAAAACACTTCTCATGTTCTTCTCTCCTCCTTTACTCATGAAATATTATTAGTCTACCTCCTTATTGTGATTACATTTCCTTTCATTACACACACACACACACACACACACACACACACACACACACACGCAGAAACACACACATATCCCATTGAAAATACTCTATAGCTTATTTGCACCTACTAGTAATCTCTCTATATTTGTGTTGCCAGCAAATTTTATTTATCAGATACTATGGTCTGTACTGTGGTATAACTGGGAAAGCTTTTTTTTTCAAGTGGGTCTTTACCTTAGTGATCAATTTGGGATCATTAAAGAGACCATATGGTACAGTAAAAAAAAGTGTTACATTTATTTTTAGTAGAGATCTAGATAGGAATCCTATCTGTAACACTTATTAACCATGTGATTCCAGACAAATAACTTAGTTATTCTAAAATGTACTTTTTTCACATATAAAAGAGGAATAACTATATCTACAATAGCTATACCACTGGGTTGCCGTATGGGCCAAATAAAATAATAATATGTAGTATCTTCACCATTGTAAAGTATTCTCTCACATGATGATAATTCTGATCATGATTAAAAATTCTGAGTAATTTCCCAAATGCAATGCACCCTTCTCTGTTTCTTCTGTTGAATGAATGGTACTAAATCAATAGATTAGCCATTCAGATTCATGTCATAGTTTAGGGAATAGGTATTTTTCATCCTTTTGGGATTTTTTTTTTGGATTGTTGGGAAGATCATTTTTGCATAATCCTAGATCTCTCTGAGAAGATCCTGTAATATTTTTATGCTTGATAAAGTCAACATGACATCATTCACAAACATGACAATCACCATATTAGCCATTCCAAATTTTCTCTTCTCTAGACTCCTATACCAAACCCCAACTCTGCCACCCATTAGCAAAGGAATTTGTTTCCTATGTTGCCAAGAAAATAGACTCAAGGTGCTGGGAGTGCAAGGTAATAAAGAAATAGACTAGATTTGCAGTTACTACAAAATAATAGTGACTGGTGAAATGGGGTCAAGGGACTCTTTCCAAGCCCCAATACCTCCTCCTTGTTTTTTTTGCTTGTCGTAAAGCAAATAAATCTCCACAGATTCCAGGTAGCTAATCCCTTCCTTATTCTTCCCCTTTCTACAGCTGGAAAGACATTTGGGGAAGATGCCAAGTGAAGTGATTTCTTCATGGTTTATTTATGAAAGGTCTTTTATAATTCTGTACTCTACTGTGCTTTAATAAACCATGCATTCACTGAAAATTCAATTTTCTAAGTTTTAAGATGAGATTAGTAAGTGAAGGTTTCTTAAAGGTCTTTTGTTTGTGGGACCACTGAGAGCTAAATAGAAATGGTCATAATTTCTATATTTCACATCAATATTCATGTTTTTTGCCCTTAGAATACACATACACACACACGCACACACACTCACACACACAGACATAGTAACAAAAGTTTCCAAGCCCTGTTCCTATTAGGATGGGGAAGTAGTCTTGGAGTTTATAGTCCAATATCTTTTGTTGAACCATGGGGATTTTATAACTATTTGAAAAACTATTGAACCTATCCCAGATAGTTTCTACTCTTAGTTGGTGGACTGAATATAGCATCACCTGGGGAACAAATTATATATTATGTTATCTTGTTAGTTAATTAATTGCATACCAGGCTGCTTTCATGAGAGTTGTTAAAAAGCAAGATAAATCAGGCATGGGTTTCTATGACTACTGCAATACCGTAAGCAGCCACCAAGTAAAAACTTAAGATAACACCACTATCAAAAAAGGTAAAATCTTAAGAAATAAACAAAAAACCTGATATTCCATTTTTTTCAAAGTTTTCTTCTTTGTTTAAAATGGAAATTGACTGAAATAGGCTAGATTTACTTGCTGAAGCACTTTGCAGCCCCCTTTAATTTGTTTTGTGATTATTTGGTTATGACAATATGTATGACAAATACAGGGTAGAGATAGAAAAGCTTGCATAGGTCATAACAAGTTGAAAGCAGAAACCAATCATTTATCTTTTTCATAGTAAACAGTCTATGGATCATCACAGAATCAAAGTGGTATGGAACTATGAAATGAGAATTGGATTTAGAACCTGAGTTCAAATCTTACATCTGTCAATTCTTCAACAGCTTCCTTAACTTCTCTGGGCTTTACTTCCCTTGTCCATAAAATGAGAAGATTGGACTAGGGGTGGCTTCTCACTTTAAAGATATGATCCTGTGATGATGAGATGACCCTGAAATTCCTGGCAGTTCTAAATCCTATAATCCATATAGAGAATAAATATTTTCATTTGAGTTGGCCAAAGTCTCTAGTCAACAGATTATTATTTCTTAATAAGTTTCAAAGTCTTATTTGGTAGCTCTCCATACCAAGACACTATACCCTTGCTAATATCCATGCCCTTGTCATAGTTCTCTGGTATTCGTAGAGGAGTCAGGAATTACATTCTTCCTTTGCTCGGTTAATGAATTTTACTGTTAAGTTGTCCTCTACCTTATTCCAGAAGTTTTTTGGAAATGAAAAGTAGTTCTTATCCCTATGCCTCCAGGAAAAAAAAAGAGGGAGTTCTTCAGAGCAAAAGGAGACGTAGATTTGGAGTCAGAAGATTTGTATTCAAATCTTCACTTTTTCCTTTACTACATGTGTGAAAATAGAAAAGTCACTTCATCAATAGGAATCCCAGGAATTTTGTCTGAAGCCTTATGATCATGAACTACTATACTGAGTTAAAAAGTTCATGGCTAAAAATAACCAATGATAAATTCTATTGATACACAGGCATCAGTTTCTCATTTTCCAGGTTCTTTCTTCTTATATCCTACATGAAGAACATGGCATTTTTATTTTGAATGATTCTGATTGCAAAGCAGGTGCTTAATTTAATCATTTTCTCTGGAAAGATGCCACTTACTTAACAAGGGGTCAAAATCTGTCAGAGGGAAGCAGAAGGAAGATCCAGGAAGAGAAACGATGCCATTCACACATTGAGAATGAGTTTCATAAGCACATCTTAAAATTGAATATGTGGAAACAATTTCTTTCCAGTAAAAACCCAAACACAGACATTCTCATTTACTTTTTTTTGTGTGGAACTACTTATGATCACAGACTCTAGAGTCACATCTTAATGCCTTGCTAAGAGATACTATGCAAATTAAACTACCTTATTTTGTGACTAAATAGGCAATTCACCTATGATGAGATGGTAAATAAGTCCTAATTAGTTACTGGAAGCACATGGAGTATAAATTTGATTTGATCTAGATTTGATCTAGAATCAAAGCTTAGAAGTATTTGAACTAAATTCTTTCTCACTACAAGATGGATTTCATCCATCAGCCTTCTCTGCCTCTATTTCATTGCATCTGGAATTTTTACTATTTTCTTTTATGAAATTGCATATAAAGGAGATTTGACAGTTGTTGGAGGGTTATGGTAGAATTAAAAATGAGAGAGAGAAATTATCAGTACCAGCTTTGTTGGACAGAGTTAGATTTCAATAGCAAAGCTTGTCCCATGGAACATATTCTCAATTCTTCAAGTATTGACACTAGGAACATATTGTTGCTTGTTCTCTAGATGAATGATTGGCCATTACCACCTCCCTCCATTCCCCTTCTCCAACTCCAATGATTCTTTGTGTAATGACATTGCTTAACTTAAAGTATGGCAACAGGAATGGAAATAGAGAGTGTTAGGGGAAAAAATACTATCCCGAGCAGAAGTAAAAATTATTAACAATAAATAAGAGAAAGTATGAAAAGCACCAAATGCATAAAAATTATATTGCCAAATGCATCATTAAAAATAAAGAGATACAAAATGTTAGTTAAGTATAGAAATAAAAAAGGCAATTGAAATTTGATATTAAACTGTCAGTGGAATAGTAAAGTGGTGAGAATTGAAACTGTGACCAACAAATTCTAAATGATTAAATTTAGTAAAATTTCAAATTAAAAGTGTAAAATTTTAGTTAAATGATAGCACAGATTGTGCCAGCATCAATAGATATTTTAATGAAGTTGAGGCTGAAGAGGAAGTAGGGATGGAGTGTAGAGAGGAGAAGTAGAAGTCAATATAAAGTAGAGCAATGGCAAAAATGTTTGTCATTTTGGAATGGTAGAGGAGAAAAAGCTGAAAATAGAACCAAAATAGATAAAGGAAAGTAAATAATGACAAAAAGAGAAAGGGCTTTGAGAAGAGTTACAACTTCAGTGTAGCATGAAATTGAAACATGGCAAAAGAATAATATGAAATTCTGAAAAGGCAAATGACACAAGTGTTAAAACCTAAGAAATGGTGAAAAAAAGTAAAAAGCTGAAAAGAGGTGTTGCTGATTCTGAAGACTTAAAGGAACAATGGGCATTCCCAAGTTCAACATGCCAATGAGGACCAATGGCAGTACTTGAGAAAGAAAATGAAAATGGGAGAAGTGGAAAAAAGAGAAAAAAACTCAAAAGGAAACTTCAAAAAGTGCTGAGTACAGAGAATAAAAATCAGATCAAGAAACTGGAAAAGTATAGATGGAAACTGATACATAAACTTTAATGGTAAATCAGAGAGAAGTGATGGAATTGCAAAAACGTTTGTGAAAAAATGAAAGGATAAGAGAAAGTTGAAAGAAATTAAAGAAAAAGCTGAAATGAAAGAAGTGAAGGGCAACTTTAAAATACTGATAAATAATTGAGAAAGCAAATCTTTATAAGGTAACAGTTCAGAGAATAACAGTAAATTGAAAATAATTTAAGACATGATAAAAAGCTTAGGTGGATTAAAAAGAGGGAGAGAGAGGGGTGCACAATAAAAGGATCCAAAGAGAGTTTGATGCTAAAAAAGAATCAAGTAGTTTCTTTAGGTAACTGGAAACAATGAAAGTAAAAAGTTCATTTGGTTTAGTCAAACTCTTAGTGGTTTGGCAGAGGTAGGAGCTTATGCCCACAGTCTAATCAGAAAATAAACAGGAAGAAAATTTTTAAAAGCTAAAAGTAGAAAGTTCTCTTCACAACAGATTGTGCAGACCAACGTGGTAGATTATCCTATACAGACACACATTTTGCAAGTTGGTAAGACTTGACAAGACTTGATCATATTTGACAGAACTATTTCTTAAAGAAATTAATTGAAACTATGATCAACTGAGTAAAACAGTGCTCTGGAAATTTAAAAAAAGTTTTTATTTTATGATAGGATAATGGAAACAGTAAATTGAAAAATCAGCTAGGGAAAGTAACAGACTCATATACATTATATAAAAATCATAGGCTCATAGATTTAGAGTTGAAAGGGACCTTAGAGTTTTATTAACTTCAACTCCATTCTTATCACAGAGGAGGTAACTAAGGCAAAGACAAATTAAGTGACTGGTTTAGGGCTATTAGTAACTATTTAAGGCTACATTTGAACCCAGATTCTTCTAATTTCAAATTCAGTCATCTAATACAATAATGGAAATGTAAAGAATTTGGAGAGAATAGCAACATTCAAAAATAAATTGATATCCAAAAATATGTCAGAATTTGAAAAGTGTGTGATGCTAGATAGAGGGTTAGCCTCAGAATCAAGAAGACCTGCATTCATGTCATGTCATGTGATACATTCTCATTATATTACCATGGGCAAGTCATCTAATTCTCCAAGAGCTCCATGGAACTATTTCTAAGACTATAAATTATAGATAAGGTGACTCTTACTGTTTTGCCTACAAAGATGAAATCAAAGGTCTGGGGAATAAAGAACTGGAGAAATAGAATAAAAATTATAGATGTCAATATGAAAAGGTTAAATTTTTGCCCTCCTGGACATTAACTGCTAACCTGTCCAAAAAATGATTCAACATGAAATCAGGGAGCAGGGGGAAGAAAACATAAATAGAAGCATCATCTATCAGTTTGACTGAGGAGTCAATATGAAAAACGTTATTTTGAAATTATGCCTGAGAAGATATGGGCCAAGTATTTTCAAAGATCTGGTCAGAAAAATTTGCCTCTTGTTTTACAAGGGTGGGTTTAAAGAGTCCATAGATAGTTTGAGATCAATGACTGAAAAATAGGTAGAGGTGCTTTCCTTAAAGTTTATAAATCTTGGGGGAAGTCACACAATAAACACTTGATAAAAGAGAAATATACAGCTCTGGCAGCCTCTAATACCTGTTCGCTTTTTAAATCAGGTCACTTTGTTATAGTATAGATAGAACTAATTGAATAACAATTAAAAAATTTTAATATCTCAATATGTGGGCATCTATTTATACAATTTCAGGTAAAAATTCAAAAATTTCACTTCAGAAACCGATATTCAGATATGTACCACACACCTTAGGAGTGTGGTCTGAATAATGTGCATTTTAAACAACATAGTTTTAAAATACTTTTGTATATGTTATTTTGTTTGATTCTTGTAAGAGTTGTGGGAGGTAGGTAGGATAGACTTTGGGGAAGCAAATTTTCTAGTCCTCTTCTATGATTAACTTGCTATTTGGCTTTGGGAAAGTTATTTAACTTCTCTGAGCCTCAGTTTCCTAATCCATACAATGGAAGGAAGGACGTATACTATCTAAAACAGTTCTACACAATATGGTTCATTTTTTATTAATTTCCATTTTTTTTTCAGATAAGAATATGGTGTCTCAGGTGATGTAACATGCCGAAGATCATGTAGTTAATTAATGGTGAAACCAGCATTCAAACAAAAAATTCTTGACTGCAAGACTAGTGCTCTTTCTACCCTATCACATTGATAGATGTCTCTCACACACCCTTTGTATTTGGTATACAACAAGATGCTTTTGAATGCGATTTTCTTGCAGCACAAATGATTTCTTAAAATGTTATAGCATAATCTAACAACTTTACACACTGTTTAAGAAATTCAGAAAAGGGCAACTTTTTCTCATTTGCTTCCCAAATGCCAAACCCATATAGAGTAATACAGTTTTATAGAGTGTAATGTTTTTTCTTCTTCTGGCATTATATATTATACTACTTTTCAGTGGCATAAATTGAAAACAAAATCATATTACCTGACAAATTTTCTGCAATTTGCCAATACTAAATGTTACTGAGTCCATTAACATATGTATATTGAATTTATTTTATGTGGTCTTTTCCCCTAGTCATTTGGTAGTGGACATGAGCAAGGATTATGAGAAAAGAAATGTCAGTTTATCTACATAGACAGTATATTATCTTAAAGATGAACAAGACAGCTTTGTCCAAAGTTGGTCTATTTAAAAAAAACACACAGTGCCCATCTAGAAATGGTGCCAAAATATCCAGGCTACCCTCTTGGAAGATCACTGGTCTGGAGTTGGAAAGGGTTTTATGGACCATCTAGTTAAATTCCATCATTGTATTGATAGGGAAACTGAGAGCCACATGAGCACAGTAAGCATTAGGGACAGGATTTCATTGAAAGGCAGAGAACAGTTTGAAGGCAAAAGACTTTTCTTAGGAAAGAAATTAAGTTCTAAGCAAACTTAGAACAAAGGTAAGTCTTATTTAGAATATACTCTACCATAGGCAATATGATTTTTGTCCAAACCTAGAAGCAATGGCCCATCCTTCAGCACTGAGAAAAGATTAAGGTATTGATTACTGAGAGGAGGTGGCTTTAGGTACCCTTCAGAGGAAAGGTGAATGAGCAACTAAATAGGGACTATTAGAATGTTAACCCTACTCAGTATTTTAACACATTATGATACTTTCCTTATTCAAGATTTCATCCCTGGGATAGCTTCCTTTCTTCCAACTCAGCTACTGTCCTCCCTGACTTCAAGTTCCATCTAAAATCCCACCTTCTAGAGGAAGTCTTTTTAATTCCAGTGCTTCCAACCCCTCTTAATTACAGAAATATCCCCCCAATAATAATATCCTATTTGTAAATAGCTTGTATATACCTTGCTATGCATAGGTATGTATGTGTGTGTGTGTGTGTGTGTGTGTGTGTGTATATTTGCATGTTGTAGGTATATATATTTGTATGTTGTTGCCTTCAATAGATTGTAAACTCCTTGAAGGTAGGGATTGTTTTCCCCTCTTTTTGTATCCTTAACACTTAGTACATTGACAGTCACAAAGTAGGTACTGAATACATGTTCATTGATTGATTAAATGTTACTTCAAATCATCCTGGGAAAATAGACATGTCAGAGAGCTTGAGGAAATTGTCAGTTTGAACATCTCCCTTTTTAAATTATGAAAGGGTTGGATGTTAGAATAATGTTGCAATAAATCAAATTGTTTTCTGTAGACTTGTACCTAAATTGCAAATCATATTAATGTTTTTTCTTAAACAATCCCTGATCCAAATACTAAGTCACTATCTTTAGAAATAGACAAATGACCCATATAAAATTTCCCCATCTTTTCCCCCGCTCTCTTGTGTCTTTTCTCTTAGCCACTTCTTACTTCTCACCTGGACCATTACAATAACTTTCTAATTCTTTCTCCGATTCCATGAGCTGCACTAAACACACTACCAAATCAATATTCCCAAGAAATTGATTAGATCATGTAACTTTCTTACTCACAGATCTTCAGTGGCTCACTCTTGCCTCTAGGATAAAAAGCAAAATTAAGGCCCTCCATATTCTGACTCTCATCTACCATTCCAGACTAATTTTATAATCTTTCTTCATATATTCTATACGCCAATTCTGCTGACTTACTAACTATTTGCTTTTTCAGGACTCAAGAGTCTGCTTCTGTGCCTTGGGATATGTAATCCTCCATGTCTATAATCTACTTTCTCCTAACCTCTGCCTTGTAGAAACTATACTTTCCTTCAAGGCTGTTCTCAGGTGCCACTAAAGGATTCCTACTGGAACCCTTTGTTAATTCCTCAGCTTCTTAGCATTTTTTCCTTCAAATTATCTTGTATTTAATTAGCTCTCCAACTGCTGTAAGAAGCAGTGTTGTATAGAGGCAGGAAGATTTAGCTTTGTAAAGGACCAACTGGATAATCCTGGAAAAGTCACTTAACTTTTCTGTGGCTAGGTAGTAAGTTGAAGAGAAAATGCTGACTTCCATTGATAACAGGCTTTCTTATTTGTTAAATCTCTGTATCAATGAAATCACAGGACCAATCTCTTGTCTAATCTAGTCCCATATACATTTTATATCCCTAGTCTCCCCACTTTCCTCCTCCTGCCCAGTAAAGAAATTGAAAGTGTAAACTTAGTTTTCACTCTTATTTTTATGTCAGTCAATGTGTGTTCATCCTTCCTTGCCAAAGAAGACCATGCCATCAGAGAAATAATGACATAACTTGTATTTGACTTTGTTTTGAGTGAGGGAGGGGTGTGCAGGTCACCAACCTCACTTTCTCCAGAGCCATCTGAATCCAGTGACCAGATATTCATCAGGATGACTGGAGATGACCCAGGATGAGGCAATTGGGGTTGACTTGCCCAAGGTCACACAGCTAGTGAGTGTCAAGTGTCTGAGGTGAGATTTGAACTCAGGTCTTCCTGACTCCTGCACTGGTGCACTATCCACTGCATCACCTAGCTGCCCAATGGTATGTCAGGCAATAAACATTTATTAATTGCCTACTATGTGCCAGGCACTATGTTAATTTCTGGAGAAATAAAGAAAGGCAAAAGACATCCCCTGTCCTTATGAAGTTTACGTTATAATGGGAGAAACAACATGTTAAACAACTATGTAGAAACTAGATATATGCAGGATAAATAAATAATCATCAGATGAATGACCCTAGAATTAAGAGAAATTAGGATAAGTTTCCTATGGAATACAGAATTTTAGCTGAGAGGAAGGAAGCCAGGGAATCATGGAGGCAGAGATGAGGAGGGAAAGTATTCCATTCATGAGAAATAGTGAAAATGCCCTCAGTCTAGAGATTGTATATCTTCTTGTAGGAATAACAAAGACTTTAGTGTTACTGGACTGAAAAACATGTTTGTGCATATGATGGAGTATAAGGTGTAAGAAGACTGGGAAAATGGAAGAAAGGGTAAGTTATGAAGCACTTTGAGTACTCAAGAGTGGATGTTATATTTTGGTCCTAGAGGCAATAAGGAGGTGTGACATGGTCAAAATGGGGAGAGACTTGTGTCTATTTCAGTCATCCAAGGAGAAGGTGATAAGGGCTTGCATCAGGATGTTGGCAGTGTCAGAAGAAAGGAGAGTAGAGAGATGTTACAAAAGCAGTA
This sequence comes from Potorous gilbertii, assembly GCA_028658325.1. Classification (NCBI taxonomy): domain Eukaryota; kingdom Metazoa; phylum Chordata; class Mammalia; order Diprotodontia; family Potoroidae; genus Potorous; species Potorous gilbertii. Next base: position 372,242,317 of record CM053769.1, read on the forward strand.
CGTGAGTGATAAGAACAAGGAGAAGAGGAAGACATCTACGTTGTGAAACTTGGGGGCTGGGAGAATGGTGGTGACATTGACAGTAAAGGAAAGTTTAAAAGGGGAGAGCATTTGGGACAGAAGATAATGCATTCAGTTTTAGACACACTCAGTTTAAGAATGTCAAAGACCATCTAGCTCAAGATGTCTAAAAGTAGTTAGAGATGCTAGACTGGTGGTAAGTAGAGAGTTTAGAGCTGAATAAGTAGATTTGGGAATCATCTGCATAGAGATGATAATTGAATTCATGGGAGCTAATGAGAACATCAGCTGAATAAGTATAGAGGGGGAATGCTAACATGCCTTTCCTGGATGAAGATCTAGCAAGAGAGGTTGAGAAGGATCAGCCAGATAAGTAGGAGAACCATGAGAAATAATAATATCAAGGAAAAGAGGGTGACCAATCATGTTAAAGACTATAGAGAGGTAAAGAAGGATATGTAATGAGAAAAGGTCATCAGATTGGGCAATTAAAAGATGTTATATAATTTTGTAGAGTAGATTTGTTGGATTAACAAAGTCAAAATTCAGACCATAGAGATCTACGAAAGAAGGAGAGGACAGGAAATAGAGATATCTATAGTAGATGGCCTTCTCAAGTAATGTAGCCATGAAGGGCAGTAGAGAAATGAGATGATAATGAGAATAGAAGAATAAGTTAGGTTTTTTTTGGTTTGTTTGTTTTTGAAGAAAGAGGAAACTTGGACAGTTATTGGCAACAAGAAAGGAGCCAGTAGAGAGGGAAAGATCAAATAAGTGAGAAAGGGGGGATGACAGAAAGGCACTGTGATGGAGAAAACAGGGTAGAATGAGATCACTTTTGCATGTAAAAAGGTTGGCCTTGACAAGTTGAAGAGCTAATTCATCTTGTGGGACAGAAGGATTTAGTGGCAGAAGAAGACACCTGGGTAATATGACATAAGATGAAGATGAAAAGAGGGGCCTCTCAGCAAGTAGACTAAATTTTTTCAGTAAAACATGAAGAAAAAAATTCAGCTGAGGGTTTGGGGTATGAAAGAACCATGGTAGAACTGAGGAGGGATGAAAAGACATGGAAATACTGCTGTGGTGAATTGGATAATGAGTTAATTAGGGAGGTATGAAAGGGCTTCCTTGCAGCAATGAGGGTCTAGTTTAGATGATATAATATTAAATCTGTAGTAGACATGATCAGAATGATTTTGTGATTTTTCTTCCCCCTTCATTCAGTAGTGTTGGACAAAAGGTGTCAGATTATGGGAGTGATCCAAGGCTGAGGCTTAGCAGATCATGATAAGCCATATCAGGGGACAAGAGATTAGAGAGAAGAGTGGAGGTGGTTCACCAAAAGGTCAAAATAAAGAAAGGAAGAAAGTACAACTAGTGCAGGTGTCATGGCCTGAGTCAGAAGTAAGGTAGTCACAGGCTTGGAGGACACAGTGGGAATAAAGAACAGGGTTTAGTTTGTGAAGGCAAGGATAGAATGTCAATAGATTCTGATCAGAAAATGGAATTTTAGAGTGGATGAATATAGAAATAAATGGTGCACTTATGGGTGAAAACAATATCAAGGTATAACCATTTTCAGATTTGGCTGACGTAGGATGGAAGAGAAGGTTTTGGGAAATAAATAAATTGAGGAACTGGGACATAAGGGTTTTGTTTCCATCACCTATTGTAGTGTCTTAAAACCAGTAAGCATTTAACGTATGTCTTTTGAATTGAATGGTTCTGGTATTGAGGTATAATGTGTTTTTCACATAGAAAGAGGTGCGACATACTGTGTAGAGCATTATACTTGGAAATAGAGGTGGGTTCTAATAAGGATTTACTCAATGTGATGTGTTAAACATATTATTTTCATGGACCTCTGTTTCATTAGCAGTAAACGGAGAAGGTTGGATGAAATGATTGCTTAATATTCTTTCCATATCTTTGGTTTTGAAATTCTACTGAAGAGCCAAAGCTTTACTTTTGGTTTATTTACATGGTCTACAAGGCAGGCAAGATGAAGGAAAATCAAGCATATTGATCTATAGTTTTTAGGTTTTGCTATGGAAGACATTTTCCAAACATACTGTTTCTTCATTCCATATTCTGCCTGAGTTCCCCAGGAAAACTCAGGAAACAGTAAACAATGATGGGAAATGAGTGAAAAGTACTGGTTTGTTTGTTATCCTCCAGTGTCTTCCTAGGGCCACATTATCTTTGGATTAGAAGTTAACTAGGCATCTTATTTAAAGGCATGAGGAATTGTTTCCTATCTAAGTCATGGAAGGTCAACTCAAAGAGTTCAAAGAGCCTAGGCATATTTTAAATTGGGCTGTCTTTTAATTTTTGCCCAAGAAATGATTTTTATATTTTGATATTATTTATCAGGTAGAGGTTGAACTAGATATCAACATGGGTTCATCTAATGCTCCAGGAATGGATATCAAGACCCTGTGATATTTTAATAATCTAATATCATGCATGGCTTGTTATTGCAGCTGTATATCAAAAGTAAAACAAACATGGTGAATAATTCTTCCTGGAATAGCATCTGTAAATTAATCTTTTGTTCAATAAGCCTGTTGCTAAAAGATTATAAATGTAATTTTTTTGTTGTTGTAAACAATAGTTTTTTGTACTTCCTTCTCAAATCTTTTAGCAGAAATAAATTACCATTCATAGTTTTCCATTTTTCTCTCCTTTAGCTTCCAATGTCTACCTTCTTTAACTCAGCAAAGTTGCCTTACCATTTGGCTTTTAAAAATGCCTTCTCATTAATCTGTGGATACTAAAAGTGGAGGATTGATTAGTACAAAATTTCTGAACATCTGTCTTAGTGTTAGAAGTAGATAAAGCTGATTATACTGTATCTGGAGCCAGTTCTGAAAGTGACTATATCCTAGGGATAACTCAGTAAGGCACCTGATGGGAATTTCTCCAATGTGAAAAAAAAAATCAGACAAAACTCTGGGCCAAAGCAGGGCAAGTTGTGGAAAGTTTCCTACCCTGGAACTCCAAAGCCACTTTCCCATCAGTGGTACTATCCAAACCAGGTCAATTAACTTTATTTAGATATTATGGGGAATGATTTGTTCCTATTATCCCAGTTTAAGTATATGATCACCAAGCTGCCTATATTGTATACCATGGGAAGTTGGGAATTCTTCTTGAAAAAAATCATTAAATAAAGTTTAATATTTTATTTAATTATGGAGCTTCCTATATATTTTATGTGTATATTTCTGTATTACTATACAGGACTAAAAATTCCTTGAAAGTAAGAAATATATCTGCATACACACACATATGAGTGGAATATGGCCCTCATGAAGACTTCACACAGTAGAGTTATAGGAATTATCTTTAAAATGAAGTAAGTGGATTTCTTTTAGGAACAAAAACTGACTTGGAGTTTAACCTTGGTCACTTGACTTCTAGAAATTTAGGGCCTAAGGGAAGTATCCTTCCTTTTCTTAGTGCTATCTCAGCCCTAGAGTTTTAAGAACTCAAACTATGGAATCTGACCCTCCTCTTGATTGTAATATTACTGACACATCAGAACTAAGTTTGCCACAGAAGGAGTTGGCCCCCCCTTCCCCTTCCCACCTTTATCTTAGCTATAGTACTGTCACATCAGCAGTTAGTTAGTTATTAAATAAGGGAATATATGTTTGATTGACTGTGTTTAACTTCCTGGTGCTTTATCTAGCTTTTAGAGCCTAGATTGGAAGCCTGCCTCCCAGCCAATGGAAAGGATGGATAGTGGAGGGCAGGATTCTCTGTGTTAGGGTATATAATAGTGGTTTGTTCTTTGTGGGTTGGCTCCTTCCACTAGTCTGTCCTCGTGGAGGCTACACCCCTTTCTCGGGAGAAGTGAATAAACACTTTCTGTTCTTACCTCAAGTCACCTCTCTATTTGATAAATTTTTTGGGTAAGGGTCTAATACCCCCCCATATATATGCATACATATATAATATACACACACACACACACACACATACACACACACACACACACACACACACATATATGCCTATGTGTGTTTTCATCAACAGTTCCCCAAAGCATCTGTTGATTTTATCATCAATAAGTTAGGGATTACTAAATAGTGCTAATTGCTGAAATGCCACACTACAAAGCTTATTGAAAGCTAGTGAAATTCCCCCCTCCGTGTTAAGATGGCTTCTCTTACTATTACTTTTTCCATTTCTCTCTCTTCTTTTCATCCTTCTATACTGTTCATTACTCTCAAATGGATGTTCCTTACTCACAAGTTTAATCATACCATTCCAGAATGTCACCTATCATCTATCAAATGAAGTCCAGAATCTCTAGCTAGGTATCCAAAGCTCTCAAAAACTGATCCTCCAGCCCTCTATTCTGGTCATATTTCATATTATAAGCTTCAATCAAACTGGACCACTAGTCCATAGACATCCCACACTTTCCTATCTCTCTGCTTTCACTTGTTCATTCATTTTTTCAACATTTATTTATGAGTCAACAGATAATAGTCAATAAATATTTACTAAGGATGTGCCAGATTTTCTGCTAAGCACTGGGGATATAAATATGAAAAAAAAAAAGATAGGTGTCCTCCAGGAGCTTATAACATAATAGGGGGAGGTAACACACACAAAGGAAGCTGGCTGAAAATCAGAGGGTGATGGGGTACAGACTCTTGGAACCTCCTTGAATTCTCCTTGAATCTTCCTGCTTGACCTGGCCTTTCATACTCAATTTTGTAGCCAGGTCCTCCTGAATCCTTCCATTTAACCTGACATTTCAAAATTGAGTTACTCAAATTGAATTAATCTTCCCACTTAACCTAGCTTTTCATACTCAAATCTGTTGCCATTATCTGTTTCCTCTTGATTGCCCCACCTACATCCCACCCAAGCCCTCCATCGCCTGATACCTTCCAGTTGCTTCCAGCTATTTCCCATCCTGGATTACATCATTAGTTACCCGAATCCCATCAAGATCCTTTTTAGACCCTCCTCCCAGACCACTAGACCACCTCTAGATCTTTCCTACAGACTTTCTGTATATAAATTCCATCTCCCCTCCATGAAGGTGCTAAGGTTTAATCCAGCACAGACTAACTGAGATTCTATGTGACCCACTTGTCAATATGAGTGTTACAAACGGTTAGGCTCTATAAGAGTAAACCCAAGTGGCAAATCTAATAAACTTTTTCTTTGGTTTAAAGAAGTCTTGAGTCGAATTCATTCGAGCAGGACCTGGTGTGTCAATATTTTGGGTTGTCCCAGCACCCCTGAACCTCAACAGTGGAACTGAAGGATAAGAAGAAGAAGATGGAAAGGCATGGTGGGGAAGTCAGAAATCCCAATATAGTGCAGCAAGTAGGAATTATGTGTGTTCATCCTTCGTTGCTGAAGAAGACCATGACATCAGAGAAATAATGACATGACTTGCACTTGACTTTGTTTTGAGTGAGGGAGGGCTGTGCAAGTCACCAGCCTCACTTTCTCCAGAGGCATCTGAATCCAGTGACCAGATATTCATCAGGATGACTGGACATGACCCAGGATGAGGCAATTGGGGTTGACTTGCCCAAGGTCACACAGCTAGTGAGTGTCAAGTGTCTGAGGTGAGATTTGAACTCAGGACCTCCTGACTCCTGCCTTGGTGCTCTATCCATTGCACCACCTAGACTGAATGAATGAATGAATGCTATTTCTTATTCTGGCATGATCTCACCTTCTTCTCTACCTTATTCTTTTCCACTGTTTGCTCATTTTCCCAGCCAACTACTTTTTAGTTCTTTGTTAAAGTAGCACTTTGGTTCCAGTGTGGAGGATGTACCGTTCCAAGTTTCAGGGGTTTTGTGTAGCTGTTTATAGAGATATTTGTACATACCTGTAAATTTTCACTTCTTCCAAGGTTGTGTGATCAAAGCAGAGGTGTTTACTCCTCTCCTGGTCGGTGCTCTGGCCTGTGAGTTACCACAAGCATTCTTTTCTGCTTTAGAACTGTGAGGAGGATTCCCTCTCCACCGCTGCCACAAGCTCCTCCTTGCTTACACACCTGCTCTGCATCAATAGGTTCACCCTTTCCTTTCAAGTTCTGTGTGGTTTTATGCATTACATTAAAGTAGAAAGTTCTTATACTTCTGTTTATACACTCTTGGGACTAGGATATTGTCCACCATTGTGAAATAGATGCTTGTTAGTATGACCCTTCTCTTTAATTAAAAACAATGATTTAGTACTGCTCTTTACATTGTCCCTGAAGAGTTACATAGCATGTAGGAATACTGAGTGGGCTTAAGACATTATATAAATTATGGAAAAAAATCTTATTTAAAAAATGCATTTCTAAAAATATTTCTGAAAGTGAAAGCTTCATTGATTTTTAAACAGCTTTGTTTCTTCTTCAAAAATGCCAGGAAAAAGTCAATTGCTTTTCTTTGTTTTATTTTACTTTGCAAAGTAATGCTGATTTGGGGCAAGTGAATGCTGTTGCCTAAAGTTCTGTGAAATAATGATGTGGTGTGGCTTCTAGCTAATGGTCCCAGTATATTTGTAAATCAGAAGATTTACTCTAGAAGTTGTTACATAAATATCAGCAGGGTAGATTTCTTTCATTTATTTTGCATAATTACATTCAAAATGGATAGTTCTAGCATTTTAAAGCCAATGCATATGCCTGCAGGAGAAATGTCTTTTTATATTCAATGAAACATCAGCATTTACAAAGATGTGTCTTCACAGGTCAAAATTATTTTGGCTCTTTACTAACCATCCCAAATGAGAATTAGGAAAAACTAAGCCCTATGGACAGAAAACCCAAATGGTACTTAAGTAATGAATAATCCCCCAAGACCTCCAAAGACAAGATTTCTTATGCCCTCTATGTCCGTTTATAGAACCAAAGTTTTGTCCTCTTGGGGGTGTTTACACTGTGATTCTTAGGATTAATAGATTATTTATATTATTTCAAAATTACATTTGAAAATTGCTCTTTGGGCTTTATTAGAACCACTATTTTCTCCCATCCCCAATTCACACATGTGCACAGTTGTAATTTATTTCCAAATAGCTATTTAAATAAGAATATTAGAATAATAAATTTACATAGTCAAGTGTTTGATATGGCCCTTATATATACAATCAACATCTCTGACCTTATACCCATATCCATGTGAATTTTTTTTCCTAGGAAGTCTCTTTCTTTTCCTGTGCCAAAGAGAAAAACTGTCATTTAAATGTTCAACACCTGCAAATTGTGTTCAGCTCTGTGACTTTTTCCTAGTTTCAGGCTTTCCTTCCCCTTTCCCTCATATTCAATCCAATTAAGCTCAATAAACATTTTCAAAGCACCTATTATGGGCCTGGCACTGTGCTAAGTACTAGGGACAAACCAAAAAGAAAGATAATCCAGCCCTCAAGGAGCTGAGACAATAATCTATATTTGAAGTTTTCTTTGGACTGAACAACAAGTCAATTTTTTAAAAGTCTGAATTTGTTACGTAAAAATCATGATGGTATAGCTACTTTCCTTGGGAAAATGGTATCCCTAACTCTAGATCTGCTGATTGCAGACTGCTCTCATGTGTATATAACTTTGCCTGGACTACGTTGTAAAACTATACTAGAATGTAGTGGCAAAAGTTTTCTTCTATATGTAGAAACTAATGTCAATTACAGATCTAAGCAATATACCTAACATCTTTCCCCTAACATAGTCACCCCAATCTTTTGTCTATTGTCTTTTGGGGAGACTCTGTACGGTGAAAAATGTTTACATATGAATGAAAATCATTTTTTTTCAGAGTTACCCTCAATTAGAGTATCCCATGTGCTTGAACATAGTGCCATAATGCTTTTGGAGAGTAAGATGTGTGCTACCCTCAAGAATTGGCGATATTTTATGGACCTGCTTATTTTACTCTGCTATAAAATAATAAAAACATACAAGTTCAATTCCAAAAGTGTATCTTAGAAAGTGGAATAAAAGTCTTGCAATGTGCATTTTTTACTGAGTCGAGATTAGTTGGGGATGCAAATGGTGTTTTTCTGTGGTGCCATGAAGTGTACTGATAACAACATGTCCACAGTCTTACAATTCAACTGAATCTTCTCTTTGATTTGTTCCTCCCTAATGGCACTGCTGTCTAAAATTTTTCGACTGGTGTATAAAGGTAATATGTTATCAGAATAAAACATACTGAAGATGCATGAGTCAAAATAGGGCATCGAAGAAAAGGTCCAGGAATGGATGCTTTAATTATTGCTAGATATATATCAGCCAGGGTGCAGCAAAGCAGAATTCACTCATCTAGCCTTGTGTTAGAATGTTCACAACAAATCAGCTTTGCTGGAATGAGTGTTTGTCCCTGTCATTCCAGGGTGAGGCCTGTAGCTCAGGGAGTATGGAACATGTTTACATTTTTTTTTTTTTTGATAGGCTCATTCAACTGAGAGGGCAGATAATTTTTATAGTTTTTCAGAATTTACAGGAAGTATGTATATTTCATGACTGCTGAGAACTTGTGTCAAAGAAGAAGGATGGGAAGGAAAATGAACTGGGAAGATGGAGATTTGGAAGGTTTTGCAATTTTGAAGAGCAACAGAGATGTATTTTGCAGAGAGGATACGTGGAAAGATTAAGAGAAAAATTAAAGAAGAACAAGGCTGACAAGCAAGGAAAAGGAAAGAGTTCAGAAGGAAATGTAAAAGGTATCTGGGACGGAAAGACAAACAAAGGAAAGAAAGCTGTTTTTGACTGTCAAGGTGCTAATGAGGGAAAAAGGGGCTAATTAGGTGGGGGAAGATTTTCAGGTAAAAACAACAAAGACTTCAGGATCTTGCATCCAGAAAGTGGAGAAAACAGGGAGACTTTTGGAGTGATTGGCACAGAGAAGGGCATGTAGGTCTTTCTGCCATGGCCAAGTAATTGTTATCTTCGCTTAGAATATAGACTATTTATTCTTTCTTTAAAACAATAATAAAAGGTCTCAGAAGAGGCCCCTCCAAGATCCAAGTTATCCAGGAGGAAGAAATAGTCGTAAGAACAGATGAAAGTTTTACTGTAAAATCAAAGTGGAGAGGAACGTAAGAAGCAGAGCTAGTCAGTCAATGAACATTTATGAAGTGCCTGCAAAGTACCAAGATCTATGCTGAACCTAGAGACACAAGGGAGCAAAAAAGTTCCTGCCCTCGAGATGTTCCAAGATTTTAAACTAGGACATCTTGTTGAATCCTGGCATTTTAAAAATGAGGGAGATGAGGTCCAGAGATATTGGGTGACTTGCCCAAGGTCACACAAATAGTAAAGGGGAAAGGAAGGTCTTGAACTAATATTCCTTGAGTCTCAAACTACTTTTCTTTTCACCGTGCCATACTGTCATTCTTGAAAGACAGAAGAATATGATATAAAGTAGCAGCTACCACTGAATACTTGCCACAAAGAGATATTAAGCTCTCCCAGAAAGAAGGGAACTGGGCTGTCTGAAGAAGTAATGACATCTTCTAAGGAATGGTAATATATATTCACAGCTGCTGTCAGGTAAGAGTTCATAAGGAGAGGTTCAGAGGAAGAAGACATTAGTGGCAATGGCTGGTGACTCCGCAATGATGGGTGTTGAGGTCATAACAGAATGGTCTGTTTTCTTCTCAGGATATGAGGACATAATAGAGAGCTTCCTAAGACACATCAAACCAGATGCCTACTACCCATCAGTAGGGATTCACATGAGTACAAATGATACTGCTGGAAGGCAATACTGCTAAAGATTATGAAATCTTATAAAATAAAATGAAAATCTTTGAAGCCCAGGTGGTATTTTTTTTTTTTAAAGAGCACTGCTGCTGATCAAAGGCAAGGTTTCAGAAGAAATATGCAAATTAGGGAAGTGTACAGTTGGTTAAGAAGATTTTATCTGAGAATAGGATTTGGATTTCTAGACCACTATTTAAAATACAAAAATGACAGCTCCTGGCCAAGGAAGCAGTGCACCTCATAAGGGATATTGAGAATATATTTGGCTGGAATCTTGCAAACCTAATCAGGAGGGTTTTAAAATGAAAAGGATGGGGGAGAAGGAAAACTGCCTACTCATATTTACCAAGCTAGACGACATAGATAGCAGTTAAATGCAAGAAGAATACCAGCAGAGACACTCACTAATTCCCAAGAGACAAAATCCAAGAAAGGAGCCAGAGAGAAAACTATAGCCTTAGGCATCTATGTATAAATGCATAGAACATGAATAACAAGTAAGGTGAAGCAATGCACCCAATACAATGAGGCTTATTGGTTTCATGGGCTTTTGTAAGAGTTGGTGGCATAAGGAAGCAAACCCCAGATATAGGTAAACAGTAAGTTCTGAGTAGATCAGAGAAATTCCAAGGTAAATTTAATAATGACTTCTAGATTCCTTCTTGGTCAAATATAAGGGTTTCAGAAAAGAAAGGCAAAAAACAAGCAATCGGTTAAGAAGACGGGATCTGAAAAGGTGATTTGGATTTCTGAATCACTGTTGTGAAAGGACCAATATCTTTAAAAGTTTCTCTCTCCCCTTGAAAAATGAATTAAACTAGTTTTCCTTAAAAAGTGACAAGGTTGTCCCCGGGACATGACTGGCAATCCCACCTCCCTTCATACAGCCTCCCAGTAACTTCTGGCCATGGGATCACTTAAAGGCATCAAAAAGCTCACTCATATGGTTTTAGGACCCTCATAGGTGGCACATATCCTAAGACCACAAGAGTCACCATGCTTTATTTTGATGACCAGATATGTTTCTTTTTGGAGCTAAGAAGGGCCATGTCTATCTATCCAAGATAAGTATTGAAAGTAGCTTTTTCACTATTCTTTCTATGTTATGGCTAAGTCATCCTCTGTTTGTTAACTGTTGAATAACTTGAGTGCCTCTTTTATCCCAACTTTGAACTTGAATTAATGAGATGTTGGCCTGTTAGGCTTACCTTTACAAATGGTTAAACTATAGAAATATCAGTTTTTAAGTCACCCATTTTAGAGATCTGATGGAAAAGGAGAGGGAAAATGGATACTGACTTTAATCTTAAATGCTGGGAGAAAAAATGTAGGAGAGAGGGACTCTTCCTAGATAATACCAGAATGTAGACCAGGAGAGTAGTGACCACACCTCTCCCAGGCAAACATCATTTTGGAAGCACCAAAAACTTACACACACCCAGAAGTAGCTCTTAAAACAGCAGCATGCACATACATAGTCTTAAATTTGGCACTGTGCCACCTTATCCTTAGGTGAGCAGAGCCCAATTTCAATATGAAGTTCAAAGTAAAGAATTAGGCTGGAAAAAAAAGCAAACACAACAATAATAAAAGCAACAACAAAATTTGATCATTAGAAGCCCCTACAATGGCAAGGAAGACCAAGATATGAACTTAGAGAAGATAACTACGTGAAAGAAAAACACAAGCAAAACCTCAAAGAAAATGCTAAATGGAATAAAGACCAGCAACTATCCTGGAAGAGTTAAAGAAAGAGATGAGTGGTAGAGGAAAAATTGAGAAAAGAAAATGAGAATGATGTAAGAAAATTATAAAAAGAGAACTAATAGGTTTGCAAAAGCGGCAGGAAAATACTGAAGAAAATATCACCTTAAAAACATAGAATTGGGAGACAGAGCCATGACAGCAGAATAAAGGCAAAGATTCAATCAACATCTCCCAAATTCTCCCAAAATCTCCCTCCAAACAACTTCAAATTAGTGCCTCAAAATAAATTCTGGATTAATAAAACCAACAAAGGTAATGGATGAAACAATATTCCAACCCAAGACAACTAAGAAGATTGGTTGAAAAGCTCTATCTCACTGGGTAAAGAGGGGAAACCTTGAACTTCTGCTCAAGCCAGCAGTGCGGCCCAATCCCCAGGTAAAAACTGATATGAGTCCCGGTACCCTGGCTTTCTAGCTGCTACACAAAGTAGCCAATAAGCAGGTCATGCCTTGCACAAGCCAGGGCTTAGGAGCAAGTGAATTGAAACAAAGCTCTTACCCCACATACAATAAAGGAGTTGGACAACTGATCAGGAGAAGATTACAGGGAACTCTTAGCTGGCACTGGGTGTAGGATTTCTTGCATTACCCACACTCAGTTCTGTGTTGCAGTCCCAGTGCAAGGAGGAACACGAGTACCCTAGACATCCTGACCACGGAGCAACAGGCACACAATTCTAGGTTAAAAAAAATTTATTTGTGGTCACCTAAAGAAGGAGGTAAAGCCAGGAGAACAGTGACCACATCTCTCCTTAGAACATACTACCTTAGAAGAACTGGAGGCTTACAAACCTCCATAAAAATCTTTGAAAACAAAAGAACAAAAAGGCTAAAGCTTTGGATATTGTCCTCTTCAGCATGGGAGCATAACCCAATTTTAACTTAAAGATAAAAGTCAAGAAATAGGCTGGAAAAATAATTAACTCCCAAAATGAATCTGACCATTCCACTCCCAAATGAACCTGACCATAGATAATTATTATGATGACAAGAAAGATCAAAATACAAACTCAGAAAAAGACAACAATATCAAAATAGCTTCATGCAAAGCTTCAAAGAAATATATAAATTGGTTTCATACCCAGAAGGAACTCATGGAAGAACTTAAAAAGATTTTTAAAATATTTTAAATGAGTGGCAGAGAAAAAATTGGGAAAATAAATGCAAGTAATGCAAAAAGAAAATAACACCTTTAAATAGAATAGGTCAAATAGTAAAACTGACAGAAAAATCCACTAAAGATAATTTTTTAAAAGCAGAGTTAGTCAAATGGGATACACACACACACACACACACACACACACACACGAACAAAATCTTGGTGAAGAAAACAATTCCTTAAAAAGTAGACTTTGGATAAGTGGAAACCAATCACTCCATGAGACATTAAGTAACAAAAATACAAAATCAAAAAAATGAAAAAAAATAGAAGAAAATGTGAAATATCTTGATGGAAAAATAAGTAACTTGGAAAATAAATCAAAGAGAGATAATGCATGAATTACTGAAGTACTTGAAAGAAATAATTTTTTAAAAGAGCCTAGACATCATATTTCAAGAAATTATTAAGGAAAACAGCCCTGATATCCTAGAACCAGAGGGTAAAATAGAAAAGGAAAAAAACAAGAACAAAAACTACCAATCACCTTCTGAAAGAGTTTCCTTAATGAAAACTCTCAGGAATATTATCACCAAATTCCAGAGCTCCTAGGTTGAGGAGTTAATATTTCAAGCAACTAGAAAGAAACAATTCAAGTATCATGGAGACTCAGTCAGATTAACACAAGATTTAGCAGCTTCTACATTAAAGGACTGAGGAGCTTGGAATATGATATTCTACAGGGCAAAGGAGCTATGACTGTAAACAGCAGTCACCTACCTATCAAAATTGAGTATACTCTTTCAGAGGAAAAAATGGATATTTAATGAAATTGAAGACTTTCAAGCATTCCTAATAAAAAGATTAGAGCTGAACAGAAAATTTGATTTTCAAATACAAGACTCAAGAGATGTATAAAAAAGATGAAAAAGAAAGAAAAATTGTCAGGGATTCAATAGGATTAAGCTGTTTACATTTTTACATGGAAGATAATACTTAAATATTCTCAGAAATTTATCATTATTAGGGCATTTAGAAGTAATATATATGGAAAGAGGGTATGGGTTTTAGTTGCTTATGATGGGTTTAAGTCCAAAAAATAAAATTAATGGTGAGGTCAAAATGGATTCATGACTGAGACATGAAGGGAGTTATCATAAGCAAATTAGAACTTGGGACATATTACCTCTTAGAGTTATGGATAGAATAATTCATAAATAAAGGAGTTAGCATTGTGAGTTGTAAAAAGGGATAATTTTGATTACATAAAATTTAAATATTTTGTACAAATAAAACCAATGGAGCCAAGATTAGAAGAAAAGCAGAAATTTTGGGGGAAAAAAAGTTTTTACAGTCTCTTAGATAAAGGTCTCATATCTCAAACATATAGAGAACTTTGTCAAATTTAAAAGAATTTGAGTCATTGCCCAATTGATAAATGGTCAAAGGATACATACAAGAAATTTCAGATGAAGAAATCAAAAAGATCTCTAGTTAAATGAAAAAAAATCCTGTAAATCACTACTGATTTGAGTAATGCAGATTCAAACTACACTGAATTACCACCTCACACCTATCAGATTGGCTGATATGATAGAAAAAAAGTAAATGACAAATATTGAGGGAGATGTGGGAAAATTCAGACATGAGCACACTGTTGGTAGACATGTGATATGATCCAACTATTATGGAAAGCATTTTGAACCTATGGCTAATGAGCTGTAAAAGTGTGTATAACCTTTGACTCAGTAATACCCTTGCTAGGTCTATATCCTAAAGAAATCAAAGAAAAAGGACAAAGGACATATTTGTATTCAGATATTTATAGCAGTTTTTTTTTCTTTTTTTAGTGGTGACAAAGAATTGCAAATCAAGTGGGGAATGGCTGAACAAGTTGTAGGAAATGATTGTGATGGGACACTGTCATGCTGAAAGAAATGATGAGCAGGATACCTTTGGGGGAAAGAAAAACCTGGAAAGACTTACATGAACTGATGAAAAGTGAAGTGAACAGAACCATGAGAATATTGTACACAATAATAGCAAGTTAGTGCAATGATCAGTTGTGAATGACTTAGCTAGTCCCAGCAATACAAAAATTCAAGACAATTCTGAAGGACCTATGATGAAAAATGCTGTCCACTTCCCAAGAAAGAACTAAATGGAATCTGAATGCAGATCAATAGTTTGTTTGTTTATTTTTTTGGTCTGTGTTTCCTTTTCCAACATACTAATTGGAAATATGTATGCATCACTGCACCTGTATAATCTATATCAAATTGCCTGACTTTTCAACAACAACAACAAAGGAGGGAAAGTATAGAGGAAGAAAATTTGGAACTCAAAACAAATATTAAAAATTGTTTTCACATTTCATTGGAAAAAAAATTTGTAAAAATAATGGAAGAGGAATGAGATTTACTCTCCCTGACTCCAGAGGACAGAACTGGAAACAATAGATGAAAGAGGAAGGGAAATAAATTTCATTTCACTGTGAGGGGGAGAACTTCCTAAAAATTAGTGCTGTCTAAAAATCCAGTAGACTAGTTATGGTGGGTTTGAGTTCCTTTAATGGCAGATCTTCATTTAGAGTCTGAAAGGAATTTGTTATAGAAGGGGAGAAGTACGCTATAGAGTGGATTCTTATTCTAATATGGATTGGATTTAATGTCTACTATGATCTTTGTTACCTCTGAGATTGTGTATTTTATTATTCTTATTCTATAAAATTAGAAATAGCCTATGTATTCTGCACATATATCAAATAAGTAGCAACATAAATATTACAATCTAACTGCATGTTTTATTGTAATCACTTCAGATAAGTGCTGTCATTGAACATTTTATTGGTAGTTACAAAATGAACACAACCAGGTTCCAAAAATATACTCCTAATATTTCAGTCAATAAAAAACTTTTCCTTAAAAACATTAAAAAAAATAGTAGTGATGCGTGTAGTCTGCTCTTAGTTAAATAAGGATAATGAATAAATTTGGACAGGATCAGATGGATTCTCCTATAGGGAGGGGAAAAAGAACCTTGAGACTTCTGGCTAAATCATCTTCATCTTAGTATGTAAAGAGATGAAATATTGAATACAATAGTCTGGTCTGTTCGGGATTATTCTGGTCCAGGGAGATTTTTGAACTAGTCTGTAGGGGAAGACAGATCTCAAAGACAGACAGCAGAAGTAGTCATGGTAGTAGCATTATTGTTTACCTTTCTTGTACTCAGGTATAAGAAAGAACAGCAGGGCAGTGATGTGATCATGAGTCTGGAGACTGAAATACCTCTATGAGAATAGCAACTAAACTGTTTTACTCTGAAAGACTGAGAAAGTTCCAAAAGTTTTATTTTTCTCCAACTTCCCTCTCCCCACAACTATTCATAATCTTGAACTTTTATATGATTCTATCTAATTTCTCTCTTCACTTTTCTTACAGTATCCTTTGGGTTATTTCATTTCCTAGATTTTGTTTTCCATTCACAAAAAAATCTATAATCAGCTATGAAAATTGTGCATTGCATACATGTATATTGTTAGAGTATGGAGGAGGTCAATGAGAGGTTCCATTAGACAGCTAAAATTTACATTGATTCTTTTTTTGTTGTTTAGCTATTTCAGTCATTTCTGACTCTTCATGTCTTTGTGTCCCCATTTGGGATTTTCTTGGTAAAGATACTGGAGTGGTTTGCCATTTTCTTCTCTACCTAATTTTTTAAGAGAAGAACTGAGGCGAACAGGTTTAATGACTTGTCCAGGGCCACACAGTTTGTTAAGTGCTAGAGGCTGGATTTGAATTTACACAGCTGTGTCTTCCTGACTCAAAACCCAGCACTCTTGTCTATTGCCACCTACCTGCACCACTCATCTTGGATTACAACAGAACAAAGATTGAATCTGTTGGCCATCATTGGGGGAAACCTGAAATTGGGGTCTCAGGATCTATGGTATAATTTTATTCACAATTCAGTAAAGACCTAAGAGGGAAGGAGGAAAGGAGAAAGGGTTAGAGGGAAGGAGGGCCAAGAAGGAAAGAAGGAGGAAAGAAGGGAGGGAGGGACAGAGGGAGAGAGAGAGAGAGAGAAAGAGAGAGAGAGAGAGTGAGTGAGAGAGAGAGACTGACAAAAGCAATGGGGGAAGTCCAGAGAACATTTCACACAATGTCTGTCCTTTAAGCAAAAGTGTAGTAAGGCTATAATGAGAGGGGCCAGAGATAACACCACAACCAAGCCTCATGAGATGATGCAACTTAGGGTCTGGAAGATTCAGCTCCATACTTTCTAAAGGAGAAGGAAATAGAATGTAGCATGTACCAGCAAATCTTTTCACTTTATAGTGAGGAGGTCTGTCTATTACTGTTAATTTCCAAGACAAGAAACAAAATGAATCCTACAACTGAGAATGCACAAGGAAGTAATTAAATCCATTTATCTATCCATCCAACCATAAGTTGACAATTATTTAATAAATGATTACAATGTGTATGGAATTTTCCTTATTGCTAACGATACAAAACACATAGGTGAAATAGTTCCTGCTCTCAAGGAACTTGAATTTTAATGTGAAGGCCACATATGAACATTTACATAATATATATATATATGAAATGATACATGGTGGTGGAATTCAACTTCATTGAATAAATTTTCTACTATAACTTAAAATGAAAAAATGATTAGATTTGGGTTACATTATTTTCATATAGACAACCTGTCAATATTTAGTTTTTTTTTTTTAACCTGGGTATTTCATTAATCCATAGGAATGATCCTTATAGGAGGAAGTCTTTAAAGACAGGTGAATTAATCTTTAACAAAGAAAATTCTTTATGATTTGGCCATGTCAGTTCTACAGAGATAAAGATTTTTTAAATTTACATTAGCTTTAAGGCTAGTGCAGAATTGGAGAGCATGGCCTTTCGATACTTGTAGTTTGTTGTTCATGAGTTTCACTTCAAAATATAAAACAACAAAGTGCCAAAATACGCAGGGGCCAGGAGGAAAGTCTAAAATTTAATATGCCCTCATTAAGAAGATATGATCTATTTACCCACTTCTGCCATTACCAAAACCAGCAGACATTTAAAATGCAGGCTGTCAGTTTATTTCTTTCTGTGCCCATAGGAAGCATCATGCCAACATGTACAATAAACTGCAATGGCCTCATCTTTTTTAAAATCATTCTGTGCTGGATGTCTAAAATGAAAGAGAAGGTACAAACAGGTTCAGCTTTTACACACTTGTGACTTCCATGATGAAAAATCTGAACTAGTGATGCTGAAACATTAAAAGAAAAAGAAAAAAAAATAGAGAAAAGAAATAGCTTGGGAAAGGCTTTGTCCATATGATGACCAAATTTGTTTTGCAGTACTGATCATGATAATTCTCAGTAAGGTTTCTAATCTTGTATTTAGTAAAGATCATTGATTCTTCCAGGCCCAACAACAATTTTGTCCACACTGTGATAAGTATAGATATTTCACTAAATTTATATAAAGGAGCTCTAGGTTACTGTGGCACATTTACAAATTATGTTATCAAGCCATTAAGCTTTCACTGCATTGACTAAAATGCCTTTGCTCACTGTGCTGTCCCTATTTGAGAAAACCTTCTAAGGAATGAGGGTCAGGGACCCAGAAAGTGGCTGGGGAGGGGGCTATACTTGGACTGAAGTTCACTTAAACCTTAATAGCAGTAACTGTGATTGATCAAGCCATTTTTTGCAGCCTTGTGTAGCCCTTTTACAAAGGGGACAAGTGGGCAGCAAATTAGCAGGTCAGATATCTCTAAGTGTAGAGAAAGGCTAATTTGAAAATGATTTTGTTGAATTTAAGATAAACTTATTAAAACAAAATTTTCTAATTGAAAAATTAATTCGAAGGCCATTGAAACAGTGCAGGCTAGAAGTGATGACCACATTTCCTTACTCTTACTTGACATAGTTTTAGAAATGTTAGCCATAATATTAACACCAGAGAAGAGAAATGAAGTATAATCCTTGAGGAAGAAATGACAAAATAATTTCTGTATGAAGATGATGCAATGACATACTTAGAAAACCTCCTTGAATCAGTGAAGAAACTGAGATAACTAATACTTTTAGTAAATTAGCGAGATTGAAAATAAATCCACAAAAGTGATTAGCATTTCTAAATAGAACAATATAAACAAGAGCAAAAAAACATCAAAGTTCTTTTGAGGGGAAAAAGAGTCTTCTAAGATTCCTTTAAGGGAAAAAAATGAAAAAGTGTCAGGAAAACAAAGGGAAATAGCATTATTACACCTCACAGTATATTATAATACAGTTGTCATCAAAACTATTGGGTATTGATTAAAAGTAAAAATGAAATAGATAAGACAACATACTAGATAAGAAACAACTATAAGCAACTAATTGAAAACAATTATCCAGTGTTCTATAAATCTAACAACATGGATAAGAGCATAATAACATAACAGTATGGGATATAGAACTCATTATTTAATGAGAACTACTGGGAAAAATAGCAATTTGGCAGAAATTGTATTTATATCCATAGATTTAAATAAGTAGATTTCATGTCATCTCCCCATTACACTGTGAACTCCTTGAGGACAAGACCGGTATTGTTTCCTTTCTTAGGCTCCCTAGAACTTATCACAGTGTATTGTCTCATAAATGCTTGTTGGTAATAATGGTGATGATATTGATGGTGACAATGAATGAATTTCAACCCAAATATGAAAGGATATAGTATTTTAAAAATGAATGAGAATAAGATGAGGTAATATTCCCAATTATGAGTAAGAGAAGATGTCTTACCTAAACAAGGGATAGAGGTAATCACAAAAGACAAAACAGATAATTTTAGTTATGTGAAATTAAAATGCATGAGTAAATTTATAAACTCTTCAGGAGGAAAAATGTTTGTATCACACATCACAGATATGGGGGATAAATAGGGAATTGGCAGACATCAATGTCCAAGAGTGGTAAGAGAGAAGAATTGGTAAGAAAATATGAACAGTTTTCAAAAGAATTACAAATGTAAATAACCATGTTAGAACATTCTTCAAATCAGTGATACAAATAAAGAAAAACAGAAATTAAAAAACTGCTGAGGTTTTACCTTATACCATAGAAAATGTCAAAAATTACAAAAGACAGAGTTTTTCTTTTTCTTTTTTTGAGCAGGGTGGTACAGAATGAAAGGCAAATGAATACACAATTCAGTTGTGAATTATTCTCCCCTGACTTCAGGGGTCCTGTTTTCAATTTCAATATTTATTCTATAGTTCCTTTCAGAAAGTTTTGAACAAAAATGATCAATAAGTGCTTATATTGAATGATTTGCATTAGTATTCACAAACAATACAAATCACCCTGATGACCATCAGAACTGAATGGATGAATACTTTAATCTTGTTCAAAGTTTGTTTTTCTTTAAATGCTGATTTTGGTAAGGAGTAAGCATCTTTAAAATTATCAAATGTTATCCTGTTTCTTTTTGTTTCTTTTTGTAGTTCTATATGTTATGGTTTATCCTGTAGAAAGATTTAGAATGAGAACCTTAGAAATCATCTAGTTTAATCCCTTTATTCTGAAGAAAAATAAAGAAAAAGATGGAAACCCAGAGAGGTTAAGTGAATTGTCCAATGTCACGAGAATAGGGACAGAGTCAGAAGGCAATCCCAGCTCCTCTGATTCCAGATCCATTCATTTCTACTATATTTAACTTCCTCACTGAGAGTGTGGGGTAAACAGGAACCATTTCATACCTGCCCAGAGAGTCAATTGTTAAATTTTCTGCATTAGCATTTATACCTAGGAAATGTGTAAATGCTCTAAATCAAGATTGACTTACTATTTTGTTGATAATCCAGATATAAGAAAGTGATGGGGAAAATGTGAATAAATACAGATTAAACTTAAAAGTATGTCAAGTACATTTTTTTCAGAGGGTTGGTTGTTGAATATTTACCAGGATACAGCAACTGAGAGTCCTCATAAAATTTTCTTCCTGATCTCTAGCATCTAAGTCATAGTACTGCATAAGCTAGAAGTAAGCACTTAATGCCAGTTTAAAATAATACCTAAAACTAAATCTAAAGGGCAGATAAATTTTATAATATGTGGTAGAGCTGCTGACTTTTTTCTTTTCCCAAGATCCTCTTGGAAAAAGGATAATGCTAATTCAAGAGGATGGGGGGAAAAGAGCAGTTTCTTTGCAAACTAATTTTGAAGAAATTCACCTGACTTCTTCACTTGGTTTTGATCTCACTCTTAGACATTCAATCAGTGGAGCTCTCAGTCAACAGGGGGACTATTAGGAGAAGGGAGACAATTCACATAGGAGCCACTTTAAAGGAAACATACCGTTAGCCAATGATGCATACTTCCTATCCCAACAAATAATCCTACTGGAGGAGGAGAAGCCTTGAGGGCTCCATGTCAAATTCTTTTTCTGCCTCAAGAAATGAATGAAGCCACTCACTACTGGGTCTTAAAGAGGTCACTAATGACTTCTACATTAGCTTGGGAATTAGTTTGGGATTGTGGAGCTAGTCCAATTTCCCAATTTTAACTTCTGTCCTTGTCATTATAAGAAAACAGTTTCCTTGGAGTTTCAGCTATTTTAGGGACTTTTACCAAAACCTGCAATAAAAGATGGAGGGAGAAAGTACTAGGAAAAAATGCTAAACCATGAAAGACCAAGAAAAGGAAGAAAGAAATGTGAAATCTAGGTCAACAAGGAGGAGATATAATTTCACAGTAATTTCTTCATAATCTAATTACAATTCTCAATGATTTCCGTTGTCAGTATCAATATAAAGATTCCTCCCTCTACCCCTCAGAAATAGAATCAACTGAGAATCAAAGATTGGGAGCTGGAAGGGATCTTAGAGTCTATCTAGTGTAACTATCTTACTTTATAGATAAGGTAAGGCGTACAAGCAGAAAGTGGCAGTAATTAGACAATTACTAATTATTTAAAAGAAAACACATGCCTTAGCTTCTCCAAGTTTAAATTTCCATATGTATAAAACAGATTATGTTTGCATTTCTTACTTATTGGGATTCTTTTGAAGAAATCACTTTGTAGTTGGGTGTTTTAGTGCCTTGCTCTGGGAGGCTGAGGCTTATCATTTGAACTATGGAGTTCTGGGCTCTATAGGACTAAGCCAATAGGGTGTCCATACTAGGTCTACTCGCCAGAAGCCTGGTCTCACTGGGAAAATGGACAGTAGTGGAACTGGGCTTGAGAGTGGCTTACTTACATACAGATTGGGTGGTCTAGGGAAACTCAGGAAGGAAGGAAGGAAAAAAGGAAGGGAGGGAGGGAGGGAGGGAGGAAGAGAGGAAAGAAGGAAGAAAGAAAGAAGGAAAGAAAGCAAGAAATATAAAAACAGAGAGAAGAGAAAAAAGGAGGGAAGATGAAGAAAAGGGGGAAGGAAAGAAAGAAATAAGGAAGAAAAACAATGAAAGAAAGAAAAGAAGAAAGGAAGGGAGTGAGGGTGATAGGGAATAAGGAAAGAAAAAATAAAAAAGAAAGACAAGGGAAGAAAAAAGAAGAAAGGAAAGGAAGAAAGGAGAAGAAAAGGCAAGGACGATGGAAGGAGAGAAGGAAGGAAATAGAAAAGAGAAAAGAGGTAAGTAAAAAGAGGAGGAAGAAAGGAAGAAGCAAAAGAAGAAAGAGAAGGAAGAAAGAAGGGAGGGAGAGAAGGAAGGAAAGAGAGAAGAGGGAGGGAAGGAACAGAAGGAAGGGAAAAAGAGAAGGAAGAAGGAAAGGGGGGAAGGAGGAGAAGGAATATTTTTTGTTCTTTGCTCCATTGAATTGTTGCTAATTTCAGTCTATTTAGTCTGCATCACACTCAATAACTGATTGATGCAAGAACTTAGACCCCTCCTTTGGTCTGAAGGAAAAAGGAAATTGTGCTCTCCTTCAAGAATTGCTTGAGATGTCATGCTCCTGGGATCTCTTGTATATGTCTGCTGCTTTCTTGCTCTGGAGATTTAAAGAAGTGATATTTTCTTTTAAAAGTTATAATGGAATGACTCTTCTCAGCAATGCAAGGTTCTAAGACAACTCCAAAAGTCTCATGATGGAAAATACTATCCATATCCAGAGAAAGATTTACAGAGTCTGAATATAGATTAAAGAATACTATTTTCTCTTTCTCTCTCTCTCTTTTTTTTTTGCCTCTTCTGTATTGTGGCTTGTTTCATTGATTATAATTCTTTTTTACAACATGACTAATGTGAAAGTATGTTTAATATGAATGTATATGTAGAACCTAAATCAGATTGCATGCTCTCTTGGGAAATTTAAAACTCAGAAGATTGTGGAACTGAATATTGTAAACTAAAAAATAAACAAATAAAATTTAAAAATATATAACAAAAAACTTACCGAGAAACATAATAAGGTACTGAGCTAACTTTGGAGTCAAGAAAGAGGTCTTTTGCCATCTCATACACGTACAGGCTGTGCGATCATGGTCAAGTCACTTAAAATCTAAGTACTTTAGACAGCTCTCTGATACTCTAAAGCTATAGAAGAGTTGATTATTTTTATTGATAGAAGAGAGCTCACTAAGAATTTTATGTTACGTAAATTATAGGTTCTATCCAAAACAGCAAAACTTAGCAATCAGTTTTTAGAAATAATTATAAAACTGTATATTTTTCCTCCTAATTTGTCAGACTTTTTTTTTTAAGATCTTATTTTCATTCATTCTAGCACATGAAATTGTGGCCCTCATGACAGAATCATTCATTTGAATTTAGGACTAAATCTACTTAAATGAAAGATAGCTTGTTCTTATGGTTTAGTTCATCAGTCATATCCAATGCTTCATGACACAATTTGGGATTTTCTTGGCAAAGATAATGGAGGGGCTTGCCATTTCCTTCTCCAGATCATTTTACAGATGAGGAAACTGAGGCAAACAGTGTTAAGCGACTAATCCTACACAGGTAGTAACTGTCTGAGGTCAGATTTGAACTCAGGTCTTCCTGACTCCAGGCCCAATGATCTATTCAGTATACCACCTAGAGGCCTGAAGAATCTAGTTTATTACTATTAACAGGTTAACAACTAAAATAATGAAATGATAAATTGGACTTGACATGAAGTGCAAGGGGTGTGTTTGGGGAAATAACAATTAAAAAAACCCTTTTCTGGAGAATTGAAATCTGTATTTATCAAGGCAACCTATACCACTGAAAATCGAAATATCATACAGCCCTCAAAATCAACTGTGAAACTTTCATTTAAAATGCTGATCTAATTTCATTAATTGGAATTCTTTTAAAAGTATATAGTTAAGTGTCCAGATTAAAATATTAATTTGCACTGAGTCTTTTAGTTGCTACCAGCCACTGTAATTATCTTAAGCTATTTGTCAGGAGACATTTTTCTGAGTCTTACCCTAGTATCTAAAGTGATTCAATTCAGTATTGCTTAGCCCAAAAGCTACCAATATGTTCCTTTTGTGACCTCCAGGTCAATGAGAATGACCAAGCTGAGACAAATCAAATCTAAAAATGTACCCCTTAAAGAAGTATTCACAAGGTTAATTGTATATTGGTCCTATTTGCTGAATGAGAAATCAATTAAAGTGAATGGCAAAGAGAAGACATAGATGGTCCCATGAACTACAAATTAAACCATATAGATAGGCAAATAAGCTGTTCTTTGGTTAATAGCTTCACAGCTCCGAGGTTATCTCTATATGTAGTCATCAAAACAAGCAGCACACAACCAATCTAATCCTTTGGCCATTTTTTTTATAAATGCCAATTGTTGTGACTCACTTCTCTTTCCTGATAGTGATCTCAGGTCCTCCCATCTATTCATTGTCCTTATCGTGACCTTGATCCCTCCATCATCTCTCCTCTGACTTCATACTTTTCCCTTCAGAATTTTGACTGTATAGTCAGTCACTTAAAAAAGTACAATGGCTTCTACTCCTGACTCTTTTGTTCATCTGTCTTTAGACTAGTGCTATGCTAATCCTCTCCCTGAGTCACCCACACCAGCTGCCTTCTCTGATCCTACTCACAAATTATTAAGGCACACAATTCTGCTGACTGGGTCCACTATAATGTCATGTCCTCTAATCAATCTTTAAAAACACTTCTTATTTACTCCATATTATTTTCCCTATAAGAGCTGTCCTCTCATGTAGCCTTAAATTCTACTTTTAATCTTTAGAAGATGATATTTACTTCTTTTTTTCCCCTAGAAAACTAAGGCTTGTTCTTTTTCATATCTTTCCTTCCATATCTGAAACACTGTGTCTAAAATCATTTTCCCTTCTTCCCTCTATTCTTAGAAGATGTCTACTCACCCTTTGCTAAGGCTAACCCCCTTTACTTGTTCCTTTGACACAGTAGGATAATAAATTTTTAACTGGAGTGAGCTTAGAAGTCACGTAATCCAACTCTCTTATTTTACATGCGAAGCCCAGAGAGGTTGGGTCATTTTCTCAAGGTCACACTACTAGAAGGTAGCAGAGAAGGGATTTGTATCCAGGTTCTTTGCCTTCAAATCTAATGTTCTCTCCAGTGTATCATGCTACTTAGCATGCTACCCCATTTATATTCTCTTTTCTTCTTTCTTCTCTACATGTATCCCATTCTTTCTATCTCTCCAATCTCCACTCCTTCTCTTCTGACTTCTTCCCTTTACTAAAAAGAGTGGTTTTTCTTCCTTATCCATTTAATTTTAAGACTGGATCTCCCTATTTTGCCCAGATTATAAGTATAGAGACTACTCACCAACTGATCCCAGGACTTATCCAACAGGAGCTACAAAAGTTCTTCTGACCTGGGCCAGGATCATCCCCTCTTGGGCTATGCAGTACACCTCCCAACCCCCCACCTCCACCCTGCCCAGTCCTGAGGATGTACCAGTTCATATCACTTATGCTGAACTTAGGACAGATATCCAGACTGCATTGCCTAGTACATGTCAGAGCTCTCAAATTCAAGAGATTTCTCAATAGCTGCAATTATGGTTTTGTGCCACTACATCTGATCTTCCCTCCCTTAATGCAAGGTACTTCACCTCATATGTGAACAGTGTGATTTCTGAAAATGGCAGCAAAAGAACACTTATGAAAGGAATATTGATAAAATCAACTCACAAGGAGACATATTCTCTTAGAAATAATGTTGAAAACCAAACTGTTCTAGGTGCTGGCCAGAGGGTAGGAGGATGTCCCTCAAATAAATGTACTGAAAAGTTCTGTTTAAAGCAAATCAAAGACTGAGAGAACTAAGGTGGTAGGACTTTGTGGGCCATCATCTCATTTACACGTGGATATTTTTAGAGTTTTAAAGTATATAACTGACAAATTTATAAGTCACATGATTGTTTGGAGACTATAGGAAGATGCTGGATTCAATAAGAGCTTATCATTATTTCATTGACTTGATAGTCAATGAAACTATCTTTGTCTAGCAGACAAAGCAGTGAAGATCAACAAGGCATCAGATAACAAAATTGTTTCATGAGTTGAGA
>CM053769.1:372268952-372292703 GCA_028658325.1 Potorous gilbertii
AAAAAAAAAAAAAAAAAAGGCCTGCAGTTCAGAGTTTTGAGACAGCCAAAGCAAACAGGTTTCCCTATGTTCCTCCTTGTTAAGTTTCCATCAGTGTTTTCCAACCCTTCTCTTTGGATTCTATGTAGATTGATAAGAATGTGTGACCTGTTTATGGGTAGAATGTAATGTTTTAATTATTTGTGATCTTGCTTTATTATATAGCAAATGTTTTAGGAGTTAAAGATATCTTATTGACTTATTTCAGGTAAATGGGAAGCACACAAATATGAACTCAGGAGGTACAATGCAGAAACAATAAAGGTGGTGGTAGATGTGGGAGTAGGGGTATGGGGGTGGTTCTGGTGGTCATGGTAATACTAATAGTAGTAGTGGTAGTAGTAGTAGTAGTAGTAGTAGTAGTAGTAGTAGTAGTAGTAGTAGTAGTAGTAGTAGAAGTAATAGTAGTATAGTGGTGGTTGTGGTGGCAATGGTGGTGGCAATGGTGGTGGTAGTGATGAGAGATAGAGAAAAGGACATACAGAGAGAAAGACAGACATAGGGAGAGTTGTAACCATATTGTATAACCCTTACTAGCAACCCTAGACCTGCCAGCATAGATAAAGGTTGGTTAAGCAAGCCACCTCAGAGATTAAGAGTGGGGATTGAAGCCATGCTCATGCTATACATTTTTTGGTAGGAAAAAATGGTTTGCCAAAATAAGGTCACAAAGAATTAATCATGACTTAAAAGTGACTCAGCAACAACAGCAACATAACATCATAAATTCAGGAGAACTCACAGAAAAAAAGTTTAACTCCCACATCTATAACCTGTTTCTTTGAAAAGTCTACAAAACCAACATCTCCTCCCTTACAGTGTCATCCAAGTTTTCTCAAGATGACATCTGGACTACATGTTTGTCTTGGAATGTCTTCAGAAGGCTCTGTCAACCATTAGATGACAGGATAAAACTCCCAGAGTCCATTGAAAAGAGAATGGAGAGAAGTTATTCAAACTTCATCTTCTTTTCTTGTGGCTTCTTGTCTTTTCTTCCTCACCTCCAAAGTTTCCTTGGCCTCTACCACTAACGTTCCATTGGTCTCCTCTGCCACCTCCTCAGCCACCAAAGCCACCATGATCCCTCCCTTGGTTTCACAAACCCCTGGGCTTGGCTCAGTCCAGAGTTACTTTTTTTTCATCAATTTACCTGTTTACATAAATGCTTTTGCAGCTTTAGCATCTTCGGAGCTGAAGTTTATGAAATTTTACTCTTTAGATCACCTTGTCTCCCTGTCTATGACTTTCCTGGAACCCAAAGAGGTATAAAATGAATCTTTCAATGACACTTCTGTCATGTCTTTGGATGGACCTTTGATGAACAAGATTTTGTATGACTGGCTCCTTTTTGGTGCATTAGCTGTCTTCTCTTCCTTCAGCTCCAGCTGGAGACTCTGCCTTCAATTTCTGTGTTGTTAGAAGAATTCAAAGCTTCTTTCACATTTTCCACAGAGGCAAATTCAATGAACATGTACCCTTTAGGTTGGCCTTAGTTTTCCTGGGGCAAGCTGATGGATGCTGCCTTTTCAAACACTTCCTGTTGACTTTGTTCAGTGACTCTGTAGGTGAGTTTATTCAGCACCAATGTCTTTGACTCTGCCAGCTTGCAGTTCCTGCTCCAGGAGTTATTCTTCTCACCTTTCAAGTTCTCTTGACTTTTCTCCCCTATGTAGGCCAGAATGAAACCCTGACCATCAATCTCAGTCCTGCTTCTCTTCCAAGGCCTTGTCCATGTTTACTCCTTTTTTAAATTCATTGTAGGCAATTCCTTTGGGTGTCAGATTCTTGATGCAGAACAGTCTGACTTTAGTGCCATCTTCAAACCCTTTCTTGAGCTTCTCCTGAGTTACTTTACACAGCATATTCTTGATGAAGAGCATCCTTGCGTCTTGATCTTTCCTGTTCTCTTTTGCTTTTTTTTCCTGTTTCATTTCAGAGACAATCACTTTGGAATCACTGATTCCAGAGTCTTTCCCATATCTTCAGTGGATTCAAATTCCACATAGCCAAACACCTTGGTAGTGCCAATGTGGATGTACACAACAGGAAGATACTATTTTGCAGAGGTCAAGGATGCCAATTTTTAGTTCAGAAGCAGTTCCGTTGAAGTTCAGGTTACCAGTGAGGAGATTAAAATTTGTAGATGCTTTAGGTTCTAATTTATGTTTCTTGACCTTGGGGGCTTTATGTTTAATCATTTCCTTTTTCCTCTTTCCTGGTGCTTCTTTGATGGATAATTTCTCCTCCTCATCCTCATTTTCCTCATCCTTACCTTCTTCTTTCTAACAGGAGTCCTTGGCTTTCCCAGCTTCCCCAGAAGCCACATCCCTTTTGTCAGATGTAATATTCATAGCTTTATCAAAGTCATTCTCATCACTATTGTCTCCCTTCTCATCCTCAGAATCTTTGACAGGAGTTTCTCCCATTTTTGAGACTTTGGATGACTCAAATTCTTCCCCTCATCTTCCTCTCCTATTCTTCATGTTCACTGTTCTGTTTATTGGCATTCTTCCCACTTTTTGCTCCTTTAGTTGCATGAGTGTGTGTGTGTGTGTGTGTGTGTGTGTGTGTGTGTGTATGTGTGTGTGTGCATGTTGCTTTATTTGGGGTGACTGTTGCTTTAGCTGAAGTGGATCTCTTCTTGTCTGGTGTGATGACAGCTTTGACTGGGGTAGCCACTTTCTTTCCTTTAGGGTCATAGCAGCCTTCTTAACCAGGAACCAAGAATCTTTTTCTTGTCAGATGTGATGGCAATGATGACTTTTTTGGATGGTAGTGCCTTCTTTGCTGTAGCCATAGCCTTCTTGCCCTTCTTCTAAGGGACCACAACCTCTTCATCTTTCGCAAGGTCTTCATCCTCACTGTTTTTATTTTCTTTAGAGTAGGAGACATTTTCTTTGGCTCACCTTGATTTTTTGCAGCTTTCCTGAGCTTCACCACAACACATAACTAGGTGGCAATGGGTCTAGATCCACTGCAAACATCTATGAAATGTTGGTGGCAGCAGAGAGAGCGAGGAGGACTCTGTCTGTGAACAGTGCTTTGCTGGTGGAGACTGAGATGAAGGGCTGACCCCATGCTGTATCTTCAACAACAAAAACAATACCATTTTCTCTTGCTACTCACTTAAGTGCTGTCTTATTTTTCATATGTCTGTTACACTTTGAGAAAAGGCAGTCTACATTTTCTACCATCCTACCTTCCTAAATGCCCATTCATACTTCAACCTCTTATTTTCCCTTTTATCTCTATCCCTTTGATGAAATTGTACTCTCCAGAATCAATAATGACCTTTTTATTAGTTAAATTAATTGGAGAGATGGAGTGGTGAGGTAAAAAGTGTTGGATTTTGTGCCAGAAGACCTGGGTGCAAATTATGATTTTGTTAATCTGTGTAATCTTTGTGGATTCTCACTCTATTTTTCTACGCCTCAATTCTCCCACCAGTAAAACAAAGGGGTTGGACTAGATTACCCCTCGGTAATCCAGCTGTGTGTCTATTACTTATTGTCCTATGAATCAGCAAATCCAATAGCCTTTTCTCAGTCCCATTTTCTTGGATTTTCTGTGGCAATTGGGACTTGTTCAGACCAACTTTTCTTTGTTACTTTCTTCTCCTTTGGCGTACTCCAGTTACTTAACCTACTTGGCTCAGCCCCTTATCTCTCTCCTTCTTTGCTTCATCTTTTTTCTCTTATTCTCTAACTATGACTGTGCTCTCCTCACCCACATGTAATGGGCTCTTGTACAATTCTTACCCATTGAAACCACTCATTGTTTTTTCCATGAAGTTTTCCCCAATTGTCTAGCTATAAGAGAATTTCTCTCCTCTCAAACTTTCTTATTGTCAGCTGTCTGGATTGCTCCTTTGCCATTCTCATATTTTTTTGAATAACAGAGATTTTTGAGAGCAGAGATTATAAGACTTTTTACTTTGGTACTCCAGCTTTTAAAGAAATGCTCATAACAGACCTTTAGTATAAATATTTGTTGAATTGTTGAATTTCATTGTAACATGACATGATATAATTATGGGTTATACAGGAAGTATATTATAATAAGATTTCTTCTAAAAAGTATAAGGGGAAGGTGGAGAAAAGAGGGCTAAGTATCAATTGTCCAGATTCATGTATGAGCAATGACAAAAGTTTAAAATGAAAGAAAGGTACATTTTCTGTAGATGCACAGAAAGAAGAAAAAAGACAGAACAAGGGAACAATTATTAAACAAGTTTTCATAACTTTGTGGGTTACTGCCATTTGACTAACTCCATATTTTTTTTGTCATATAATGGACAAGAAGACTGCTTAATTGATTCATAGAATTTTGGAGCTGGAAAGAACTATCTAGTTCAAAGTATAGGAAGCTATGAGAAGTATTGGATGTATACTATTTCTTAAAAGAAACAAAAATAAAAAAACTCCTTTTTTCATGCACCTCTAATGAAATGGAATCCACAACTCCCCTAAGTAGGCCACTCCATTTTTGGACACTTCCAGTTAGGAAGTTTTTCCTTATACACAAATTAAAACTTCTTTTTTTGCAATTTGCTCTAATTAATTTTGATAGTGCCCTTCATCCACATACTAGCCTAGAAGATACTTTAAGGTAGCTCTCATGTCCTCTCTATGTTTTTTTTTCTTATTCCAAGTTAAACAAACAACTTTCAGTCTTCAATAGATCCTTACAAGGCATGAAATTCAGGTCCTTCACTGGTTCCCATTGGTGCCTGGTTTCTTCCTGATAGCCAACTTCCCTGGCTATTCTTTCAAATATTAGTTGTCTTTTCACTCAAATCCATTTATTCAGTGGTGAGGATTTCTGAGAGGGAATATTCTTTGCTTCCCATTGACACTCCAAGTTTCTCTCTTACTCCAGCATTCAGTAACCTCTCCTCTGAGGTTCATTCAACACAATTTCTCACCAGATTGAAGCTATCTATGGAACTCCAGGGTACTCCCTTTCTTCAATGGATTCAATACCTAATTCACAGTCTCTGTCTCCACCTCAACTCCTGTGTTCATGCAAGGGAACACCCATACTTTCTCAAACATCCCAACTTCTCAATTTCTTTGTTTACTCATTTCCCAAGGCAACAGAGCACAGAGGTAGCCAAATCCTTGATTTTGCATTACTCACAAATGTTCTTCTTCCATGTTCAAACACTCTGAAGTCTACTTTTCTTACCATAATTTTTTATAATTCTACCTTTCCCTCACCTCTTTCATCTCTACTATTACAGCCACTTTTCATCCTTTCACCCTTCAGTTTTTTCCCATATTATTACCCGTCCCCTGACTACACCCTCTGCCTTTCTCTAACTTGAGTCCTTGGCAAACCAGTTCAACTCTACATTACCTTCTATTCTTAGGTCCCTCAATCCCTTATTACCAATTATGCCTTGCCAATCCCCAACCTTAAATTACTCCTTCACTGCCTTCACTCCTATTCCACATATTACTGAACAGAGAAAAGCATGAAACCACACTAATGAGTTTTACTAACAAACTGCATCACATTATTTTGACTGGATCCTCACTATGGGAAGGCAAAACTTTGGTACCTCAAAAATTCTTTCATTTATCTCATTCATTTATAGTCTAGACCTTTTCATCTCTCCTTAAGTCTTTAGTGGTGCTTCTTTTCACCCACATGGCTGAGAATATTGCCTTATATTTTCGATAAAAAAAATAAGGCCATTTGCCAAAGCTCCACCTTCCCTCCTCATCTAATATCTTTCATATATCTTCCCTATACTCTCTTTCACCCCAATCTCACATGGAATTATGGGCTTTTTCTTTGCCAAGGCACAGCTCTATAAATGTACCCAATGTTACCACTCCAAACCTACTTCTCCAGCATATTGTCCCATCTATCTGCCCTGCTCTTTAATTAGTTGTCAATCTCTCCAATCTATTTGATATTTCCCTAAAATGCTTAACATATTCATCTCTACCATCCTTAAAAAAGTCTCACTTGAGGTGCATATCCACACAAACTGTAGTCTTAGATATCTCTTCCTTATCATGACTGAATTCCTTGAGAAAGCTATGTACACTCTGTGCCTTCATTTCCTTTCCATTTACTGTCTTATAAAGCTTCTATAATCCGGCTTCCAATATTAGCATTCAACTGAAACTGTTCTCTCTAAAGTTACCATTCATCTCTTAATTGACAGATCTCATGGCATTTTCTCAATACTTACCATTCTTGATCTCTATAAAACCTTAGACACTGTTGATAACTCTCTTCTTCTTGATATTTCCTCCTCTCTAAGTCTTCATCACACCTATCTCTGATCTTTCTCCCCCCTCCCTCCCCCATTTGACTCCTTTTTCTTAATCTTCTTTGCTGAATCTTCATTTAGTTCATACCCATTAACTGGGAGTTTCTTCTAAGGCTCTACCTTGGTTCCTCTCTTCTATTATTTATCAATTAGTGATCTCATCAATTCTCATGTATTCAATTATTGTCTCTGCAAATGATTCATATCTGCTTATCCATCCCTAACCTGACTTCTGATGTCTAGTCTCATATATCCAACTACCTATTGGACATTTCAAATTGTGGATCAAACAGTCATCTTAAACTCAATATGTCCCCAAAAGAAATCTCTCCCAATCCTCCCAACCCTACCCTTCTCAGTTTCCCTACTACTATCCAGAGTGGGGTGCAGGGTGTGTTCAGGGAACACCAGTACCTTTGGTGTGATGGCTGCCGAGCCCTTTATGGGGCTCTTTCTACCTTTGGTGTCCACCTGTCTCACTTAACTCTCACTTGTGACTCCAAGAAGCTGCAGCATGAGCCACACCTTGGTAAACCATTTTGGCAGATGGGCCAAACCAGGTTGAGGGTAACCAAGGGTTCTCAAACCCACTGGTGAGTTAGAGGGTTGTCTACCCCAAGCATATGAAGACTGCCTCTGGTGGAATGGGTAAATGAGAATAATTTGTTCCAATGCCCTTCAAGGCAGATGAAGCAGGTAATGTGCAGTGCTTAGAGCTTGGTTAGACACTGAAGGCACCAAAGTCATTCTCTGCATCCTGAGCCATCACCAGCCATCTCAACTCTGTCCTGCCACTGGACTATGATGACTGGAGGAGAGGGCTAGGCTGACCACTTTGAGCAGCTCTTCCTCACTTAAATCCAATTTTCACATGAATCAAAAGATATCACCCATACCATTTCACTCTTATGCCTCAGAATCCTATGGTGAGAGGCAAGTGATGAAACAGTAGGTGCGGATACACTGGGAGGTGTACTCACAACCCTGCACACAGATATCTCAGGCCATATGGTTGTTTCTCACTGGAAGTAGCAATAGGACTTGGAAGCCCCCTGGGTGTCTGAACAGCCTTTTAAGAATCACCCTGCTCACATTCTGGTGTGAGGAAGGGGGCTAGAAAAGGGGGCTAAACATTGTCTGCTTACCCAACCCTGGCCTGATTACTGCAGCAGGTGGGGAATCCCACTATGTGGTCAAAACACACCAAAAAATGTACAAAATATATGAAAACATCTGTAAAGATGATTCCACTCACCATTGGCACATGGAACATGTGCACACTAATAGACAATTCAAATTCCAGTAGACTTGAAAGAACTGCTCTTGTTGCAAGAGAACTCAAGAGGTATCACATGCAAATAGCAGCCCCGAGTGAAACAAGGTTGGCAAATGAAGGCCAGCTTACTGAAGTTGGAGCTGGATACACTTTTTTCTGGAGTGGGTGCAGTGAAGTGTAGTGCTGTGAAACTGGTGTGGCTTTTGTAATCAAAACTAATATAATCAGCAAATGACTACACCTTCCAAAAAGAGTGACTGACAGGTTCATGACAACGCAATTGCCACTCACAGGAAAACACCATGCCACTATCATCAGTGTCTATGTTCCCACCATGACAAACCCTGATGAAGTCAAAGGAAAATTTTATGAAGATATAGAGACCTTTATCATCAATGTGCCAAAAGAGGACAAGCTTATAATTTTGGGCAACTTTAACGCTAGAGTAGGCTCAGACTACCAGACTTGGCAAGGAGTCCTAGGGATGAATAGAGTTGAAAACAGCAACAGCAATAGTCATTTACTACGGAAGACTTGTGCATCACATGGCCTCATCATCAACACTGTCTTTCATTTACCTAAATGCAATAAAACTTAATGGATGCACCCTCCCAGCAAACATTGGCATCCAACAGACTATGTGATTGCAAGGAGAAGAGACAGAGAAGATGTGAGAGTGACAAAGGCAATGTATGGGTGCAGAGTGCTGAACTGATCATACACTTATCCTTTCCAAGCTAAATATTTGCATTCATCAAAAGCACTGCCCTCAAGGCAAAATGACTACCACAAGACTTAATGTCAACAAATTAGAGCTTTTCTCTGAGCCTGAACAGTTGGTTGCTATTATGGAGGGAAAATTGATTCTACACACAGCTGGCAATAGTGGAGCAGAAAAGGAGTAGGCAGCTTTGAGAGGTTTGGTTTATAGAACTGCGTTTGCTCATCTGGGTCAGAACACTCACAAACACCAAGGCAGGTTTGATGAAAATGATGGGGAAATTCAGAAGCTGCTAAATGAAAAACGAGAACTCCACAAGATTTACCAGCAAGATAGTTCATCCACTTCTAAGAAGGCAGCATTTAATTCCATCAAAAGCAAAGTACAAGCAAAGCTTAGAGAGATATAGTATTCCTGACTCAGAGAAAAGAAAGATGAAATTCAGTTTTATGCTGTTAGTAACAATCCAAAGTGCTTTTATGATTCCCTGAAAGCTATTTATGGATCAGAAACCTATGGTGCATCACAACTATTCAGGGCTGATGGAGCCACATTGATTAGTGATAAAGACATGATCCTAGAGAGATGGGCTGAACACTTCCATAGTGGTGTCAACAGAACAATGTCAAACAATGCTGAAGTCATTGACTGTTTTCCTCAGGTTGAAGTCAGTCCCTCTTTAGCTGAAGTTCCAATTGAAGAAGAGGTTTTGAGGGCCATTAGACTCCTTTCATGTAGCAAAGCACCTAGTGCTGATAGTATTCCAGTTGAAATTTACAAGGTAAAGGGACCATTGCTTATACAAAAGGTGACTGAAATTTTCCAGATTAAATGGCAAGAGGAGGTTATCCCCCAGGAATTCAAGGATGCCTCCATTATCCATCTCTGTAAAGGTAAAAGGAATAGATTGTCCTGCGACAATCACAGGGAGATCTCTCTGTTAGTCATTGTTGGCAAAATTCTTGCTAGAGTCATGATTAATAGGCTGATCTTTCACCTGGAAAATAGTCATATACCTGAGAGCCAGTCTGTTTTCAGAAAGGGTGGAGGAACAGTTGATATGGTTGCTGCTTGACAACTTCAGTAGAAATGCCAGGAGCAGAACAGAGGTCTGTACATGTTTGTAGATCTGACCAAGGCCTTAGTCATGAGGGCTTATAGAAAATTATGTCAAAATTTCATCAATATTGTATGTCAATTTAATGATGGCATGTTTGCCTAGGTTCTGGTTAATGGACAATGCTCTCGTGACTTCCCAGTCACCATCTGAGTGAAACAGGGTTGTGTGCTTGCTCCCATGCTTTTCACCATGATGTTTTCAGCCATGTTGACAAATGCTTTCAGTGAGGATGAACACAGCTTACCATACTGATGGTAAGCTCTTCAATTTGAAAAGGCTACCAGTCAAGACCAAAGTAGAGGGAGTGTTGGTGCATGATTTTCTGTTTGCAGATGATTGTGTACTCAATGCAGCCTGTGAAGCTGATATATAACAAAAGTATGGATCAACTCTCTGCTGCCTGTGCTAATTTTGATCTAATAATTAACACCAAGAAAACACAGGTGCTACATCAGCCACCACAACACCATCCATGCATGAAATCATTGGTTACAATAAATGGAGAAGTTTTGAATGCTGTAGGTAAGTTCACTTACCTTGGTATTGTACCTTCCAGGAATGTATACATTGACAATGAGGTTGATGCATGCATTGCCAGAGGTAGCTCAGTGTTTGGGAGGCTCCAAAGAAAAGTTTGGGAGAGAAGAGGTATTGGACTACCAAACTGAAGGTCTACAGAGCATAGTGCTGACCTCATTGTTATATGTTTGTGAAATATGGACAGTCTACCAGAACCATGCTAGGAAACTGAATTGCTTCCATTTGAACTGTCTCAGGAAGATTCTGAGCATCATCTGACAGGATAAGGTACCAGACACAAGTCCTTACTCAAGCTGAACTGCCAAGTATTCAGACTATGCTTCAGAGAGAGCAACTGCGATGGACTGGCCACCTTGTTCAAATGCACAATGTATGCTTGCCAAAAAGACTTGTATGGAGAATTCGCATGGGGCAGGCAATCACATGGTAAGCAGAAGAAGTGATACAAGCACACCCTTAAGCTCTCTCTCAACAACTTTGGATTTGACTGTGCAACATGGGAGACACTGGCACAACACCGCTCAGCATGAAGTACCGACATCAGAAAGGGTGCTGTGTTCTTTGAGCAAAGCGAATTGAGACAGCACAGAGTATATGCAGGATGCCCAAATCTGGGATATCCAACCCAAGTATTCACACTATCTTTGCCCAACCTGTGGCAGAGCTTTTCGAGCTATATTCATCTGATTAGCCACAGTTGGAAACACTGAAATTTCACTTTATCATGGTGATGTCATTTTGGTCATCTTTGAAGACGAAGGACAACAACCAACTATCCAGAGTACCAACATTTTCAGTAACCCAGGGTCCCAATCTGTGGTTCATACTCAACCTCTCACTCTTTCACCCTGTGTATTCAATCTGTTGCCAAGTCTACCTTCACAAAATCACTTGTGGATATCCCTTCCCTTCCACTCACACAACTGCTACATTGGTATAGGTTGTTTTCATCTCATAGTTGGACTACGGAAATAACCTCCTGGCTAGTCTTCCTGACCCAAGCTATTACTTAACCCTGCTGCCAAAGTAATCTTCCTAAAGAGTAAGTCTGACCATGTTACTCTCCTACTTAATAAACTCATGTCTAATTTCTAGCTGTAGGATCAAATATCTCTCTCTCTCTCTCTCTCTCTCTCTCTCTCTCTCTCTCTCTCTCTCTCTCTCTTTCTCTCCCTCTCTCTCCCTTTCAATATAAAGCTATAAATATCAATCTTCTATTTGTCTCTGAAAGCCCTTTGTCTCTTGCCTTTCCAGTCTTAAACTCTATTCTCCTACCCACCCTCTAAATCCACCTGTATTATTTTTGCTACTGTTTCTTGCATTTCGTGATTTAATGTCTCATTTTTGTTACTTTTTTCTGCATGTTCTTCATGACTAGAAAACTATCCTTCCTCACTTCCACCTTCTGTGTTCTTTGACTTCCTCTGTGACTTAGCTCAAATCTCATCTTCTATGGGAAGGCTGTTTGTTTTTTTTTTCCTCCACAACTACCCTTTGAACCCTCTACTGCTAATGAATTCTCCTTAAGATGAATTTTTTTTTACCCTTTGTATATCTTAGTTGTTTTCATGTTATCTGCTCCATGAAAATGTGGGCTCTCCAAGGACAATGCTTTGCTTTCTTGGAGTCCCTAGCACTTTGGACAATTACTTGAACCTAATTAAATGCTTGTTGACTGTTTCTGACAGAATATTCTGTTTAGGAGCTTATTAATGTCCTTCCTAAAATGTATCAGAGAGAATGGAAAAATGGTACCCTACTAAGAAGTCGTCTCACCAGGCAAAGCACAGAGGGTCCTTTATCTTTTTATTCTTGTAAAATTTGCCTCATTTAATGTAACCTAATATCACATTAATATTCTTGGTTGTCATATCACATTGTTCACTAATATTAACTTCATAGTCTACTAACCATCTCCCCCCCAGGCTCTCTATGGGCAGCTAAATGGCACAGTTGATAGAGCCTTGGACTTGTAATCAGGAAGACTCATCTTTATGATTTCAAATGCTACCTTAGACATTTACTAACTAGGTATGTGACCCTGAGCAAGTCACTTAAACTGCCTCAGTTCTCCATCTGTAACATGGGCTGGAAAAGGAAATGCAAGACATTCCCTTGCCAAGAAAAGCCCAAATGGGGTCATGAAGAGTTGGACCAACTGAAATAATTCAACAACAACAACAACGGTATCCAAAATTTTAAATATAGACTGCAATCTAACCAGACCTCTCCAACATATACTTAAATGAATTTTTCTAAAACCAAGTGTAAGATTTTACACTATGTTCTATTAAATTAAATCTCATTCGATGAAGTGCAGTGTTTTAACTTGTAAAGGATTTTTGCATTCTGTCTCTGACTCTGTATCAGTTATCTGTCCTATATCTCTGTCATCTGAGCAGCTATTAGATATAACATCTCAGCCTTTTTTCAAGTAAAAAATGCGAAATCGTACTACGTTGAGAATAGAGTCCTGAGGCACTCCAGTAGAGACCTCCTTCCAGGATGACATTAAATCATTAATAGCTTTTTATTTGGATTCAATCAATTCATCAGTTCTGAATCTATTTATTTAATTATTCTATGATACACATGTCTATTTTTTCTAGGAGAGATTTAATGTAATGCTTTAATAAAATATAGATAAATTATGTACATGGCATACCTCCATTCACCCCTATAATTGACCAACATAAGCAACTTTCCAAAAATGAAGTAAGGTTAATTTCTTATCACTTGTTCTTGATGAAACTATGCTGGCTCTTTGTGATCATTGTTGCATATTTTTGATGTTTACTAAAAATCCCTTAGCAATGTGTTTTAAAGATCTGCCAGCAAAGTCAGTGCTCACTGGCCTATATTGTTTTTCAGACCGAATTATGTCTTAAAAAAATTGGAATGAGATTTGGTCTTCTCCAGTTCTTTGGAACCCTTCCTTTTTGTCAGAATATTTTTGAAAAATCACTGGTAACTGACAAATGATCACATCCATCAGATCTTTCAGTACCCAAGATTTAAGTGGTCATCTGGGCTAGGTGGCTCAAATTTCTCAATATCAACTAGGTGTTTCTCTTACTTTTACAAGGTAACTTAGGTGCCAATTACTTATTAGTCATATTTGCCTCTTTATTCCAGTCCAAAAGTCACTGTCCTTTGCAGAGAAAACAAAAGCAGATATAAGAATTAAACAATGCTGCTTTCTCTGCACCGCCCCTCCTCCCGCGATGGTATCATCCTCCCATTCAAACTAAGCAAAAGTCTTGTCCCTTCTTTCTTGTGTCATTTTTCTACAAAGATAGTTAAAAATAACCTTTTTTTTAAAATCTAAGCTTCCCTTAATGATGTCAACACTTTCTGAGTTCTACTACTGCTGATATTATTACAGATCATGTTAATCTTTTGTTTTCCCCTCATTGCCATCTTCTAAGATCAACACATCTTTTAAAAAATGTTTTTTATTGAGTCCCCTGCACTTAAGCTCCTCTCTTCACATGACATTTTTTCCTCTCCCTCAGACTTTTAAAAATCTTTTTTGTCTTCAGGATTATATTCTTGCGACCTTCCCGTACTCTTCATGTTAGCTTCTCTTGTAGAATTTTAATCTATGGGATTATATCCATTCTTCCTCTGGACATTTTGAAATCCATTTATCCAAAACCTGACAAATATCCCAGAAAATATATTTATGACTTTCCTTTTCTGCTCTATCACAAATGTTAAAAAGGGAATGGTCATTTTCTTTATTTTTTGTAAATTAATTTATTTGTTTTCAGTTTTCAACAATCACTTCCACAAGTTTCAAATTTTCTCCCCTTTTCTGTCCCCTCCCCCCAAGACAGCATGCAATCTTATATGGGTTCTACACCGACATTCTTATTAAACATATTTTCACATTAGTCATGTTACATAGACATGAATGATACAGTGAGAAAAATAAAACAAAACAACACAAAACAAAAGAGAATAGTCTGGTTCATTCTATATTCTGACTCTATAGTTCTTTCTCTGGATGTGGACAGCATTTTGCATCGAGAGTCTTTTGGAAATGTTTTAGGTCCT
Organism: Potorous gilbertii; assembly: GCA_028658325.1. Lineage (NCBI taxonomy): Eukaryota > Metazoa > Chordata > Mammalia > Diprotodontia > Potoroidae > Potorous > Potorous gilbertii. The sequence continues at coordinate 372,282,994 of CM053769.1, forward strand.
TGCATTGCTATGAAGAGCAAAGTCTATCAGAAACCACCCTCATATACTATGGCTGTTATTGTGTATAATGCTCTCCTGGTTCTGCTCACTTTACTCAGCATCAGTTCATATAAGTCTTCCAGGTTTTTGTGAAGTCAACCTACTCATTTCATATAGCATAATATTATTCCAAAAAATTCATATACCACAACTTATTCAGCCATTCCACAATTTATGGGCATCCCCTTGATTTCCAGTTCTTGGCTACCACAAAAAGAGCTGCTATAAATATATTTGTACATGTGGGTCCTTTTCCTATTTTTCTGATATATTTGGGATACAACCCTAAAAATGGTTTTGCTTGGACAAAGGGTGTGCACATTTTTGTAGCCTTTTGGGCATAGTTTCAAACTGCTCTCCAAAATGGTTGGATCATCTCACAATTCTGCCAACAATGAATAAATGTTCCAACTCTCCCACATCTTCTCCAATATTTATCATCATCCTGTTTTGTCATGTTAGCCAATATGATAGATGTGATGTGGTACCTCAGAGTTGTTTTGATTTGAAGCTTTCTAATCAATAGTGATTTACCACATTTTTTCATATGACTATATATAGCTTTAATTTCTTCCTCTGAAAACTGCCTTTTCATATCATTTGGCCATTTATCAATTGGGGAATGACTTTCAGTCTTGTAAATTTGACTCATTTCTCTATATATATTTTAGAAATGAGGCCTTTATCACAGACATTAGTTGCAAAATTCTTTCCCAGTTTTCTCCTTCCCTCCTAATCTTGGTTGCATTGGCTTTGTTTGTGCAAAAACTTTCCAATTTAATATAATCAAAATTATCCATTTTGCATTTCATAATGTTCTCTATCTCTTGTTTGGTCATAAATTTCTCTATTCTCCATATATCTGATAAATAAATCATACTTTGCTCCTGTGATTTGTTTATAATATCAGTCCTTTTGTCTCATTTGAACTTTATTCTAGTAGCTTTCCTAACAGTTCTGGGATGTGGCAATTCAGGAATTGGAATATTGATTCCTTGACATTTTCAATTTTGGATCTATTTCAAGAAGGGATTGGTGCATTCTTTTGATGACTCTTTTACCCTCTGGATCATCTAGGACCTTAGGGTAGTTTTCCTTATTGATTGCTTGGAAGATATTGTCCAGGCTCCTTTTTTCATCATGGATTTCCTGTAGATCTATTTTCCAGGTCAGTTGTTTTTTCCAATGAGATATTTTACATTTTTTTCCTATTTTTTCATTCTTTAGATTTTGTTTGATTCTTGATGCCTCATAGAGTCTTTAACTTCTACTTGACCAATTCTAGTTTTTAACAAACTGTTTTCTTCAATTATCTTTTGTGCCTTTTTTTCTACTTGTCCAATTTTCCCAGTTAGGTTTTATACATCCTGATCCATTTGGCCAATTTTGACTAATTTTATTTTTTAAAGAGCTGCTCTATTCAGTGAATTCTTTTGTTCATTTTGTCAACTGTATTTTTTAAAATCATTGGCCAATTTTTCTTCTACTTCTCTAATTTGGCTGCTAAAATCCTTCTAGATCCCTTCCAAGAATGCTTTTAGGCTTGAGACCAGTTTATATTCACTTTTGATGTTTCAGATGTGGATATATTGCCAGTGCTTTCTTCTTCTGAACCTGTATTTTTATCTTCTCTTTCCCCATAGTAAGATTCTATGGTCTTCGCTTTTCTGATTTGCTCATGGTGATTAGCTTTTTCCTGACTTTTAAAGTAGATCTCTATTTCTGGGGCACAGGGGACTCTGTCCTACATTTCTTGTGCTGGAAGCTTGGGGCCTGTTACTGGCTTTATGTGTTATGGCCTCTAGATCTTTCAGCTAGAAACTATATAATGCAGCAGCTTACCTGGTGTTGAGCTGGCTAGTACGTGACAAGGCTAAGAGCAGGTAAAGAGTATCTGAGTTTTCCCAAAGTTACAGTGAAGTTGGTGGTATGAAGTGTGAGGGAGGGGTAGTCTGGCCACAGGAGGTTTCCCCCTCTCCTAGGGCTGAGCTGCAGCACAGGGAGGCTCAATGGTTGGTGAACCCCATTTGTACTGGTGTCTGCCCAATTACCCTAGCTGTGCTAAGGCACAGCTGAAGTCTTGGTGTTGACACTTACCAGCTACCCTCCATCACTCCCATGGCTCAGGATCTCCTCCTGAGATGCTGAGTTGTGACTTATTGGGATGCCTCTGGTCCTACACTTGTCCCCTTCAGCCACAGCAAGAGGCACTCTTCTTGTTGATCTCCCTAGCCTCCCAAGTTGAAGACTGCTATACCCCTTCTGCTGGCTCCACTATTCCAGGATTTTTCCTGGGGAAATATTCTCTGGGAATAAACAAGGGAGGGTGGGAGCACTTATAGTTTACTCCACCATCTTGGCTTCTCGAAATTCAAGTAGGTAACTTTCAAACATTTAGTCTGTGGACTGATAGCTCCAGAAGTGGCTACAACTGCTGCTGTTACCAAGGGTTCTGCATATCTTTCTCCCTTTCTGCTTGACTCCAGTCCTGTGTTGAAAAGTTTGAGAATCTGCACTGAAGATTCTGATTCAGTCAGCTTGGACCATTTCTGCTCTGCTAGGGCTGAGTCTGCACTGGTGCAGGCTGCACTCTGTGCTCCCTCAGCCCTGTGTAACAGATTCTTCCCATCAACTTTCTGGACTGTCCTGGGCTGGAAATCTGCCACACTCTGCCTCCCCGTGGATTCTGCCACTCTAAAATCTGTTCTGATTCACTTTTTTAGAGGTATCTGAAGGAGGTGGTGGATGTGCTCGGGTTCATCCCTGTTTCATTCCACCCCACAAATGGTCACTTTCTCCTAAGATTTCCATTTTTTCCATTCATGCTACCTCTTGTTGGTGAGAATTATTTCTAGGATAGAATTTTCTTCTGCTGGTCTCCATGTCCCTTCCCTCCACCCCTTAGTGTTGAATAAGTAAATTATTATTAAAGGAAGCTAGAAATTCTTAGTTGCTTTCCTTTTATCAGAGAGCAGTGCTACAGTATTATCTGGACATTTGAACTTTCCCATTATTTGATCACTCAATTAATAAACATTAATTAAGGATATGCTATTGTGCTGATCACTGTGTTAAGCACTGGACCTATTAATATAAGAGGAGACAGGTCTTGCCCTCAAGGAGCTTGCATTCTATTGGTGAGAGTGGTTGTGTGACACACTATATTTATGTATAAAATCAACATCACATGTATATGAATTAATAAAATTTATTTTGGCGGATAATATTAACAACTAAGGGGATCAGGAAAGACCTCTTCAACATATAGTACTTCAGTTGCACTTTGAAGGAAACATGGTATTTCAAAGGAAGAAGGAAAAGAATAAGCATTGTTTATGTACCTACTATGTGATAGGCCCTGTGCTAAATGATTTACAAATATTATCTCATTTGAGTCCCATGGTAACTCTATGATTTACATGTTACTATTACCCCTATTTTTCAGTTGAGGAAACTGAGGCAGACAGTGGTTAAGTGACTTGCCCAGGGTCACATGGCTAGTATGTTTCTAAGGCTAGCTTTGAATTCAGAGCTTCCTGATTCCAGGCACAGCCCTCTATTCACTGTGCCACCTAGCTGCCTCAAAAAACAGAAGGGAAGAAAGATAGTGTCCTATGCATAGGAGACAGCATGTAAAAACATAAAAATGAGAAATGGTATGTCATGTGTGGAGAATAGTCAGAAGGCCAGACTGTCTGGAAGATAACATGTATGAGGAGTGGTACTGATTGATTAATCAACCTGAAAAGATAGGAGGGAGCCAGATTGTTAAAGACATTAAATTCCCTTTGAATCTTATCTTAGAGAAAATAGCCAGCCATTAAAGTTTCTTTACCAAGAGAGTGACATGGTTAGTCCTGTCCTTGATGAATACCGGCAGATGTGTGGAGGATGGATTGGAGAGGAAAAATGAGATTCATTAGCATCATATTATTTTGATGATCCTGGTGAAAGGCAATGAGGGCCTGACCTATGGCACTTGTGATATCAGTGCAGAGAAGGGTGTGGAGGTGAGACATATGGAAGGAGTAGAACTGATATGACTTGGCAACTGATTCAATCCTGGGGAGAAAGATAAGTGAAAATGAAGAGGTGTGGAATTCCTCCTAGTCTGTGAATCTGGGTAAGAGGAAGCAGGGAGATACCTCAAAAGAAATAGGAACAGTATGAGGAGAATTGGGTCTTGGGCAAAAGATAATGACTTTAATTTCAGACATGTTGAAATTGAGATGTCTTAAAGCACAGATTCCTGGGGCATTCCACTGGAGACCTCCTTCTAAGAGGACTACAAACATTAATAAATATTTGGATTCAGAAATCAATCTGTTTAGATTGTAATGTTTAATGGCAGTTGTAGATAAAGGACAGAAGAGACATGAGGGAACTATTTCTTATTACCTTCTACCTACTCTCTCTATATTTGTAGGTACCCAATAATTTTCATATCAGTTTCTCCTATTAGACTATAAACTCCTTGATGGAAGAAACTGCTTTTCTTTGTTTTGTTTTGTTTCTTCCTTTCCTCAAGTTCCCTATGCTTTGCAGGTACCTAGCACATAGAAATCATTTAATACTTGCTTATTAGAACAACTCTTGACAAAGCCAAACATAGATCCCTGGGACTATTCACTGGAGACCTCTTGAAAAGTTGATATTGAATCATAATGTGAATGAGACCATTCAATAATTCTAACAGTTTAAAATATCACATTGGTCTGGCATGACCTATTCTTGATGAAGCCATGCTGACTCAGAAATCAACACTTTCTTTTTCAGATGTTCACTAACCATTTAATGATCTATCAAGTGAAAATGTGATTAATAAAATGTATGTAGAACCTATATAAGATTGCATGCCCTCTTGGGGAGGAAGGTGGGAGAAATGGGGAGAAAATCTAAGACTTAATAAAGTGATTATGGAAAACTGAAAACAAATTAATTTAAAAAAAAAGAATTTCCCTAGGAATCAAAGTCAAGTTTACTATACAATTCTTTTACAACCCCCCTCCCACACCCCTTCTTTTTTTTTGACAATTGGCACATCATATGACATTCTCAAATACTTTGGATGCTTCTCTAATTCTCCATAGTCTTTCAAATATCACTGAAAATTGCTCAACAATCACATTGAACAGTCCTTTCAATACTCAAAAACAGAGACAATTTAGGTGAGGTGCTTTGAACTAATCAGTTGCTGCTAGGTTTTTTCTTACTATCTCCTTATTTAGCTTGGGTATCATATCCTTTTTGATTCACTGTTTTTGTTCTGTCACTCACAGGGCAAAAGTCATTTCTATCCTTTCTTTCATCTTTATCTTTCCCCTCATATTGCTCTCCCTAAATGACAAAAAATATAGTTATTTTCCTTAGGTTTCATCATTAGTCCAAGTTTATTCTGAACTTTAGTATTCCTGATATTCTTTTAGAGGACTATGTTATATTCTTTTATTTATTTTGCTTGCCCTTGCTTCCATCCTCTGAACCTGACCAGTTTGGGTTAGTTTTCTGAGTCAGTTAATTCTCAATGTGAGTTATGGTAGCAGAGTTGGAATATATTTTGCTTCAAACTACCACTTGCAAGTATCACTCTACCATCATCACTAAGAAATCCTTCTTCCTTTAAGGTTCTATATTTATCATCCAATTTATCATCCAATACTATATTTATCATCCAATCAAGATTCTGGTAACTTGCCTATTGATCTCCAAGACACTCCCCTTCCTTCTTCAAGGAGTTCACTGCCTGGTTCACAGCCTTTTATCTTTCACTACTACTGCCTTCAATATTGAGGAAAAATTCAACATATATAATGATATTCCCTCAGACTTTCTAACCTGCCAATTGCAAATTCAATTTACTTATTCCTGGAGACCTGCTCTTCCATCTCACCATAACTATACACAAAGATCATCATATCCTTGAATCTTGTCAACACTCATAAGTGTTCCTCTTGCATGGTCATAAATTCTGAAATTCCCTTATCTAATCATAGTTTATTGTCATTTTCCCTTTTACTCTGCCTTGCTATCTGAAACCTAATTCTTATTCTTCATTGTGACCTCCAATCCCTATATCCCTCAGTTCTTTCCCAGACCATCATCCTCAAACAGGTTACAGTCTCCTCCCTTTTTTACTTCTTAGTGAATGAATTTAATCTCAATTCTCTTCTCTTAAGTATTTTGCCCTCCTGTTGTATCACCTATTTCCCAATGCCAAATTGAGCCTTTGATCTTCTCCATCATCCATTTCCTATGATCTTACACAGTACTAAAAGAAGTTAAAGAAAATCAGGAAACTTTCTGTCCAGATCCATTACAAAATATAAAGGTGCCATAACCTCAACAGAGCTCCCATCATTAGAAGGTAATTCTTTTCTACCTCCCTAATTAATTCATGATTCCATCCACCTGAATGGCTTTTCATACCTCCTCAAGCCTTCCATGATTTCTTCTCTCCCTACCCTCTCGGGTTAGAGACTTACCTTAAATTTTATAGAATAAAATTGAGGTCATCCATCAAGAACTCCCTTTTCTCCCTACTCTTTGTCTTTCATCACTCAGATGCCACTCACTATTCTCTCTTCCTTCATGAATGCCTCACAAAAGAAATGCCCCTTCTTCTTGCCAAGGCAAACTCTCTGCATGTGCATGTGATTCTATTTTGTCCTATCTTCTCTAGCAGATTGCACCCTCTATCATCACCACTCATTAATTTTCAATCTCTCCCTGTCTACTGACTGCTGCCTTACAGTCTACAAGTATGAGTATGTCTCTCTCATCCTCAGAGAATCCATACTAGATCTATCCATCCCCTCTAGCTATAATACCAACTCTCCTTCCATCTGTGTCTAAACTTCTTAAGAAAGATATCTACAACAGATATTTTCACTCTTTTTGCTCTAACTTCTTGCATTTTGGATTCTTACCTCATCATCCAAATGAATCAGTTCTCTTTAATGTTGCTAATGACATTTTAATTGCCATCTACCTTTTCTCAATTCTCATTTTTTTGGGCTACTCTCTGCAGCTTTTGACACGGTCCATCACCCTCTCTTCTTGTTCTCATCCTACTTGTCTGACTACTTCTCATTTTCCTTTGCTGCCTCTTCATACAGGTCATATCTATTAACTATGGATATTGCCAAATCTTGACTCTGACCTGGCACATCTTACATTTTCCTTCTAAACTATTTAACTTGATGATGTCATCAGCTTCCATGGATCTAACCATCTTTTTTCAGATGATTCTCAAATCTAGTACCACTCTCTCTAGTTCTTCAACTGGTTATTGAACCAAATGCCCCATAGACATCTTAAACACAACATGACCAAAAGTGAACTCATAATCTTTTTACTCAAACTCACCCCTTTTCCAAATTTCTCTCTTATTATCAAGGGTATAATTGAGCTACCTCTTAGTCACTTCCACTCCCAAAAAAGGCATCATACTCAATTATTCCCTCTTTCTGGCCCACCTATAACCAGTAAGTTTCTAAATCCTTTGGAATATCTCTCATATGTTCCCTTGTTTTCTTTGAAACTACCACCACTCCAGCATAGTCCTTTATTGCCTCATACCAAGAGTATTTCAGTAGACTGTTGGTTGATATCTCTGCTGCAGTTTTTCTTCCCACTTCAGTTCACCTGTTACCCTTATCTGTCAAACTGACCTTTAGAATGCAGGCCAACTATGTCTTTCTCCTATTCAGTTAACTCTAGTGGGTCCTCATTGCTTCCAAGGTCAAATTTTCCTCCTGATTTCTGCTTCCTATTTCCCTGACTTCTTGAACGTTTTGCTCAAGTTTCACCTTGTACAAGAAGTCTTTCCCGTTTCTCCTCAATCTTAGAGCTTCTCTCCCAATTGATCCAATATGTTTCTTATTTATTCATAGTTGTTGAGCGTTTTCACCCTCTTTGGGGGGAGGAGAGGGAACAAGCACTTCCATGTAGCCTCCCATGTGACAGATGTTGTGCTGTGTCATTTTTTACAAGTATTATCTCATTTGACCCTAACAATAACCCTGTCATGTACAGTTGTTACAATTCCCGTTTTACAGTAAATGAAACTGAGGCAGAGATCTAGTGACTTAACAGAGTCATAGCTAGTTTCTAAGGCCAAATTTGAACTCCAGTCTTTCTATCCCCAATCTCACTGCTCTAGTACCTGTACCACTTTGAAGATTAACATTAGACTGTGAGTTTCTTGAAATCAGAAACTATTTTTTCTTTTAAAAAACTAGCGATAGGTGCTTGATATATGCTTGTTGACCTGACTTGACTTGATCCACATCAGTCTCTTGCAACAACTGACATTTTTCTTCTCCTTGCAATTGTTTACCTTTGTGTCTTCAGGATGTTATTTTTGAGCATCTCTTACCCATCTTAGGCTGACTCCCTTGGCAGCATTTTGATCCATGGAATCCAACCTTTTTTCCTCTGAACTGTTTAGCATTTGCTCTAATCAATCAATTAATTAACATCAACTTATTAAGCACCTACTATACTCCAGGTAATGTGTTATGTAATAGGGATACAAGTAAAAAATGCCACAATCTCTTTTTTGCATTTAGTTTATATTCGAATGGGAGAGAAGAAAAAGTAATCCCATACACACACATGCATGCACAAACATACAAAGACAATTACAAAATAATTACAAAATTAACTAATAAAAACTATATAGAGGGTAGTTAAATACAAGGAATTTTAGAAGTGAGGACACTAACAGTTGGAGGGACCAGATTTCAGATGCATCAAAACTATGATTGGATTTCTTCTCCTTTATTATAGTCTCTAGGAGGGAGCGGTCATTTCCTTTCCACTCTGCTCCCCAGAGTTGCCATCATTTCCCTTCCAGAAATTAGTTACTCTCTGTTAGTGAGAATCAGATTCAGAACAGAATATCCCCTTTGTATTTCCTCCACCATTTAAAAGATGAAATTATCACTAAGGCAAGTCAAGCAATTATTAACTCCTCTGGTTTTGGCAGGGAGAGAGTTCCAATAGAATTAAAATTCCCTATCACTATTATATCATACCTCTGGGCCAGGCTTGCTATCTGTTTCTCAAGCTCCTCATCTATTAGTCTTCCTTTTGTTCAGGTGTTTTGTAGTACACTCCAGTGACAAAAACACATGTCTCTTTTCTCTTCCATAGTTCTTCCCCCAAATACTCTCCTTCAATGAATATTACTCCCCTTTCCATCATTTGCAATCTAGCCAATCACTCCTTTCTCTGTTCCTCATACATGATACTCAATTTCCTGTCTATGTGTCTTTGCATTGGCTTTCCCCCAAACTTGGAATTCACTCCTCTCCAACTCAATTCCTAGAGTCCCTATCTTCAATTAAGACAGAACTCAAACACCATTTTCTGCATGGAACCTTCTCTTATCCACCTCCCCCAAACTGCAAGTGTCTTCCCTCACAAATGACCTTGTGTTTAAGTATTTTGTAAGCAATTGTATTTCTTACTTTGTATTTATGTTCATATTGGTATATGTACTTGTCTTTTCCATTAGAATATATGTCATTTAGGTAGTAGAGTGGATGGAATTCTGTACTTAGAGTCAGGAAGAAATGAGTTTGAATATTGCCTTAGTATAGCTCTACGACCCTGGGCAACTCAGTTTCCTTATTTGTTACTTAGGATTAATAATAATACCTATCTCC
>CM053769.1:372293203-372311198 GCA_028658325.1 Potorous gilbertii
ATTTTCCCTAAAGATTTTTGGGGAAATGAAGATTTAAGCCAATTTTTCACAGAAATTCATCACACAATTGCTATTTGAATATGATGTTTCTTGCTTTCTGTGAATTACAATATTAATTTGTATTTGCTTATTATGTGTATTTTGAATATATTTTGGAAGCCCTTGCTTTATGTGTGTATACACACAAAGAGATTGTCTGTCTTGCTAGAATATTAGCTCCCTGTGGGTAGGAACTGTCTATTCTTTTTAAATCTCTAAGATCTAAAAAGTACTTGGTATGTAGTAAGTGCTTAATAAATAATTACTGATTAGTCAATCATTTGATTGCATACTGTTCAAGCAGGATGAGTGTGTGCTTTTGTGCCCACAATATCCATGATGAACTTCAGCTATTTGTTTGTTTTCCCTGATATAAGTATCATCCACATCATCATCAGCTACACCATCAAGCTGCCTTTAAAAAAAAAAATTAAGTACCAATAATACATGTTACTGTAGGGTAGATCAAGAGTCTATGATTTCTATCTTCTTGAGGTCAATTATAGGCACTTCAAAGAGGTTCATCATTTGTTGCTATGTCCATGGAGTATATGCTTACAAGATGCTGTTAATAGTGGAGAGCTGTGATTAGTCAACTCTCTTAAGGAATTGCACAGACGCTCTCTGCCTGTTGAGGTGGATAACTTTCCCAGAGGAGAGAGAGGCAAGTGGTTTCCAGTTTCCTCATACATCTTGGAACAAGCTCGAGTTAAAATGAGTCTCACACAACTGCACAGCTAATATGTGTCTTCTTCCTTTCATTAACTGCAGGGTATAATTACAACAGCTCTCCTCAGACCTGGTTATATCATGACAAAATCAAATCATGGCCATCTTCTCAGAGCAATGGAGTCTGGTGAATAACTGACGGGGTCAAACCTTCTGACAATCATTATCAGACAATATAGGTTCTTTGGTACTTTTGTGCATACTGAAGATGTACCTACTCTGCTGGGAAGAAAAGAAATATGAAAGGTATTACGTTATCAATTTCATGAGCTGGACTATTCTTAGATAGTCAGATCCCACAAAAGTGAAATGTATTGTTTATTTCCTAGAATGTAGCTATTTGCAGGCAGGCATAGCATCTCACTTATCTTTGTTTTCCTCAGTGCCTTGGACATGGTGGGTATTTAATAAGTGTATATGAAATTATTGATCATATGAACACACCATTTTCTTTGACTAGTGTAGACAGTGCCACAAAGGATGATTACACACAAACCTATTTTCATATGTGTATGCACATATGTGTGTTATATACACTTATGTATAAATATCATAAAGGGAGGGCTACCCCTAGGATGACTATTATTTTCTCTCATTTTGATGCCACATCTCTATTTTTTAAAATGAGAATTCTGAATTATAATTCAGAGCCACACCACATTTTTTGGAAAATGTTTCTAAGCCTGCTGCAACTTGTTTCATATAGATCTTTTTAGGTGTCAGAGGAAATTTCCTCCAGATATTTTCAAGGATTTTTTTCATCATAACCTTCTTCTTAGCACCATGGAAAGCTGCAGGATAAAAGGAGAACTGTGGTGCTTTTCCTACTAATTAGTTGCTCTTATTAAAAAGAGCAAGATAATTGATTTTAGGATGCACTACCCCTTATTAAGACCTAATTAAGCTGTATATCAAAGACTAATTAAATGGCATTATTCCATCTCACTGATGAGTCTTGATGCTTGGTGAATAGATTTGGGTGGTAGATGAATACTCTTGGAATAGATTTCACAGCCAGACAGATAAATATAGACTAAGAAGCTGAGTAAAGGGAATTTTCGATTATCTAAACCTAACACACTTATTGGTATTTCTTCAGTCTGACAGCTTGAATGCACAAAGCAAAACATTTAAACACAAGCTCAGCACTGTGGTGGGATAGAGAACAATGAAATATTCTTTTGGAAAACCAAAAATGTAAATATGCCAGTAATCCTTACAGTGACATAATGACATAGAGAAGAATTAGGGTTTTTAGAATTAAAAAAAAAACACAAAAACCCTCAGTTACTTGATAATTCACTTGTTAAAACTTGATACCCCACTGCTAAGATCCAGAACTGTTTACCAAAAAATGACTAAGAATCCTAATATTCACACATCCATTTATAATACAATTTATCAAGTATACTTAGAGCTTTTCCTCCCCACTTCAGATCTCCCTTATATATTGACTTTCTCTATTAGAATCCAGGCTCCTTGAGGGCAGGGACTGGTTTGTTTGCTTAAATTTTCATCCCCAGCTCTTAGCACAGTGCCTGTCAAATAATATGTACTTAATGAATGTTGTATCTATCTATTTATCTATCTATCATCTATCTCTCTCTGTCTATATATCTATCATCTACAGGAAATAAGGTGAAGTGACAGTTAACAAGGTAAATAATTTTAATCTTCTATGCTTTTCAAAGCTTACTCCATTGATGTAAATATGGCATAAGCAAAAAGAAATGTCTCTTAAAAATATTTGGAAAGAAATTATTAATACGTTTTGTGCTTTTTAGTACTTCACAGAATAAGAATATTTCCAACTTCAAATTAGCCTTCAAGAGGTCAACATCTCATTTGAAAAGCATATCCTTTGCAACATTTCATATACTATGGAAATCCATTCACAATTCTAATCTTGTCAACCTAACCTCCACCTCCAAAGCTGTATCTTCAGGACAGACTTACTGTCGCAACAGAAACTCATCATTCATTTAATCGGTGAGGGCATGACCCCACAGATTATGGTGGGCTCTCTCTTGAATTCCCTGGTGCTCCACAATACAAGGGCTTTTGGATAAATCACAAGATATCCACAGAAAGTAGTGATTTCACTATACCTCCGGGATGTATTTGATTGTCCTTAATAGTTACTTTCACTAGCAGTATAATAATTTGCAAACAGTAACATCAGTCATATGTCACTTTTGAACTCATTACTGGCTAAGGTATAACCCTCTGGAACCAATAATCTATAGCATGGAACATCTAAATTAAATGTCACTCTGTACTAAATGCAAGTTATTCATTTGGAACTGAACTTTTGCAAGGAAAACGTGTATTTTGAATTATCTGAAGGACATCTACCCTTGAACTCTTTTTTACATTAACACACACAGAAGTGATATGGCAGCACGATCACAAAGAAAAGCTGTGCAAATAAGGACATGAAATCCCTATGATAGGGAAAAAGGAGTAAACTCTGCATTTCTAGTTCTCTTTATAAAACTCACGGACAAGAGACAAAGGTTTTGGTGGGAGTCTTTCAAGGTCTGCTGCTGTGCTCATTGTTTAATAGATTTTGAACTTATTTTCAGATTGCCTTAGAGAACTACCTTATACTTCCTTCTACTTCTCATGTGTTAGAAAATTTTGGATTTTCCATCATTCTGGATAATTATATACTGTACACGATTACTGAAAAATAATCAACTAGTGACAACAGCTGGATTTCTTTCTTTTTTTTTGCATTCTGTAAACATCTTTTCAAATAGATGTATGTATATGCTAGTTATCACATAGGACTGAGAGACACACTTGGAAGAGGATTTGAGGTTTTTATTTCTCTCAGATGATGTCTGAATCAATAGGGACATATTTATCCTGCGTCCCAGTTTACAGATTCATCAAGGGACAAAATTCTGTTTATCAATATTACTGAAACAGAGTGAGCAAAATATTAATTCAGTGTTTTCAGATTTTAGAAAGTTTTTGATTCCCTAGGAGTGGTGGGGAAACACTGTTTTTGTCATGCTTTTGAAACACCAAATGATAAAGGAGACAATGAGTGAAGGTAAATTAAGAGAACAGAGAGAGAAGTGGAGCACTCATTGCTGGTAGTCAATCAACTTATAATGTATTTACTCTCATTCATTAGTATATGTGCTGGTCCAATGGGCAAAGGGGAACATTCATATATTGATTCAAACAGAAATATGAAAGGCCTTCAAAAACACCTCAAAGTATTGATGAATTTCATATGTGTATCAAAATATATAGAACAAGAGAAAGTGAAGAAATTGAGGACATGGACATGATTTCTGATATGATAGTCTTCTACACAGTATAATGATGATTTCTTTTCAAAGACAAAATGACTTAGTCTATAAATATTTATTTAATACTTACCATGTGCCACACTCTGTGCTAAAGCCTGGAGTTACAAAGAAAGGCAAAAACACACTTTCCTGCCTTTAAAGAAATTACATTCTAATGTTGGAGAAAACATGCAAATAATATACATATATGTACATATATCTACATACATAAACATATACACAAACATATGGAAGTAAATTTATATGCAGCCTAGACTTTTCTGAGCATGTTACGAGCATGCTCAGTTTGTCTACCATGGAGTCCTTGTAATGCCTAACATGTGGGTGGGGTAGTCTCCTTTGGCTGCTGAGGCTTTAAAACTCACAAGACCTAGCTCTTGTCTTTCCTGTCATCTTTGTGCTAGACTTTTTGGCAACTCCTATCTGCTATGCTCAGTGAGAATGCTATGATGAAGTTGTTGTTGTTAGTGGCGGTCTTACCTTCCCCTGCTATCTCTCTTTTGCCCCAGCTCTGAGAAGTGGGCTGGGATAGGGGAGGGGTTTCTTGTCTGTGCTGTTTTTCATCAGTTTTACGTGCTAAAAGTGATCCTCAAAGATGTATAGGGCTTGAGCTATGGTAGTTTTAGAGCTGGGATTACTGGCAGGGAGGTGCAACCAAACAGTTAGGTATGGAAGCCCTATGAAGACAGGGTGTCCAGAACTCAAATCTGAGGTCATGTTTTGGACTTGGAACTGGCATTTTGCTCTATGGGACCTGAGCTAAGCTATGAAGCTAATCCCTTTTCCCTCCCCAGGCACTAAGGTGTTGCATACCAATACACAGAAGATATATAAATAGTAAATGGACAGTCAAATCGGAAGGAAGGAGAAGACGGGAAACTAAAAAAGGTCTCTTGTAGAAGCTCAGAGTTGAGTTGAGTCTTGAAGCAAGTCAGGTAATGTGGGAGGTGGAAGTCATGGGGGATTGACAATTAAAAGGCATAAAGTTGGAAAATGGAGCGTTGTGAGCCAGGAAGAGCAAGTAAGTAGGCTAGGGTAGCTGGATATTAGAGTTTGTACTAGAGAGTAACATATAAAAGACTGGAAATGTAGGAAGGAATCAACTTGTGAAGGGCTTTAAATACCAAACACAAGATTTTATATTTGATTTTAAAAGTATGAGGGAACCGCTGGGATTAACTGTGGAGTGTGTGTGTGTGTGTGTGTGTGTGTGTGTGTGTGTGTGTGTGTGTGTGTAGTGAGAGAGAGAGGGAAAGAGAGAGAGAGAGAGGGAGAGAGAGAGGATGAATTAGAGAAAGGAGATATGAGGTATAAAGATTAGTTGGAAAGCTATTGCAATAGTCTAGTTGAAAGACTATGAGGGCCTGCACAAGTGGAATGACTATGCAAATAAAGAGAAGAGGATGTATAGGATTGATGTGGTGAAAGTAGACATAATGAGACTTGAAAACAGATTGATACATAGAGTGAATGCTAGTGAGAAATCAAAAATGATACCTAGTTTGTGGACCTGGCTGATCTGAAGGATTTTTATACTCTTGCTAACAATAGAAATGTTGGATGGGAAAGAAATTCTGGGGGAAAGTTAATGAGTTGTATTGAACACACTGAGTTTGAGATCTCTACAGGATATCCAGTTCAAGATGTCTAAGAGACTGCTGGAGATGTAACAGTAGAGGTCAACAGAGAGACTAAGGCTAAACAGAAAGATGGGAATTTTTTGTATAGAACATATGAAATCACCAAGTGAGATATTATAGAAGGAGAGAAAAAGGCCTGAGCTCTGACCCATGGAAATACATGGTTGGTTGGCATGACATTAGTGAAGATCCAGCAAAGGACACTACACAGACAGGACCAGTATGTTAATAATGGTCAGACAGGCAGGAGGGGAAATAGAAAAGAATATTATCAACAAATTCTAGACAGAAAAAATATCGAGGAGAAAGAAGTGATAGCGTCAAAGACTGCAGAAAAGTTTTGAAGGATAAAGACTCAGAAAAGGCCATTGGATTTGGCAAATAAGAAATCATTGATAACACTGGAGAAACACTTTTAGTTGAAGGATGAGATTGGAAGCCAGAGTGCAAAAAGTTTAGAAGTGAGAGTGAAGAAAAGATGTGGAAGAATCTAGTATGGCTGACTTTAGCAAAGTAAGGGAGAGAATACAGGATGTCATCATTATTTGACCAAATAAGGTTAGGGACCAGCATATTGGAATATTGACACTCAATATTGCAACTGATTTGGGAATTCTTCATATGCAAGTAACTATCAAAATATTATTATGTATGATTTTCTCAGTGCTTTTCTTTTGGTTAGTGACAGAGATAAAGAACTGGATTTATGCCTTGTTATGGTCTAATGGATATAGTTCAAAATCAGCAAAGTGCTAACTCAAGATATTTAAAGATCATAAGCATTATCAATACAACTTGTGTGGGAGACATTTCTGTTCCTTTAAGATGAACAGACCTGAGATTCTCTAATAATATGAAACAAATGATAAGATATTGAAAATACGTTGTCATTTCTCTACTTTAATTGCTGAATAAGATGATATTTTTCTTAAAATGTGTGAGAAACAGATTCCAGAATTGACTGTATTCATACATTCTTTTCTAATCTTTTCCTTTTAAATGATTTTTCTTATTTCTCTTTAGATTCTTGAACTATTATATTCTTGCTGTAGAGATCGAGAAAGCTAGAAAATAAATGTGGCCTCTGATCAGACCTATTAATGCTGAAGTGCTATTTTAAAATATGAATTTGATATTCTTCTGCTTTTTATCCTTCAATGTTCTTCTCCAGGAAACAATCCGCTCACTCAGTTATGGGTGTCAGTTTTACCATCTGTAAAATGAAGAGTATGGAGGAGATGATCCATAAGGGCCATTTCAGCTCTAAATATATCTGCTGCTGACTTCCACACCCCAGTGCAAATTATGTCCTTTATATAAAAAAAGTCCCATAGTTTCTCATTCAAAAACAATTTACTTTTATTTTAGACATCATCGTAATGTTTAGTTATTCAATTCAATTCAGCAAACATTTATTAATTTCCCAGTACATTCAAGGCACCCTGCTAGGGATACGAAGAAAAAAAATGAAAGAATTCCTTCTTTCAAGAAACTTACATTAATTCTCTTGGGAAACTGTAACACACAAGTGTTAATGATAAAGGGTAGTTTGAAGATGAGTTCATTAACTGAAGGGAGTAATGGGGAAGGAATCATGGAGGAAGAAGTATGTGAACTAAATTTTGAAGGAAGTTCTGAGGAGATTCTGAAAGACAGCGATGAGAGAGTGCATGTCTGTTGTGAAAGATTATTTATGTAAAGGCACAGAGACTGAAGGTAGAAAGTTTAGTCTGAGTGGGAGAGCTAGGTCAATTTGACAGGACTAGAAAGTGTATGGATGGGAATAATTTGAAATAAGGTGGAAAAGGTAGATGCGATACAAATTATAGAGGGCTTCCTATGTAGGCCAAGAAGCTTATATTTTATATCCTAGAGGTAATGGGGGTTTCTGAGAAAACTGCTCATGTCTCTGTTTTAGAAAGGTCCCTTTGATAGTTTTTGAGGATGGACTAGCTACAGGAGAAATTACTGGAAGGGAAACCAATTAAGAAACTATTCCATGGGATCAGAGTACCCTGCTTTAAAGTTCAAAGGGACCCAAAAATTATGAAGTCCAACCCTAGAATTTTACCAGTGAGGAAACTAAAGCTAAAGCCAGATCAAATCAACACACGTATATTAAGCACTTGTAATACACTAGTATATGCTAAATCTTAGGGATACAAAGAAAGGCAAAAACCAATCCCTGCTCTGAAGGTACTCATCATTTAATGGATTCACAAGAGTGTACCCTGAATTGACACAAAGAAATGAAACAACTTGTCCAAGCTCACAAATGTCAGAGATGTGTTTTGAAGGTCCCATTATTTTAAATCTACTACATCCCAGAGAACGTGTGATTAAAATGATCTATACTCATTTAACGGAAGACCAAACAACCCTGAATGCCTAAATAGGCTAGTAAAGATACTGTTCTACTGCAATCCTGTATGATAATAGATATTCATAATGATGACCCTGAAGAGATTGTACAATCAGTTTTATTAAGACTTCCATCAAAATCAGATTTCTTGTTTTCCCACTTGAAGAAATAAATTTCAGTACTTTGCAAACTTCAGTTGCTGAGATTAGCTTTTCCTCTCTGTTTTGTAACTAGTCCTCCACCCATACCTAGGAAATTTTGTGTGATGCTGCATATGTAGAGGGGGAGACTGCAGACATGTAGGAGAAGCTGATACTTTGACATGTCCCTGACTTTCACTTTGTCTCCTTTGAGACTGTACACATTCATTGTCAGAGGATGAAGAGTTCTGTTTGAGGTGGGTTCAAAGGGCAGCTTTCTTGGTGGTTATGACAATCTACCTCCATAAGATTGCCAAATTGAATTTGTTATGTTAATGGAATTGAGAAAATATATTCTTTGGGGGGTATTGAATTGATTCAGGCCACAGTTTTTTGATTCAATACTTTGTATATTTTACCATAATTTCTTGAATAGAAAACAAGACCTGATATGGAATTTAACAACTGTTACCTTTTTCAAAAGTAATAGAATTTGACATTATTAATAGACTTTGTTCAGAATTTAACAATGTGTCGAAACATTTCTATTTCTATACTATTGATTTTGAGGAACTTTTTTTTAAAAGTGGAAGAACACCAAATCAGAAACTGCTTAAATAATTCACATCACAAAAATAGCTCTGCTAAAAGTTTTGCTGATGATATCACTTTTCAAATGCAGACCAAAGGTGATTTTAAATAAAGAACAACTTTAGACTACTATTGGTTCCAAGTATCCTGATTGACTCACATTAATATATGATATACTACATGAACAGACTGTATCAGAACTCTAACATGCCTGTTTTCAGAATTTTGACCTCAAAGGAGGGATATTCTGCTAAGCCTGAAATTCTCTATCTAAATAATCTCCAATTGCCCAAGGCCTAGGGTTCATGATTCATTTGGTTTTTAACAGATTTTTGTCATTAATAAAAGTAAATATTGACTATGAATAATTGAAAGTACTAATACCATTTAAATTTGCACAGTGTTTCCATTATATGACATTAATTATTTCATGCCCTCTTAGTCTACTCCATATTCATTTTTTTTTTTGTAATAAATGCTAGATCTTGTATCTCTCTCTGAATCTAAACAATCCTTGGCAATTTTAGAACTCTCAGCTTCATACTTTATTAAAAAAAGATTTCTATAAGCTAGAGAAACAAATGAGTCAGGATTAAAGATAGCAGTAATCCTAAAAATCCCAAGATTAAGCTGGCACCTAGGATGAAAGTATATATATAATTAGATTCTAACTGTTTAATTCAAAAGAAAGATGAAATTTCTATAATGAAATCATTTACATGGTTTGATAAGAAAAGTCTCAGAATACAAAGTTTATTTACCTATATATCTAATGGATATCATGCAAGAAAAAAAGGACTTGTATTGAGATAAGAAGTGACTAAGAAGGTCGATTGACTTTTGAAGCAGCTAGGTGGCACAGTGAGTAGAATTTTGGATATGGTGTCAAGAAGACCTGAGTTCCAACTCTTCCTTGACACCAGTTACATGACCCAAGGCAGGTTACTTAACTTCTCAGCTTCAGTTTCCTTTTCTGTATAACTGGGATAAAAATTGCACCTATCTCCCAGGGTCCTTGTGAGAATCAAATAAGTACAAATACATAAAGTGCTTTCCAAACCCTTTGACTGGCCAGTTCAAAGAAAAAGTTGTTCTGCTGGGGACACAGATTACCAATCTCAGATGAGAACATCATTGACTCCTTTCATTCCTGACTCTATCCAGTGGTGGTTGGCAAAGGATTCACCTCCCCCATTCCTCCAGTACTTTCACCTTATCTACGAAGAGAAATTAAAGCACCCTCTTGTAGTACAACCCAGGGGACACTAAGTTTAGCAGCTCCCTTGGGCCCAATTACACCCTCTCCAAATAGGAGCCCTGATATTCGGGCAAAGTTCAGAGAATCTCGGAGGAATAACAGCTGCAGCAGCAGCTGTATGCAGAATAGAACCTTAAGTAAATAGCCTGGAAGACCACTGAACAATGAATTATAATAAACCAACTATAATTAGTAATAAAAGCCTTAAAATAACTGTACTCATGAGATAGCATTGGTCACATCCTTGCTGTGTTCTGGAAATAATAGAATCATTTTTCCCCAATGTAACTACAATGGTAATTAAAAGCTGATTTAGGATCAAAGGCAACCTCAAGGTTATAAATGTAAGGAGCAAGCTCTGAAAGTGTAAGTAGCTTTTTATATTCACAAATTCATCCTAATTTGATAAAAAGGAGGATGGAACTTTTGGGATGTCCAATGGAACACAGATGAGTGAATTCAGCCTGGCCATTAGGTGACACAACCAGCCCATTAAATGAACATTTATTAACACCCAATGTGTATTCACCATGAAGATACTGGAATGGGACAGGATTAACAGTAACAGGTGACATGTAGAGTTCTTTAAGATTTGACAAGTTCTTTATAGAAATGATCTTATTTCAGTTTTACAATACCCTATGAAGTAGGCACTATAATGGTTATTGTCCCCTCAGAGATCAATCACGTAACAAAAAATTTATGAAGTACCTACCAAGCAGGAAACAAAGGCAAAGAAAAAGGTTAATTTACTTATTCATGGTCACGCAAGAGGATTTGAAATCTGGTGTCTCCTTTCTCCTGATCTGTATCCCAGTATTTTTTCCAGTGTATCATACTATATCTATATCTAAAAATGTATACTTCGCATATTTTTTGAAACACACACACACACAAACCTAGAAATCAACTAGACCAACCCCCTACTATGTGCAGAATCCAATGTTGCTACTGTGTAGTGGGGAGATACAAACATTAGATTAAATACCTTCCTTCATGAAATTTATGATATAGTGGGTAGGGGGGCATGACATATATAGAAATAACTATAATATGAAGCAGAGCATGGTAAGTGCATAAGAGTGGGTCAAATAAAATACTCTTTAAGATCAAAGGGTGAAAAGCTTAGTGGCTATAAAACCAGTTATATATAAAAGGAACAAAAAGAAAAAAAAATGAATAGAGATCTCTTTAACCACTGTCATTTGCTTCTTCACAGGGTCTGCAAATGCTAATTGGTGGATATAGGAACATTTATGAGAAAATTAAATTCTTTAATTGGGATTATCAACTTCCATAAAACCCGAATATCCACTACTACACCATGATCCCTTTGCAATTCCTCCAAAGGGACTTGATCCATATTACATAAGGAAATTGTTTGATTCAAAATATTTTTCCCATATTTGGGGCCAATGTTGTTTCCACTTCCAGATATCCTTGAATCTATTCTGCCTGATGCCAATGAACTTGCTGCTCTAATTCATTCCAGCTGCCACAACCAATCTGGACCATTTCTTCTTCTTAGAAGGGCACAGCTTAGTCAGCTTGCTTCCATAACATCACCACCTGCATCCTGGTGACCAGAGTTCCTACAGTGATGTCTTGACTGGAATTCCTGCTAGCTGACCTAGGGCTGCCGACTTATCCTGTTGTTTAGCCTGGCTGTACAGATCATTTGGCTTCTGACCTATGCTTGTCTCATTAGCACTCACTAATGAGCACTTCTGTCTGTACAGAGAGGAGACCTTGTCACACTGCTATCTCTGCCTACAGTTATAAGCCACTAGGCCTGACTTCCAACCCAGAAAGAGCTAGGATCAAAGCATCTTTATAGAATTCCTAGTGGAAAATAATAAAAAAAAGGTTCTATTTTAAATATATCTTGTTAAATGATCAAGTTTCTCAAAATGTTTTCTTTTCCTTTCAACTTTTTATCTTTTTTATGAATATTTCTAGGTAGAAGCATTAAATCATAGGATACTAGGGATGCAAGGGACCTCAGAAGTCATTTAGTCCAGTCTCTTCAAGTCAATAACCATTTATAAATGGCCAATATGTGCCAGGCGCAGAACTAATTGCTAGAAAAACAATAAAATCAAAAGACACTTCCCTGATCTCAGGGAGCTCATAGTCTAATGGTGGGGATAACATACAAATAACTGTACAAATGATATACACATAATAAAGATGAAACAATCAATAAATTGAAGACATAAGCTTGAAGAGGGACTGGTAAAGGTTTCTTATAGAAACTAAATATTTAGCTAAGACTTAAAGAAAGGTAAGGAAGTCAAGAGGTGGATATGTGGAAGGAGAGAGTTCCAAAAAAGGGACAGTCAATGAAAGCACATGGTCAGGATATAGAATGTCTTTTTGCAAGGAGAAATAAGAACACCTATGTCACTGGATCACAAAGTACATGCAGAAGAGTAAGATATAAGAAGACTGGGAAGGCAGAAAATATTAAAGGCTTTGAATGCTAGAGGATTTTAAATGGAAATTTGCTTTGCTTATTGCATCACTGACAAGCAATCATCCATTTTTTGGAATACTTCCTGTGAAAGGAGACTTACTACCCCACAGCACAGCCCATTTCATTTTTGGACTGCTATAATCATTAGGAAGCTCTTTACACTGAATTCAGATTGATTTCCCTATAATTTCCACTCATAGGTCCTAGGTGTGCCCTCTAGAATCAACTCTATAGTTTGAATCTGTCTTCCTCATGCTAGCCCATTGATATATTTGAGGATAACTGGCATAGCCCCCTTATGTCATCACTTATCATAGCTAAATATACTCAGTCCTTCAATCATTTTTATATGATGTAATTTCAAGTCCCTTCATGATCATTGTCATGTAGCATTTTGAGATTTTGTTTCCTAAAATGAATATAATGTTTCAAAGGGAGTATGAAAGAATACAATGAGGCTGTTACTTGCCTTGTTTTGAATTTACTACCATTTATAATAATAATTCACATGTATATGCCACTTTAAGTTTTTCTAGGCACTTATCTCACAGTGGGGTGAGGTCAGGGTTGTACATCTTCATCCTCCTTTTATATAGATAAAAGAAGTGAGGCTCAGTAAGGTTAATTGACCTGTTAAATGTCATGCAACTAATAAATATCTGAGCTAGGATTTGAAGTAAGCTCTCTCAATTCACCAATCTATCAATTTATTAAGTGCTAAGTATATTCCTGGTTTGGTTCTAGCTGCTGAAGAGCAAAGACAAAATGGAATAGTTCCGGTCTTCAGATCTCAATGAGCATATACTCTAAAAGGGAAACAACATATACATATAAAAGTAAATGCAAGTGTATTTGGTAAAGACAAAGTGTGTGTGTGTGTGTGTGTGTGTGTGTGTGTGTGTGTGTGTGCCTTAACACCAAGGGGGAGGACAATCAGAAAATCAGAATAGACCATATTGGTGATAGCACTTGAGCTGAATTTTAAAGAAAACTAGCTGGAGACTCTAAAAGGAGGAGGTGAGGGTGAAGGTCATGCCAAGCACTGAGCTCAGCTTGTGCAGAGGCACAGAGATAGGAGATGGGATGTTGTATATGAAGAAGAACAAGCAGGACACACAGAATACACTTGAAAAAGTATGTCAGAGTCAAATTGTAATGGACTTTAAATATGAAAGAGAAGAACTTACTGTATTTTATGATAGAGGCAGTAGGGAGCTTCTGGAATAGGAATGATGTATGATTTCACCATCTGCCTAGAAGATAACTTGGAACAAGGACAGAGACCAGTGGAAAGCCCAGTTAGGATAATATTGCAATAGATGAGATAAGAGTTAATTGGGGCATGAATTAGATGGCGACCATCTTACGGGAAGGAAAGTGGACAACTATGAGAAACGTTGTGTAGGTAGAATTGCTAGGACTTGGTAATATTGAGTCTAGACTGAGGGAAAGAGTAAAAAGTTATGGATAATGATGAGGGTGTGAACACAGGTGACTGGTAGGATGGTGGGAAGTTGGGAAAATGAGTGACTTTCAGGAGGAAGGCACTTCATTCTCTTTGGGACATACTAAGTTTGAGATAACTATGGGACGATAGCTTATGATGTCATTGAGACATATTTAATAGGTAATGGGTGATATGTTATGTGGGAATGTTGCTCAGGAAATATCATAGGATTAGATATATAGCATTGAGATTTGTCATAGAGTTAATAGTTAGACCCATAAGAACTGATTATATGAATAAAAGAAAAAATATAGAGAGAAATAAGAAGAGGGTTCAGTATTGAGCCTTGTACTATATTCACAATTAGGGGGTAGACATAGATTATTCAGAAAAGTGAATCATGAAAGAGCAGTGATGTAGTGAAGAATATTACCAAAAAGAAACTTGGTCATAAAAATCCAGGGAGGAAAGATGGTCTAGGAAAAGGGGCTGGTGAAAAGTATCAAGTACTAAATAGAAGTAAAAAAAGTGAGGACTGAGAAAGGGCCAGTGGATATGGTGATGAAGAGATCAATCATAACTTTGGAAAGATAAATTTCTATCTGGGTTGTAAAGTCAGATTGCAAAGGTTTGAGAAGTGAGAGGAGAGAATGTAAAGGTGATACATTTTGCATCATTTTTTTAGAAGTCTAGATTATGGTAAGGAGGAAAGATATAGGATGGTAATCTTTTTATTCTGAGCATTATTTTTGCCCTTTCATATTGCATTTGTTATTTTTTGCTTGATTAATATTTATATATATATATATTTTTTAATGACTGGGTTTCCTCATCTTGTTCAGGTTTGAAGTTCCAGGATTCCCATTGGCTCCATCCTACAACCGATTGGCATGGGAGCTTTGAGGTGCTCCATTTCTGATGTGGGTTAGTTTGTCCTATGTGTACCTGGTGACCCCACTGCTAGGGACTCACCATACTGATGCCAGATTGATTGCAAACATCTGATCTGAATTATCTACTGCAGCTCAGAACTTCCATGGTCAAGGAATCAAGTCTCAGAACTTCCAGGATTACAAGTGGTCTTGCAGTTAACCCCTTCTTTTTTCTTTTGATTATGAAGCCAATTTTCCCTTCTATAGCTGAATTTTGGTCCCTCACTGTAAGAATTAATATTATCTATGTTAAGTTATGTCATTAAATTTGGTCCATCAGTTCTGCCAGTTGAGGTCTTTTTGAATCTTCATTAAGTCATCCAGTGCATTAGCCATCCTTCCTAGCTTTTTTATCATTTGTAAATTTCAAAAGCATGCCTCCTATGGGTTCCACCAAGTCACTGATAAATGTTGAACTGGACATGGTAAAGGACAGACTCCTGACACATGACAAGCAAGGACTACTCTCCAGGTTAACCCAGATTCATTAATCAAAACTTATTGGGCATGATCATTCTATCAGATGTGAATCCACCTTTTCATCTTACATATTTTCCTTATGCCAACAAAGGTATTGTGAAAGAAACTGTCAACTATCTTGCTGAAATCTAGTTACAGCGTAGCAATAGTATTTCCTCTGATCTGATCTATTTGTTTAAAAATTCAAACAAAAAGGAAATGATGTTATTTTTGTCATTACTTGATCTTTTGTGAATCCATTCCTGCTCCCAATGATTATTCCTTCCACTTCTAGGTATTCACAGAACATCTGTTTAATAACCATTCTAGAATTTGGTTGTTGATCATTTTCAAGCTCTCTGCTCTTTGGTTCCAGAATTCAACTATCCTCTTTTTAAAACTGGTATATTGTTCTTCCATAGTCTGCATTCCCCCACCCCACTCCTTCTTTAAAAATTGTCAACAGAACTCCACAAGCACATCTGCAAGTTCTTTCAGTATACTGGGTTGCTATTCATCTGGGTTTTGGTGACTAGAATTAATTTTTTATAGATCTCTGTTCTCTTATCATTATCTAACCTATCTCATGCTTCAATTCCTTCTTAACTGTACTTGTTCCACTATACTTTAGAAGAAAGCTACAAAATTGATCTTGATTAGTTTTATTCTGTCAGCTGTTAATGTTATACCATATCCTAAAAGAAGTAGAATTAGCCTTTTTTTATCTTTTTACTGCAAGTTTATATTTTTTAAAAGCCTCTATGTTTTTGTAATTGTCTTTAGAATTTGAGGAAAAATCTTTAGCTTGCTAAACATTTGTACATTATTTGTAATTCAATTAAATAAATACTTTTAATCTACTCCTATTCACAAGGTAGTATATGCTAAGCAAAACTTCATGCTATTCTTTCATATGTGTCCCTCCTTCCAGCTTTCATATATGGCCTTTTAAAATCTGAGCTTCATTCCAACATTTTCTGCCATTGATGACTCCTTTTCTTCATCGGGTTAATTTGCAATTTTATTTTAGGACTTCATTTCTGAAAGCCTCTTCTTTCCCTGTAACTATATTTCCATTCAGATTTTGTGGTTTATTGTGGTTTTGAGTCAGAGAACCTGAGCAGAAAATCTGGTTCTACCACCATGGACAAGTTACTTAGCTCAGTATTCTCTTCCCAGTTTATTACAAATTCAAAAGTGACACAATCACTTTCTCTAATGAATTCTATTGTTTTTACTTTTATTAACTGTCATTCATTAGAATGATATCCAGCATAATAATTCCCTTTATCACTTTATCTTCTGATAGATAAAAGTATCAGTAGAGTTAATCAATAATTCATTATGTTCCTTTCTTTTTAGTAGAATGAAACTTTTAAGGGAAAGAGAGATAGTTGAGCCTCTGTCCCTAGTTTGTAATTTATATTAGGAAAATATGCTCCATATACTTCAACTGGATGGTTAGTTTGCAGTATACCCTTACTCTAGGATTCTTATTTCTTCTTTCAACTTTATCCAATGCTATCTAAAATTCTTCCCCAGTTTGATTTGTGAATTTTCATAAAGGTAATATTTTTTGGGGGGGAGGTCATTCCAAGACTCTCCAATCTATTCTTTTCTTATCACAAAAGGTCCTGGCATTATCAAATGGTTAAACATCACAAATTTTTCTGTAAATATAAAATTTACAATTTTATCATTAAAATCTTAAGACGTGTTACCACCTGCTTTGACCAAATACCCTAAGTACCCTGAAACCCTACCATGTGACTTGTAGCTGAAACCTTCCTTGTATTTTCCCTCCTTAATTAGAATGTGAGCTCCTTAAGAGAAAGGACTATTTTACTTTTCTTTATGTATCTCCAGTACTAAGCACAGAGTAAGTGCTAAATAAGTGATCTATCCATTCATTCTATAAGATTTCTTTCCTTTAAATAAGATATAGTTTTCTATTAGTTTATTCTAGTAAAATAAAATCCCATTCTTCCAGTATTAGTAATACAAACTAAATTATGCATTTTTAGCTTAATTAAAAAAAATTTCTTGGTGGGGTAGAGCCAAGATGGTGGAGTAGAAAGACACATACGCAGGGTCTCCCCACACAGTCCATAAAATACCTGTAGAGAGGGACTCTCGACAAATTTTGGAGCAGCAGAAGTGGAGAACAACAGAGTGGAGGAGATTTCCAGCCCAGGGTGACCTAAAAGACCCACGGGAAACGTCTGTTGCACCAGACGTGGAGTGGCGTGTGGAACCCAGTCCAGCCTTGGCCACTCAATAAATGGCTGTGAACAGCCCTTGGGGGTGGAATCTCCAGTTGCGAAATCCCCAGTACCAGCAGCAGCAGTTTCTCAGATCCCTCAACCCACAGGCACCAAAGGTCAGTGATGGGGTTTTTTCAGCTGGCTGGGAAGAGAGAAGGGCCTTCCCTTGGCTCTGGCAGCAGGCAGCAGTCACAGAGGCTGTACAGCAGCCCATATGGACCCCTCCATTGTGGGAGCGTAAAAACTCCTGGGGACACTGAGGAACTGAGTCTTGCCTCTGCCCTGTGTGGAGGCCCTGGATGAGCTGGTCTTTGTCTCGCACTGAATGGTGG
>CM053769.1:372311298-372329919 GCA_028658325.1 Potorous gilbertii
CAGCACTGGAGGCCAGGTGGCTGTGGAGAGGTAACTGCTAAGATTCTGGGCACAAAAATCCCTCTGTGTCCAGACCAGTACACACTTGATCGTGCTACCTTGGAGGAACTGAGATCTCACAGATTCCCAGAGTATACCCTACTCTTGACAAAGGACCCAAAAGTCAAGTAACTAGTTGGGAAAAATCCCCAAAAAAGGGAAAAGAAATAAGACTATAGAAGGTTACTTTCTTGATGAACAGATATCTTCTCCCATCCTTTTGGATAAGGAAGAATAATGCTTACTATCAGCAAAAACTCAAGCCCTTCTAAAAAGTCAAGGCTTCTATATCCCAAACATCCAAAATAAATATTCAATAGGCTCAGGTCATGGAAGAGCTCAAAAAGGATTTTAAAAATCAAGTAAGAGAGGTGGAGGAAAAACTGGGAAGAGAAATGAGAGAGATGCAAGAAAAGCATAAAAAGCAGGTCAACACCTTGCTAAAGGAGACCCAAAAAATGCTGAAGAAAATATCACCTTTAAAAATAGGCTAACCCAATTGACAAAAGAGGTTCAAAAAGCCAATGAGGAGAAGAATGCTTGAAAAAGTAGAATTAGCCAAATGGAAAAGGAGGTCCAAAAACTCACTGAAGAAAACAGTTCTTTCAAAATTAGAATGGAACAAATGGAAGCTAATGACTGAGAAACCAAAAAAAATCACAAAAAAACCTCAAAAGAATGACAAAATGGAAGATTATGTAAAATATCTCATTGGAAAAACAACTGACCTGGAAAATAGATACAAGAGAGACAATTTAAAAATTATGGGACTACCTGAAAGCCTTGATCAAAAAAAAAGACCCTAGACATCATCTTTCATGAAATTATCAAGGAAAACAGCCCTGATATTCTAGAACCAGGGGGCAAAATAAATATTGAAAGAATCCACCAATCACCTCCTGAAAGAGATCCAAAAATAGAAACTCCTAGGAACATTGTGGTAAAATTCCAGAGTGCCCTGGTCAAGGAGAAAATATTACAAGCAGCTAGAAAGAAACAATTCAAGTACTGTGGAAATACAATCAGGATAACACAAGATCTAGCAGCTTCTACATTAAGGGATCGAAGGGCGTGGAATAGAATATTCCAGAAGTTAAAGGAACTAGGACTAAAACCAAAAATCACGTATCCAGCAAAACTCAGTGTAATTCTTCAGGGGAAAAAATGAAAAAGTGGTCTTTCAATGAAATAGAGGACTTTCAAGCATTCTTGGTGAAATGACCAGAGCTGAAAAGAAAATTTGACTTTCAAACACAAGAATGAGAAGTTGCATGAAAAGGTAAACAGCAAAGAGAAGTCATAAGAGACTTACTAAAGTTGAACTGCTTACATTCCTACATGGAAAGACAATATTTGTAACTCTTGAAACTCTTTTCAGTATCTGGGTAGTTGGTGGGATTACACACACACATACACACACACACACACACACACACACATATATAGAGAGAGAGAGACAGAGAGCATAGGGTGAATTGAATAGGATAGGATCATATCTTAAAATAATGAAATTAAGCAGTGAGAGAGAAATATATTGGGAGGAGAAAGGGAGAAATGGAATGGGGTAAATTATCTCTCATAAAAGAGGCAAGTAAAAGACTTCAGTAGAGGGAAAAAGCGGGGAGGTGAGAGAAAAAACATGAGGCTTACTCTCATCACATTCAACTAAAGGAAGGAATAAAATGCACACTCATTTTGGTATGAAAACCTATCTTACAATACAGGATAGTGGGGGAGAAGGGGATAAGCAGGGTGAGGGGGATAATAGAAGGGAAGGCATTGGGAGGAGGGAGCACTCTTGGGGAGGGATAGGATCAAATGAAGAGCAGAATAAATGGGGGGTAGGATAGGATGGAGGGAAATATAGTTAGTCTTACACAACATGACTATTATGGAAGTCATTTGCAAAACTACACAGATGTGGCCTATATTGAATTCCTTGCCCTCCCAAAGGCAATGGGTGGCAAGGGAGAGATGGATGAAGAGAAGCTGGAACTCAAAGTTTTAGGAATAACTGTTGAGTATTGTTCTTGCAACTAGGAAATAAGAAATACAAGTAATGCGGTATAGAAATTTATCTTGCCCGTCAGGACAAAAGAGAAGATGGGGATAAGGGAAAGGAGGGATGTTAGAATGGAGGACAGATTGATGCTAGGGGTAATTAGAATGCTCAGTGTTTTGGGGTGGGGAGAGGGAAGCAATGGGGAGAAAATTTGAAACCCAAAATTATGTGGAAATGAATGTTTAAAACTTAAATAAATAAATTTAAATGCAAAAAAAAATCTCTATTGCCCATAGTTCTTATACATTATTGTATAAGTATCACTCTGTTCTTTATCTATGTTTTTCTTTAACCCTGTGAATTACTAGTCATAGCTGCAAATCATATTCTTCTTTATATGTGATACAAATGATCTGCTCTAGTTTTTGGTTTTATTGGGGTTTTTTTTGGCATTTTTTTCTACACATCTAAGTTTAAAGTTCTTCAGACCTGGACAGAAAGTCTATAAAATACATTCTTCCCTAACTTATGACATGACTTGCATTTGATTTTGTTTTGAGTGACAGAGAGTTGTGCAGGGCACCAGCCTCACTTCTCCTCCAGAACCATCTGAATCCAGTGACCAGACATTCATCAGGATGATTGGACGTGACCCAGGATGAGGCAAATGGGGTTAAGTTACTTCCTCAAGGTCACACAGCTAGTGAGTGTCAAGTGTCTGAGGTGAGATTTGAACTCAGGTCCTCTTGACTCCTGCACTGGTGCTCTATACACTGCACCACCTAGCCACCCTTCCCTAACTCATAAGTTATAGAAAATTCCCTGGCAGAGACCTATTTTTTCTGGTATAAGAAGTCATAGGCCTAAAACCAGAACCAAATTCTCTCCTTTGACATAGTCAGGTGTCCACTTCCCATGCCATACCTTCTCTAAGTGTTTGCAAAGCTACAGCCCTCAATCAGAAAATGAAAATAACTCTTATTGTCCAAATTTCTTCCTTCAATGTGTCTATAATGACCTTAAAAATCACTAGAGTAAGGATTCTTATCTTTAAGTCTGTGAATAAATTTTAGGAGATCTATGAACTTGTATAGGAAAAAAAAATACATCTCATTTGAATAGAATTGGTTTCCTTTGTAATTTTATGCATTTTATTTTAAGCATTTCAAACATGATTCCGAGAAGACTGCCTGATGAGACCATGATAACATGCACAAAAGGGTTAAAAACCACTGGAGTAGAGTTACATATAGGTTTTTTGTGACATTACCCAATCTCACTGAACTAAAAAGAAATATGTAGGAAGACCTGGATTTAATCTTGGTAGATTTGTCATTTCTCTAATGAGAACAGCAGACCTCATGCTTTTCTAAGTTATTGACTAGGGCTTTATTTCATTCCTCCTGAAATCCTAAGGAGGCAATAAAGTATCAAAAACACCCGCAAACAACAACAGAGGAAATAAAATGTTCTCTTCTACATGACTCACTCATAAACAAATGGTTAATTGTTGTATTATATTTTCAAACAGCAGTCACTTCCCAATAAATTCTCTCCCCAAAGGACCTTTCATTTTTGTTGAGTGGGAGAGGCTGAGATAGTAATTTCACAAGTCCCTTAAAACAACGAAAAGAAGTTAACCAAAACCAGCCAGTGTAAGAACTATATCTGAAGTTATATGTTAATTTCCCACCTTCAGTCAGCTGCCTCTTTATAGAAAGGAGGGCTGTTTCATTGTTTGATGAATTATTTTAGCATGTCAATGATGACATAGTATTGTAGGAAAAGATTATTCTCCTCTTTGTAAATAAAATGTTTTCTTGTTTAAAATCTCCTAGTGTGAGTGTTGAAAGATAAGTAATTATAACATAATTGTGGGAAATCAAAATTTGTCACTATTACTTATTATTTGCACTGCTAGCATCATTTTATGGTTGAATTCTATGATGTCAATAAAAAGATAAATATTCTAAATGATTTATTAGTATACTAATCATATCTCAGTGTTAAATCAAATGTGAATGACTCTAATATTGGCAAAATTGTTTTACCCTCTTTTCTTACTCCTGAGTGATTTTTAAAAATATATTCAAGTGAGTGATGGGAAAATGTGTATTTTATTCAGAATGATGTAGAATTCTCAGAATATTGAAAATTCTCCTTCAAGACTTGAAAACTCACTTTCTTTTAATAATTCAAGCTTCCATCTTCCTAGGTGGGCAACACAATAGCAACAAAAGTTTGCAAACATGAGACTGTGCATTCCCCAAGAAGCAAACTCTCCTTAGCACACCTATCGGAACATATTTCTCTTTGTCTTCCACAGATCAATATTACTGAGGCTGCCATGGTGTCTATCCAACACAGGACTTCGCTTCTGAATTCATTTATGAAATGCCTGCAAATACAACATCCAGTGTTATCTGAAAACGATCCTGCCTTCACTTCCTCTGATTCGGGTTTATAATGGTCTAGGATCCTGTGTTTTGATTCAGAATCTTTTCCATTACTCAAATTTTGTTTCTATATTTATGGGATTGATGGTAACTAGTCATTTTTTGTTTAGACTATTCATTTCTCTTTAAAAATCATAGAGACTTGTCATTTTTAGAGCTGAAATATCAGCTTTTCCATCATATCTGATGAAATAAGCATATCTGGGAAATAAGCAAAGTCAAAATCAAAGAAATCTACTTGAAAACTAGAACAAAAAATGTGTAGAGGAAAACCAAGCAGTCCTTCCCAATCTCTCTACCCCCTCAAAATAAGAGTCAACTGCAGCAAACCAGCAGAAACTCACAAAATCAAGTCAGGTTACAAATGTAAAGCAAGAACAGAAAGAAAAAAAAAAACCCTGGAGAACATAGAAATAAATCTTGTCACTCTTCCAATTCTGACTCCAGTCAAGTGTCAATCAAGGAACTTGGTAAAGACCAAAGGTGCTTGTTTGTTGAAAACCTCTGAACTAAATTCAAGTGATAAGTAACTTTCCTTCATGTTTGCTTTCTGAAAAGTTTCTCTCTTCCAGGAGAAAACTGTATATGAGAACTGATGTGTGAAATGGGAAGATTCTTAAAAGTGTACTTTAAATAAAGAAATTAGGAGGGTGGTTAATAAGAAAATTTTCCAAAAAAATAAATATTTTAGATCCCTCCAATTCACCAAATAGCTCAAGTATAAGAAAGTATCCATTGATGATTTAAGAGATTAAGGAAGAAGGTGACTCATTGAATGAATAAAAAAAAGCACTTACTGCATATTTACCAAGCACTGTTCTAATTGCAGGGAATATAAATGCAAAAACCAAAGATAGTCCCTGCCCTCAAGGAATGTTCATATTAATGGGGGAGAAAACAAACTTGGGGGAGTTATTCTTCATTTCCCATTCCCTATGTCCTTGGAGGTTGTCACAGATAAGGATAATTACTAACATTAGTAACTGAAGGATAACCTTGCACAAGAAAGATTATAACTCTAAATGTTCAAAAACATCATCAGAGGGAAACCTAATAGAAACAGCAAGGACTGGACAATAGGCTAGATGGAAAACCCCAAAAGAATAACACATGCTCCAATTATGAATATGCAATAATCAAATCCTGTTGAACCAAAGGAAAGGTTGGATCATTGGGTAAGATATAAAGGAGAAAGAACAACAGGGGAAATGAGAAACATTGGAAGAAGTTTTTATTAGGAAGCCTGAATGAGGGCTACTGCGGCTATTATTATAACAGAGAATTCACGAACA
The DNA here is from genome assembly GCA_028658325.1 of Potorous gilbertii. Classification (NCBI taxonomy): domain Eukaryota; kingdom Metazoa; phylum Chordata; class Mammalia; order Diprotodontia; family Potoroidae; genus Potorous; species Potorous gilbertii. The sequence goes on from CM053769.1 coordinate 372,317,088, forward strand.
CTGGGCAAGGTAAGAAACAGTTGCAAGCTTTTTTTTTTTTTTAATAGAACATACTGTAGTTTATAAGGCTTACCTGGTAGAAGAGTTCCAGCAGGGGATATATGGAGATGTAAGGACTTTTTTTGTTGAGTCTGGAAAACAGAAAACGAGTGGTTTAATGCTTTCAGCTTGTGCCATAAAGGTAACACTGGAAGTAAGTGATAGGAACTATCCATACCCCTCACACCCCCCAAAATCACCCCTTGAACAGGGAGCATGCCAAGGAGAAGGGTGGATTAGTGGGTTTATCTCAAAAATGACAGATTTGTGCATTTCAGAAGCACTGTGCTGGAGCTGGTGGTAAAGGGAGAACAATACCCAAATCTCCTACCAATGAGAACTGGGGACTTCTCTTTATTGTTTTTTATCTCAATCCAGTTTGGAAATCCTAGATTAACCCAATGTCTCCAGTACATCTTCAGGCTCCAATGCTCTTTTTTTCTATAATGATGGAAACAGTAGCTAAAACATAACTCCTGCCATTATATCTATGGACAGGAATGATAGAGGATGTGGCCATAAAGAAGCAAAACAAAAGTATCTCCCCCACCCAAGAAAAATCACCAACACCCCAAAATGTGTCATTTTCTCCTATAAAGAGAGTAGGATAGAAGTAAGCCAAACCATTTTTGACACTGTTGAATGACTCTGTTCATTTTACTTTATTATTCATAGGCAAGAATGCATTACATACTGAAGGCTGGACCTGTGCTTTATTTTGGTCTGGCAAGCAGTAAATTACAAAAACAGAGTGAAACATGGAGATTGCCATATTCTACTATACGGACATATTATATTGAATCCTACCTTAGCATCCCAGAGTAGATGAAAACATACTAATTAAGTTAAATAATGTATGCAAAGCATTGCCCTGGTCACTTTGGGGGATACCAGTGAGATGTAAAAGTCATAGCTACCTGCAGAATTCATCTTAAAATTGTTAATGGTAGAAAGAATATCCCATTTGGAGTCAGAAGACCTGAATTTGGATCTTGATTTTGTAACTAAGTGAGCATTCTTGAGCAAATAGCTTAATCTTCCCAGGCCCTGGTAAAATGGGGGGTTAAGCTATGTAGCTTCCAAGGTTATCTTCCACATTTAAATATATGTTTCTAATGTCCAAATAATGGGAATTGGATAAGTGAAAGTATTATTATGAGACAAAATGTTTTAAATGTCAAAGGAGAGGAAGAAGTGCTGGAGACAGAGGTTAAAGAGGGGAGAAGAGGACAGAAATAATTACCAGTTCATTTTGTATGTACTATGAGGACATTGTACTAGATGATCCTTAAAGTCCTTTCTAGTTCAGATTCTTTATGTGTGCCTGTGTGTGTATGTGTGTGCATGTATGTGTGTGTGTGAGAGAGACAGACAGACAGAGAAAAGTGGGACAAAGTTTCAGAGTAGACTTTTTCCTACATATATTTTGGGAAAATCTTTTGCATCATGAACTGGTGTATATGACAACAGCTTTAATTTCGAAAGTGGAACCAGTGATAGGGCAGAAATGTCTTCAAACTAGAGAAGTAAACCTTATCAAAAGCACAAAGGCAGACAAATATAAACTATATTTGATTAACAAAGAATAATAGAATTTTAGATTTACGAGGTTGGAACTTGTAGCTCATCTCACAGAATGAAACCTAAAATATTAGAGCTTTTGGGTAGTCTAGAACCTAAGAATTCTGATTTCTGAATCCATACACTTTCCTCTACCACGTATCCATAGCCTCATCTGTCATATACTACATGAAGAGAGGTACAAAAGGGAAAGGTACTTAGAAGTCTGGTAGGTATCAAAATCCAACTCTGAACACCTACCAACTTCGTGATCTTAAACACATTCACTCTAGCTTCCTCATCTGTAAAATGTGGTAACAGTAACAGCACCTGCCTTGTAGGGTTTCTGTGAGGACCAAATGATTTAATATCTATAAAGCACTTTGCAATTGCAAAGTACTGCAGAAATGGTGACCATCATTATAGGACCCAAATTTCTGATACCTAACCCAACTTTTCCCCTTACCATAACATGAATAGCGAATAATTCAGTTTGGATTAGATAAAAGGCACATGGAAGGGGACTGGAATGAGATTGGAAAATTAGATTGGGACACAATTATAGACATTATTAGTCACTCAAACAAGCACTTATTAAGTACTTACTATGTGCCATACACTGTGCTAAGCATACAAACTTAATCCTTGCATGTTGATGAATTTTTTCCCTGCCTCAGCAATGATACTATTGAGACTCTTCTTTACTTGCTGAAAAAGAGTTTAGAAGCCCAGAAGATTGAATCAGTGCCCTGGTCCTCTGCCTGAAGAGTTTGGAATTTATAAAGTAGGCAATATGGTGTCATTTAAGGTTTTTGAACAGGTTGGAAATGATAGGTACGAACAGTCCCTACACTTGAAGAACTAACAGTCCAATGGGGGACATATGAAATGCATATGTGGTACATATAAGAAATAGAAAAAAGTATATGGAAGGTCACCTGAGAAGGGAAGGAAGTAGCTGCTAGAGGGGGACAAGGAAATGGTTTTTGCAGAAGTTTAGGGTTAATTTGAATCTTGAATGAAGTCATGGAAACCAAGAGGGGTTGATGCAAAAGAATATTTCTGGCATGGGATGGGGGTGGAAGGTTAGAAAAGAATGGGGATGGGACAGGAGGTTTCTTATTTAAGTAACAGCAAGTGAGTTCAGTGTAGCTGGATCATAGGGCAAATGGAAGGGAATAAGTGTGAGAAAACTGGAAAAGTTGGAAAGGGTCAGGTTATGAAATACTCCAAGGGCCAAAAAAAGGTTTTTATATTTTATCCCAGAGCCAATGGTGATCATTTGAAGTTCACTGAGTAAGGGTGATGTGGTTGGACCTATGTGTTAGAAAAATGACCTTAGTGGCTGAATGGAGGAGATATTCAAATGGAGAGCCTTGAGACAATAAAACCAGTTAGAAGGCCACTGGAAATAATTTAAGCAAGAGGTTATGAAAGTCTAGACTAGGACTGTGACCATTTGAATGGGAGGAAAGGGGATGTACCAAACTGCGAGTGCTTTGAAGGCAGAAATGTTACACAATCTTATTTTAAAAGTGTAAAAATTTGAAAACAGAGAGGCTTAGAGACTGATTTAGGATATATAATTAAGAAGTAGTTAGTACTTGGAACTGTGACAGCAAAGAGACTGTAGGTATCTTAGTTTTTAAAAGGAGGAGTTTGTAAATAGTTGCTGCTCAGTGGTGCTTTTGCCTCCATTAATGGTATATGAGTTGTTGTGTTTGTCCTTCCTTGCTGAAGAAGACCATAGCATCAGAGAAATGATGACGTGACTTGGACTTGACTTTGTTTTGAATGAGGGAGGGCTGTGCAGGGCACCAGTCTCACTTCTCCTCCAGAGACATCTGAATCCAGTGACCAGATATTCATCAGGTTGACTGGAGATGACCCAGGATGAGGCAATTGGGGTTAAGTGACTTGCCTAAGGTCACATAGCTAGTGAGTGTCAAGTGTGTGAGGTGAGATTTGAACTCAGATCCTCCTGACTGCTGCACTGGTGCTCTATCCACTGCACCACCTAGCTGCCCTACAGTGAAGTAGACTCAAGGGGAAGGGAAGGGGAGGGGAGAATAAGGGAGCAGAGGGGAGGGAAGGCAGACCAGTAAAACCCAAGTCAACTGAGCATCTTTTGGCCATTCAAATTTACCTTCCTTTGGAGAGGAGAAGGAAGGGGAGGGGAGACATACAGGAGAGGAGGAGATGAATCTACTTTCTCACTCAAAACAAAGTCAAGTGCAAGTCATGTCATCATTTCTCTGATGGCATTGTTTTCCTTGGCAACTAAGGATGAACACAGTGGTATATGAGGCAATACACAGAAGGAGTTTGTGGAGCAGGAGCAGAGTTCCCATGCAGTTGTCTGAAGCTGGGCACTCCTTTGAAGCCTTGCTAGAATGTGAACTCCTTGAGGGCAGAGTATTTCATTCATTATAATTGTATTCCCAACTTGTAGCACAGTGTCTGGCCAATATTAGATACTTAATTGATACTTGTTTATTGATAGTTGTCTTTTTTTTTTGCATGATGACTCAAATCCTGCTGAGCCTCTGAAGTCTGGGGTAGAAGAAAGGCACACTGAGGATTTCTTGGAATCTTGTCCCACAGATACTGTACATTTATGTTAGGAACACCAGCCTGTGGGAAGCTGTGTTATATCACAGTTCCCTCCTCCTTGGGGATTTTGTACACTGCAGTTGGTCTTGGTACTTCCACAATGAATGGATTAAGCAGAGTCCATGATGATAAAAAAACTTTTCAGACCTAGAAACTGTATCACCTGGAGATTCTGTTCTATAATCCTTGGCAAGGCCTTAGAAACCCAGAAGAGAACATTAATAAAAGAACAGAGAATTAAAAACCAATCACTGTGATGGAGGAGTTTAAGTATTACTCAGCAGGTAATGGGAGCTATTCAAAGATTTTGTGGTGAGGAGGAATGTAGAGGGACACTGGATAGCAACAAAACTAGCAGCCAGTGGGGAAATGCAGAAATCAGATCTCAGAAATAAGTCACTTCTCATCCAATCTAAACTTCAAGATAATTATAAGTCAAATGAAAGATGAGGAGGTTCTACTCAGGTTCATATGATCCAGCTACATACAGTACCTCCTACTTTCACTCAGATTGTGGAAGTATGGTCTTAAAAATGGAATTATCTAATCAAGGGAACCTGACTAAAAGACCTGCAGCATAGGAAACCTCTTTCATTGGGCATTAACATCAAGCTGTTCTAAACTGCAACCATCAGATCCCATCTGAAAGTTCTCTCCTGGTTTAAAAGGAAAATAATGATAATTAAGCACTTAAAGCTTTCATAGATGATGCTTTTCATCTTCCGGGCTTTTTACAAACAGAAACTAATTAATATAACTAGTTTCACCATAATTATCCACCACTCAGCACAAATTCAGTAAGCTTCTTCCATCTGATCAGAAAGAAGCCTTCTAAGTCTTAGAGAGGGAGTGAATGGGTGCTATGTCATGTCTTGGACCATTATTGCTTCAACAGAAACTGCCAAATGGTTCCATTGCAAAAGAACTTGACACCTGTTAGCATGATAGCCTTCATTTTACCAGAAAATATTAAAATCCCATCAATATGATTTCAACCCACATTGTTTTCAAAAGAATAATAAAAAATAAATGAACGAAATCAAATGGAATCATCTGATTAAATATTCATTTTTCTAATCCTCCAGTTACTATTTATTACACTTTGAGCACCTGGACTTTAATATAACATTTTGTGCTTCAGATTTTGGCATCAAGCTGTTACAAGCTTTAAGAGGTCTGCAGGTCAAACCCCTTATGAAGTATATGTCCAAATAATGCAAATTTCCAACTCTGAATTAATGGTCCACTTATCTAAATAACTATCAACATAACTCAATGCTAGTTATAAAAGAAACATGTGTGGACAGTGCCCAAGAATTCATTCTCCTGGAAATTGATTTGAAAGCATTCAGGAAGTATGAATGTTTTAGGTGTATGTGGTACAATTTCAAAGTGCTACCAGAAAATGCATTTAAAGAATTCTGAGAAACATGGGAAGATATATTTACTGATACAAAATGACACAAAGCAGAATCAGTAAAATATATGCAGTGCTACAACAGTGCAAATAGAAAAAATGATTAGATGAAACTATACAGCTTATCCTCAAAGGAGGCAAGAAAAAAGGCTCCTCCCTTTTTTTCTTTGTAGAGTTTGGAGTATCTAACTGTGGCCCACCATATAAAGACATTGGTTAGTTTTGCTGAATCACTTTTTTCTCCCCTCTCTTTTTTATTCATTCTTAGAAATAATAGGTTTCTGGGAAAGGGAAAGGAGAAAGATAAATTTGGAAGGTAACAAAAATATTAATTCTTTAAAAAAAAGTACATATACTTAGCAGTTTTTAAGAGTTTTTCATGAGGTTCAGAGTTGGGGGGAATATTTTGGTCCAAGCCTCTGACTTCATTAGAGTAGGGAAAATCTGGTATAGAAATCCCTTGCACCAATGCAGAACAACTTATCTGTAAGTTATAGAGAACTGTCTGGGGATTCTGAGATGTTAAGTGACTGGCCATGGTGCTGCAGCTTGTAGTTGTGGGTAGGAGCACTTGAACTTTGGAATACTTCTGATTCCACAATTGGCCTACTATCAACTTCCTCACTGCCTCTCTACTGTTCTTCAGAGCTTTCACCTAATTTAAACATTATATTGCCCTCATCTGTACCCTAAAAGTAAAACATTCTCTGTTGTCTATGATGAAATAAATCAATGGAAGGTAGAAAATCACCAGGACCTGTGGAAAGGCCAAGGAGCAGAACACTGGAGGAAAATCTATGTAGTTCTTTATGAGTCTATCTTGAAAGTGTCACAACTCAAAAGAATAAGCTTCTAGGAATTCTAAACCTTGTAAATAGAGTTGTAGGATTTTAGAATTGGAAGAGTTTCTTAAGTTCAATACCTTTATTTTACATGGAAGGAAACTGAGGTCCAGAGAGGGGAGGAATTTATTAAAGTCACACTAATTAGTTGGAGATGGGAGATTTAAAAAAAACCTGTATCTTCTCTCTCCTCTTCCAACCATACTACAAACAATGCAGAAATTAGTCCTGACCTTAGGATAACTTAGTCATGAAGTATAGGGACTTTGAAACTAGGGAAAGTGGGACCACATGCATTACCTGCCTCAGAAGTCATCCCTTCCTATGCCTGGGGGGCAAAACAGCATTAAGTTTCCCATCTGTGCTACTCTTTTGTCCATTTATTCTCCATATTTAACCCTCTCCTCAAAGATACCAAAGGTGGGCAAAGATCACATTCCCCTTCTTTGAAAAACTACAGTTCATCTTGCCTTTTAGTAAAAATAGTAATAGCTAATATTTCGATAGTGCTTAAAGTCTGCTAAAAGACTTTATATATATTATCTTATTTGATACTAATACAAACTGTGTGAAATGTGTACTGATATTGTTCCTATTTTAGTGATAAGGAAGTTAAGATTGAGGCAAATAATATGACTTTGTATGGGTCTCAGGTAAGTTTTGAATATGGGTCTCCAAGTCCAGAACTCTATCCTCTTATATAACATAGCTGCGTTTAGAGTAGCAAGTTCTGGTAAGGAACAGGGGCAAGTATATTCCTGAACCGATTAGAACTAGGAAAATATCTTTAGCAGAACTATTCTTTCATTAAGCAACTGTTCTCATTGAGTTCCCCCTTATAGCTTTTCCTGCTGGACAGTCAAACTGCTAATCCAGTCCTAATTTTTTCTCCATGGTTAAAGAAACCTGACTGGAACAGTTTAACCACCGTGGATCCTTACCGCTTTAACAAGGCCCTGCATCCATTCTCATTTGTTTAGATACTAAGAACTAAACACCCAAGGAGCATAAACAGGACTATGCTCCACCCCGTTCCTGTGTGACAGGGCTAGAGACTGTTGCTGTCATGACAACCACCCTCCCGTACCTCAACCCTTTTTCTCCTTCCCTCTATCTGCTTTATTCTGAATAGCTCTAAGGATCTACTGGTTTGTCATAATTCCTTTAGGCATAGTCTGATTGGTTGGTCATTGTTTTTTTCCTTTTCTTGCTCATAATTATTCTTTCCTGATTGAAAGCTTTTCCACAGTCCCTCAACTCTTTATCTCACTCACATGTAACTTTGCCTGTGTTTGAAATCTATGCCCCTCAGATTGTCCCCTAATCTTTGGTCAGGGCCCTAAATCATTCACAGGCTCATCCTAGTTGGATTCCTTGGGAGCTGGATCTCAAATGCCAGGCAAATGCCTTTGTGTTCATATAGTTATATACACACATCCATTAGGTGTAGATATAGATTTCTCATCCAAATGTTGCAATACATAAATATGAACATTTTGTAGTGGAATCAACCGAGCAACTGAGAGCATATAGTTCCAGGTGCCTGAGTTTGTCACTAACTGGTTTCTGATGTGCTATATTTTGAAAATATATTTCTCAAAACTTTTATTTATTGCAACTATTCAATTAAATGTGTTTCCAATCAATTACAAATGGGTTTTCCTTTGTTAAAAAAAAAAAGCCGCAGAAGAAGATAGGCTCCTTAAATGCCAGTATACTTTGGAATGTCTTTACTCATAAAAAATATTTACCAAACACAAATGGAATACAGACAAAATCAGGTCATCTTCATTTCCCTATCTATTTTAGAAAGTGTCCTGTGAAAAGGGAAGTAAAAAGGCAATACTCTTTGTGTATGTACACAATAAAGGCATATCTAGATTTTGTGATTTGGAAGCCACAGTGAATTCATTAATACTTCTAAAAATGGAACATCGAAGTGTTAAATACAAAGGGGGAATAAGAGGCCATGGATTTTCATAACATTTCCATTTACAAAATACAAATGAAATGCTAAGGAGCTTAGCATGGTGGTGTGGCTGTCACACTGACATAACAGAGGCACCAATTATTGTGGATGGCAAATTTGAATTTGAGTAGAATGGTTGAGAAAACAGATTCTAGCAGCCAGATGTGCAGGAGATAGGTTTTCCAAACCCAGAAAATTTCTCAGGAGTTTGTAAGCTAACAAATTGAAGCAAAGCCCCAAAGTGTTATTGGTAGTTCTATACTGGTATGTGCACCTACAAGTAATCTTCAGGTATTATAGAGCTTCAAGATTCACTGAGAATACACAAGGTAATTTCTGCTAAGGAACAGTATTTTCATTCAAGCTCTTTTTAAAAAAAATGAATTTAGATCTACAAAACAAAGGATGATCAGCTGCATACTCTGAAGGAAAGCACGTGATGGCCGTGAGGGCTGACATCAAAAAATAGATCTCAGGCAAACATGCAAAAATTAGAAAACAGGAACTATTATTTTTGAAAAGGCAGAAATTATTGTAAAGTAATTTTCATCTCTTCAATTATTCTGGAACTGCATTAGGAACACACTACTACCAATTTCTGCTTCACTGTCTTACTCATAGCAACAAGATGTTGAAGGGAACTTAATTGATTAAAAATAAAATTATTCCATTAGCCATAACTTTACCTAAAACAAAAGTAGAGCACTTGAGGAAACATACTCCCCTACTTCCCCATTTCCTGGCCTGAAATCCCAATATATTTTCCAATTCACTTGTTTGGAAACTCAAAATGTGGAGCTAATATGATCTGGGATCAGCACATTTGGATTCCATTTGATTTCAGTAGATATAGCCTCAGATGACAGTGTCTGAAGTCATGGTCATTTGGTGGACAACGTAGGTACACAGTGGCTTTCAACTTAAGTGAAAGATTTCATACTAAAAAAATTTTATTTAATTTTGCCCTCTCTCTATTGGAGGTATAGATTATCAGGAAATGACTAAAGATAAGATGAACAATTCCATAAGAGTTGTAGAACCCCTAAGTCCAAATGAGTTGACTGTGGGGGTGGAAAGAAGGATTATGAATAAAAGAAGCATTTGGCAAAATGTTCATGCAGACTCATATTTATATATGATAAACACACACATATATACATGCATATATACAGATGTATATGTATATATATGTGTGTGTTGTATGTATGTGTGTATGTGTGTGTGTGTGTGTAGAATGGACTGGTTGATCACCAATGTCAGTTCTTCACGTGCAATAAACACTGGGATTCCTAAACATTTATTCTCTCAACTTTGTCTTTAGGGGATGTTGAACTGGGGGGAAATTACACTATGCAGTTATTCTTATCAATATTTCTGTGTAGCTTCAATGAGTATCAACGGTAGCTTTAAACAAGAAAATGCATCTCAAAAGGGCAGTAATGAACCTGAGAAAGGAATTGAAAAGAAGAACAGGACTGTTATTAGATAACTATCCTCCATGCAACCCACTTTGTTATGGGGTCAAGTTGACTGGGAGTCAGAAGTTACAGGCATATTCTATGTAAGATCATAGGAAAATAGATTTAAACCTGGAAGACTTTGAATACATATTTTTCAACCTTCTTATTTTGCATAGAAACTAAAGGTGGTCCAGGTGGTTTTTCATAAATCAATAAATCCTGTGGTTTTATAAACCACTATGAAGATTTGTCTATATTCCTTGAAATCTTAAGTACAACACAGGACATAAAGATGGTAACTCAAAAAGTTATAACTCACTTAAAAGGAATTTGTGGGCCCAAAAGATCAATTTACAGCTATGATTTGAAAATAGAGAGAAATTAAATGATGACATAGAAAACTCAATAATGGAGTCCCAAATCAAATCTACTTCATTCAGATCCTAATTTATTAATGTTAGAAATACTCATTTTTGCAAAAAAGTTGAGGATATTTGATGAAAGATGCCAAATTTTTCTCTCAAGGTCTGTTGACAGACACTTAAATTTTAGAGAATATGGTATATTCTCTTTCCATTGATTTACAATACAAAAGTAAAAACAGAAGTGTATTCCACCAAGTTTCCCCTTCACACTTTACCCTACTCTATGTAATATTCTAGGATGCTGAATCACTTCTTTCATAGATAATAAGATATATAATTTTTCTGAGTCTCCTTTCTGAAAATGTGCATTCATATACTCTATTCAATTCATATTCTAGCCTATCTCAAGTTAAAATATATTTTAAAATTTTCATATATTCTCTTTTATTTCTCCCTTCTAATCACAATTTGTATGTTATGTGCTTCTTTATTGACATTTCAAGAACTATTTTTTGTGTTTGTTAAATCTTTTACTCTATTTGAAAGATTTCTCTCTCTATCTAGCAAACAACTCTTTAAATACTCTAACATAATAATATCTTAAGCTTACTTTTATATATTGCTTTGAAGTCAGCAATGCATTTTATATGTATCATACCATTTAAAATAACACTTTAGGGTAGGTGCTATCATTATCCTTATTTTACAGATGAGGAAAATAGAGTTTAGAGAGGTTAAGTGACTTGCACAGGGTCACACACGGGGAAATCTTTGAAATGGGATCTAAATCTAGGTTTTCTTGATTCCATGAAAATTGTTCTGTTACATTATCTTATCAGAATTAATAATAGTGGATAGTTATTGTGGTAACTCTCCTTAGGAGTCACACCTCATTCTGTTATGTCTGAGACCTATGGGAATGAAAGAAATCTCATCCTTCTCATATATGCAGCTTTTGCTGAATCTGAGGCAGACTCATTATAAATTCTCTCTTATGCTATAGATAAAAATGAGACTCAGACATTTTTTCAGTGTGGTATCCTTCATCTGACGGCTATCACCTTAAGTTATTTCTTATTCTCCCAGAGACCTGCCTATTCTTGAAATTAGGGGAAAGAAACAACACATGTTCAAAGTTTAGAGGTTTACGCTGGCTGTAAATATAGAATAAATGTAGAGCAATAACTCAGAGTGATTCCATATAAAAAACTATTGTTTCTGTTCCTCCCCTTTTACCTTCATGGGATTTTAAGAATTTCTATTCCTGGGGGTGGAGCCAAGATGGCAGAGTAGAAAAATGCATATACTCTAGCTCTTTCCCCCCAGCCCATAAAATACCCATAAAGAAAGACTCTCAACAAATTCTAGAATTTGTTGAGCAGCAGAAGTTACAGAATGATAGAGTGAAGGAAATTTCCAGCCTGGAAGGCTGAAGACCTGGAAGGCTGAAGGGAAAGGTTTGTTGCTCCAGACAGAGTGGAAATCAGTCCAACCTAGGTAGCTCAGTGCTGGGAGGAGCAGGCCTTGGGTTGCAACCCCAAGCAGTAGCAGCAAAGGTTTGCTGATCCCTCAACCCACAGCTGACAAAGGCACTTCAAAAGTCAGTGAGAGAACTTTTTCACCTGGAAATCCTGGAGAGACAATTTAAACATTATGGCACTACCTCAAAGTCATGATCAAAAAAAGAGTCTAGAACTATCTTTCATGACATTATGAAGGAAAACTGCCCTGATCTTCTAGAACAAGAGGGCAAAATAAATATTGAAAGAATCTGGGGGAGGAGCCAAGATGACAGAGTAGAAAGATTCACATATGCTAGCTCTGAACCCACAGCCCATGGATTTCCTCTAAAAAGAACTCCCAACAAATTCTGGAGCAGTGGAAGCCATGCAGTAACACAATGAAGGAAATTTCCATTCCAGAGAGCCCTGATAACCGACTTCAAGGGTCCGTCACGCACCGGGTGGGAGTGGAGCCCAGCCCTGCCCTGGCCACGTGGTGCGGAGAGGAACAGAGCTGAGCAGGCTTCAGGGACGGAATCTCTGGTGGCCACAAAGGTCCCTCCACCCACAGACACACAGGTCAGTGAGAGAGACTTCTGGGCTGTCCGACAGGGGAGCGGGGTGTTTCTATAACTCAGGCCACCTTGGGAGGCAGCGGCATAGGCAGCAGGCAGCTAGAGGCTCCCAGAGCAGGCAGGACCTCAGATTCATTACTGAAGGTCTTGGCATAAACCCCTTGAGGGAACTGAGCCTGGGAGGTGGCCCTGTCCCCACCTGAACACCAGAACTTAAGCTCACATTGAATAGCAGCCAGGCCTGTCACTGAAAGCCCTGAGGCTGGGGAGCAGCATTTGAATCTCAGACCCCAAGCACTAACTGAGCGAATCTGGGCAGGGGTAGAGAGGAATCTCAGAAGTCAAGTAACTGGCTGGGAAAATGTCCAGAAAAGGGAAAAAAATAAGACCATAGAAGGTTACTTTCTTGTTCATCAGATGGTTCCACCCTTCTGTTTTGATGTGGAAGAACAATGCTTGCCATCAGGGAAAGGCATAGGAGTCAAGGCCT
>CM053769.1:372330419-372358385 GCA_028658325.1 Potorous gilbertii
CACAACATGACTATTATGGAAGTCATTTGCAAAACTACACAGATATGGCCTATATTGCATTGCCTCCCTTCCCAAAGGGAATGGGTGGGGAGGGAGGGATGGGGAGAAGTTGGAACTCAAAGTTTTAGGAACAACTGTTGAGTATTGTTCTTGCTACTAGGAAATAAGAAATCAGATAATGGGGAATAGAAAGTTATCTGGCCCTACAAGACAAAAGAGAAGATGGGGACAAGAGAAGGGAGGGATGATAGAAGAGAGGGCAGATTGGTGACAGGGGAAATTAAAATGCTGGGTGTATTGGGGTGGGGGAGGGGACAAATGGGGAAAAAATTTGGAACCCAAAATTTTGTGAAAATGTATGTAAAAAGTTAAATAAATTTATATTTTTTAAAAAAGGAAAGAATCCACCAGTCACCTCCTAAAAGAGATCCAAAAGAAAAACTCCTGGGAATATTGTAGCCAAATTCCAGAGTTCCCAGGTCCAGAAGAAGATATTGCAAGCAGCTAGAATGAAACAATTCAAGTATTGTATAAATACAATATCTAGCAGCTTCTGCATTAAGGGATCACAGATATTCCAGACATCAAAGAAACTAGGATTAAAACCAAGAATCAACTACTCAGCAAAACTGAGTATAATACTTCAGGAGAAAAATGGCCATTCAATGAAATAGAGGACTTTCAAGCATTCTTGATGAAAAGACCAGGAATGAAAAGAAAATTTGATTTTCAAACACAAGAATCAAGAGAAGCATGAAATGGTAAACAAGAAAGAGAAATCACAAGGGACTTACTAAGTTGAATTCTTTACATTCCTACATGGAAAGATAATATTTGTAACTCTTGAAACTCTTTTCAGTATCTGGGTAGTTGGTGGGATTACACACACAGACACACACACACACACAGACACACACACACACACACATATATATATATATGTATATATATATATATATATATATACATATATATATATATATACATATATATATATATATAGAGAGAGAGAGAGACAGAAACAGAGAGAGAGAGAGCAGAGGGTAAGTTAAATAGGAAGGGATCATATCTAAAAAAAATAAAACTAAGGGATAAGAGAGGAATAGATTGGGAGGAGAAAGGGACAAATGTAATTGGGCAAATTATCTCTCATAGAAGAGGCAATAAAAAGCTTTTCCAATGGAGGGAAAAAGTGGGGAGATGAGAGGGAAAAATGAAGCTTATTCTCATCACATTTGACTCAAGAAAGGAATAATATGCACTAAATTTGGTATGAAAACCTATCTTATGCTACAGGAAAGTAGGGAGAAGGGGTTAAGCAGTGGGAGGGCATGATGGAAAAGAGGGCAAATGAGAGAAGGGAACAAGTAGAAGTAAATACTCTTGGGGAGGGACAAGGTCAAAAGAGAGCATAGAAGAAATGGGGGCAGGATAAGATGGAGGGAAATATAGTTGGTTTTTCACAACATGACTATTATGGAAGTCATTTGCAAAACTACACATATATAGCCTATATTGAATTGCTTCCTTCTCAGCGGAGATGGATGGGAAGGGAGGAAGGAAGAGAACTTGGAACTCAAAGTTTTAAGAACAAATGCTGAGAATTGCTTTTGTGTAACACTGGGAAATAAGAAATACAGGTAAAGGGGTATAGAAGAGATGACAGAACAATGCACGACAGACACATTTCCTATCCTATAAGAGTTCACAATCTCATAGAAGAAACAAAAAATTCATATAGGTAATAATTAAAAGAAATTAAAATGTAATATGTGCAAAGAAGGCATATGAATTTCAATGATCATGTAGGGATTACTTTTGGGTCAGAATTCATGTAAGTGGTAGAACATAAGTTTGGCAGCAAGGCAGGGGTATGTATGATTTTGACTGGGAAAGAATACTTTCCAGATGTACAGAATGTTAAGAGTAAAAACATGAAGACAGAAAAGTACAGGATATGTTAAAGGAAACACAGAAGAATCTGGTTGGGCTGTAGCATAGGATACCTAAGAGAGATCAGTGGGAAATAAAGATAGAAAGGCAGAGTTGGACCAGAGCAGTGAGAAATTTCAGGATAAGAAAAATAAATTCTATTTGTTAGACAACATGGAATTTCAAGTAGATGGAGTTTCTAGTAGAAAAGAAAAATGTGATCAAAATTAATGATTAGGAACATTAATCTAGCAGCCATATATTAGATGGATTGGAAATAGGGGAGACTATACATAGGCAGGGAAGGCAGTTAGGAAGCAATTTTAGCTGTCCAAGGTCTGAACTGGGTTGGAGGCAGAGAAGACCTATGTAAGAGATAGCACAGAGTTAGATTTGACAAGAGTTGATGATTGGATGTGATGAGCAAATGAGAATGAGGCATAAAGCTAACACTGGATATCTGAGGAAAGTGGAGTCATTAATGGAAATAGGGAAATATGAAGGAGTAGAAGTACATTTGAGAATACAGATGAGTTTGAATAGTTGTCTAGATGCCAATACCTCCACATTCTACATCCATTTATTCTTTCTTACACTGCTTCCCAAAGACTTTTTTTCATATTAGCTGTTCTTCTGAGTCATCACTTCTTTGTTCTTCTATCCAATTCCTGATATGTCCAAAGATTCTTGAATTTTAAAGAAAACTCTGTGGAGATGGTTGGGCATGTGTGTAGATAAAGGGTTTACTACTGCTCATAGATTCTCTGGGACAATTTGGTAAGATCTTATTTGAAGAGCCAAGACTAAGATATTTAACCAGATAACATTACAGTCACTAGTTCAAACAAAAGAAGATGTCTTTCAGCAAATTGAGGCATATGGTCTTGTTACTTGATCAAGTTAGAAATGATTTGCGTGGACATGGTTAGAAAATTTAAAAGATGTGAACTAGGACTTAATTTATAAGAAACATTCTTTCTGTGACAGGTTTCATAAGACACAAATAAAGGTAAGTTCAGGGCATGACCAACACAAAGCATAGGTGTAAAAGAAAGTTGCCCATTTGGTGCAACTGGAATACTATTAACAGTTACTTCTTTTGGCTGCTACCTGCTCCTAAATTCTCATTATTTTGGGAATAGTTAATATTGGAGCGGTTGTAGGAAGACAGGTATACTGTTGCATTATTGGTGGAGCTGTGAATTGATAAAATCATTTTGGAAAACAAATTGAAATTATTCAAATAAAGTGACTACTTAAATTTCCATGCATCTTGACCCAGAAATTTCACTATTAGATTTATACCCTGGAGAGGTCAACAATAAAAAATCTTCATATACACCAAACTATTTATAGCAGTACTTTCTGTGGTAGCAAAAAACTGGAAACAAAGCAGATACTCACAGAATGGTGAATGTCTAAATACATTGTAGGACATGAATATAATGAACTAGTAATCTATGTTGCAAGAAATGCTGAATGTGGAGAAATATGCAAAACTTACATGGAGTGATGCAAAACGAACTAAGCAGAGAAAAGAAAACAAGTTACACATTATAAGGTAGACAGAAATAACAAGCACAAAATAGTGAAATATGAATATTGTGAAATTGCAAAATATAAGCATGGCCCCAAAGGAAAAAAAAAGTGAGAATTCACTCCCACCTAACTCCCTTTTCAGATTCGGGAGGTCTGTGGATATGAAACATTGCGTATATTATCAGAGTATTTTCAATGTATTGATCTGTTTCGCAGAATTTTCCCCCTCTTCCTCTATTTTCTTTAAAACAAAATGTTTTGCTATATCAAATGGTTACCTGAAAGTCATGGGCTTCCAGGAGCAATCCAATGGGACATTTAGGCAATGTGAAATGAAAAAAATCTGAGCACCTGGATGATGTCAAGACATCATGAAGATACTAGCCTGGTAAAGAAGGCCTAAGATTTTGAGGCTAAATAACTCAATTCCATTTGGATCCTAAGGGCTACTGCAATACCTAGACAGTCAAGGAAACATGAACAGAAATTTCCTCCTTGTTCTCCTCTATATCTTTTACTTATCCTGACACAATCACTCAAATTCTTCACTGACAGAGTTAAAAATAAAGAAATACAACCTCTTTAAAAGTTATTCTTTAGACCAAGGAGAGAAAAAAAAAGGCCTTAATAAAAACAAAACAAAACAAAACTCTAGGACCAACTAGGATTAGTCACCTTTCTTTCTCAAGAAATACATAAAAGAGTGCAATTCTTACAATCAATGAAATATGCACCTACTGAAATATTCATTATACTAAAGTTGATTGGTATGTAGTATCATAAAGATTGCCAGGCAAATAAATGAGTCTCAAAACAACCCAGTGAACTAAGAAGTAGATTATTTTGTCCATTTGCAGATGAGAAAACAGTCTTAGAGATTTTGTGACTCACATATGGTTACCCAGGTTGTAAGTGTTGGATGAAGGATTTGCACTTAGGTTTTCTTGACTCTAGATCCTGAGCTCTAGATTAAAGATAGATGTGACAACTATGTCACACTTACAGTGATGTCTTTCTGCCCTCCTCTGCTTACAGTTCTTTTTTACCACTACTAGCTCAATTACCAAATATAAAATAAAATAAATGGGAGAATCATAGACATAAAACTGGAAAGGATGTCATCTAATTCAACCTGCTCATTTTTGAGTTGAAGAAACTGAAGCCAAGGGCAGTTAAGAGACTTCCCAAGATCATATGGTTAGCATAAGAGACAAGATATAGATCCAAGTCCTCTGTGTTGAAAGCCCATATTTTTTCTATTATACCATTTTGAATAGAAGATTAGGAAGGAGTGGAATCAGAGCCAAGGGAGAGGATAGAGTATAGACACATGAGACAAGGAACTCATATAATGATAATGAAATTTTAAATTAAATAAAATAATTAGTAAAAAATTTAATAATATAATTTAATAGATTAAATAGTAAATTAAAAATGAGAGTCGTAAGTCTATACATGAGAATGTTATTCATGCTGAGAACAAAGGTGGTTGTAGTGGTGGTAGCAGGATGCATATGTGTGTGTGTGTGTGTGTGTGTGTGTGTGTGTGTGTGTATGTGTACATGCGCATGCACTAGGGGGAAGACCATTGAGATTTTGAGTCTGGGTAGCGCTATCTATTTCATAGATAGGGCATCATCTCCAGTCATTCCAATCTATATTTTTGCCACTAGGCACAGATAACTCCAGAGGAGAAAGTGAGATTGGTGATTTTATACAGACCTCTCTCATTTAAATCCAATTCACTTGCTAGTCATGGCTACACCTTCCTGATGTCATGGTCCTCTTCACAAATGAAGGACAAACAACACTTCACAGATATCAATTTAGCCATTAAAGAGTACATATTGCACTGTATCATAGGACCATTCAAAAATACATCATGTATATTTTAAAATGATAATTATTTTTGAAGATTATTTTATATAATAGTCCCTAATTTGCTTTCAGAAAAGATACCACTAGTAAGAAAAAAATATTATGTGGGAACATAATAAAGTTACCTGTTAACAGACCCAGACATTATGCTCAGATCTAGAAATGCTAAAGACGGGAGTGGAGTTTTCAAATGGTGCACTCATCCTTTGGTGCTAATATTGCAGATTGCTGTTAAAAAGATATAGCCCTCTTGCCAATAAATAATTTATTCAGACCTTAATGCTGTTGTCTTTGCAATACATTACTCATAACAGACTTGTTGTCGTGCCAATGTGTATTGGAATGTACCCAGCAAGATCTACTCGTATAAATCTGACCTTTTTTTTTTAATCAACAGGGTGATGTAAAAAGAGGAACCCAAGCAGTCTAAACAATGTTTAACACCTTTAGCATCTGTTGGAAGGCAAAAATGAACACTAATGTTCTCTGAGATAGCTCATTCAATGTTTATCTTGATGACAAGAAAACAAGCTACGAACAACTGTTGGACCAAATTACAATAAAATATACGTTTTTCAGGGAGAGGAGCACAAAACCAGCTTTCATTTGGCATGCTAAGTATGCTATATTTGAACAGAATGTTACATATTCATTTCATTCATCATTTAAAGGCAGATAATCAGGAAGTCATTATGTGGCCTGCATTGGGCAGCTATTCGATTAGAGCATAATTGAGCACTCTGTAATGCAGCCAAAGCTGACAGGTTGGGAATGCATAATATCCAGCCTATGATATTTTGCAAGTGGGAAAAAGTGTAGGAAAATGGTGATTGTTGGTCAAAATAGGCCAAAGGAGCAAAGGGGAGGCAGAGGTCTCTAATATTCTATGATTAAAACAGGTTAATTTAACCTTGGGACCTGGGAATAAATTTTCAACTTTCAGCAGCGTATGAAGAATCTCTGTCCCTGGCAGCCAATCCCTTTACTCTGTCTCACAATGGGATCACATTTTTATGCTCCAAGGTACATACATCCGTTCCTATGAAAAGTAAGCCTCAAAGACTGTATAATTCACTTCTTGTGTTCCTGATATAAGGTATTGGGGAAGTCGGTAGAATGTGGAAAGCAGAAGATGTTACAGAGGAATATAACTGAATAATAAGCATTCTTGGGCACCCTTGTGAAGGGAGAAAGAGACTGACCCAAAAGAATGTGACTCCTCTCTTACAGAGTCTGAGGGCAATACAATTGCCTTGGCCAATGGTGCCAAGTATTGTTATTGAGTATGCCTTCCTAAAGTGGCATGACATTATCACAGCTAGGAAGGGAACACTGAAGACACTTTAGTCAAACTGGTCTACTCATTATTGCCAAAAGGAATCTTTTATATCCCCAGTTTTATGATATCCCCTAACCTTGTAACATATACACATACATAGACACAAATACACACACACACACACACACACACACACAAATATGTTCATTTTTCTACCTCACTTCTATACTTCCTCCAATGGTCAGGTAAAGTTTCATTTCCTTTATGAATCTTCGTTGACCACTCTTATCCCTGGTGACAACTCATTTTTGTACATTTCATTTGCAGTCACATATTGCCTTGAACATCTGTTTTATTTTAGTATTTAATACAGCAAGGGACAGTGTGGCATAATGGACAGAAGGCCTGCCTCACAATCAAATGGAAGTAGGCCCAAGTCTCATCACTGACATGCTAACTGTGTGACCAAAGGCAAGCCAGTTAGCCTCTCAAGTTCTCAGTGAGCTCGCTAAAATTCCGAGTTACACAATTTATTAAACTGCAGTGGTGGATAGAGTTTCCACACCAGGAGTTCCCTATGCCAGTGAAACTGCAGGACTGGAAGACTTTTGAACACTGTAGATACTTACATTCTTTCCCCAGTGATCCGGAAGAGTATTTGAAGCCAACTCACTCTAAATGGGGATCATGGAGAGCTGGACATGACTGAAGAGACAGCAACAAACATTTCAGTGTTTTTGGGGACAATATGAATAGATGGGTGTTGATTGTGTAATTAGGAACACTCAGAATGACTTATGATACTGTCAACCCCCTGGTATATGCCCTTATCATTTCATGTCCAGGCTACTATTATGCCCTACTGGTTGGCCTCACTCTCAAATCTCTTCTCATTTCAGACCATTCTTCACTCAACTATCAAAGAGTTGTCCCAAGTCTATCCATGTTACTCCCCTGTTCAAGAAACTGTAGGGGCTCTTTATGACCTCCAGGAGAAAAGAGAAAATCCTTCATTTGGCTTTTAAAGCCCTTCAAAGCCTGGCCCTTTCCTACCTTTCCAGTAGTATTACAACTTATTCCCCTTTCATATTCTATGATCCAGTGACAATTGATTCCTTATCCTTCCTTACATATAATTCTCCACTTCCTGGATGCATTTTTACCAGTGTCTCCCATGCCAGGAATTCTCCCCCTCCTCATTTCTGCCTCCTGGCCTCTTTCAAGCCTTAGTTAAACTTCCACCTTCTGTAAGAAGCCTTTCCTGATTCCCCTTTATACTAGTGCCTCAGAGATTACCTACAAGTTATCTTGTACATATCTTGTTTGGACATGGTTGTTTGCATGTTGCTTCCTCTCACTTCATAATGAGTTCCTTGAAGACAAGAGCTCTTTTGCCATTTTCTGAATTGCTAGGACTTACTATAGTGCCTGGCACATAGTGTGTGTTCATCCTTCATTGCCGAAGAAGACCATATCATCAGAGAAATAATGACATAACTTGCACTTGACTTTGTTTTGAGTGAGGGAGGGCTATGCAGGTCACCAGTCTCACTTCTCCTCCAGAACTATCTGAATCCAGTGACCAAATATTTACCAGGATGATTGGAGATGACCCAGGATGAGGCAATTGGGGTTAAGTGACTTACCCAAGGTTACACAGCTAGTGAGTGTCAAGTGTCTGAGGTGAGATGTGATCTCAGTTCCTCCTGACTCCCGCACTGGTACTGTATCCATTGCACCACCTAGCTGCCCCCTGGTATGTAGTAGGCATTTAACAAATGCTTGTTGACTTGAGCAAGTGCACCCAGTGAATATGGATGAATGTATTCTTGGGGGTACGCATATAGTAGAGTGTGATTACTAATACCTCCAATACCTCCAACCTTTGAAATTATTAAATATAGACCTTGACATATGTCTCCAGTAGAATGTGAACTCCTTGAGAACAAGGACGATTTAATTTTATTTTTATATTCTTAACTCCTAGCATTTTATACATAGTATGGAACCTGAGGGCAGCTAGATGGTACAGTGGATAGAGGATTGGACTTGGAATCAGGAAGACTCATCTTTCTAAGTTCATATGTAGTCTCAGTAACTAGCTGTATGACACTGATAAATCACTTAACCTTATTTGCCTCAGTTTCCTCACCTGTAAAATAAACTGGAGAATGAAATGTCAAACTATTCTAGTATCTTTGCCAAAAAATATCTCAAAAGTGAATCAGGAAGAGGTGGATATGACTGAACCAACTGAACAATAACAAAAACATACTTGATAAATATCTTTAGAAATAAACTGAATTGAATATGTTTTTATTGGTGACTAAGAAAAAAAGATGTAAATGGCATGTCTATTAAATTTGTGAATAAAATATAACCAGTAGGGTAGCACTGGATATAGACAGCCAGCCTCAAAGCCAGGAAGACTTGGTAGAGTTCAAGTCCTATGTTTAGTGAATATTGGTTCTGTGATGCTGGACAAGTCATTTATCTACTTTCAGTGTTCTGGGTATTTTCTAAAACTATAAGTAGAAGAGAAGATACCAACTTGAATTAGAAGGTGTTTCCTTACCTGGGAGTTCCTTATAGCAGTGAAATCATAGATCCAATCTCCTTATTTGTATGAAGCTAGTTATTCTTTTCTCCATGTGAAAACGCATGATCATCCATGTTCTCAAATAACCTCCTCTACTCCAAACCCCCATCAACTCTTTATTTATACTACTATGAGAACGTGGTGTTGAGTTTTCAGTTCCACATTTCAAGAAGGGAATGGTCCAGTTATATGGTCAACTACATGGACAGAAGAAACATCAGGAGGGTGAAAGGGCATCAAGAGATGTCATGTGCCAATCATTTGAAAAAATCATTCAGATTGGGGAAGAGAAGACCTTGAGAGAACACAATTGTTTGGGAAATAGGTAAATTTGTATTATAAAACCACTGAACCTCAGAGTTAGATGAAACCTTAAGGAATCACCTTGTCATTTTACAGGTAAGGGAATTGAGATTTGGTGAGATTAAATTACTTAGCCAATGCCACACAGTCAAATGGTGACAGAATCAGTTTTAGAGGTCCAGTCCCCTTGCTCCTTCTACTTGTAGTTTCCTATCGGGTACACCACAATTTATCAGTATTTCCATAATACAATTTAGTATGTGGATCGTGCATAATTGATTCAAATTTCCTCTTATACAACAGAAGAGAAGTTGAATCAGATGCAATCCAATTTTCCTTACAAATCTAAAAATAGGTTTCTATAGGATAATCAAAGCATTTAAAAATTGCTAGAACTGGAATCCCAGTCACCATTTCTACTTCTGTGACATGAAAGCATGAACGCAGCATTATATTGAGACGATATCATTATTGAAACCAACAAGTGTGGTATCCTAGATCTCTGTTTTTATTCAAGAGGCTTAGTAGCTTTCATTTCTCAACCTGGCGCCTTGAATTGCCACTAAGTATTCACTTGAAGTGCTTTTAAGAAGAAAGTTTCACACACTTCCTACACCTCGGCTCTGTCACAGAAGAAGTGACATTTGAGAATTCTGACAGTAAGACATCTCTGACTTCAATCACCAAGTGCGAAAATGAATATTTTCTACATGAGACTTTGAAGGTTGGTGCTCTTTTAACATAGCCTTTCAGTTATACCCTGAATTGACTGCAGGGGAATTTGGACAGGAGTTCAAGCAGCACAACACAGTCTGCTTGATAATCAGTGCCCAGACTAAAAGGAAAGAAGATGAGGCTTCCTGTTGTATCAAGCACATGGTCCTCGGCTAGGGGAGAGAAATGGGCAAAAGAGGAAAAACTGCACAAAGAAAAATAGTGCTTCTGTGGATTATCTTGGAAAGACACTATCTACAAACTTTGAATTGAGGGATGGAGTTAATATTGCTCCCACATCTTTATTTTTTCCCTGAACAACTTGCTAACTTGAGAATTAAGTAGAATGATTATTTAGGAAAAAATCAGAAGTCATTTATAAAGATGTAGAGATACAAAAGTGTTAAAAAAGAAGACATTTGGGAAACAATGGAGCAATTCATTTTATCTTCTCAAAATTAGTGATTTTGGGGGGAGAAAGTGCTTAAAATCACCTTTGTGTTACTACAAATGGTAGATTTTAATTGCCTTGATGTGAACCATTATAAAACTGACCATCTGTTAATAAAGGGAATGGGTCTTGGACATTTTGCAGGTAGTCATTGTTCATTGAGTTTCAGCAAAGAGATCTTTTTCATGGTTGAAAGGAGAAAGAGAACCCCTGCCTGTTTCTCTGTATAGAATACCATATCAGTCACTCTGATGAAACTATCAAAAGGGTCCATGATATAGCTCCCAGATTCATATTCATTATACATTGCCTATGAACTATTTTGAAGACTTGTCATTTCGTTGATGTAGGTACTCAGTGGAATGGAACCTATTTAGGCCTTCTCATCCTGTATGTTTTCTCTTGATGTTCTCCTCAAAGTCCTTCAAAAATATTTACCTAATGGGCTGGTGGATTTCCTTTAGATCTGTCATGATCATCATATTAATTCAGAACATAGATTTTTTTCCCCCTCACTCACTGGACAGAGTGATCACTTTTTTTTATGTCTGATCATATACTTATTTAATAATTTTGTTATATTACAGGTAGCATGGTACATAAGTTGGAGCCAGAAAAACCTAGATTTAAATCCTGTGGCAGACATTTAACCCTTACTTCAATTCTCAGAGATCCCAGGCAAGTCTTTTGCTTTAGAAATGATAGATGGATTATGACCTGTGCTAGGTCAAAGGATTTCCCACACCTATAAAACCATAGATCCTTGACATACCTCTTTTGGTGCTTCTCTTGTTCAGTTTTTCATTAAGGATATACTGTAACCTATTTACTCTCATCGTTGGCCTCTGGTAATTCATTCCTTGTAGCCATACAGCATCCTTGAAATAATGATGTGTTAAAAAGATAGGCCTTTGTTTCAAGGGGAAGTTTGGAGCCTTATCAATAGCACTGTTCAATTTCTCAAAGATAATTTATATATGGGTGTATGTGTATATATGCATGTGCATGTATGTCTATATGTATATGTATACACATATATTCATGCATACATACATACATACAAATCTATCTAGGTAGCTAGGTGGTATAGAAGATAAGAACAGTAGGCCTGGAGTCAGGACAACTTGGGTTCAAATCTGGCCTCAAACGCTTAACTAGTCATATAATCTTGGGCAAGCCGTTCACCCCTATTTGCTCATTTCCTCAGCTGTAAAATAAGCTGCAGAAAGAAATGGCAAACCATTCTAGTATATTTGCTAAGAAAACTCCAAATTGGGTCACAAAGAGTCAGACAAAACTGGAACAACTAGACAAGAATACAAGATGCCAATGCATTCATAGTTCGTTGACTATAAAAACATATTTAATTCAGTAGCAAAAAATGCTATTGACATTAATTAGGAGACTATTGTAATAATCTAAGTAAGAAAGGATGAGGTCCTGAATTAGGGTAGCAGTTGTGCTAGTGGATAGAGAAAGTTAAATAATAAATATTGTGAAGGAAGGAATGGTAAGATATGATAACTGAATGGACACATGCAGAGAAAGAAAGTGAGAAGTCAAGGATAATGCCAAGGTTTCATATCTGGGAGATGGCTTTCAATAGAAGTATAGAAGTTTGGAAGAAGGTAGTGTATACAAAGGCAATTGATTGAGTTCAGCTTTGTACATCTTAAGTTGAATATGTCTCTAGGAAACCTGTTTGAAATGTTTTATAATTAATTGCTGATAAAGAACTGAGACACAGTTCTTAGGGGAAAGACCAGAACTGAATATATACATGTTGGAGTCACTTGAATATAAAAGATAGTTAAACTCATGGAAACTGATGAGATTACCAAGAGAAAGAGGGTAAAGGAAAGGAGGGGAGAGAGTATCCATGCAGAAGAGTGTATTCAACAGTGTCATATATAGAGATAAGTTCAAAATAATTAGGACTGAGAAGACCACCCATCACCAATCAGATCTGAGAAGATCACTGATCAATAGCAACTTTGGACAACACAATTTCATTGTCATGAGGTGAGGAGCCAGGATGCAAAGTGTTGAGTGAGATGAGAAGAAGTTGTGCCAGTTTGTTTTTTAAAGGAGTTTAGCTGAGAAAGGGAAAAAATGGGGGGATTTAGGATGTATAGTTTGAAGAGGGTGGTTTAATGAAGTTTTTGTGGGAAGGAGAAATGGTAAAAATTTGGGTGTCTTTTAAGGTAGTAGGGAAGGAATTAATTGGTAGAAAGAGTTGAATATCAAAAAGAGAGCAAGTAGGATGATTTAGCAGAAGAATTTGATAATTTAGTAGATGATTTGGGTGATATGTCAGAGAAGATGGGAGAAGATGGAATCAAGCATGGTGATGGGCTGCCTCTTTGCCAGACACTGTAGAAAAAAAGGATGATGTCAAGGGCTTTTGACATTAAGATAACAGGAGGAGAGGGAGTTCATACCAAATGGTCTAAAAACTTAAAAGTTAAGGTCCTTTGCTGAGGGTGTGGGTTGGAGGGAAGAATGTAGAAGTCTTGAGGAAGGAAGAGAGGTTTGGAATTCTTTCTTTGAAAACTGAAAGGAAATTTATTAGGAAAGAATAAAAAAGACTGTGTTGCAACAAGGAGGGGACTGTTGACATTAGGTAGCATGAATTTGTAGTATGCCCACTTATCATGATTATGAGACTTTCTCCAGTTCTTTTCATGAGTGGGGATAGCAGATGGTGAGAATGATCAAGATCTGAGAATTGTCAGGAGAATGACAAGAGGATGAGGAAGAAGGAATTCCAGAGCAGAACACAATCTAGAGTTGAAATAAATAACTATTACGTTTATGTGGGAATGAGAGGAAAATAGAGGCAGAGCAGGGTAACAGTAAGTTTCATTATTCCCCCCCCCAAAAAAAATTAGTGCCCTCTCCTCTTTCAGACATCTTGAGAACTGATCCATCAGTGCCCTCTAAATTATATGACTTTGAAGATGGATGACCTAGCTTCTCTGACTTCCTTCACTTCTCAGCTAAAGTCATACCTTCGGCAAGAAATCTTTTCCAGTTTCCTTTAATATTGGTGTATTCTCTCTGAGATTATCTTCAATTTCCTCCATTTATAACTTGTTGGTAGGTAATTGTTAGCATATTGTCTTCCCCAATAAACAGGAACTATTTTTGTCTATTTTTGGACCTCTTGTGCATAGTGCTTGACAAATAATAAGGCATCTAGTACATGTTCATTGACTTGACTGTGTACTTTGCCTTTTGCTACTCCAACTACCATTATCTTCCTGTTTCTGTGATGCATTTCCATTTCCTCAAATTAAAATTAGGTGCAGAGAGGGTAGAATTTGAATGTAGCAATTTCACTATCACTGATGGATGGCAAGACTAGTTTGCTAGGGTTATAATAAATCTATTGTCCCAATTCCACCTTCATCCTTAAATGCTCCCAGAATAATATGGCTTAATTGGATCTTCTGTCCAATTTCTGCAAATGTGTTTGCCTTTCACCACTTCTTGTTGCTTATGAGACTATGCAGCTCAAATCTTCCACCAAACTCTACTACAAAATTTTACAAATTTATTTATATCAGTGTTGACATTAGTGTCCATATTTCTTTCCTAGGTAAGCAGATCAAATATTTGCTTATTTGCTTCTAGGCTCTTTTAATATCTTTATTGCACTAACCAATTGATGTTGGCTAAACTTCCTTGGGAATGGTGATGATTTATATAAGTGACTGTTCTTTTATCTGTTTCCAAAGTTTGATCATAAATTATTTGTTTAAATAGGTCAGAATGAAGTAATTTTAATTTTTTGCCACATAATCTCATATTTTTTCCTTTCTACTTTAACACTGACTTCAATCTTTTTCTACAAACTTGATTACGTAAAATTATTGTTTTTGAAACTGACTCCTCTGGTAGTAAGTAATCATTTTGTAACTATTAAGATATAATCAATTATGTACTTATTCTATGACATACCAATCAAATTACCACAAAACTACTTTATGGAGCTAGAAAAATAATAAAAACAACTCATTTGGAAGAACACAAGGTGCACAACACTCGGGAAATTAATGAAAAGAAATGCAAGGGAAGGTGGCCTAGCCATACCAGATCTTAAATGGTATCGTAATGCAACAATCATCAAAACTACTTGGTAACTAGCTAAGAAACAAAGTGGTGAATCAGTGGATTAAATTAGGCACACAAGACACAGTAGTCAGTAACTATACTAATCTACTGTTCGATAAACTCAAAGACTCCAGCTTCTGGTATAAGAACTCACTATTTGACAAAAAAAACTGCTGGGAAAACTGGAAATAGTATGGCAAAAACTGGATAGAGACCAAAATCTTATACCATGTACCAAAATAAAGTCAAAATGGGCATATGATTTTGATATGAAAGCCGATACTATAAGTAAGCTGGAAGAGCAAGGAATAATTTACCTGTAAGATTTATGTAGAAGGGAAGAATTTATGACCAAAGAAGAGATAGAGAACGTTATGAAATGCAAAATTGATGATTTTGATTACATTAAATTGAAAAGTTTTTGTACAAACTCAATGCAACCGAGATTAGGAGGAAAGTGGGAAACTGGAAAAGAATTTTTATAACCACTGTCTCTGATAAAGGCCAGTTCCTAAAATACTTAGAGAATTGAGTCAAATTTACAAGAATACAAGTCATTTCTTAATTGATAAATGGTTAAATGATACAAACAGACAGTTTTCAGAGGAAGAAATCATAGCTTACTATAGTCATTTGAAAAATTATTCTAAATCACTATTGATTAGAGAGATGCAAATCAAAACAACTCTGAGGTATCACATCACACCTATCAGATTGACTAAGATGACAAAACAGGAAACCTATAAATGCTGAAGAAGATGTGAGAAAATTGGAATATTAATGCATTGTTGGTGGAGTTCTCCATTCTGGAGAACAATTTGGAAATATGCCCAAAGGGTTATCAAAATGTGCATATGCTTTGATCCAGTAATACCACTTCCAGATCTGCATCCCCAAAACAACACACAAATGGGAAAAGGACCTGCATGAACAAACATATTTATAGCAGGTCTTTTTGCGATGAAAAAGAATTGGAAATTGAGGGTATATCCATCAACTGGGGAATGACTGAACAAGTTTTGGCATATGTAATGGAATACTATTTTGCTATATACAATGATGAGCAATGATGAGCAAGTAGACTTCAGAAAAATCTGGAAACACTTATATGAACTGATGCTGCATGAAATGAGTAAAACCACCAAAACATTGCACACAGTAAAAGCCACATAGTGTGATGACTAACTTTGATGGACTTATTTCTTCTTAGCAATGCAAGGTACTAAGACAACTCCAAAATATTCATGAAAAAAATGCTGTCCACATCCAGAGAAATAACTATGGAGTCAGAATATAGATTGAAGCATATGACTTGCTCTCTCTTTTTTGATTCTTCTTTTAAAAATTATATATTTTAGTTTTGAACATTCATTTCCACAAGGTTTTGAATTTCAAATTTTCCCCCATCTCTCCTCTCCTCTCACCACAAGACACCCTGCATTCTGATTGCCCCTTCCTCCAATCTGCCTTCCTTTCTGTCACACCCCTCCTTTCCCTTATCCCCATCTTTTCTCTTTTCTTGTAGGAAAAGATAAATTTCTATACCACATTACCTGTATTTCTTATTTTCCAGTTTCATACAAAAACAATTCTCAACATTTGTTCCTAAAACTTTGAGTTCCAACTTCTCTCCCTTTCTCCCTTCCCACCCATTCCCACTGAGAAGGCAGGCAATTTAATATAGGCTATACATGTGTAATTTTGCAGAAGACTTCCATAATAGTCATGCTGTGAAAGAATAACTATATTTTCCTCCATCCTATCCTGCCTCCCATTTATTCTATTCTCTTTTGACCTTGTCTCTCCCCAAAAGTGTTTACTTCTAATCACTTCCGCCTTCCATTTGCCCTCTCTTCTATCATCCCCTCATATCTCACTTATTTCCTTTTCCCCTACTTTCCTGTAGTGTAAGACAAATTTTCATACCAAATTGAAAGCTTTTTCTGGCCTTTTTTATGACTGATAAATTGCTCTGTGCCATTTCTCCCTTTCTCCTCCTAATACATTCCTCTCTCACCCCTTAATTTTGCTTTTTTAGATGTCATCCTTTCTATTCAAACATCCTGTGCCCTCTATCTATATATGTATAGAATTCCTCCAACTACCCAGATATGGAGAAAAGTCTCAAGAGTTAAAAATATTATCTTTCCATGTAGGAATATAAACAGTTCAACTTTAGTAAGTCCCTTTGGATTTCTTTTTCCTGTTTGCCTTTTCAGGCTTCTCTTGATTTCTGCATTTGAAAGTCAAGTTTTCTATTCATCTCTGATCTTTGCATCAAGAATGTTTGAAAGTCCTCTATTTCATTGAATGCCCATTTTAACCCTGAAGTATAGCACTCAGTTTTGTTGGGTAAGTGATTTTTGGTTTTAATCCTAGCTCTTTTGATTCCTGGAATATCACATTCCAAGCCCTTTGATCCCTTAATATAGAAGCTATTGGATCTTATGATATCCTGATTGTATATCCTCAATACTGGAATTATTTCTTTCTAGCTGCTTGCAATATTTTCTCCTTAACCAGGGAACTCTGGAATTTGGCTACAATATTCCTAGGAGTTTTTCTTTTTTTGATCTCTTTGATCTCTTTCAGGAGGTGATTGGTGGATTCTTTCAATATTTATTTTACCCTCTGCTTCTAGAATATCAAGGCAGTTTTCCTTGATAATTTAATGAAAGATGATTTCTCGGCTTTTTTTGATCATGGCTTTCAAGTAGTCCTATAATTTTTAAATTGTCTCTCCTGGTTCTATTTTCCAGGTCAGTTGTTTTTCCAATGAGATATTTCACATTGTCTTCTATTTTTTTTTATTCTTTTGGTTTTGCTTTTAGTTTCTTGCTGTCTCATAAAGTCATTAGCTTCCATTTGCTCCATTCTAAGTTTTAAAGAATTATTTTCTTCAGTGAGCTTTTGAACCCCCTTTTCCATTTGACTAATTCTTCTTTTGAAAACATTCTTCTCCCCACTGACTTTTTGGATCTCTTTTGTTATTTGGGTTAGTCTATTTTTTAAAGGTGTTATTTTCTTCAGCATTTTTGGAGGGTTACCTTTAGCAAGCTGTTGACTCACTTTTTATGATTTTCTTGCATTGCTCTTATATCTCTTCCCAATTTTTCCTACACTTCTCTTACTTGATCTTCAAAATCCTTTTTGAGCTCTTCTATGGCCTTTATTTTGGAGGTTTTGAATGTAGAAGCCTTGATTTTTATATCTTCCTCTGATGGTATGCTTTGTTCTTCCTCATCCAAAAGGATGGAAGAAAACATCTTTTCATGAAGAAAATAACCTTTTATAGTTTTATTTTTTTCCTTTCCTGGGCATTTTCCCAAACAATTACTTGACTTTTGAGTCCTTTGTCAAGTAGAGGATATACTCTAGGGATCAGTGCATTCTCAGTTCCTCCAAGGAGGTACAATTAAGGCCTGCATTCTGATCTGGGAGTAACTACAAGTTTTTCTGCCCAGAATCTGTGAGTAGGATTCCCTCTCAAGAGGTTCCACCTCTCCAACAACAAGTGCTCCTTTTCACCCCTGGGCCACCGCTCAGAACTGAGACTCAGGCTGGCTGCTCAATTCCCCCAGGGTCTTTAGACTGAGGGCTTCAAAAGTGGACACTGATGCTCTGGTGGCTGTTGCTGCTCTGGGGCTGGAGCTAGGCAGGATGCTGCTCCCTTCTCACCTAGGTGAAAAAGCTTTCTCATTGACCTTTGAAGCTGTCTTTGGTTTTGGGAGTTGAGAAAACTGAGAACCACAGCTGCTACCCATGATTCTGCATCCTGAAACCTGTTCCAGTCCTGTTATCAGACATGGAGTAATTTATCTCAGTTACTAAGTAGTTGACCTAATAATAGATAAATCCTTACAGTACTTAAGCTGCAACTATACTTATATCAATCTTTTTTCCCTAGTGTACATCATGAATCCTGCAATACAAAATGACCAACTATCCTATGAAATGATATTTGCATATAGGAAATGATCAAAGTTTCTGTTTTATCTGCTTCTTCCATGAGAACCTCTGATCCATCCTTCTATGGAATTGCAACTTCCATTTATAGACACACTTCATTTATGAAAAGAATACTAAAAATCATATGATTCAGTTTCTCCATTTTTACATTCCACTCCCTATTCCCTGGATAAGAATATCACTTTTTGAGTTATGACTTCTAGAAACATTACAAAACTTAATGTTATCTAAAGTTTTAATGGTGGAAACTTAATGTTTCTAAACAATGTTTAAAGAGTGCTTGCTTCTTTGTAAAAGTATTCTGCCCTATTTCTCACCTTTCTTTCATCACCACTGCATATACTTGTAAGGGGGCTTCAAGGACTGAGAATTATTTTGTATTCTCTTCTGTATTTTTTCTGGGTTGCTATAGTAAAAAAAAAATACCACCAGGCAGTCAGACTTCTGGTGATAAGCCTCTCTGTATTTAGGTGGGATGACTCTCCAAGAACAGACATAATTGGTGGTTGGGATCTCATTTCAGAACCTGGGAAAAATGTGTTAGAGTTCAGCACAACCTTCAAGTACTACCATAACAAAGGATTTTGAGGAGGAGTTTTTGCAAACATCATAGGTATTGTCATTCACTAATAAAACAATTTCCTTCTTTGTTTAATCTTGAAACTGCTCCCCCCCTCCCCATTCAACTATGTGCTAATCCTGCTGCTATTAGAAAGGTCTAGTATTCTTCTATTTTCTACCTACACCTATAATCACTAAGTAGAACAGAAAATTAAAAGAACAGAAAAAAATTTAACTATGCTAATGAGCTAATTACTTAAAGAGTGCCTAGAGAGAGAATATTCATACAATGGAATTACTGAATTACAACAGTTGGACCTCCACGAAATTATTTCCATTGTGAGCTCTCATCTCCTGGTATATACATATAGCGAAATAATGAGAAAAAGAGAAAGAAGAGGGAGAGAAGGGAAATATAGGAGAGAATGGGGGGTGATGGAAGAGGCAGAGGAAAAGGGAGAAGAATAAAGAGGAGAGTGGAGGAAGGGTGAGAAGGAAATCACAATCAAAAGTAATTGAGACAATTTCACCTGCTCTTACACTCCATATGTGGATGTCCTGAAAGAAGTACAAGATCTGAGAGCATATTTCTTCTCCTCTGGTGAACAGGAAGAAGAGAAAAGAAGGAAGAAGGGGAAGCAGAGGTTGAAGGAGGGGTTCCAGGAAAAAGAGGTAGCATAATCTTGTGACTGTTGCTCTTCGGTAACTCTGCTTCTCCCACTCCCATTCACCCCATTCCACCACTGACCCAGCCCTTAAAGCCAATCTTTATCTTCAAGTGACAAATACATCTTACTGACTTTCTTTACTTACATGCCAGAGGTTGTTCACCATGCAACCTGCTGAAAAGAATTTAATTTCAATTCTAATCAATTTTCACACTATCTGTGACGTTACAATTTAAATTTCACATAAGATGTGATTCTATTGTGGGTGGATGGAACCTCATTTCATAAGTTGTGATGATCAAAAAAATGAAACTTCTTTTGAAAATAAATCATCAGGACTTTCGCATTCACATGACTGTTCCCATTCAAAGTAGTCGTCTTGGGAAACTCTACTTATTCCAATACCGCTGTTATTACTAGAAACATTTTTGGATATGCTTTCCCATCCATATATAGAGCCAGTCATAGTACATATTAGAAAAATCATTGTCCATTCTTGTATATGTACCTTGTTTTTATATTTAAATAATTACCAGATTAATTCATCAAATGAACATCAAAATGGTTTGCTTTTTTCGAAAGTCAAATCCATGTTCTATCTATCCACACAAGCATATGCTATTATTACCATTAAGCATAATAAAATGAAAATACTGCAGATACCAAAGAAAATTACCTAATAGAATTCCTGAAAATATTGTGAGAAATGAGAATATTGGTGAATTAAGTTATAGTCTTTTAACATTACTACTTGCATTTTTACCATACCATACATGTTCTGATGTTTCTTTTTAAAGGTAACATTTATGTATAATTATAATGTATATTTTGTTGTGATTAAGTAGATAACATGATATGATTTTCCCCTCCTCCTTCCACATTTTTCATTTGCCTTTTCATTATGTTCCATATGTTCCCAAAGTTTTATGCTGCTGTCCTATTTGTAGCACATATATGAAACTGAGTTCTTGAGGGTTTGTATAATCTATTTCTATACTAGCAATCAACAAATAGGCATATTACTACTACTGTTGCCATTACTTACAAGATTAGTTGTAATAGTAGTAGTAGTCATCATAGTTGGTAGGAGTCACATAGCACTTTAAGGTTTGCCAAGTACTTTAAATATGTTAACTTATTTGGTTCACATAACAGTCCTGGAAGATAGGTGCTATTATCCCATTTAGAGATGAGAAAATGGAAGCAGACAGAAAATAAGCAGCATGTCCAGGGTCACATAGCTAGTAAATGTCTGAGGCAGGATTTTAACTCAGTTTTTCCCCACGTCAAATCTTGCATCATACAGACTTATGGGACTTCACATTCTTACAACGAATTAAATAACAAGACAAAAGGAAATTATGACTAAATGGAAGGGTAGCCCTTCCAAAAGTGACAAATAAAGAGCTTGGTGAAGTGTAATTTGTCATTTGCCTAAAGACAACAAAAATGTAATATCATGAAATGCTTGGTCATTTCATTGCAGAGCTCAAGATAATCACGTCTAAAAAGATTATCACAAACTAAAACATTCATAAATAACTGTTGTAGAAGATATAGAGTTAGAAAAATTCTATGCAGAAGATGATAAAAGCATGAACTTCAATTCATTTGTGACTTAAAAAACTGGAAATGGTGAAATATATGCCAGAAAATTTTTTTCAGGAGCCAATAAGTGAGAAAAAACAAAAGCTACACAGGAAAATGTTCTTCAATATTGAAGTTATGAAGTACAGTAGTACATAGCAAACATTTAGTGGAACACAAAACATGAAATTGGTCATAGTCTAACAGAAAACAACAAATTGCTAAGGTGGGGATTATTTTTAATTAACTATTTTTGTATAGTAAAACTATCAATTTGTGACTGGAAAACTAATCTGACTTATTTAAAAGAAATTTTGGTGCCAAATAAGAAATGGAGAAAAGAACAGATATCAATATAGAATGCAAACCTTTCTTAAGGAAATCTGACCAGTGCAAATGAATCACCAAATGCTGAGAGAGCAGAAGTGGATTCAAATATAAAGTCATTTATTATGTTTTATGGAAGAGGATGGTCTAAGATTATGACATATCTTCTCATGAAATATCAAGAGATAGTACCATACAAAACCATGTTTGTATTTATTGGTGAGAGATCAAAGTAAGTCAGATATCAAGAAAACATTTAAAAATCAAACTGGAAGGAAGACAAGAACCAGATAAAACCTCAAAATGTCTGCCAAGATAATCTATGACAAACTATTCTCACCATCAATAATATCATAGTATATACTTGAACTCTAGCATCATAATCCTTGGTCAGTTTCACAATTAAGTAGAAATGAATGTCAAGACAACACAAATAGGAAGAAATGGTTGTGCACAAGGTACAAAATTTTGAGGATATTGAGGGATAAATTCTCTAGATATCTGAAGGAGAGCAGTATAAATGCTTGTGAAAAATCACATACTTCGCTGCTTTTGGAGAAAAGAAATTTATTTAATATTTAACTATTGAACCATAAACTGACTTTCTCATTTCTGTGAAATATTTAGGAACATAATCTCTAATCATACTGAAAGTCTACTTGATAAATTTATGAAAAAACACCTGGCATGATTTTACCAACAATATTCTCTGGCAAACCACATCTTTATATGTATTCGATTGTCTGAAAAGAACAGAAAATATAATTGTCCAATATTGATGATTATAAAAGAAGTATTTAAATCAGTAAAGCAAAATGGCACCTTAAAAGTTTCACCCTAACAAGGAATCTCCCAAGTATATGTTATCTCATACAAGATTTCTTGAAAGTTATAACATCATAAGTAACTTCATTCAATGATTTTTTTATTATATATCAACTTGGTCAAGGAGATCTTACCTAGAAAAGTTTTAGTTTTCATATAGCCTTCGAACCCATGATACATAGTATGTAGTCAAAATTAAGGTGATTCCCTATATATAGTATTCTGAGCTATTCTTAACTCAAGTCAATTGAGTAGTTCACTCTTTGGACTAGAATAAAATGAGTCACCTGTGGACAATCTAACATTTGACAAAAGAAGGCTAACAGCAATGAAATGTAAAGGATATTCAACAAGGGTGAAGGATTGATTCCATTGGGTACAACTGCCTTGCCTCTGCACTTGGCACAATGGTAAACTGTGATTGGTACATGTGTATCAAACTTTAGGACCCACTAACTTATTGCATTAGGTTTTAAATTCTGACCATTTAAATCCTTAAATAATAACATCCTTATTGCTTTTAAAGGAAAAACAAGCCCCGTCTATGTGGCAAGAATTTTAGTAGATAATTTTCCGGTAATAGATGGTGAGTTTCTCCATACCATTATTTATGGATAACATTGTACTAATTACATCAAGTGCCTAAATACTGTCTCATCTCCCAAATAAGAGATATAATTACTGAAAAGAGGTTCAATCTAACTATCTACATGGGAGATATCCCATAGATAAAGAATTCCTATTGTCCAGATAATGATATGTGCTAGAATAATTATAGCTAGTACTTATATAGTATTTTAATATTTGCAATGTACTTCAGAAACATTAACTTATTTGATTCTCACAATAATCCTAGGAGGTAGGCACTGTAGTTATACCTATTTCATAGGTAAGGAAACTGAAGCAGTCAGTGATCATAGTTAGCAAGTATTTAAGGTGTTATTTGAACTCAGGTCCTTCTGATTCGAGGTTCAATCATCAGGGGTGGGGAACCTATGGCCTTGAGGCCACATGTGGCCTTCTAAGTCATTGGTTGTGACCTTTGGACTAAGTCAAAGTTTTACAAAACAAATCCTTTTATTAAGTGGATTTGTTTTATGAAGTTTGGATTTAGTCAGAAGGCCATACTTGACAACCTAGAGGCCTCGCGGTCACAGGTTCCCCACCCTTGTCTATATACTGTGTCTGCTAGCTATAAAACTGACGGATCAATATGTTTATTTTAATAGGATTGACATGGCAGTATGGAAAAGGCAGATGAACAAGGAAATGGTTATTGAAATGAATAGGAAGTAGAGAATATACCAGATTGCCTTTAGGAAATTGACCACTGCCTTTAATGACCCTATATTGCTCCTTAAAATAAAGCCCCATCTTTTAAATATGAATTATCTTTCAGAGATGACATATGATCATGGCTCATGGAATAAAATGGTTAAGAACTAAGTTGTGGATCATCAAATATCAGTGGAGAAGGATACAGTGGACATAAACTAGTTGTAATATACTACCAACTTAGAATTCTACAGAAAATAATCTAATGAATATTGTCAGAAAAGTGTGTCTAGAAAAGGAGATGGAGCTGATAAAGTAGGATAAAGAAAGATGGATAAACAAGCAGCTTGCTCCACTGCTAGTGATCAATAACAAGAAATTAGATACATGAAGTTCCTCATCAAATTGAGTGTATTCCATGAAGAGAATTTATGGGAAGACAAAGTTAAGAGGAACACAGAAAGGAAAGGTGTAGTTTAGCTTCCATCTGCACAGTTGGTGGTAGTACCCACTCTCATTACACATCTGATCTACAAAAACATTGGCATTGTTCACAGCTTCTCCTGTCCTAGAAATTTCAGAAAGAAAATTCTCTCACCATCACATATTTAGTTGAAATGGAATTACAGGAGATCAGATGGCAGCTTTTGGTTTATAGGAAGCCAAGTAATGGCATAGTCCTCATATTTTTGTTAGATTGATTTTGGCTGGAATTTTTGGCCAACTTATTTGCTTGGCATGTGAATAAAAATTAAACAATAAATATTTTTTAAAAGTAATTCTCTCCATTGAATAACATTCATTCGGCTTCAGTGGAATAATCTGGTTATAGATTTGACAGATGTATATCACCACGATAGCATCAATGAACTTATTTAATGACACATTTCCCCTGTAGCTATTTTTCATTTTTGCAGCATTTATTCTTAGTTTATTGAAACTTTTTGAACAGTATTTGATACTCTAACATTAAGTGTCTATAAATTCACCACCACATAACATACAGGAGTATGAGGTAAGGAAATGTTCACAGACTCAAAGACTCTGAGAATTGGGTGAAACTTCTGAGGTCACAAAGTCTGACACATATAGGGAAGAGTCCCTCTAAGACATACTTGACAAAATGGTTGTCCAATGTTTTCTGAGAGACTTCCAGGGAGGATAATTTACTGCTTCCAGAGCTATCCTAATTTGGATAGCTTTAATTGCTACAAACTTTTTTTATATCAAGTTTTGCAACTTCACCCACCACTACTGATGAAGCTAGGTAGTGTAGTGGTTGGAGTCCTGGGCTAGAGTTAGGAAGTCCTGTGTTTCAAATCCATCCTTAGACACTTCCAAACTACTCAAGTTACTGAACCTCTGTCTGCCTCAGTTTCCTCAACTAGATAGTAACACCTACCTGTCAGGGTTGTTTGTAAGGATTAATTTGGATATTTGTAAAGTGATTAGCACAAGTGACAAACATATAAGAGGTGTTAACAAATACTTGTTTCCTTATTTCCTTCCTAGTTCTCATCTTGGAGGCCAAGTTGAATGAGTTTAATCCCTGTTCCATAGGATAGTCCTTGAAATACTTAAGAATAACTCAATAAGTTTTCTTATCTTTTGTCTAAGCACGTCAAGTTCCTTCACTCTATTCTCACATGCCTAATCTTAATGACCCTAGGCATCTTCCATCTTTCTAATTTTTCAACATCCTTTGAATGTACCCAGAATTGGAGACAACATCCTAGACATGATCTGATGAGGTCAGAGTATCGTTTTCCCTGCTGCTGGACCGTATAACTATTTTAATGCAGCCCACTGTTTTAAGGCTGATATATCTTACTATTGACTTGCATTAAGCTTGAAGTCTCCTAAAACTTTCATATAATTTTTTGATAAGCTGCTATTCAGGCATGCTTGTTCTATATATTTATGATGTTGAAGTTTTGAACCTAAGTATGGAATTTTACACTCATTCCTATTAAATTCCACCTTAATTGAGTTCAGTCCACCATTCTAACCTCACTCTAATTTGAAATCCTTGAGTATTTCATCAGTAATGTCAGAAATACCTCCAGTCTGTCAATGAATGTCTATTAATCATCTCTTCTATTCCAGTAACTGTAGAAAGGTTGAAGATATAAAGAAAGCTAAAAAACAGTCCTTGCTTTCAAGGAACTCAAATTCTAATGGGGGAAACAATATAGAAACAATTATCTACAAAACAAGCCACGTTCAAGATAAATTAAAAAAATAATTAACAAAGGGAAAGCAAAAGAATTAAGGGAGATTAGCAAATGTTTCTAGAGGAAGATAATATTTTTGACTGGGACCTGAAGGAAGATATGGAAGTCAGGAGGCAGAGAGGAAGAGGGATGGTGTTCCAGACATGAGGGACAGTAAGGTAAAATTCTCTCAATCAGGAAATGGAGTTTCTTGTACAAAGAACAGCAAGGAGGCCAGTGTCACTTGACTGAAGTGAACATGGAAGTATGGAGGCAGGATTGTAAAGTGTGAAAGTATTGAAATGGTGAGAAGGCATATTATGGAGGACTACTAATGATGAGATGAAAATTTTATATTTCATTCTGGAGGTTAGAAGGAGCCATAAAGGTTTATTGAGTAGAATAGTGACATGCTCAGGCTTGCCCTTTAGAAAGATTACTTCACCAGCTGAGTGGAAAATGGACTGGAATGGGGAGGGTCTTGTGGAAGGGAGAGTAACCAGATCATTGCAATAGTCCAGATGTGAGGTGGTAAGGGTCTGTAACTGTCATGGCTGTGTTAGAAGAGGAAAAGTGGAGGGGTTTATATGAGAGTTACTGAAAAGCTTGGTGACTGGGGTGATAGAAATACCATAAAAAGTGATAAAGAAGCTAGGAAGAGGGTACAATTTGTGGAGCTAGATGATGAATTTAGTTTTGCACATGCTAAATTTAAGAAATAGGCAGTTGGGGGGGGGCGGAGCCAAGATGGTGGAGTAGAAAGACACACATACAGAGGCTGCTCCCACACAGTCCATAAAACACCTGTAGAGAGGAACTCTCAACAAATTTTGGAGCAGCAGAAGTGAAGAACAACAGAGTGGAGATTTCCAGCCCAGGGTAACCTGAAAGACCCACAGAAAACGTCAGTTGCACCTGATGTGGAGTCTTGGCCACTCGCGCCCACAGCTGGTGAACAGCCCTCCAGGGTGGAATCTCCAGTCATGGAATCCCCAGTCCCAGCAGCAGAGGGTCTGCAGATCCCTCAACCCACAGGGGCCAAAGGTCAATGACGGGGTTTACTCAGCTGGCCAGGAAGGGAGAAGGACCTTTACATTGGGCAGGTGGCAGGAGTCCTCAGGACAGCCCCTACAGCAGCCTGAGACCATAGCTGGATCATAAAAACCCCTGGGGGCACTTAAAAGCTGAATCTTACCTCAGCCCTGTGTAGATGCACTGAGACAGCTGGGCTTTGTCTCACACTGAATGGAGGCCCTGCCCCTGCAGCTTGACTGGATCCCATCCCTCCAGTGCTAGCCTGGCAGAACTGGAGGTCAGCTGCCTGTGGATAGGAAACACTGCTAAGATTCTGGACACAAAAATCCTTTACTGCGCCCAGACCAGCACACACTTGATTCCACCACCTTGGAGGAACTGATACCTTACAGGTCCTCAGAGTATACCCTACTCTTGAACAAGGACCCAAATGTCAAGTAACTAGTTGGGAAAATGCCCAAAAATGGGAAAACAAATAAGACTATAGAAGGTTACTTTTTTGGTGAACAGATATTTCCTCCCATCTTTTCAGATGAGGAAGAACAATGATTACCATC
The DNA here is from genome assembly GCA_028658325.1 of Potorous gilbertii. NCBI lineage: Eukaryota > Metazoa > Chordata > Mammalia > Diprotodontia > Potoroidae > Potorous > Potorous gilbertii. The sequence continues at coordinate 372,358,248 of CM053769.1, forward strand.
AGGGAAAGACATAAAAATCAAGGTTTCTGTATCCCAAACATCCAAAATAAATATTCAGTGGGCTAAGGCCATGGAAGAGCTCAAAAAGGATTTTGAAAATCAGGTAAGAGAGGTGGAGGAAAAACTGGGAAGAGAAAT
>CM053769.1:372358485-372372600 GCA_028658325.1 Potorous gilbertii
TTGAAAAATAGGCTAACTCAATTGGCAAAAGAGGTTCAAAAAGCCAATGAGGGGAAAAATACTTTAAAAAGCAGAATTAGCCAAATGGAAAAGGAGGTTCTAAAGCTCACTAAAGAAAATAGTTCTTTCAAAATTAGAATATAACAGGTGGAGGCTAATGACTTTGTGAGAAACCAAGAAATCATAAAATAAATCCAAAAGAGTGAAAAAATGGAAAATAATGTGAAATATCTCATTGGAAAAACAACTGACCTAGAAAATAGATCTAGAAGAGACAAATTAAAAATTATGGGACTACCTGAAAGCCATCATCAAAAAAAGAGCCTAGACATCATCTTTTCATGAAATTATCAAGGACAATTGCCCTGATATTCTAGAACCAGAGGGCAAAATAAGTATTGAAAGAATCTGCCAATCACCTCCTCAAAGAGATCCAAAAAGAGAAACTCCTAGGAACATTGTGGCCAAATTCCACAGTTCCCAGGTCAAGGAGAAAATATTGCAAGCAGCCAGAAAGAAACAATTCAAGTATTGTGAAAATTCAATCAGGATAACACAAGGTCTAGCATCTTCTACATTAAGGGATTGAAGGGTATGGAATAGTATATTCCAGAAGTCAAAGGAACTAGGACTAAAACCAAGAATCACCTACCTAGCAAAACTGAGTATAATACTTCAGGGGAAAAAAATGGTGTTTCAATGAAATAGAGGACTTTCAAATATTCTTGGTGAAAAGATCAGAGCTGAAAAGAAAATTTGACCTTCAAACAGAAGAATCAAGAGAAGCATGAAAGGGTAAACAGCAAAGGGAAATAAAAAGGGACTTACTAAAGTTGAACTGTTTACATTCCTACACGAAAGGACAATACTTGTAACTCTTGAAACATTTTTCAGTATCTGGGTAGTTGGTGAGATTACACATACATACACACACACATGCACATAGGGAGACAGAGAGTACAGGGTGAATTGAATAGGATGGGATAATATCTTAAAAAAAATGAAATTAAGCAGTGAGAGGAGATTATTATATTATATATTAGGAGGAGAAAGGGACAAATGGAATGGGGCAGATTATTTCTCATAAAAGAAGCAAATAAAAGACTTTTCAGTGGAGGGAAAAAGAGGGGAGGTGAGAGAAAAAAACATGAAGCTTACTCTCATCACATTCAACTAAAGGAAGGAATAAAATGCACACTTATCTTGGTATGAAAACCTATCATACAATAAAGGAAAGTGGGGGAGAAGAGGATCAGCAGGATGGGGGGGATAATAGAAGGGAAGGCAGTGGGAGGAGGGAGCAATCTGAAGTCAACACTCTTGGGGAGGGACAGGATTAAAAGAGAGAATAGAAGCAATGGGGGCAGGATAGGATGGAGGGAATTATAGTTAGTCATACACAACACACCTATTACAGAAGTCATTTGCAAAACTACACAGATATGGCCTTTTTTGAATTGCTTACCTTCCCAAAGGGAATGGGTGGGGAGGGAGGGATAGGGAGAAGTTGGAACTCAAAGTTTGAGGAACAACTGTTGAGTATTGTTCTTGCAACTAGGAAATAGAAATACAGGTAATAGGGTATAGAAAGTTATCTTTCCCTACAGGACAAAAGAGAAGATGGGGATAAGGGAAGAGAGGGGAGATTGGTGATAGGAGCAATTAGAATGCTCAGTGTTTTGGGGTGGGAGGAGGGGAGAAATGGGGAGAAAATTTGGAACTCAAAATTTTGTGGAAATGAATGTTGAAAAGTTAAATAAATAAATTATAAAAAAGAAATAGGCATTTGGATACATGAAACTAGAGGTCATTAGAGATTGTGCCTGGACAAGAAAACTGGAGAGTAACCATTATAAAGATGATAATTGAATCCAAAGGAGCTAATGAGATTACCAAATGATATCACATAGAGAGAAAAGAGGGTCCAGAATAGAGCCCCGTGAGTCAGTAGCACACCTAGTGGACACGGCCTGGATAAAGATCCAGCAAAGCCAATTGAGAAGGAGGAGTGAGATAAATAGTAGGAGAACCGGGAGAAAGTAGTATCATGAAAACCTAGAGAAAAGAGAGCATCAAGGAGAAGTGGGTAATCATCAACTGTGTCAAAGACTTCTGAGAGGTCATGAAAACTGAGAAAAGTCTACTGGATTTGGCAATTAAGAGGTAGAAGTTTTGAATGAATGGGTTTGAATAGAAAGTTTTGAATGGTAAAGTGAGGTGATAGACTCTAGAAAGCTAGGAGAACAAGAGAAAAGAAAACAGAAGCATCAATTGTTGATAGTCTTTTTAAGGAAATTCTCCAAGAAATGGAAAGGAGATCATAAGAGGATAGCTAGCAAGACAGATGAATAGATTGATGACAGTTTTTGGAAGATGAGAGAGAGAGAGAGAGAGAGAGAGAGAGAGAGAGAGAGAGAGAGACAGAGTCCTGCTTTAAGGACTGTGGACAAGCATACCATCTATGATTTTATTCAAATTGGTGAAAAATGCTAAACCTCATGGGGTCAAAATAATATGGCAAGCCAAGGCATGGTTTAGAGACCTTTATACAGGCTTACGTTGAACAATCAATGACTCCTCTTTGAGTCTCAGCACCCACTCCATTCTGATTTATACTATTGTTGAGCCTACATGTGAAACATTTACCAAAATTGAGATAAATTGTATCTAGGGCATTTTCCTGAGCTATCAACTAGCCATATTGAAAAGGGAAATGAGGTCAACGTGCTGTGTAAGTACTGCATGGCCTATTCTTGATGAAGTTATGATGGGTCTTTATGATCAATACTTCCTTTTCTAGATATAACAGGTACATGGGATAGCTAGTCATACTTTCATATCCCATACTTCTCACAGATATACATATATATATACATATATGTATATATATACATATATGTATATATATCATACTTACAGGTCTTGTTTCCCATCAGAGGATTACTATTATTATATGGTTACAATCAAACATTCTCAGAATGAGTCATAAGAGTAACTATATTGTTCAGTGAATACAAATTCCCTATTCACCACTTCACTTTTTGAGCCCCCACCAATGTGTATTAATTTACACAAAGCCAGACACTCACAATGATGACATTGATATTGAAATCATGATAATCTACTTAGCAATTAAATATGTGTATGCATATATGAATATTGTGTATATATACATGTTAATTAAAAAACAGAAATAAATAAACACATAATAATCCACACTATCCCAAACAATGTTCTTGGTGTCTGTGGGGAAGAATAGAAATGCACAGAAACCAGAAAAGGAAACCCATGAGTTCAGGAAAAAAAATCATTTAATTAGAGTAACTTATAGTCTGAAATTGTAAACTTCATTGTCTACTTTTTGTCACTAGGACTGTCCATAGAAGTTCTAATGAAGCTTCTATGGTGAAAAGATGCTTAGATGCTTCTACTGCTGAGATGAGTTGATTGTTTTTGTATCTGACTAACATTATCATTGGGCATGTTGTCTGACCCAATGTAGTCAATCTGCCTTGTGACTTAGCTGATTCTATCTTCAAGATGTTCAGTTACTTATCTGGACTTATTCCTCAACAGCTACTCTAGTGTCTGTCACTTCCATCTTCATGTTTAGGTGATGCAACTCTGAAGTTTATCCTTTCATCTCTAGGGAATCTCTGCCAAAGAGCCCATCTTAGCTTATGGTTGATAACCAAATTCTAATTTTCTGTCTAAAATCAGGTAAATTATATTTTCCCATAAATATTTAAGCATTTTAGTATCTATATTTCCCTAGTAAATAAATCAAAAGTCTTCAAATTTATTCATATATGTATTTGTATATACATACATATATACACATATACCACTTAAGCACTCGGATTCTTCTGCTTGTAACATTTAAAATTGAGCAACTGCTGTCTCAGAACTATGATTCAAATTAACTGCTTTTCTTAGAACTATGCCCCAGACAAATGAACTGTCACAGCAGACTTAAGTGAATAACTGCTTCTTTCAGAAATATGTTTATGCTCCAGACAAGTGAACAGTCCTTTCCTTACAAAGAAATTTGTTAGCCATCCCTTTTATAATACATTCTATAATTTTTCCAGAAACCAGAATCAAACTCAATAGTGTATAGTTTGTAGATTCTATTTTTACCTACTCCCCCACTTTTTTTCAAAATTAGGACATTTTTTTTTCCTTCTCAGGTCCTGAAATACTTCTCACAGGTATTTTATTTGATCTTTCAAATAAAACCGACAGAGGCTTAGCAATACATCTCTCAGTGACTGAGGATGAAGTTCATTTGGGCTTGTGACTTGAAGTAATTAAGGGAACCTAGGTAATATTTGGTTTTGCCTTTACTTATCTTTGGTATCAGCATCTTGTTAGCCATTTCATGTTCTTCTTTCTAGTCGAAATATAATTCCCTTTGAGGGAGAAGAATAAGCACAATTAATAGCACAACTGTGTGTCTCCAATATCCTTTATGTTTCATTCATCCATTTCAAGCAGTGTTGTATCTCATTTCTTCTTTGATCATCCTTTTCTCCTCAACATTACTTTTTAAAAACTCCCTTTTATTGACCTTAGCTTTCCCCACCAACCTCAGCTCATTTGGAGTTTTAGCAGTCCTGATACTGTTCTTACAGGTTACTTGATTCTTTTGTATTCATCCTTTGTTATCTGCCCTAGCTTCCATCATTAATACATGTCTAAAAAAAATCTAAGTTGGCTGATGAGTTCCCTATACTTCTACAACGGTCTCTCTAAATATATCCTCTTTTTTCCTCTTCTGCAGAATTATTTCTCTTTGCAGAATTCTTTCTCTTCATCCTTGAGAGCTTCCCATCCCTTTTGGGACTAAAATTCTTCAGAATTTTAGTCTGTGTGACCCTATCTAGGCTTTCTCTGAATCTTTTGAAGTCTTTCTTAAAGTCTATGGTGTCAGAAGACACTCATTTTTGTCTCTTCTAATATAGTTAATAAGATATAGTGATCCCATACTCTCTACATTTCTCTCTCTGAGATAAGGTAGGGGTGGAACTGAGGAAAAAAAGGGTGGGTAGAGAGTAAGGTTTTACATATTAATAGCTAGAAAACTGATGAGCCTATTAAGTATACTTAACACAAAAGGACCTCTATGAACCTATTCTACCAATTGTCAATTAATCTTTAAATATGTCCACTGTGTTTATCCCTGTTTGGCCACTTAATAATAGCTGTATTCACAGATCTGGTATATTTGTAAAAGGCTTTGTCTATCTTAGCTTAATATTCCACAGACCCTAACTTTGTAGGGCAACTGAGAATCAATCTGTAAAACTCAGGATGAATTCTTTTAATATTACTGTCAGGACTATCATCAACATCAAAATTTAGATTATGGTAAAATTTATAGGGAAATATGAAACCCAAGGATTGTTTGTCCATTGGATGATCTTGTAATAAACCACATGCTTCCAATTAACTAAATGTGAGGCTCTGTCTCTGTCCCTTGAATCCACGGATTCACTTATCTGTTGAGTCTTCCATCATTTCCACCCCAGCAACTGGCTCCTTACCTTCACTAACACTCCACATTCTTTATTCAGGAATTTAATCATCATTTGACAGTAAGGCCAGGATAAACAAGCAAACTCAGTCATAAAAACACAGAAGTATGGAAATGAAGAGATCTTTGATATCCTTTGATCTAACTTCCTGGGATCAGACTGTATTCTCTCCTGCAAAGCTGGGTGGGGTGGCTAGGCCAAGATCAGGACTTTTTATTTATTAGATTCCTGCCTTACCACTGAGCTACTTGAAACTTAGCATTAGTGCTGGTGGTTCAGGTACTTCATCCATGGAGGATGTTGGGAAGGGTCCTTCCTGATCAGCAATGAAAGGTTTGTGTTACATGCATGTGTAATCTTTTATCTTTTTTCTGAATAGTCTGATGGTTCCCACAGAAATAGTTAGGTCTTGGTAGTTTATCTTTAAAGATGCCCATTGACTTTGTGAAGAGTTCTAAAGAACCATTGATCTAGTCCCTGTCCCATCTGTACTATACCACTCAGTATTTGATTCTGCTCTTTTCATCCTTTGATTCTGTTTCCTCATGGTTATAAAACATTTTACTTTATTCAACCATATAAAGGTTCTTGCTACCTATCTTCTTGGAGCTATTTCAATGAGTATCTTTGATTTGGGCATTTATATGAGTGAAACAAATATGCCTTCATCTTGGAGTTAGCAAAGTAACAGCAGCCCTTTCTTCAACAGGATCAGTTCAGAAGTCTTTTGACGAAGGTGGTTAAGTAATTTCTGTTCCCAATGATGGAGAACTCAAGGATGTAAACGAGAGTCTATTTCCTTGCTACATAGGTCTGTTAGTTCCTACCTGTGAACTTACGAATGAGGAAAGTAAAACACAACCCAAGGCAATTATGTGACTTGCCCATAAAACTAGAGAGAGAATGTGAAGATAAAAAACTAGATTTCAGACTTCTTACCTTCTTACCTTCCACACTACTCCTCCTTTAATCATACCGCATTGCTTCCCAATGCGCATTAAGAAATATGCAACCATAAACACACTTCCCCACAGATCAATTTTGATGCTGCTGCTTAGAAAACTCAGTTCATCTGACTTTCCAAGAATTTGGCTAATTTTTAAAGGTGCCCTATCAGCTTAGACTTCCTTATGATGATATTCCCTATGGTGACAACTTCTCTACCACAGAACAATTCATCTGGGTAGTCAGAGTGGTTAGACTAGGGCCAAAGCAGAAAAAGGAAATAAAATCCCTTCATTTTGAGAACTTGTTGATAGGTCCCTCTTGCTTCATTTTTCTCTATCTTCATTATGCTTTCATCATGAGTATAGGGAAATGTTGCAGCTGGAAACACATGAGAGGTTAGGTCACTCTCTTGCATGTTAAGAATGCCCCATGATTCTCTCTTTAGAGACCAGTTGGTTTAAAGTTCCCCTAGAATATGTTGGTTATGCCCTATTGATTATTCATTGGATCTATAAAAATGGTTATGAAAACAATAGCTTCTGTGTGCATGTGAAATGCAGAAATATAAGGAAAAGAAAACTTACAATACTTATTGCCCTGCAGTCATATCTAAATACTTCTCAAGTAGCCACATATCTTCCCTTCATGCCCCTTATCACATAAGAGTGAAGCCCAAAAAAGGGAATCACATCCAAAGAGATCACTCTGTTAACAAACAATCCTTTATGTAAACCTGGAGAAGGAGGTTAGAATTTAATTACATATCACTATCTACAGAACTCTTAGCATTTCTCTGGTAAAGTCAAAATGTCAAAATAAATTCTGCATAAGGTCATCTAATATCCTTAGTTTAGAAAGGGAGCACAATTATGAAAACTAAAGAACCTACAGGAGAAATACTTGGCTTTGAGGAAAGGGGAGAGGTGTTTATTAAGCATTTGCTATGTGCCAGATACTATACAGAGCATTTAACAAATATTTCCTCAGTTGATCCGCACAACAACCTTGGGAGGTAGGTGCTATTATCACTCCCATTTATAGCTAAGGAAACAGAAATGCAAAGAGGTTGAGTGAGTTGCCCAAACTTAACACAGATTAATAAATACCCCAAACTGGCTATGTAGTCAGACCTTCCTGACTCTGGGCCCAATGTTCCATCCATTGTTCCACCTGGCTCCCTCTAGTATTTTCAAGTCTCTGGAGTTCATATACTTTCATAGGTTTATAGATTTAGAGCTGGAAAGAACCTTAAAAGTCATGTAGTATAAATCTTTCATTTTGTAGACAAGGACACAATTACAAATAAGAAAAATGATTTGTAGGATTTGAACTCAGGTCATTTGACTACAGATCAATCACTCTTGCCATTGCAACACACAATCTCTGTGGCTAAATTCAGCTGTCGTTATTGTTGTTGTTTGTACTTCATTCTTGAAGAGGATTGATGACATCATGGTGTGATGTTTTGACTGGTGTATGAATAAGATTTAAGTGAAGCAGATTTGTATAAAGTTGTCAGTCTCACTTTCTCCTCCAGAGTCACTGAAGTCTAATTGTATGACAAAAGTTAAGAGACAGCTCAGGATGCAGTGCATGACTTTGGTCTCTCTAAATTAAAGTCTTTCTTAGGCCTCAGTTAAAGAGGGTGATTAGAAAGCAATAAAAGAGTGAAGAGAGAAAAGTAGGATAAAAAGCAAGATAGAGTTTGCCACATGTGGAATTTGCAAAGTACCTGAGATGTTAAGGGCTTCACCAACTTCATTAAATAGCTTGCTGATGATTTCAAAATGTTGTCATAATGTGCTTCATAAGACTGCTTCCTCTTCTATAACAGCCCAGAATTTCCACTTTCCTACTGCCTTCTAGATCTTCTCTTATCCCATCGATATTCTCTGAGTAGAGATTTGCTGTCACTTTTGATTTTTTCCTCCCAAGTGTCTATCACATACCTGGCTCATAGTATTCATATTTGTGGAGTACTGTTAAAATTCTTGTTAAATGGATATATTTTTGTAGTATGGAAAGAATATTGGCTATTGCATCAGAAGACTGAGTTTCAAATTTTGTCTCTGATGTTCGCTGCTTTTGTAATCTGAGCAAATCATTTAATGTTTCTGGACCTCAGTTTCCTCATTTATAAGAGGAGAACATTGAACTAGATCAGGGTTTTTTAACGTGGGGTCTGTGAAATTTCTGGAACTTAACACCTTATGATTGTGTGGGACCAGTTAGAATTAGTGAGAGTGGGAGATCTCTACTCTCATCAGCATCTTAAGAGCTCTTCAAACTTCTAGTCACTTGCTATACTAGAGACTTTAGGGAATTTTCCTTTTGGCTAACATCTAGGACTCTGTCTGTTGGTTGAGCTCAGTTACTTTGCTCCAAATGAGAGAGTTTCTTCACTTTTTACTGTCTGGTATATATTCTCTTCTGCATACTTTCTCTGATTTCTATTTTGCCACTGACTTGGAAAAATGGGTTTCTTGGGCTAAGTACCATGTATGTTCATTCTGGAACTGGGATTTGGTGGGAAAAGGTCAATCCTTGCATATCGAACTTGGGGCCTTCTTTTCCCACTAAATGTCTTAGTGAAAGGAGTTGGATTGAACCTGAAAATCATATTCCCTAAACGAATAATATTTAAGGGAACAAATAGATATAATCCTAATCTGGTACCGTCTCTATGAGGAGAATAGAATGTCCTCTGGTCCTAGTTTCTTACTTCCTCCTCTGGCCATAATTAAAATTTCCTTTGCAAAAAGTGAGAGGGAAAAGGTAATAGATTTCTTTTTTAAAAATTAATTTATTTTCAATTTTCTACAATCATTTACAGACATCTTAGATTTTTTCCCCTCCCTCCCTCTACTTCTCCCCCCAAGATGGTATGCAATCTTATATAGGTTCTACATATACATTCTTATTAAATGCATTTTCACCTTTGTCATGCTGCATGGAAGAATTAAAATGAATGGGAGAAACCATAAAACAAAACAAAACACAAGAGACAATGGTCTGCTTCATTCTGTGATCCAGTTCCATAGTTCTTTCTCTGGATATGGAAGCCATTTTGCCTTGAGTCCATTGGGAATTTTTTAGATCTTTCCATTGTTGTGAAGGACTAAGTCTACCAGAAAAATTCCTTACACACTGTAGTTGTTGCTGCATACAAAGTTCTCCTGGTTCTGCTCCCATCACTCAGCGTTAGTCCTTCCAGGCCTCTCCGAAGTCTTCCTGTTCATCATTTCTTATAGCACAATAGTATTCCATTACATTCATATACCAGAACTTGTTCAACCATCCCCCAATTGATAGGCATCCCCTTGATTTCCAGTTCTTGCCACCACAAAGAGAGCTGCTATCAATAATTTTGTATATGTGGGATGCTTTCCAATTTTTATGATCCAATTTTTATGTTTTGGGAGACAATCCTAGAAGCAGTATTGCTGGGTCAAAGGATATGCACATTTTTGTAGCCTTTTGTGCATAGTTCTAAATTGCTTCCAGAATGGTTGGATCAGCTCACAGCTCCACCAACAATGAATTAGTGTTCCAACTCTCCCACATCTTCTCCAACATTTATCATCTTCCTGTTCTGTCATGTTAGCCAATCTGATCTGGGTGATGTGGGACCTCAGGGTTCTTTTGATTTGCCTCTCTCTAATTAATAGTGAGTTAGAGTATTTTTTCATATTTTTCATATAGATAGCTTTAATTTCTTCCTCAGACAACTGGGAAAGCCATACATCTCTAGTCTCCCTTCCCTTCAGCTATCTAACAACATCCTCATGCTACCTGTGAAGAATAGCTCTCAGAATGCCTAGGCCACACTATACTGAAGCTAAAAGTGTAGCAAATAGACTGATGAAATTGAAACTCTTCCTCTATCTCCAAGTCTGCCCAGCCACTTCACACAGGTGCAGGACACAGAGCTCCGCCAATAAAGAGAGAGTCTCCTATCAATTTTTTTTTTTGTTTTGGACTAGGGTTTCATTTTGATAACCATTTAAATGTAATTATTTTTGTATTCTTATGGTCTTTATGTTATTCTGATAAGAGGGATCTATCAGCTTCATCAGACTTCCAAAAGGAAGAAAGGAAAGAAAGGAAGAAAGGAATGAAGGAAGGAGGGAAAAAAAATGGAAGGAAGGACTTATATATCTATTATATGCCAAACACTGTACTGAGTCCTTTGAAAATTTATACTATTTTATCTTCATAACAATCCTAGAAGATTGGTACTACTATTATTCCAGTTTTACAGTCGAAGAACCTGAGGCAGACACAGGTAAGTGACCTTCCTAGGATCACTTAGAAAGTTAGTATCAGAAGGGTTTATGACACAAAAAGGTTAAGAAACCCTAGACTAGATGGTCTCTGAGATTTCTTCCAGGCTTAATTCTTTAATCTTATTTACTGAGTTTCCTTACAGAGACACCCCACACTCAAAACTGTGTTCCCCTTTCTACACTTCCATGGACCTTCTCAGTTCAGAGCAACCTAGAGTGACTATCATTCTCAGCATAGAAAATAGTGAAAAGGAAGCTTTGACTATCTGGTGGTAATCAGCCAGGGTCTAATTCCTTGTCTTCCCCTAGCACATAGTGGTTGGCATATATTTTCCTGCCTGTCTTCCCTCCCTTGTTTCCCCCACCCACCTCTAACACCTGAATGGCATGGCATGCTCTGTCTCCAAATGTCAAGTTTCTCAGAGCAATTATGTTATTCAACTGCTAGCACTAATTAGGTGATTAGGCAATTAGAAGAAATCCTGAGGTTTCAGCAGTTTTATTCCTTAATCTGTCCTTGATGTCAGTGGCTGTGTAGCCTTGCACAGAGGTCTCTGTCCAACACAGAACAGTTTCTGGTGGCCCTTGTCATTCCAGGGTCTATCACCTTTGAGATCACATTCAGTGGCAGTCCCCTCTAACGAGCACACGTTGTGGAATCTAACAAGCCCAGGGCAGCAGTGCAGAGTTAGAGCTGTAAACCTTTTCCACCGAGAAATCCTCACTAGTGTTTCTTGTCTCGGAAAAAGCTTTAGCTTCAGAGAAAATCCCCTGATCCCAAGGCTGCTACCTAAGCCTGCAAATTGGTGCTGTCTCCAGGACCACTGGACATTGTTTTCAAAGAGAAGGAGGGAGAAAGGAATGCATGTGGTGAAAATGAAAGCACCAAAGAAAACAACAGGGTATAGCAGATATTTTCAGGCACCACATCTGGGGCATCCCAACCAAGTGAACATTTCCCAGGGTTGACTCATCAGTGTTTTCGAAGTTGTGGCCAAAAATAAATCAATCCAGCAATTCAATTGCATGAGCAAATGTTGGAAACATTTGATCACGTTAATCATCAAGGAAAATATGGTGGTAGGTTTTTATTTTCTTTAAAAAAATAAATACCTTAATTTGTATTCCATGTTGTTTCTGAAAAGTGAAACAAAACCATGATAAAATAACTTCATATCTATGTAGTTCTCTAAGCCTGACAATGCAACCTTCCCAACTAAGGGTAAAAACTATGTCACAATTCATCCACAAATTCCCTTCTTCCTTAATTCCTTCTCTTCCAAGTCAAGACAAGCATTGACAAATTTTCTTAAACAACTGCATTTAGATCTAGAAGGGATCTTAGAGACCATCTAACCTAACTTCTTCATTTTTCACATAAGAAAATGGAGGCATTCAGAGAAACTAAGTAAAGGTCACATCAGTAGTAACTAGTAGAACTGAGACCAACAAAACAATGAATGTATCTGAAGTTACTTGTAGTATATTGATAATAGAACTTGGATTATATTAGATATTCTAGCTAAGAGAAAGGATAGTGACACAGAAAAACTAACAATTAAACCATATATGTCAAGTCAACAAGAAATTATGAAACATGTGTGATGTACTTCATACTATAAGGCTGTTTGTGATGACCCTCTGTAGGGGGAGATGAGATCTAGGTCTGGATGGAATTGCAGAAGCCAACTGGTTCAAACCCTTTGAACATTCCATCACTATTTTATTCATCTTATATCCTACCTCTCAGAAGCAGTATTCTCTTCTTTTTCTTGCATAGCTAATACCAGAAATAAAACAAAACACATTAAAATTCTTCTTTTGGATAGTTCTTGGCATTACCCAAAATTATTCATTCTAAGTTTTTAGCATTCCTTATACTATTTTTGAAGGATTGTTCCATAATTTGGCATTCATCCTCTTGATCTTTTATACATGTCCTTTTTAAATCTAAAATCTAAAAATTTCAGTCAATTGCTATGTTCCTTGTCTCTTTTTCCTTTTCAATGGAATTGGTTGTCTTTGGGTCACCAGAATTTCAATAAGAACTTCTCCCTGGGCGTACTTCTCCTATAAAATTTTAGTCCGTAGAATCCTACTTATTGTTTTCCTGGAACACTACGAAATATCTCTGAAGTTCTAGGATGTATGCCACATTATACCCCTATTTCCTCTCCTTCTTCCCCTAACATTACCATAATTTTCATTGCATCAATTTATTTATTTATTTTTGTTGCTAGGAATTATATCACAGAAACTCAGGATTTCCAACTGGGAATGGACCACAATGACTATCTATTCCAAATTTTAAAAAAAAGATTATTCTCTGAGATATATCTGACAAGTGGTCATCTAGATTTTGGTTGGGGCACTCCAGAAAGAGGCTCTTCAGGTAGCTTCTTCCAATTTTCATGGCTTTTATTCATTAGTGGGTTCCTCCTTACATTAAATTTGTCTAGTTGTAACTACTACTCATTGCTATTGTTGATGTTGTTCAGACAATAACAAGAACAAAAATGACCCTCCCTCCCCAAACTTCTACTCATTGTTCTGGGGCAAACAGGAAAAAAAAAAGCTTAATCTTTCTTCTTTGTAATTTTCCTTCAAAAGACAAGTATCTAAGACTTCTCCAGATAACTCAGAATCAGTTTCTTCAAAAAGTCTTCATGTTGAATGAGTTCTAGGCTTTATGTCACCCTGTCTGCTCTCCTCCCACATCTCTTGCAAGTTGATCAGTGCTGGAAATGATGCTTCAGATGTGGCCTGACTGGAACAGGTAACAACAGGACTGTGGGCAAGTCCTAAGGCATGAATGCTGCACCTTTCATTGGTGCATTCTAATATCCCATTTTCTTGCTGGGCTGCCATGGCACATTTTTGACTCTTAATGATCAAAAACCATGCATCATTTACAATTTAACTATTGAAGACACTATTCCCTCATTGTGGACTTGTATAATTAAAAATTTAACTCAAGTGTAAGAATGTCTTTACTTCTATTAACTATTATTTTATTTAGACCAATGTTCTAGCCTGTCATGGTCTTTTAGGATTAGGATTCTTTCATTCATTGTGTGAGATATTCCTACCAGCTTTATGTCATCTGATAATTTGATAAATATGCCAAGTAGGTCTTTATATATCACTGACAAAAATATGAAATTATCAGATCACATTACAGATCCCTAGGACATTCCACTAGAAGTAACCATCCACATTCGCAGAATGTAGCAGATCATGTTTGTGTGTGGGGGGGTTTTAGTGTATTATGTTTTGATTTGTTATATGATTTCTTCCACTTATGTCAGTATGACTACATAACATCACTATAGTGAAAATATGCT
>CM053769.1:372373100-372397232 GCA_028658325.1 Potorous gilbertii
CAAAAAAATGCTGAAGAAAATAACATCTTGAAAATAGACTAACTCAATTGGCAAAAGAGGTCCAAAACCAATGAGGAGAATGCTTTAAAAAGCAGAATTAATCAAATGGAAAGGGAGGTTCAAAAGCTCACTGAAGAAAATAGTTCTTTAAAAATTAGAGTGGAACAGATGGAGGCTAATGACTTTCTGAGAAACCAAGAAATCACAAAACAAAACCAAAAGAATGAAAAAATGGAAGATAATATGAAATATCTCATTGGAAAAACAACTGACCTGGAAAATAGATCCAGGAGAGACAATTTAAAAAATATGGGACTACTTGAAAGCCATGATCAAAAAAAGAGCCTAGACATCATCTTTTCATGAAATTATCTAGGAAAACTGCCCTGATGTTCTAGAATCAGGGGGCAAAATCAATATTGAAAGAATTCACCAATTACCTCCTGAAAGAGATACAAAAAGAGAAACTCCTAGGAACATTGTGACCAAATTCCAGAGTTCCCAGGTCACGGGGAAAATATTGCAAGCAGCTAGAAAGAAGCAATTCAAATATTGTGGAAATACAGTCAGGATAACACAAAATCTGGGAGCTTCTACATTAAGGGATTGAAGGGCATGGAATATGATTTTCCAGAAGTCAAAGGAACTAGAACTAAAACCAAGAATCGCCTACCCAGCAAAACTGAATATAATACTTCAGAGGAAAAATGGTCTTTCAATGAAATAGAGGACTTTCAAGCATTCTTTATGAAAAGACTAGCGCTGAAAAGAAAATCTGACTTTCAAACACAAGAATCAGGAGAAGCATGGAAAAGTAAACAGAAAAGAGAAATCATAAGGGATTTACTAAAGTTGAACTGTTCATATTTCTTGATGGAAAGACAATTTTTGTAACTCTTGAAACTTTTTTCAGTATCTGGGTAGTTGGTAGGATTACACACACTCACACAGACACACACACAGAGAGAGAGAGAGAGAGAGAGAGAGAGAGAGAGAGAGACAAAGAGTACAGAATGAGTCGAATAGGATGGGACCATATCTTAAAATAATGAAATAAAGGGGTGAGAGAGAAATATATTGGGAGGAGAAAGGGAGAAGTGGAATGGAGCAAATTATCTCTCATAAAAGAAACAAGTAAAAGACTTTTAAGGGGAGGGAAAAAGAGGGGAGGTGAGAGAAAAACATGATGCTTTCTCTCATCACATTCGATTAAAAGAAGGAATAAAATGCACACTCATTTTGGTATGAAAACCTATCTTACAATATAAGAAAGTAGGGTAGAAGGGGATCAGCAGGGTGGGGAGGGTGATGGAAGGGAGGGCAATGGGAGGAGGGAGCAATTAGAAGTCAACATTCTTGGGGAGGGACAAGGTCAAAAGAGAGTGTAGAAGAAATGGGGGGAAGGATAAGATGGAGGAAAATATAGTTTGTCTTATGCAACATAACTATGATGGAAGTTATTTGCAAAACTACACAGATATGGCCTATATTGAATTGCTTGCCTTCCCAGTGGGGAAGGAGGGGAGGGAGGGAGGAAGTGAAGTTGGAACTCAAAGTTTTAGGAACAACTGTTGAGTATTGTTCTCACATACAACTAGAAAATGAGAAATACAGGTAATGGGGTATGGAAATTTATCTTGCCCTACAGGACAAAAGAGAAGATGGGGACAAGGTAAGGGAGAGATGATAGAAGGGAGGGCAGATTGATGATAGGGATAATTAGAATGTTTGGCATTTTGGGATGGGGGGAGATATTTGGAACTCAAAATTTTGTGAAAATGAATGTTGAAAATTTAAATAAAACTTCCTTTTTTTATTCATTTATTACTGAGATATGGGAGTGCTAATAAAGGAGAATGAATTTCTGAGTTTTCTCCCCCATTCCATACTGTAGCTGGAATGCAGAAGAGGATGACTCATTTTCATTTTTCTTCAAATTTCTAGTCTATACTTATTTTGGATTAAAAGACCCTAACATAAAGAAGCCACTTCATATCTAATACGTGGGCAATACAAATTTTGTTTCATTAAAGTCCTTTCACATTCAGGACCTCATTTGATCTTCATCAAAATAATTTGAAATACTTGGAACACACATTTTACAGATTACAGAAGCTGAGATGCTCTCATACCTTGATGGATAGTAAACGCTTATTTATTGATGGGGGAAGTTATGTGGTGTGGTGGATAGAGCACCAGTGCAGGAGTCAGGAGGACCTGAGTTCAAATCACACCTCAGACACTTGACACTCACTAGCTGTGTGACCTTGGGCAAGTCACTTAACCCCAATTGCCTCATTCTGGGTCATCTTCAGTCATCCTGAAGAATATCTGGTCACTGGATTCCGATGGCTGTGGAGAAGTGAGGCTGGTGACCTGCACAGCCCTCCCTCACTCAAAACAAAGTCAAGTGCAAGTCATGTCATCATTTCTCTGATGGCATGGTCTTCTTCGGCAAGGAAGGATGAACACAAACATTTATTGATGGATGAGATCCATGATCTCATCAGGGAAAATCATACACTAATAATTCCCTGTGATCCTAGGTAATTGTTTTCTGTATATATCTATTATTCTTCCAAAGAAGATCTTCCTGATGCAAGGGAAGATTTCCCAAGGTCCTTTCAGTACTTGGTAGATATCCATGCAACATTCGAGATGTTCATTGGTACAGTTCACCCTCTTTATATGACCTTCTGCTTCTGGCCACATATACTATTATTGAAATCTGAAGATTACCCAGGAAACTCACAATTGTCTTTTGAGACTAAGGTCCTTTAAATACAACATCTCACCTAAATCACCCGCACTACTACTTGTGCTCTGAATGGTTCAGTGTCTCTTTTATATGCTGCCTCTGTCAACACAAAGTGCTTTCAAATCAGTGCTTTGCAAGTGATTCAAACAGGCTTTGTAGGTCCTCTTCCCATACCAGCTGGCTTTCCCCTCCTTCTGTTTCTGGACTTTCCTGCTCTTTCCACTCTCTGTATATGCTTGCATTTTTTCCTCATGCCCATTATGTAGCTTTTGTCTAAAATGAATCTGATTTTTCTGTCCTCTCATTCCGCTTCTAGCATTATTCAGGAGATTTCAATCATTTCTCAATGCTCCAGTGTGTAAGCAAGATCTCTAATGTGTATTCAGCTGAAAATTTTGTCAATATGCTCAAACTTTTGCAAAGTACCAATTAGACTGATTTAGTTGCCGTTTAGAGTGGGAGGAATGAAAATATATATATATTTAAAGCTGATACACATGCATGGGCCTTTTAAAGCTTTCTTTTTGATGGAAAATTATTTAAGGAGTGTGATAGCAAGATTGCAGTCAGCATCTTCTCCCCAATCCTAAAAACTATAAGAGACAGACATCCAGATAGACCGACAGAGAGAGAGAGAGAGAGAGACGAGAGAAAGAGAGAGACAGCCAGATATAAAGAGAGAGACAGAGAGAGAGAGAGAGAAAGACAGAGAGAGAGAGAGAGAGAATGGAGGAGATTCAAGAATCACCTGAATTCCCAGGACAGTACCCAGAGGGAATGCTTATTGCAAAGATACTATTTAGAGAAGGTAAAGGGTCCTGTAGACCTACACAGAGCATGGGTTAGAAGTGTTGTGAGATGCTAGGGGACCATTTCCCTAAAGGAAATAAGTAAAGGGCATGCTTCCTTAGGTATAGTCAGAACCCCTAGCTCAAGGTATTTAGTTAATTCCTTGTCATTTTGTGCCTAATCACAAGAGCTATTCCTGAAAGTGAAAGGAACTCACAAAAGCATTTCTAGGAAGTTTCCACTAATAGCTGTATATGCCTTTTCTAAAACAGAAATTGGATTTGTATATGTTCAAAAATAAATAAAGATTCCTGTTTAAGAAAGGTGTGAAAATCTTCATAGATGTGACATTGAGTTTGTTTTTCTCAATCTTACCTTCCAGGAAGCATCTAGGTGGTAAGGTATACATAGAAACAGTGGAAATCCAGCCTTGAACACTTACTAGTTGTGTAACTTTAGGCCAGTCACTTTACCTCTGTTTCTTTCAGTCTCCTCAACTATAATTGGAAATGGTAATATCATTTATTGTCCAGGATTGTTGTGAGAATAAAATGAAACAATATTTGTAAAGCATGTGGCATACAACCTGGCACACAGTAGGTATGATATAAATTCCAGCTATGAGCATCATCATCATCATGGAATGATGTTAGGGCAAGGGCTGAGACAGGGAAATTCATTCACCTTTCTAGAAACCGAGTTTTTATTTTTTTGTAGGCAGTCTCTTAAATTATGGTGAGGATTATGTTGAGAGACAGTTGAGAGACAGTGAAAAAAAGTCTTGGGCTTGGAATCAGAATAACTGAGTTCAAGAATTGGGGTACTGAAATTGATTAGCTAAGTTACTTTGGGTCAATCTCTTCATCTCTCTGAAACATCAATGCCTCCATATGTAAAATGTTGATAATACTTGTTTTATGTATTCCAAATAACTGCTAAATGAGCTATCATTCCTATATTCTTTCTGTGATGAACACAGTGAGGCATTTTATTTGGTTTAAATTCTGGAAAATAAAGAGCTTCTCACATGGAGAAAATATGTTCTATCAACTCTCTATTATCCGTGACCATGGACCAGATTCAGACATTATTCCCAGAGACAACTCAGATGGATGAATTTCTAAATAATATTTACCTGTGTTTAGAACACATTTAGTGACTTTTGGAGAAGGTTCAGTGACCTTTCTTGTATGCATTTTGCTTTAGGTTAGTTAGCATTCCTATTTTTTTTTCCTGATTCTGTGTCTGATGAAGGAGGGAGAGTGGGGTTGGGTGGCTAAGAATTATACCAAATGGCAGGAGAGTCAGGCCAGGACTGCAAATTGGTTATAGATAATCACAGAAATAATAACTGGCACTTCAAATTTGCAAACTATTTTCAATACATTGCCTTACCCAGTGCTCATGACAACACTGTAAGCTGCTATGTCACAAGTCTTATCATACCCATCTTATAGATGAAACAACAAAAGCTCAGAGAAACGTGACTTCCTGAAGATTATATAACTAGTAACCATCTGAGGTGGTGACACAAAGACTACAGTGCCAGGCTTGGAGTCAGAAAGACTCATCTTCCTGAATTCAAAATGGGCCTCAGATGCTTACTAGCTGTATGAGTCTAAACAAATCACCCAACCCTGTTTGTCCAATTTCCTCATCTGTAAAAATGAAGGAAATGGAAAACTACTTCATTGTCTTTGCCAAGAAAACCCCAAATGGGGTCATGAAGGGTCAAGCACAAGTGAAAACAACTAAACAGCAACAATCTGAGGGGATTCAATGGCACTTTTTTCTGACACAAGTCCAGCACTCTATTATGCCATGATGACTCTCTCCAGCTCTGCCTCTGTCATCGCTATGCCCCTGCCCGTATCTGTTTCTCTCTTTCTCCTTTGGTTTCCTTATCTGACCCAGATTGGAACCCTAGCTCTTCATGAACCCAATTCCACTGCTAAACCAGGCACAGAAGCTTTGACTTTCTCTTTTTCTAACCTGGATTGGTTTGCCCCTCTTTAGTCATTTTATTGATCATTGATTCCTAAGGGTTCATCATATTGGTGCTAGAATTGTGTGGGGCATATAATCCCTTTAGCTATACTGTACCTTAGAACTTGTGAGCTAAAGTGATCCATCAGCCTCAGCCTGCTGGAGGGCTATGCCCTGCACAGTAATGGTAGCTCTCAAACAAGTGTTGATTGTCTACAAAAACCATTGGAAGGTAATATTCTTTTTCTCGGTTTCATTTCTGCAGATTTTCACCTATAAATATGACCTTGTTAAGATATGTCTACATGAGTTCAAACAGGATGAATTTATTAGAGAAATTTTAAGAGAAAAATGAAATATTCACATAGTGATACAAATATACCAAAAGAGAATATCTGAACATAGGAATCTCAAATCTTTCCTATTGTGAAGGATGCATGACTTCAATTACAAGAGGAATGGCACATCATAGAAGGAATCTTTGCCTATATGGTATATGACAACTCTTTGCATATTGGAGATTGCAGGATTATGCCTTTAATTTGGCTATGCTGCAATCAGTTGGAGAACTATGTCCAGATTATAGCTACATGGTCCAAAAAGACTGGTTACTCATAGGCATGATTAATTTAATCACAGATAAATGTCATGTCCTATTCAATTCTCTTCCCTTCATGACGAAAGGTAGAAAGAGAATGATAACAGACATGTAAGTCTTCCATTTGCCAGCTTATCTGTCCCTGTAAATATCCTTTTCCATCAGATTTTCTTCCACCTGACTGCCTCTCTTCTTTAGCTTCCTGCCCTTTGAAACAACAGCTGGTGTGATTCATTAAAAACAAGCTTAAGTTTATACATTAAAGCTTTTTCTGCTGTTTCCTTTATCAGGCTTCCAATTCACTAACCAAACTCCTGATTTTTTTTAAAGGAACCAGGTTCCTTTTATCCCTTTCCCCAGAATATTTTAATTGCAAAATTATTTTTAAAATTAAAAAGAAACATTATGATGTAGTGGTTATGGAGTTGGCCTAGGCATCAGAATGACCTTGCCTCTGAAACATATGGGCTAGGTGCCTGTGGAAAAGTAACTTAATCTGCCTGCCCCAGGGAACTTTCTAAATCTGTAAATTGTACTAGAGGTCTTCATCTGCAATTGGTGAAGAAATTTCTAATGGGCAATATTTAAAATATTTAAAAACTTTTAATCATAAAATAAGACTTTAAAAAAGGTAAACAAAACAATTTCTCCACGATACATTTATAACTTTTTGAATTTATGTAAGTCCTCAGCTAAAATTGCATGCCCTAGTAAAGGGGGCAGGTGCTCATGTTCTCCCATGTGAGAACACTGAACAAGAACTTGTTAGGAGGATGATTTTGTAATGTTTATCATGGGACAAGATATATAGATTAAAATAAATAAGCATTTCTCTTCCTTTAAAAATATTTTCTTATTTCACTTATCCAAGGGAAGGAGAATCTTATTCCCAGAAGGCATAATTTTTATGTACTCATTTCAATCCATGAAGGAGGACTCCAGTTATGTCCTCATTACTAACACTCTAGGAAGTGAAGAAAGAGGCAAGCAAGGAATCATCAGTCTTTCTACCAAACTGTTCATCCTTCCATGAGTAGGATAACAGGCTAATTTTCTGGGATCCTATCTCCTAGAAGAGCTAAATAATAACATAATGTAGAGAATCACAGGGAGTAGAAATTTAAGAGATAAAAAAACCCTTTAAAGCAAAAGAAACTAAAAACCTAAAATAATAACTATCTAGCAATACTTCATTTATTTAATAATGATGATATTACTAACATATTTCTATAGTACTTTGAGGTTTAAAAACCCTGGGGAGGAAAGGTAGTATGAGAATTATCATTGCTATTTTACAGATGAGGAGAGTACACTGAAAATAGGCAAGTGACTTGTCCATAGTCACAAAATTAAAAGTTGTCAGTGCAAGGATTCAAATTGAGGCTCCTTGATTCTAAATGCAATACTCTTACCATTAAGAGGCTGCCTGATACAAAGAAAAAGCACTGGATTTGGAGTCAGAGAAACTGAGTTCAATAATGGCTTTGTCATTGACTGCCAGGGTAACTTTCCACAAATCAATTAACCTTTTAATTATCAGCTTTCCTATCTATAAAATAAGAAGACTAGATTAAATGACCTTTATCATCTCTCCAGCTATGATCTAATAATTCTATTGATAGTGGCGGCACTATTGATAAAAGGTATATTTTTGAGACTTAAATTAGCCAAAACACTGAGTTATCTAAATATTGGAACTCCCCTCCACTTTTGATTATTTTAGATGGATTTTAGATAGGATAATCTTAAATTTAGATAATTTTAGATGTATTTCACAAAATGTATACAGTACTCTGGTTTCTTAAATAGAATTTTAAAAATGACTATTTTTTTCTCAGCTGAGGCGAACCCCATGGATGCTTTGGAGCATGTATAGATATTGTGTAACTGGTTCTGATTTACTAATCTGGTAAAGAGGAGCATCTTTGCCTATGGAACTGAGATGGGGAATCATTCAAAAGGTATAAGTCAGTCCAGGTCTGTGCCTTATTCTGCCTCGCGTGAGAATTAACTTGGTGGGACCAATGCCATGCAGAAACTACATTAGGTTGGAGATCATTCTCCCTGGTAACTCAGGTGGTATAGAAATAAGAGTGACTCAGGTGCTGAGGGTAAATGTTTGTGCTTCGAATCTTGTTATTATCAGAATGAACATCCTTTGCAGAAGATAGTTAATTTTAATTGGTTAAATGAAAGTAGGGAAATTATCATCCCCAGCTAACAATGAGAGGAAGACCATACTGTAAGTGGGTCCCAAAGCAATAGTACTGGAGAAGAGACATCCCCAACTCCTCAGGTTACTTCTAAAACTTTTGGAGAATGTAACTAGCCTCACTCTAGAAGAGTGAAGCTGGCATCAATATTATCATGTTAGGAAGGCTTCTTAATGGTTAGAGTCCTATTCAATGAAATGGACGTTATAGGATTGCATTTGAAGAGAATCCAAAAAATTGGCTATTTGAAATGGTGTGATTCTTCCATCTGATGGGAGAATAATCATTGACTTCTTTCAGAGTGTAAGATTATATTATTCATTTTGTAACTCTTCCTACATCTTTTCACCCCACATAACATTCTTGTTCACTACTAAAGTACATGTTACTAATCCTCATTCACTCACTCATCTTTTCATTGAACGGATATTCATTATTTACTTGCTATCTGCCAGCCACTGTGCTAGAGACAAAAGATACAAAGATAGCACATGGAGTAGTCCCTGTTTTTAAGAAGCTTACATTCTGTTACCTAAGAAAATCTGAAGACTTTTAAGAGAAGCCAGATCAACTAATCAATTAGCTCTTGTTAATGCCAGGTAAAAGGGATACAACAACAACTGTATTGTTTCTCATGGAAAGGGATTAACACACGACTGTTTATGAGTTGGAGTTTAGAAACTTCAGTTACGCAAACTGAGAAGTCTCAGGCTTGGGAGACAGGGAGGGAAATAAAAGTTTGTGTGTGTGTGTGTGTGTGTGTGTGTGTGTGTGTATGTATTGGATTTGTCAAACCAAGTCAGAGACTATAGTTTATAGTTTAAGGTGATGGGGGAAGAGAGGTAGGAGATGGTCTGCAGAGTAGTACTAAGTTGACACCAGGATCTAAACAGATTTCTGACCTTAAAAAAATGAGCAGAGACAGTTTTTAGTTCTGAGGGGTCAGATATTGGGATGACAGAAAAATATGATATCTACAAAAAGTTGATTTATCTATTCAGTTGACTACAAACATTGGCATATTTTCATGTCCAGGTTCTTGAGGTTAGTCCTTTCTTCCAGACTATTATTCTTAATAGCTCCTCTTAATTCTAAGGAAATGGCACTCTCCAAGTGGCGTCACAAAATATCCTAGGTTGATGACTCTCTCATTTCAATTTTAAATGCAAAACTCAATCAATTAGCTCTAAACTCAAAATGGCTGCATTCCTCTTCTGTGGGATACTATATATGTGTGTATGTGTGTGTGTGTCTATATATGTGTATATATGTGTGTGTGTGTCTATATATGTGTGTATATATGTGTGTATGTGTATATATATATATATGTGTGTGTGTGTCTATATATGTGTGTGTATATATATATATATATATATATATATATATATATGTATATCGGTCTTCATACTTAGATTTTTTTTTCCTTTAAGCTTCAAAACTTGTGACTATCTTCTGGAGATGTTACAATGTCTGACCATCTAGAATAATAATAGATAGATATCTTTTCTTGCTTATCCTGAAAGAAACTAATAAGAAGGTAAGGAGATGATAGAGTTGAGACACACCAATCACTACGGATCCTAATTCCAACAACCCAAAGAGAAAATATATAAATGCATGTTTCTTTAATTTCTATCTACCACCAAATAATAGTAGCCACATAATTGGTCTTTTTACATTCTTTCTCCCTTCTATACAGTATTTTTCCCCCAAAGATGCAAAAGCATCAGCTGAAAGGAGGGTAAAAAGACACATGGGAACATCTGCTCTAAGAAGCCACTTGAAAAATAACTATGCCAGAGAATGGGAAAAACATCTGTGCAATGTTCAGGAAGCTATTAGCAGTGCCTCAGGAAAGTGATGGGGGAAGATAACCAAACAAAGAAAAATTTTAAAATGGGTTTTAAGAGAAGGAACTAAGGCACTTAACTGGGGACAGAAAGCCTACTTTATTTTCTCTGTGCAACTTTATGCACTGGTTGAAGCAGAAGGGATAAGAGAAAGTATGGCATAATTGATTGAGACATATTGTTTACTACATATACCAGGCCAGATTAATCAAACATGTTCATAATTGTTCATAGTGAATAAATAAATATTAAGTACCTACTATGTTCTAGGCACTGTCGTATGCACTGAGGATACAAGTATGATAAAGAAAGATAGTCCTTCCCCTCAGGGAGCTTACAATCCAGTAGGGCTAGATAATGTGCACACACACACACACGCATGCACATACATACATACATATACAAAGAGATGAAAAGCTAAGGTGGGAAGAAGAATTTTACCTGAGGCATGAAAATTAACAGAGTAACTCTACTCAAAGGATGAGAATTAGAGATGGCTAGGACATAAGAAGCCATCTTTAATCTAGCCCTTTCATTTTAAATTGAGAACACCGAAGGAGAGAAAATGTCCTAGGTCATGCAGGTAACTGAATGCCAGACTCTAGAACTTCCAATCCCAAATGAGCACTTTTCCAATGAACCTGCCTTCAGCAGGACTGAAAACAACCCAACAAACCCAAGGTAGCAACAATAATTAATTAAGAGATGAAGCAATCAAGATGGTATGCTTCTTCTCCCCATTCTTACCAGAAGCTGCACACCAAGGGAACTCTTTCCTGGCCTGGTCTAGCCTCTTTCTGATTTTCCAGACAGGTCACAACCTCCCCCAGCAAGAACTCCAAGGTGTTGCTGGACTATGTGATGGTGAATGTTTAACAAATAGTGCCACCCACACCCCTACCCCAGGGGGAATGGACAGAGACTGTATTTCTAAGTTTAATTTGCATTATCAAAATCTTCACCACTAAGTAAAGATAAATAAAATAAATCTTTGATTTGCATCATTTGCGGATTTTAGAGTTGTAAATGTTCACACTAAAGACTTAAAAATTGGCTCTGGTGAGTTGGGTTTTAAATGGACTCTCCCATAACCACACTCTGCTTTCCTACAACCAGAGGCTCTGAGACCTCTACTCTTCTCACACAGTGGATTCACTTTAAAAAGTTGATTGGAGGGTATGTTTCAGGTTGCTCACCATGGGTACTTTTCGTGATATGTTCCAGAAGTCCTATTAAAACTCTTATAAATGCAAAAAGGATCTTTGTTTTAGATGTCTGAGGTTGCTGTAAACCTATCACTTAAATCTCAATCTCCCCATCTACAAAATAGAGGCATTCACAGCAGATGTGCCATGATGCACCTTGCTGGAAGAGCTTAGGAATATGAAATCTTCATGTTTTTGATCAGAAGGCAAATGAATCTCCTCTGGAATAGAAGGAAGAACATTCTGGCCCTTTTTGTCACACAGTTTACATGCATACATAAGTATACATATATATATACATAAGCATATACATGCATACATATATGTGTATATATAAATGTATGCATATACACATACATATATTAATATATAGAGACACACAAAATATTAGTTCTGAGAAATTCAGGTCTTGGTAATTCTAGAAAGATGAGAGACTATTATAGATAAACTAATGTATTCTGTAGTTCTGTATCTCTTCACTGTCCCCATACCTTTGAAATTAAGATTAGGATCCTAGAAATTCAAGAGCAGAATAGATGTGAGTCATGTGGGGTAAATATTCTTTCTCCTTAGAAAGTCAAAGAAAGATAATGATAGCATTTATTTTTCAGTCATAAGGCAGCATCTATGGACACCCTTGTCCACAGTGAGAAGAATCAAGGTCCATATATTTTAAGTCCTTAGAGCTCATCAGAAGGAAAATTTAACACCAATATCAAATACTCTTATTGCTTATTTGCAGAATAGAATCTGACATAATCTTTTTGAGTTTATAGTAGCACCATTACTAATGAAGAATCATAAAAACTTGATATGTAATGAAAGATCTTCTATGCCAAGGAATTTAGTACCTCACTGTATGGACAAACTATTCTCTGATCATTAAAATTTTTATTCTTTTGAGATGAGTGAATTTCCATCAATAATAATATTGCGTGAAAAAAAGCAAATCTATCATATGGAGGAAAAACAGCTTCATGGAAAGAAAATGCAATTGCATTGAAAAGTTTCAGTTTGTAAACCAATCTTGGATTTTCAAGAATTCTTGAGACAAGTGACTATGGAATTACAGGGAGATAACTGGATACCACTGGTAACAGAGTATAAGGTAGGTAGATATAATTAGATGATTTGATTTGGACTTGTCTAGTGTTTTCTATTTGCTTCTGTCAGTTTTAGGCAAAGCATAGAATGTGCTAAATTCCAGTTAAAGACAGCTTAGCAGATTGTGTGGTTTAATTACTAAAAAGAGTAGGAAGCCTACACTAAAAGAAACCTTCCTCAAGAGCCCAAGGAGACAGCCCTCAATTTATCTAGGCAGACAGGAAGCTTGTCCAAGAGATGAGCCCTCAGAGTTAGTGAAAAATATATAATAGTAGCGACAATTTTATTTGAAATGAATATTAAGGGACAATGGAATTTTACAGGGATCTACAGAAAATATTCTATGCTTATATTTCAGTTAGTATCAGGTAGCATATCTACATATTAAGATGGAGGAGGTTTTTCCTCTAGAAATAACTGCATAATAATATCAAGAACTAACATCTGTTGTTCACTAAGAAGAATTGATGTTGGGCCATAGGTACCATTTGGTGAGACATCATGTGTACAAATAGGGGGAAACAACAATAAAAAGAAAGGAGTGGTGGTTGGTGGTTCCCTTCAGAAGTCTACTGATTTAACATAAATAATAGAGAAAAATCTAATATCTTTCCAGGACATGGAAAGATCATAGATTTAGAGCTAGAAGAGAACTCAGAGGCCATCTAGTTCAAACCCTTCATTTTACAGAGGAGAAAAGAGAATCAAAGAAGTTAAGCATCTTGACTAAGGACACACAGAACATAAACATCAGAGGTGAAATTTGAGGTCAAGTCATCATACTCCAAAGTCAGTTTTTTGTTTTTTTTTATTTCTGATCCATTGATCCAAGTCATGACTGAAATCTTGTTGAAGAGAACTGACTCAACAGCTAGAACCAACTCCTCATGCATTTCTGGTTGGAGAATATCACCAAAACTATGTTGCAGTTCAACAACTGTCTCTCCCTATGCCTCGCTCTTATGACCTATGCAGTCCACAAAAAATAAAGAGGATGTAAAAGAAAAAGATATAATGAGTCCCTTGTCCTTGCCCGCATTTAATCCGCCATCCTCCACTAACTCCTTCCATGAGATGAGTGGCAACACCGGGAGGACATCTTCGCTTCCCTCACTGCCTGACTGTCCGAGTGGCTAGTGCTCTCTCCAAGGTCAGACACTCAGTTTAGTATTTCTTTGTATGTGATCAGTTGCTGTGGAGATTTTTTGGTTCTAACATTAAAGTTTTAGGGTGGCTTTGTAAAATGGGTGATAAAAGGAAAATCAAATCAGAATACAGAATGTTTAATCCAGAATGGACAAATACGTACTTGATTACTTATGTGAGAGACAAAATATTGTGCCTTGTTTGCTGAGAAGTAATAGCTGTTCCAAAGGAATACAATCTTCATTGCCATTTCAAATTGAAACATCCTGACTTAAGCAAATTGGACACCAAAAAAAAAAAAAATCAGTAGGGAAAAGCAGTTTTTCAAGAAAGTAAACTCTGAAAATGAGGCAACTACTAAGGTTGGTTTTTAGATCCCTAAAGAAATTGATTTCAAACATGCTTCCAGAGTATGATAAACTGGTTGCTGAGAAGAAGTGTAATATATCCCATTAACTATATGTATACAGTTAAAAAAAAAAAACAACCCTGAAAATGTATTAAAATTTGTACCACTTAGCAAAGTAATTTTAATAGCAATGTGATTTCAAGATAAATAGAAAGATTAATAAGTATAATTAATTGATATTAATTTAAATTTCCCATTTTAATATGGTTTATTTGCAAAATAGTTTAATCATTAATTATACCTTTTACTTGGAAAATGAGCTGCTAAAAAATTTATCTGGGGTCCAAAGAAGTTTAGTCTTTTAATTTTGGCACCTAACTACTGTTGTGCAGATCTGTTCTAGGCCATCATCTTGGCCTTCATTCTGAAGCTCTGGATTTGATTTCCTCCCCTAATCTTAGCTCTACTTGCAAGCAATTCAAATCTCTATCTCCTTCACACTTTCACCAATGTCTTGTCAAACTGTAATTGCCACCACTGTTCATCTTCTCTGATGTTTTTCACATGTTACTGGTGAAAGTTACACCATTTATGATGATTGGGTCCATAATAAATACATATTTATATTCTCTAATCTCACCTGGTCCCCCATTGCTGCAAGGCAATCCTTTTGCCCTTCACTATTTTTCTTTTTATTCAAACTCCTCATAAGAAGAGGTGTTCCAAAACTTTCCTCTAATAAAGTCTCCCACATCATGCTTCTCTGGCAATTTAAAAATGTCAATATGAAGAATCCATAGACTTCCCTAAATTGCACATGCAACACAAAATACACAAAAAAGAGTTAAAATCTCCCACTCTAAAACCTCTTAAAGGAGAAAAATTAGTTCCTCTCAATTTCAGTTCTATTCGTTTGTTAGATTTTATGCAGTTCTGCTTCCACTTTTGTTATCACATAATTGTGCATAATAGGTTTTCCTCTGGTCTTGTGATTTTACCTTGCTTGCTACTTTGCTGTTTGATGTTTTTATCCTCCTTTAAAATATTACAATGGCAAAGGGTTTATCAGTTTTATTACACTTTATAAAGAATCAACTTTTAGTTTTAATTCCTTTATTTTCCTTATTTCTAGTTTATATCTCCTCTAATTTTAATGCTTCTTTTTTAATGCTTAAGGGTTTTTTTTTATTTGGTGGCCTTCTATTTTTTTTAAAATGAATATACAGTTAATTAATCTTGTCTTTTTCTATTTTTATTAATATATGACTGTAAAGACATATCTGAGAACTCTTTTAGCTGTGATCCAGATATTTTGGTTTTCTGTCAATGTCATGTTTCTATGATTTTTTTCTTTGCTTCACTTCCTTATTTAGAATGTTAAGACTTCATGTAAACCTGTCATTTCATCCATGAAGTGATTACTATTCTTATTGTGTTATGGTTTATAAAGGATGTGTTCACTATTTCTGCTTCTTCACATTTTTTGTAATATGCCGATGTCTTGTTCCTTCTCAGTTTATATAAAAGTGCCATGTGATACTGAGAATATGTATATTCTTTAGCAGTCCCATTTATAGGAAGCCATATTTATTTCATTTTTGAGTTCTCCAGCAATTTGTTCAGTCCTATATTTTCCTTTTTGTTTATCTTCTTGTTAGACTTATCTCACTTATCCAACTAAGGGAGGGTCATTAAAAATCTCCTGCAACTACTATGTTAATATCTAAACCTTTTTGGAATTCTGTTATCTTTCTTCCTCTTTTGAATTTGGATGTGAAGGGATTTCAAATACCTAAGTTTAATATCAATATCAAATTGCTGCATTTATTTCCCTTTAATCTAAAATATTTTCCTTGTTTATTTCTTTCTATATTGTGTTATCTGTTTTTGTTTTGCCCTATAACATGGTTATGACTCCTGTCCTTTTTGGATGCATAAGAATTTTTTCTGTGTCTGTGTTTATGCAACTCATTATTAACCTTTGATCATTACATAGTCATTCTCCCACCCCATTTTCCATGACAACGCCTCCCTGGTTCCATGCCCTCCAACTCTCCTGAAAGTCAGTCACTTCCAGGAGCTCTGAATTATTCTCTGAAAGTAGGAACAATATTCTCTCTAAGCACCAAATTCTTGTAGATTATATTCAATTTAAGGTTCTTATTTCCCACTGTACAATATCTCTTTTCCTCCATGGCATCATTCACCATTAGTACCTCCTTTACCTTTCTTTCCTTCTCTTTCATTCCCACCCTTTGCCTGTTTATCTATTTTCTGGTAGGTTCTTTTTTTCTGAGAAACTGCATGAGTGACATACTCTTCATTGTTTACCTCTGATTTGATTACAGTACCTGACACGTTCCCCTCTCTGTACCTTTTTCTCTTCTCTGTTTTTATTTTCTCACTATCTGATTCCTTCCTCTTTGATAAGTTTATCAGAGGGCTAGACTTCACCTCTCACATTCAAGTTTGGTCAATCTCAGTTTTGCCCCAAGTGACGTCTGGGGCAAGAGAACTGGTTTGAACTAGAAGCTAGGATCTTTTCCTCAACTTCAGTTGGGTGTCACAGAGACATACATGCCACCATCTTGCCCAGTTCCTTCTGTTCCTCAGTCCTCCAGCACAAAGCAAAGGAACACTGTGGTTCTAGTCAAAGTAAGCTAGTGTCTCTGGTTTACCTAAGCATGGGTGGTGGGGTTGAGGGTGGGTATGGAGAGTTGAATTATACCTCATAATGGAAAGTTGTTCAGTCTTGCCCTGAGATAGGTGATGGTAGAAGCTGCTAATTGAACATTAGGAGTTAAGGATTATTACCCTTCTCTCATGTTTATCTAGTTTTTAACTCACTGAAGCTTTTGACACAGCTAATTATTTTTTTTCTCTTGCACATAATTCCTGTTTTGATGTGGTTTCAAAGAGCTTGAAGACTAGATATGTGTATTCCTCCATTTTTCTGGTCAGGTGAACTTTAGTTCAAATTTAAGACACTAAAATATCATATCTATGACCCTTCTAAAACACCATTTATTTACCATACTTTGGAAATCTAGATTTGAATAAAATGAAAAGAGAAGTTTTTCTAGTTTTTATGTACTAAAGAAGACTCTTTTAGGCTTTTATAATTTTATGGAGAATGCATATTGAAATTTTTATCTCAATATTGCCTTATGGAAATGATCACTGTCTGGGTCTAAATCTTACTTAGTAGAATGTTTTTCCTGGTGTTACATTTGTTCCATTGTTTTCTCCACTATTTTAGGGTGACTTGAGCTCAGCCTTTAAATCAAGAGTGAATATGGTTTGAAATGGAAGCAGTGACCACACTGGGAATCTTACAAGCAGCCCTGTAATAAAAGGAGTGATTTTAGAGAGTGTTTAGGGTCTGAGGGGAGGTGCAGTGCTGATTTTTAGATACCATTAACTAAAAGAATTGATATGCCTTTTGGTAAGTGCTTGAATCAACACAAGCAAATTATCTTCCTAATACACACAAGTACTAGTATCTATTTTTAAAGGTATAGTGAACAAAAATAGGCTACATAATATTTTAGAAAATTTCTGGTATTTTTCAGGAATGCCAAAGCATGTTTTGGAAACAATTTTAATTCATACAATCCCAGAGAACTAAACCTATTGTCTTTTTAAAATATGAGAGATTTGAGTTTGTCATATATAAACAAGATAGTGGTGATTTCTTCTACCCATAGCTACATTTATAAGCACATACACACATACATAGGCACACACACACACACACACACACACACACACACACACAGACAATAAACCAGCAGCATAATTCTCAGCACTTTTCCCCCAACACACTCCAAGGATATTTATAAACAGTTTGTATACATTTGTTTACAAATTCCTTTAAAACTAAATCAATGCTTCCTTTTTCCCACCCATGCCTCAGGCTGGGAGAAACCTGCATCATTCTGTTACTACACAGAAGTATACCTATTCTCGGTGATATAACAGCTCATTTTTATGACTTTCCCTCACAAGTTTTACTACCCTCCTTTTTTTAAAAACAGTAAATATTCTCTCAAATGTATATCTCTGTCCTCAGTTTGAGGAGCCTTGATTTAAATACAAAGCCACATTAATTCTATATGAACTCACTAATGAACAGTCTCATTAGCAACTGAATATAATCTTTTAAATCTAGGAAACCATTTTCCTCAGTCCTTGATGTGTGATTTGCTTAAAGACTCTTGATCTATTTGAGATCAGAAAGTCAAAGGTTTACCAGTCAGAATCCATCATCCCTGAGAGAAGTCAAAGTTCAGCTATCATTGGTACCACCTATCCTGGGGATACCTTCTGCTATCAAATCCTCTTTAGAATCAAATATTAAAGTCAGTTAACAAATTCTATATCTTCCAGTATCATATTAAAGTCATTAGGGTTAGGAAGTGGAGCCAAGATGACAGAATAAAGGCAAAGATTCACCTGAGCTCTCCACCAAACCAGTTTAAATTCCTTTAAATAATGACACTAAAATTCTAGAGTAGAAGAACCCACAAAAAAAAGGAGTGAAACAAATTTCCAGTTCAAGTCACTTCAGAAGGTTGGTAGGAAAGTCCAGTTGTACTGGGGTGAAAGAGGAGCTGCACCAGGGTCCTGCAAACCAGAAGCAGACCTGTGGATGACTGAAACACTGGCAGCAGTGAGGCTTTCCAGATCTCTCTCAGTCCACAAATGCCAAAGTCAACTTCCAACGTCAACATGAAAGGTGTGATGTATCTGGGTGAGAGTGCAGTGCAGTCTAGTGCAGGCAATGCCAGCATAGCTGCAGCAATAGCAAACCAGGAACAGACCTTTGGAATACTGAATCAGCAGCAGTGGTGGCAGCTGCTTCTAGAGCTCTCAGCTCACAGATAGTAAGAGGGTCCAATAACTGGTGGGAGGTCTTTCTGCCAGCACTGAGGCAGAACTCTGTTGCTTTGTGCATACTTTGTCTGGGTCACAGTCCTAAGTGGTAGTCACAGGGCAAGGGGGAGCACTAGCACAGTAGAACCTGCAGTCACAGTGGAAGGGGGACCCTCTTCAAAGTTCCAGGGCAGAAAAAGAGTGGCTGTTGTCACTCACAGTCTAGAGCATAGGCTAGGAGAGTAGGAAACACCTCTCCTTAAATCATACCACCTTAGAAGATGTTAAAACTCATGGTTCCCTAGAAGTACCTTATTTCACCACAAAATCATCACAGATGTTATGTCTTTTTTATGTAAAAAATTGGGGTAGGACCATTAGTGGAAGCTTTAAAAAAATTGTGCCAGTATTGATTAAAATAATTTATTACTGAATTGTCATTGGGTCAAGATTAGGAAGCATGCAATACTAGTGAATATACACTAAAATTGGAAAGATGCAAGTCTTTTTTATTTAATTATTTTGTTTTCAGTGTCCTACAATCACTTCCATGTATCTTAGAATTTTCCCCTCCCTCCCCTCTTCCACTTCACCTCCCCACTCACTCCCTCCCTGAGACAGCACACAGTTTTATATGGGTTCTACACATTCATTCCTATTAAATACATTTTCACCTTAGTCACATTACATAGAAGAATTGAAATGAATGGGAGAAGTCATAAAACAAACCAAAACATAATACAAAAGAAAATGATCTGCTCATTCTGTGATTGAATTCCATAGTTCTTTCCTTGGATGTGGAAGACATTTTACCTCAAGAGGTTTTATTGGGAATTATTTGAGTCCTTGTATTGCAATGAAGTACTTAGACTTCCAGAAAAATTCCTCACACACTGTGGTTGTTGTGTACAAAGTTCTCCTGGTTCTACTCCTTTCACTTGGCATAAGTTCATATAAATCTTTCCAGGCCTCTCTGAAGTCTTCCTGTTCATCATTTCTTATAGTACAATAGTATTCCATTATATTCATATACCAAAATTTGGGGGCAGCTAGGTGGTGCAATGGATAGAGCAACAGTGTAAGAGTCAGGAGGACCTGAGTTCAAATGTCACCTCAGACACTTGACACTCACTAGCTATGTGACCTTGGGCAAGTCACTTAACCCCAATTGCCTCATCCTGGGTCATCTCCAGTCATCCTGATGAATATCTGGTCACTGGATTCAGATGGATCTGGAGGAGAAGTGAGACTGGTGACCTGCACAGCCCTCCCTCACTCAGTAAAAAGTCAAGTGCAAGTCATGTCATTATTTCTCTGATGACATGGTCTTCTTTGACAACAAAGGTCAAACACACACACCACACAATTTATTCAGCAATTCCCCAACTGATGGGCATTCCCTTGATTTCCAGCTTTTGACCACCACAAAGAGAGTTGTTATAAATATTTTTGTACATTTGTTCCATTTTTATGATCTCTTGGGGATACAGTCCTAGAAGTGGTATTGCTGGATCAAAGGGTATGCTTCTTTTGTAGCCCTCTGGGCATAGTTCCAAATTATTTTCCAAAATGGTTGGATCAACTCACAGCTCCACTAATCATGAATTAGTGTTCCAATTCTCCCACATCTTCTCCAATATGTATCAAGAAGATGTAAGTCTTACCATGTCACATGACTTGCTCATGGCAGCTTTGCCTGCCACCACCACCCCTGTACCTATAGCTCTTCATTGGATTGAGTGATAATAATGCTGGTATTACAACAATCTAAACAAATAATTGCAAATTGACTTTTGGAAATATACTGAATGCCCATGTGCTTTGAGAATTCTAGGTTTGGGGCCTGAAATACAAGAGATAAAGGCACATCCATCTGCCATTAGTGAATATATTGCTGCACTGGTTATCTTTTAAGCAGCATGAGGAGCAGAATTATACTTTGAGGCGATTAGGTAATGAAAAATTATAAAACAATTTTTGAACTGAAAAAAAAACCAAAGTGCAATTATGTGGTGGTGATGATTATATGATGGGATAAGATTTCTCTGAAAACAGTTGTAAATAACCCCTAAAGTTTGAGACAAGGGTCTTCCATCCTGGAAGAAGAGCTCTACTTTAACAGAAAAGATAAAAGTCAAGTAATGGTCTGGGAAAATGAGGAAACTACAGGAAAAAGAAATCTGACCATAAAATGCTACTAAGGTGACAAGGAATATCAAAATACATTCTCAGAAGAAAATAGCACTCAAGTCTTCTTCATCCAAAGCCTCCAAAATAAGAACTGGTCACAAATCATTGAAGAGCTCAAAAAGGATTCTGAAAATCAAGTAAGAGAGGTAAAGGAAAAATTGGGAACATAAACGAGAGTGATACAAGAAAATTGTGCAAAAAATGAGTCAACAGCTTAGTAAAGGTGACATTAAAAAATACTGAAGAATTTAAAACCTTAAAAAGTAAAACAGGTCAAATGCAAAAAAAGGGACAGAAATTCACTGAAGAAAAAAATAGAATTGGCCAAATAGAAAAGGAGGTCCAAAAGCTTACCAAAAGCTTACCGTAGAAAACCATTCCTTAAAATTACAATTGAGCAAATGGAAACTAATGACTTTGTGAAGCATTAAGAAGCAATAAAACAAAATGAAAAGAATGAAAAAATAGAAGACAAAGTGAAATTTCTCATTGGAAAAACAACCATCCTGGAAAATAGATCCAGGAGAGATATTCTAAGAATTTTTGGACTACCTGAAAGCCATGAGCAAAAAATAAAAGAACTTAAACATCATTTTTCAAGAAATTATCAAGGAAAACTGTCCTAATATTAAAGAATCAGAGGGTAAAATAGAATCTACCAATCATCTTCCAAACAAAATTTCAAAAGGAAAACTACCAGGAATATTATAGACAAATTTCAGAGCTCCCAGGGCAAGGAGAAAATATTGCAAGTAACCAGAATGAAGAAAGCAACCAGATTTCAAGTATTGTGGAGCCAGAGTCAGGATAACATGAGATTTAGTAGCTTCTTCATTAAAGGATTAGAGGGCTTGGGATATAATATTTCAACCAAAAATCACCTGCCTAGCAAAACAATACAATCTTTAAGGGGGAAATGAATATTCAATGAACTAGAGGACTTGCAAGCATTCTTGATGAAAAGACCAGAGCTAAATGGAAAATTTGGCTTTCAAAAACAAGACTCAAGCAAAGCATAAAAAGTTAAACAGGAAAGAGAAATCATAAGGGATGGAATAAGAACAAGCTATTTACATTCCTATATGGGAATCATAACTCGTAACAACTTTCTCATTATTAGGGTAATTAGGAGGAATATATAAAGACAAGGGACACAGGTGTGAGTTGAATATGAGGGGATGATATCTAAAAAATAAGGGTAAGAGGGGAATGTACCGAGAGAAAGAAAAAGGTTGAGGTAGAATGATTTACATTATCTCACATGAAAGAGGCAGGAAAAAGCCTTTACAGTGGAGGACAAGATGGGGAAAGAGAGAGGGAATGAATGAATGTTACTCTTATTAGAATTGGTCAAATAGGGTATAACACACCCAATTGGGCATTGAAATCTATCTTACCCTATAGGAAAGTAAGAGAGGAAGGGGATAGGGATAGTAGAGTGATGGTAGAAGGGAAGGCAGATTGGGGGAGGGTGTAGTCAGAAATGAAACACATCTGAGGAATAACAGGGTGAAAGAAGAGAGAATCGAATAAACGGGGTGAGAATATGATGGAGGGAAAAAGAGTTAGCAATAGTAACTGTGGGAAAAAAATGAAGCAGTTTTCCTTGATAAAGGACTCATTTCTCAAACATATAGAGAACTGAACCAAATTTAGATATAAAAAAAAACCAAGAGTCATTCCCGAACTGATAAATGATCAAAAGATATGAACAGTTTTCAGATGAAGCATTCAAATCAATAGCCATGTGAAAAGAAATGCTCTGACTCACTATTGATTGGAGAAATTCAAAATAAAACAATTTTAAAGTACCTCGTATCTATTAGATTCACAAACAGAACAGAGAAGGAAAATGAAAAAAATGTTGGAGGGGATGTGGGTAAAGTGAGACTTTAATGCACTGCTAGTGGAGTAATGAATTGATTCAGCCATTCTGTAGAACAATGTGGAACTCTGCCCAAAGGGGTATGAAAGCATACATATTCTTTGACCTAGCAATGCCACTATTATGTCTGCATCCCAAAAGAGATTTAAAAAAAAACAGAAAGGAAAACAACTTGTGTATGAAAATATTTATAGTAGCTCTTTTCTGGTGGGTAAGAACAGAAAATTGAGGAAATGCTCATTAATTAGGGAATGACTAAACAAATTGGAGTAATTGAATATGATGGAATACTATTGTGCTATAAGAAAAGAGGAGCAGGATGTTCTCAGTAAAACCTGGAAAAATTTATATAAGTTGATGCAAAGTGACATGTACTGTGTACAAAGTACCAGCAATATTGTAAGATGATCAGCTGTGAATGACTTAACTATTCTTTACAATACAACACTGCAAGACAACTCTGAAAAACTTATGATAAAAGCATGCTATCCATTCCTAGAGAAAGAACCGAGAGTATCTGAATACAGTTTGAAGTATCCGTTTTGAAACTATTTTCTTTTTTTGTTTCTTTTTGGTCTAAGTTTTCTTTCACAACATGCCTATTATGGAAATGTATAATTTTTTAAATAATAATATAATAATAATTTTATAATATTTTTATAATAATATAAATTATATTTTTATAACATAATAATTTTATAATAATATAAATTATTATAATATAATAATATAAATTTA
Source organism: Potorous gilbertii (assembly GCA_028658325.1). Classification (NCBI taxonomy): domain Eukaryota; kingdom Metazoa; phylum Chordata; class Mammalia; order Diprotodontia; family Potoroidae; genus Potorous; species Potorous gilbertii. The sequence goes on from CM053769.1 coordinate 372,396,787, forward strand.
TTTATTTAACTTTTTACATTCACTTTTACAAAATTTTGGGTTCCAAATTTTCTCCCCATTTGTCCCCTCCCCCACCCCAATACATTGAGCATTCTAATTTTCCCCTATCACGAATCTGCCGTCTCTTCTATCATCCCTCCCTTCCCTTCTCCCCATCTTCTCTTTTGTCCTATAGGGCCAGATAATTTTCTATATCCCATTACCTGCATTTCTTATTTCCTACTAGTAAGAACAATATTCGACAGTTGTTCCTAAAACTTTGAGTTTCAACTTCTCCCCATCCCTCCCTCCCCATCCATTTCTTTTGGGAAGGCAGGCAATTCAATATAGGCCATATCTATGTAGTTTTGCAAATGACTTCCATAGTAGTCATGTTGTGTAAGATTAACTATATTTCCCTCCATCCTATCCTGCCCCCCATTGTTTCTATTCTCTCTTTTGATCCT
>CM053769.1:372397732-372433474 GCA_028658325.1 Potorous gilbertii
GCTCTTTTTTTTGATCATGGCTTTCAGGTAGTCCCATAATTTTTAAATTGTCTCTCCTGGATCTATTTTCCAGAAAAATCTAATCAGATATTTCACATTATCTTCCATTTTTTTCATTCTTTTGGTTTTGTTTTGTGATGTCTTGGTTTCTCATAAAGTCATTAGCCTCCATCTGTTCCATTCTAATTTTGAAAGAACTATTTTCTTCAGTGAGCTTTTGAACCTCCTTTTCCATTTGGCTAATTCTGCTTTTTAAAGCGTTCTTCTCCTCATTGACTTTTTGAATCTCTTTTGCCAATTGAGTTAGCCTATTTTTCAAGGTGTTATTTTCTTCAGCATTTTTTTTGGGGTCTCCTTTAGCAAGTTGTTGACCTGGTTTTCATGCTTTTCTTACATCTCTCTCATTTCTCTTCCCAGTTCTTTCTCCACCTCTCTAACTTGATTTTCCAAATCCTTTTTGAGCTCTTCCATGGCCTGAGCCCATTGAATATTTATTTTGGACGTTTGGGATACAGAAGCCTTGACTTCTATGTCTTTCCCTGATGGTAAGCATTGTTCTTTCTCATCAGAAAGGAAGGGAGGAGATATCTGTTCACCAAGAAAATAACCTTCTATGGTCTTATTTTTTTCCCGTTTCTGGGCATTTTCCCAGCCAGTTACTTAACTTCTGAGATTCCTTTCATCATCCACCTCATCTCCAGATTCGCCCAGCTAGTGCTTGGGGTCTGAGATTCAAATGCTGCTTCCCAGACTTAGGGCTTTCAACAGGGTCAGGGCTGCTATTCCGTGTGAGATTAAGTTCAGTTGTTCAGGTGGTGGCAGGGCTGCTATTCAGTGTGAGATTACGTTCAGGTGCTTGGGTGGGGGCAGCGGGGCTCAGTTCCCTCTGGGGGTATATGTGGAAACCTTCTCTAATAGATCCGAGCTCCTGCCTGCTTTGTGAGCCCCTGTCCACTGCTGCCTCCACTGCTGCCTCCTGAGGGGCCCTGAGTTCTGGAGACACCTTGCTCCCCTCTTGGCCAGCCTAAAAAGCTCTCTCACTGACCTTTGTACCTGTGGGTGGAGGGACCTTTGTGGCCACTGGAGATTCTGTCCCTGAAGCCTGCTCGGATTTGCTCCCCTCGGTGCCGCTCGGCCAAGGCAGGGCTGGGCTCTGCTCTGGGTCCAGTGCATGATGGACCTTTGGTGTTGGTTTTCCAGGTCTCTCTGGAACAGAAATCTCTTCCACTTTGCCGCTCCATGGCCTCCACTGCTCCAGAAACCACCGGGAGCTCCTCCCCACAGATATTTTATGGGCTGTGGGTTAGAAGCTAGCATACATGAATCTTTCTACTCTGCCATCTTGGCTCCTCCCTCCTGAAATGTATACTCTAAATAAAACTGCTTGCCTTCTCAATGAGGGGAGAGGTGAGAAGGGAAGAAGGGAGAAAACTTAGAACTTAAAGTTTTAACAACAAATGTTAAAAATTGTTTTTACATGTAACTGGGAAAAATAAAATACTAAATAAATTGAAAATAAAATAATCAGGAATTCTACTATTCTATAAATGTTTTCAAAACTATTTTATTATAGTAATAGAATCTTATCAGTCATAAAATATCTACTATTGAGAACCATTATTCTCATAATTAGTTATCTGTATCACTTTCTTAGGTTTAAAAAATAATACGTCATATCAGATAACCAATCCACATACAATGAATAGTAAAAGTTATGACGAACACAGTATGTGTGTATGTACGCTACACATATCAAATAAGAAAAAATTAAGACATACAAATAAGAGAAAGTCCTCCCAGGAATCAGAGTATCCCTGTTCAAGTCTAACTTCTAGTCATACTAACTATATGATGTAACAAACAGTAAGGACCCAACATACAGAGGAGGGTCTTCTGTCCAGGTTCTTAGATCTGCTTTTCTAAAAGTTTAGCAACTTTTGAAGGGCCAACAATCTACTTTAATCAAGCACATACATCATTCACTTAGTTCAGGGGAAAAGGTCAGCACCCTGAACTTCAGAGAAATTACAATAAAAACCAATAGACAGGGTCTTCAAATGTCTGACGATAAGCAATACATACATCACAGATCAACAGACAGATTCAACTGTCTGACCATTACATATAGTTACCAGAGAGAGACGCACCAACATCTGGGTTTTCAAAGCTGGAGGCTTAGTGCTCATCAAACCTTCTTCCAAAAACTAAGCCTTCAAGTAAAATCTCACCTCAGAATGCATATGTACTTTTGAGAGTCAGAGGGCATTACTAACCTTGAGAACAAACACCTTACTAGAAATTAACAAAAGCTATGGGCTTTCCAACAAAAAAGTTCTCCCCTAATAAAGTTTTCTTTAAAGGGCAGGCCCATTAGTGGGTGGGGAAGATCTTTAACTCTCATTAGCATTACAATATGTTAACTCTTACTGGCCCAGGTAACATTCTAAGGTTATCAGTCATAAAAGAGTTAACAATTGGCTTCAATGGATGGAATTTTCATACTGGGAATTTCTTTTACCAATGATATCCTAAATTGAGATCTTTCTTGGTCTTGTTTACTTCCCTTCAGAAAGTGTGCATATGTATATGGCAGAGGGAATTTTCCTCAATTTTCTTAAAGGATGAAGAATGGATTTATAAATAGAGACTATTCACAGTATAAAATAGCTCATTTTCTTTGGAGCTGTCACAGTCATAGTGAGAAGGGACCTCAAAGGCCTTCTAGTCCACCCTGCTTTTTTTAAATAGGTTCAGAGATTGAAGACAGGGAGGAGAAACACCCATGCTTACACAGCTAAGGCAGAGGTAGGCGTTATACCAATATGTCCTGACTTCCAGACCCAAGGACACTGCTTCACCATGAGAAAAATAAGATATATAATCAGTTATTGTTCCTATTCTAATATATCATCCTTAGAGTTTTTCAATCTAAGCCATATCTCAAAGCACAAGGCATTTTTACTAGGGCATAATTCAGAGAATGTTTTGCTTTTTCTAATTAGGTTGGCATAGGGGCTTATGTGATGTCTGGGAGAGAAATCCTTTCTTTGCTTAAGATATTATTTTAAATGAAGTGGATGTAAGGGGTGGGGAAAGGGGAAGGTCACATGCTGGGTTTTTGTTTTTTTTTTGTCTGAGAGCCTACAAATACAGACATCAAAGCAATTAAGGAAAAAAAAATAAATCATCCTTGAATAGTGAAGGTGTCACATATAAGAAACACATTTAAGTAAGAGTATTTGTTGCTTGTGGAAAATTTTAAAAAGGAAAAAATATCAATATAATTCAGAAATAATCTGGTTCCATATGTTTAGGGATATTAATACTTGTTCTCTTTTCACATTGAGGGTATTCTCAGTACTTCGGATTTGTAATGTAATAATCTTTTGTGACATGACATATACTTGTTAAAAAGAAAAAATTGTGATGGTATGAAGAAAGGAATATGATTTTAGGTACAAGTAAGCATCAGGAGCTAATGAGGCCAGCATCCATTAACATGACAAATTTGGTTGTCTAAAGCCAAATGCAATAAGTATTTTTTTAGGAAAATTATTCACTTGAGTATAATTGCTTCTAAGTATAAATTTTCAATAGGTTTTGTAAGGCTTCCATCAGCTCCTGAAGTCATTACAAAAAAGACATCATTAACTTCAGTTACCTATAAAAAACTAAGGGACAAACAAGGTTTGGCCCCAGCTGGCAGTGGGAATCAAGAATTGATGTGTCTGTATCTATATGCCTATGCATATATAGACGTATGTATACACATAAATTCATACATACATGCATATATACACACATACATACATATAGACATGTACGTGCTTGTGTATGTATGAATTTAACAGTAAGTGTATTTAACTTGATTGGGTCAGATATAGGAGAAAAACAAAAATGATACCAAAACAAAAACATAAACCATTTAGTTGTCTGCCTTATGTATGGAAATATTTAGTGGATAGATTGAGAATTTGCATTTCAAGACTGACATTTTCAAGACTGAAGGCAAAGCACAATTTATCTTTACACAGAACCTCTCACGTAGAAGACATTACACTGTTTAAGCAAATGAAGACTACTGAAAGTGTACTTCAAAACAACATTCACTTGGGTTTCAAATAAACCATCTATCCTATTTCCTTTTGAAAACCTTTCAATTGAACAAAGCATACTGTTCCTCCTCACTTTAAGTCTTGACACAAACTTAAATTCCTGGGATTCTCACTACCTCTGCTTAAACCCATTTCCAATGTGAGCAAGGGTCTTTAATATTGTCCCTACCGCCACTTATAGGCACTTGTTCTATATACTGGGGTCTTGTACAACCTCCTCCCACATCCTCTAAGTTTAAGGGAATTACTTTAGCTAATCTATAGAATTCCTTATTCTCTTAATTCATGGAAACAATGTAATATAGAAATTATCTGAAGGAACTTAAGATGTTTAACAAAGAGAAGGTATAGAAGACCAGTTTTCAAGCATTTGAGGGACTTGATCACATGGAAGAGAGATTACCATTTCTCTGTTTAGCCTGGAACAAAGAGCCAGGGACAATAGGTAGAAACTGCAAAGAGGTAGATCCATGTTCCATACAAGGAAGAAATTTCTATAAATTAAAGTTGTTCAAAAGTAGAGAGGGTTACATTGGGAAGTAGTGGGCTCCCCAGACCTGGAGGGCTTTCATCAGGGTCCACTTGCCAAGAAGGTCAAAGAGGGGATTCTAGGCCAGGTAAAGGCTAAATTAAACAACTTCTGAGATCCCATGTAGTTCTGTGATTCTGAGAGCTGGTGAAAAAGTAATGAAGAGCTAAAAATAGGGCATCCAATCTGGATAATTTGAGTTGGTAGAAGAAAAAGGAAATACCCCTAAAAAATAAATTTCTTTCCTCTATACAACAGGACTTTCTAATCCTACTTTGAGCAAGTTCTTAATCTTCTTTCCCCTAATTTTCTGGGTAACTGCTTTAATTTCCTACTATCCTTTACCTGTATTAACACAGACTAAATATAAACTCAAATGATTCCTATCAGGGTCCCTTGGTCCTCCTCATCTCTCTTGGTTGTTCCTATTCACAGCACTCCAAATGCTATAGATTGGTGATAGGAAACATTTAAGTGCATTATTTTTCCCAGCCCATTAATAGGAAAAAAAAATACTCCTGCTCAGAATAGCTAAAAAAGATCACACCATTAAAAAACATTCTAAGGAGTGAATTAAATATTTGTAGAAGGGTCTTTTTTAAAAGTAGTATAAATGTTATTTTAATAGCAATAGTGATAGTATACAGAGCCTGTACTCAAATGTATAGCAAGATGACACTATTTAAATATGTGCAATTTAAAAAAAAAACATAAACAAATATGCATACTTAACTTATTAATAGCTTGATTGTTACTGGAATTTTTATAATGTGGGCTCTGTGGCACAGAGACATGCACACACAGTTCTAATTAACACCAATCACAAACGCTAATGGTATAACCTACTGCTTAAGTAAATGAACATCCTTACCCCTGCTGCTTTGAAGAGGCTGATAGGCATGCACTTTATTGACAAAGTAAGCTAATTTACAGAGTGATTGTCCAAGAGGGAACTGCTGTTTATTTGCAGGCTTTTTCCCATTGAACTCACAGGGCAAACATTGCACTTAAATTGTTAATTAAAATATCAACAGATAAAATGTAAACATTGTGTTTTCCAAGCGTGGAATGACATATATTCATTCAGCACCAAATCCTGAGGTTCTGCTTAATGATTACCAGAAGATAATTACATTCACTCTGAAAACGTTGGCCAGCACCTACTATCCCAGTTTGTCTCAAAAGAAGAATCTTTTAGTAGGAAAAAAAAAACGGATTGAAAGGGTGAGCTAATCATCTGCCTTATGTAGACATAAACCTGAAGGACTACTTATTTCCAAGTGCCTTCAGTGAGGGCCATCTGTGGTTACCAGATGTAAAAGTCCTGCAACTTGTAGAGTCTAATGGTGGAAAGGAGGTTGGTGTGCGTGTGTGTGTGTGTGTGTGTGTGTGTGTGTGTGTGTGTACTTTTCCCAAAAATAATTTTTCCTGGGAGAATAAAAGAGGTCATTTATCAACAAAAAAGTGATGAAATTGCATGGCATATGGTTTTGTATTTAGAAGCTAAAAACTTTCTGCTTCTACATTTTCTAGATTAGACTTTGATTATTAGACCCAATTGTGAAATTGGGTACTATGCAGCTAGAATGAGAAGAGAAGCTATGACAAAAGGGTGGTCTTTGCATCAAAGATATTTGGGGTCTATTATCCATAATACATAAGGAACTAACAGAAATCTATTAGCCATTCCCCAATAGAAAAGTGTTTGAAGGATATTACAAAATAATTCTCAAATGAAGAATTGCAAACTATTTACAATTAAATGAAAAATTGCTCTAAATAGCTAATAAGAGAAATTCAAATCAAACACCTCTAACTAGAAATAGGTGAATAGTCAATGTAGGAGGATCTGCAAAAAGAAAGGCAAACTAATAAAATGTTGGTATAGCAAACTTTGGTTCTACCATTCTGGCAAGTATTTAGCATTATGTTAAATAACTGAAATGCTGATACACTTTTACTCAGCTATCCTCATGAAATGTATAAACCACAAAAAAAAAGATTAAAGTTAGAAAGAAAAGCCTTATATATACCAAAATACTCAGAACAATGATTTTTTTTTATTAAAAATAATAGAAACAAAACAGGTACTTATCAGGGAATGGTTAGAAAATTATAGCACATAATGTAAAGCAATATTACTATACTGTAAGAAGCAATAAATGTAAAAATTTCAAAGAAATAAATATGAATTGATGGAATGTGAAAGAAGAAGAATGAAGAAAACAATGAAGACAGTGACTATAATAAAATAAATGGAAACAATTAAAAGAAAAATACTTCTATGTTCTGTGCAAGCCTGGCTCTGGAAAAGAGTTTATGCATCTTTCTATGGTGGTGTATGTTCGTCCTTTGGTTTTGTTGAAATGTTTTATTTTTCTATCTTTCCTTTATTTTTATTATTTATCAAAAACTCACTAGGAAGGGGAATAAGGAGACAATATCTATAAATAAAAGTGACAAAGAAACAAATAATATCAATAAGAATGCTAAAAGAAAAAGTGTGCATTGGTTGAGGACATATGGTAGCTTACTTCCCATTCATCTGGAACGTGGTTTGATTGTTGGGTGTGCCTGTGTAATTTTAATCCCATCTTTTCCATCTCTAGGTATAACCAAATGACCATAGCCAAAGTATACTAGAATTAATCCACGTGAATTCCTGTAGCAGGAATCTTGGTACCTAAAGTTTCAGGGTTTCTACCTTTGAGACTAACATGAAACTATTATCTGTTGAGCTGCTGGAAGTGACTCAGAAAGATTCGGAACTGTACTTCTAATTACACTTTGTTATTAGAACTTTCACTACAGTTATTTGTGTACATGGCTTATTCTTCCATTAGACAAGAAGCTACAAAAGAGCAATGCTTATTCTTCTTTGTAGCCATCACAGTACCTTGCTATGGGCAAGTGTTCGATGACTAGCCATTTAATGAATGGATAAATTTTTATTTATTTGTTGAATACTTTAAATCATGCTTTATATTAATTATAAGTTGTTGCAAAACATAATTATTGTTTATTGAATTGTACACAACTTCATCAATATGAATAATAGTGATAATAAATCACATTTATGCAGTATTTTAAGGGTGAGTTCTTTAATTTATGGATTTCTTTTGTTTGTACACACATACTCATTTGTTCTGAGAAACAAACATTTTGTTCCCTGAAAAACAAATTTTATACAAAGAAAATAATCTTCCTTACATCTTCTCCACTAGTTATCATTTAATTGGTTATAAAAATAACAGAGAAAGAGGTAGTACTCATCTATTTTCAGAAGGATCAGGGCACATATTATGATTTAGATATTCTAAATGACTTAGAGCCATGGGATCTGTATTATAAAGTCAGGTTTGCCACCGATTATATGACACTAGGAAGTCATTTAAACTTTCTGTACCACAAGTTTCTCATCTACAAAATGGAAATAATGAAACCCATTTAACTTATGTGATAGAATTGTGATCTGATCAGATACAAGTTGTAAGTGTGATTTCATTGACATAGGGTACTCCTGGATGGGTTGACTCCCTCTACCAAGGTAGGTTAGCCTCTTTTCTAAAACAATCTTTGAGAGTTGCCTAGTACACTCAAGGGCTGTAATATGTTCAGGATCACACAACTACTACATATCATATATAAGACTTTGTCTCCCTTCTTTCTTTCCTTCTTTAAAAATACTTGGGTAGGAAAAAACAAAATTAATAAATAAGGTTATCATTCTTTCATGTGAATTGAAGAAAGTTAATAACGCTTAACGTATTTTTAATCTTCTTTCACTTCCAAAGTGACCCATTTATGATGAACTTAAAAAAAAATAGTTGACATATTGCTGTCAATATCTCATTCACATACTCTGAATAGAATTGTCTCTTAGCAAATTTCATCTTTTGGAGTACTCACTGTCCTCATTCTGCTCCTGGATTCTGATGTCATGTATTTCTTGATTCTTTCCTATATGGGATTTATTCCATATTTCCAAAATGCTATTTTCCCGCATTGTCTTTCTCAAGACAAGATTAACTTGCTCTATATTCCTTACCTCAGAGGAATGCTTTTATCTAGCTTGACAGATAAGTAATGTGTTAAACATTGATGCATAAATGTGTTAACCCTCTGTGCTATTTCAATGTTGCGATATGCTACTGTATCTGAAGAACTAATGATGGATATCATGCAAGGAGTATGTGAACAGTCCACAATGCATAATCAGTTAGCAGATTTGAAAACATGAAAAAATAAATTATATTAAAGAAAGAGAATATTGGCTGATCACATGGCACAGGTGTGGCAGGTGACCGGAATGCTTCATTGTTACCCTTACCATGCCAGAAAAATTGAGTAAAACCTCTGAATCTTGAATAAGGACCTTCTGTGGCAAACTTTATTAGTGTGGACTAGAGTGTACTTGTGGACAAGAGTCAAACAGTGTAGCCAGGCATGGATTAGCTTGAATCTGCTTAACTAGGGGCAACACCTGAATTCATGAGATCACAGATTCATTTGAATATTTACCTCATTTCAGTGATAAGCCAAAGTTACCATTAACCCTTTGCTTTTGCTAAAGAGTGTCTCCTGAAGAAATAATGTATAAATGGAGAAGGCTATAGTTGTATAAAATGTATCACTATACACAGACTCAGTATACACACATATGTATGTATATGTACACATACATAACATGCATATATTCACATATACATATTTGTATACATGTGTGTACACACATGTATCTTGGATATTCTGTGACTGTCTGTAGACTGTTAGTCCTCTTACCACTCTGGGAGTCAATTTCTTCCACACAGGTAAAATGAAATTGATACAGAAAGTAGTATAGCATAGAAAAAGTCAATCTTGAAACCGAGGACTGGGTTCAAAGCCTTCCTTAGAGAACTCTTAACTATACGATCCTGTGCAAGATATTTAATCATACCAAGCCTCACTTTTTCATCTTTAAAATGGGAACAATAATAGCAGCTACCTTGTAAATTTGCTGTAGATCAAGTAAGGTAATATATCTTTGAAACTCTTGAACTGTTACATCAATGTGAGATATTTTTGTCATATTACACTCTTTTTCTTTATTCTTGTATTTATTTCCCCTAGGGTCTTGCACCTATTAGGCAATTCAACATTTTCTGAATAAATGAATGAATAATTGAAAAGGTCCCTGAAATCAGGTTTCAAGTCTATGAATTACTTCAATACTGTGGCTTTTAGCTACCAATAATAGTAGAATTGTTAGGAATAGGGGATCTGGGAGAATGGAGAGGAAACATCTTGGGGAAGATGATTCAACACCCATAAATCAAATATGATCATGTGAATGAATCACTAAACTCTATTTTTATTATACTTTTAAAAATTACTGTTATAGAAATGCTTGTTTTATTCAACAAATTAAAAATAAAATAATTAAAAATATATGTGCATACATAGATATTCATATAAACATACACATGTGTATAAACACACACAAATACATATATTGCTATAAATATATTTCAATAAATTTGTTTTCTTTTTATGTTTTAAAAGATCTACTACATGTGACATACACACACACACACACACACACACACACACACACAAACATTATCAAAATTATCTGGCCTTTAGTGTTTTCATGTATAATATAAAGCAGTGCAACAAGATGACCTCTAAGATTCCTTTAATTTCCAAATCTATAATTTTATATCCTATTTACTATGTACAGCAGCCTTTTATGGTACAGAGTAAAGTAATTTTGAGGAGACCACTGTAACCCTTCTAGTCCTCCAGGCAACACTCTCCCTTTCGCTCATTCATCCACTCCCACACAGGGTTCTTATTCTCTACAATCTGATGTCATTCTCCATAGCTGATATGGTCAGAAACAGTACAAATAGCCTAATCTAGCTTAATTCTCTGGCTGGCAGCATCTGTGCTCTTTAATAGATGAAGCATCACAAAGCAAACCTCATGCTGGGAAGTCTTTTCAGAAATGGGTTCATTTTTGCAGTTCTTTAGTATTTTGCAAGTGAAGTCTCCATTGTGGAGATTCATGCCTCCATACTGGTGACTGAAATTTGAATTGGAAATATGCCTGCACCACAACTGAACTGCCTTTTTGGTCTAAGGTGCTCCTGTAAGATTTGCACACTTAGGTGAAGATGGTAAGATTTGTTTGGGTCCTAAACTTTATTAATCATTTGTCACAGATGGAACTGTAGCAGCTATTAATCACACACATAATCTACAACAGCTCTTCTGTTGGTCTCCTAGTCCTCATATAAATTATCATGTCAAGGATTAATTCATTTTGTTTTGCTTAATCCTCTGTTTTCATTCATTCTCTCCCCCCTTTCCCCTCCTTTGCTCCCTCCCCCATCCGTACACACACAGACAGCCCTGTTTATGCGGCTTTTGTTCAGAAGGCTTTCAAATTGTCTTCTGGACAATTTCAGTCTGAATGATTAATCATAGTGACAGAAACTTGACCAAGGGTTCAACTAACCATGAATAAAAACACTGAGCCCAAGGTCGTTCCAGGTTACACTTCTGCTCCATCCTGGAACAATAAGAAAGAAGTGGATGAAGGAAAGAAAGAAAGAAAAAAGATTTCTTCAGGCATTATTGCCTCCTAACTGACAATAATCTGAATACAATGTGTCTGTGGCCATTTCCACTTCTGAAACAGACGCCTTGTGTTATTAGACTTGCTGTGTAGGCCACCCAGTCTGGTGGAACGGCCCACTTCAGCAATTTCAAATCACAGTTAAATGCTGATGCCTCCAGGGCTTTGACTATTGCAAACAAAGTGAGCTCAGAGTTGCCCAGCTAGCTTCCCTAAAGTGTGATATAAGATTATAAATTTAGCTTGATGGCTATTAAGCTCATAAATTGTAGTCAGAACATCTTATGATCAAAGCTCTCACATCCTTCCTTTGGGGACAGAAATAAAGAAAGCCTAAAGCTGAATATACTGGACTATATAGATTAATTAAGGTAAAAAAGTTTTTATTTTATTTTATTTATTGAAATATAAAGATACTGAGAAGACATATTATTTCTCCAGAAAGGAATCCTTCCTTTTCACAAGTCTTCTGTCATTGCAAAGACTCAGTGCAAGGCCACACACCAGTAAGCATTCAATAAATATTAATTAATTATGAGGGCTTGGGAGGGTGGCTCCCATAAGTGGTAGAAATAAAAGGCAGCACTGTGTTGGCTAATCAGATAACAATAAAAATGAAATAAACATGAGCTGCAATAGAAAAGATAATGACCAGCAGACTAATGAGGATTTAAAGTATCCCAAAGCCTCCTGTTTCAGGTGCAGTGTGGGAGATGAACTGCCATATTCTGTAGTTTACTCAGTCTCACAGTGTAACTTCTTGGCTGTCAGCTCTGACTTTCAGAATGGGACCCCTTGTTTAAGAGAAAATTCTGATTTAATCAAATCACTCTAGTGGAAGGAATGCTACTGATTTTAAATCTAGGTTCTGTACCTTTATGACCTGGGCAACTCATTTCATTTTTCTTGGGCCTTGGTTTTCTCATCTGTAGCCTGAAGTTGTTGGACTAGAGCAAGAGGTGTGTGTGTGTGTGTGTGTGTGTGTGTGTGCATGTGCGCACATGTGTATGCATGTATGTATCCCTTTGACAGGTGAAGTCTACATACCTCATTTATGTTTTTAGGTATATAAAAAAAGATATTTAGAATTATAAAGGAAATTGATTACAATGAAATACAGTATCATTTTTTAAAAAGTTCATGGACAGGAGGTTAAGCACACCTCTAGACTAAAGGAAGTAGAAGGGCTTTTTTAGCTCTAAATCTATGATCCTCAAAGTGACACATCACATAGGTACTTCCCTGTTGAGATAGGCCCTCTTTCCTTTAGCTGCTGTAACAGATCAAATCATGTTATGCAACTATCATCTTTGAGCATTTTGATTCCTTCAACTATTAAAAAGAAACAAAAAAGGTCTAATTTGACTAGTAAAAAAGGAGTAAACTTTCTTTGGTCTATGGTTCTATAGAACTCTAGTAGATGGTAGCACCAGAACATTTCTCCTAATGATGTCTAGGAACAGCTAATGGATTATCATCAAAGTGAAGAGTTTGTTAATTCCTAAACAGGGTTAGCAAACATTTCCTTCATGAATTAGATTTTGGAAAGGTGTGCAAGGAAAACTATTCTCAACATAAAATGAATAATCTATATCAGGAGTTGACAAACTGCAGCCTATAGGCTAAATCTGGTCAGACTCCTTTTAAAAACAATTATTATTTCACCATAATTTCCTGACCTCTGATCTCTATCACTTATAGCTAAGTATGATTGCAAGGGAGGTCTGGAGCCACAAAGTGGGGTATTTCTTCATTACATCATAATCATTTCAAAATTAAGAATTAAAAAAAGGTCCTTTTTTTAAACAAATATGTACTAGGGAACCAATGGTTGCACTTTCAGCATGATATCACTAGTTTCACTAGAGAATAAGCCAAGAAAAGCCAAAAAGGAAGGCTTTGGGCAAAAAAAATAAACCTAGGAAAAATCAAAAGAATTGTACAAAAATACATGTACAAAAGCAAGACAGTTCAGTGTACAACAGACAGAGAATTGGACCTGGAGTCAGGAAATACCTGAATTCACATAAGGCCTCAGATGTTCTAGCAATTTAAATCTGGGCAAATCATTTAACCTCTACTTGATTCAGTTTTCACCTTTATAAAATCATGATGATAGTAGCTACTGACTCCCAGGATTATTGTAAAGATCAAACGATATTTTTGTTTGTTCTTTGTAAACCTCAAAATGGTATATGTTAAGTGCTATTAGGATTAATAACAGAATCATTTATTTATAGTTTTTAGAATGTTTTCACATAAATTCTCTCATTTGCTCCCCAAAATATCCCTGTGCTAGAGGTAGGTATTATTCCAAAGAGGAAGAAAGAAAAGTACAGGTATTAAATGATTTGAATCTTTCACAGAAACTAGTATGATATCCAATATATAAGGAGATGTGAAGAATCTGCTAATTGAAATTGTATTATCCTAAAAGTCATGGAATATGACCATTTCCAAAGAATAGAGGTTTCAAATTTGCCAAAGGGTGATAGAAAGTCACAGAATAGACTTGAGAAAGACATAAACCAAGAATTCAAAGCCAGAAGTGGCATTAAGGATATCATCAGAGTGATGTAAGCCTAAAAAGGGAAGTAGACTATCCATGTCATCAAAGTAAAGGATAAACCCATAGGAACCTTGTGTGCTTCATTAGTATCTAGGAAATGACAAAAAATCAAAGGGATAGCTTCCACCATGGGCCCTAGATGGGCCCATGGGAAGATTTCTTTAGGTACATGGACAAATGTTGCCCAAGAGGGACAGATACGGCTATGTCATGATTTGAAACACCTAAAGGAGAAGAAATATCAAAGTATTATATTGAGTTAAGTGGTAAGGCAGTGTAGAATGAAATAAATACTCTCCCAAACTGAAATCATAAGCTGACCAGCAAAATAGCATTCTAAGTAACTCTTTCCTGTATTTAGAAACACCCTCTTTCAAACACATCTCTGGGAAGATAGTAATGACAAGGCAGTGTTTTCATTTTGGGAGCTAAACAGCATCTTCTTCATCACCCACTTTCAAGTTCATGGAAATACTTTTAGTGATAATTGCTAAACATGCCAAGTGCATTTATAAAAGTCAGCATATATATTGATAGTAGCAAGTTTCTATATTTGAGATGTTTTATGTAAACATAGACATTCAGTAATTATCGCTGTTACTGCTCATCTCAATGAGAGGAGAGAGTAATAAATATAAGAGGCATGATCTCATTAAAAAGCAGATCTATATGCAGTATGCTTTTTGGGTCATGATTCTAGTCCACTATGCAATTTTGCAGACACTTCTGCATCTTTAACAAACCATACTTTAAAAAAATCTATAGGAACCTTAGATTAGGTTCTCAAGGGAGGCAGATAGTATAAACACAATTTAGGAGGAGGTTTTCCTATAGAAGGGTGGACAGAATAAGTGTGCTCATGAAAGAAAAGACTTTTTTACTCAGGCTACGTTTAGTGAATAATAAACTGTTTAGAAACTCTTTGTCCTGATCAGAATTTTATTATTTTATTCTAACCCTGGGCAAAATGGAACAAGTCAGTAACAGGACCTAAGTTGAAGTTTTGAGTCTCCTATGATTTTTTGGCCTATGAATGAGTCCTCTTTTCAGATTGTGTACATATAGCAGCAGTGTGCATTATCTATGCCTCATGCCTGATCTATACTGAAGGGAGCATGAACTTAGAGGTTAAAAGCCTAGATTCCAGTTGAATCTACACTCCTTACATGTAATCTGAGGCATATCATGAAAGACTCTCCTTCAGTTTTCTCATTGATAAGATAAAGTACTGTCAAATTCACAGGGTTCTTGTAAGAATTAAATAAGATCATGGCTATAAAAGTGATGTACAAATGTGAAGTATAATTGTTGTGTTATTCTTCCCTAGAGCTCATCAATTACCTACCTACAACTTAACTTCTCTGGGCCTCAGTTTCCCCATTCATAAAAGGATGAAACTTGATTATATGACCACTGAGGTCCCTTCTAACTCTAAATCTAGGATCAAGCCTGAATGCATTATTTTAGAAAGGAGGAAAACTGAAGTCTTTAGTAATTTCCCCAAGGCCATACAACTATTTAGAGCCAAAATCTTTCAGATATCATCTATCCTAGTTCAGAGAACTGCCTCCTATTGTTTCGCTATTACCCTTGTCACTCCTTTTATTAGGATATCACATTAAACCTTTATCACTCATTAACGTATACATAAATTGATTTTTCAGATTAATTTCTCATTCATAAACAAGAGTCCAGAAATGTAGATAAAAAATGATAAATAATGATGCATAATAGGAAGTGGAGAGAAATGGTTCAGAGAATGCCCTCTGTGATACAGGCAAAACCAAATGAAAACCTCATTTGGAACTGAGTTCATACTCAGGAATATGGAGATAGGTAGTTCCTGGAAGAAGGGAAATTTCATTTTTGTCACAATAACTTTCATATAGTTTACAAAGTACTTTCTTTACTCTTATTTGTCCACTAAATACCCTTGCATGCTATTATCCATATGAGGAAATTAAGGTGGGGAGAGATCATGATTGCCCATGGTTACAAAAACTAGAAAATGTCTTGATGTAGGACTCAAAATTCAGGTCTTCCTGATTTCAGGTCAGGTACTATATTGACTTGGTTGAGAATCAACACAGTATGATGGACTGGGAGTCAAGGGAGATGTGAGTTTAGATAACTTCTCCATACACAAACTAATCTGTAAATTTGAAAGTGTCCTATGAATGTCTCTGTAGTAAGTAGTTGCAGTAGCAGTAGTAGCAGCACTAACAACAGCCGCAGCAGCAACAGTAGTTATTACTACTATAGATTTTACCCATGGCATAATACTATAGCTTGTACTACATCTAGAGCAGAACTATTGTGGCTATACATGAGCAAAAGTAAAAATGTTCAAAGCAAATGTTCAACAACAAACTTGTATTTCATTCAATAAGAAGAAACCCCATACCTACTCTCAAAGAAAGGAACCCTAAAAATCTATTTCATCATATGGCAGAAAACTATTGCTGATTCCAAATATAGAAAATACGCACACATTAAAAGAACATCTCATGACTTACAAAAGAAAGATAGATGTGAGAGGAAAACAAAACTTTGCACTTTAATTTTTAAATAATTGGTACCTAATTTCTTTTCTACCCAACAACAGGTACAAATGCTACCTAAAGCAAATCAACTGTTGAAGTCAAGTGACAGAAAATTAGTTCTTATACATTTTTAAAACTTTCAAATAGGTTTTCATTAAATTATAATGTCTTGATTTCATGGACCAATTTCTCATGACTTGCCACAGCTGAAAACCAATATATTATGTTATTGGAAAGCTAGCAGTTTCCTGAGTATATGATAATCAGTATCATAACAAAATATAATCTCTATTTACAAAAAGGTAAATGAAGCAAATTATATGTATTTAATAAGTGCTACAATCAAAAATATATTTAAATATTACAAACTTCAATGGAAATTTATCCTTTTAACTCCTGATCATTAAGATTATAATTCACATATATTGTGCATGCATGTTAATACATTTATATGTATGTATATATACACATACACAATATACTTCTGAAAGCAAGAATACATTGCACATATATATCCATATTTACATTTTTATAGTTACACATGTAATATTTTTCATGCTACTTTGTTCAATTTCCATTCTTTCTATGATTCCATATTTTTAAAACTTTTTCATTCTTTCATGTGACACTGTCCATTATTGTACAAATTTTAAGCATTTTGATTACTTATAGTCAGTCATAATTATAGCTATAAATGACTTTGTAAACATTTGTTTGGGTTGCAATTTATTTCCTCAGGATATCTTTCTAAGAGTAGTATTCACATTCAGGTAAACAAATTTGATCCTTGAATAACATCAGATTTTTTTCCGGAAAGATTATGCCATATTGCATTGCAATGTTTAAGTATACCTCTTTCCCTATGTCCTCCCACTACCACCTTTGAGTTTTGTAATTTTTGCTCCCTTAATGGGTATTACATGGTACTTCTCAATTGATTGAAATATATTTATTTTACCTTTGTGAACTTTTTAAAAAAGTGTCTAGTCACTATTTGTTTCCTCTTCTATGAATTTCTTTTCCTGTACTTTGACCATTTTACAGAGCTGTGTTAGTATTCTGAAAAAATATACATAAAGGAAAAATGAACAGGTCCACCAGTTCTTACTACTATTCTAAATTTCACTCAATTAAATAAACATTCTATAAATTATTTCCATACAAGTCCTAAATCAATCAAGGTGAGAAAGTTTTGCTAGAGAATTATTGATTTAATTTGAGCCTTACAACAACCCTGTAAGATATGTTCTATTATTTTTTTCTACTTTATAGATGAAGGAAAACAGGTGGAGAGAGGGCAAGTGATTTCCCTATGGTTATACAGCTGGTGAGTATCTGAAGAGGGATGTGAGCTCAGTTCTTCTAACTCCAAATCCACCACTTACACATTTTGACATTCTTGCGTCATTACAAGATTAAGAATAAGGTGATAGTTTTAGGGAAATCAAAATAACTCCTGAAACCATGTATCAAGTCAAGAAGGATCATAATCTGCCTCAGTAGATTGCCTACATTATTAAAATCATGATACTAAATCACACTACCTTTGAAGAATTAAAATGAGTCAAAAACCACTGGTTTACAAACTTTTTTGTTTATTTATCCCTATCAGTAGAAGAAAAATGAGGACCCATGCTCAGAGTTAATATATTTTCTTATCTTCAAATTAACCATATATAACACAATACTAAAATTTGCCAAAAAAAAATTCATTTGAAAGAAAAGGAAGAGATAAAGACAAAATATTCTTTGATTTTAGATGCAATAAGGAACCACTGGAGTTTGTTGTTCTTGCTTGTTTGTTACATGAGACCTAACCTTCATAAAAAATCACCTTGGCAGACCTTTGCATAAAGGACTTGAGGAAAAGGTAGAAATTCCATACAAAGAGATCAATTATGAAGCCACTGAAATAGTCCAGGAGGAAGATGTTGAGGTCCTGAACAAAATTCTTGGCTTTAAGTTCAAATAAGGAAACATATTCAGGAGATATTGTGAAGACAATTAACAATATTTGACAATGGATAATGTATATTTGAGGTTATGTAGAATAAAAAATCAAAGCTATCACAGAGTTTATAAAACTGGGTGAATGGAAAGATGGGGGTACCTTCTGTAAAAATAAGGAATTTTGGAAGTGGGGAATGGTTAGGGGAAATATGTTGTTAATGAGATCTATCTTGAAAATCATAAGTTATTCATGCCCTTACCTCCTGTGTGACTCATTCTTTTGCATCAAAATCAAAAAGGGAGGAAGCAAGGTTCTTACTTGTTAATGTCATGAAGCAATATTGGGAAAAAGTGGTGGGTATACTTAGAGGTGGGAATTTTCCCAGTAGCACCTATATAACTGTCATTGTGGGTGCTCCAATAACAATTAAGCTATAACTGTCTAGAGGAACTAATTTCTAGCTCAGAAGTATGTTTGGGGGCTTGTACCCTACAGGGAAGTAGATAATATGAGGGAGCACTTATGAGACAAGCCACACTATTGGCTATTACAGAGACAGAATGGGTCCCACTTTCTCACCTCTAAGTGGTTGATAACACATTTCTTACGATCAAACCATAGCTCTTTTGATTCAATCTATACATCTGACTGTAGATAATGCTGATGTAAGATACCATTGAACATCATTTAAGCCAACTGCTATAGAGAAGTTAACAGATTATTGGTCAGAAAGCCAGGAGACCTAGTTGTAGTCATGGCTTTATGACTACTAAGTTGTGTGACTTTGGAGGTAATATCCCATCTAAATCAGGCTATGATTTTATGATTTCTCAAGTGTGTGTGTGTGTGTGTGTGTGTGTGTGTGTGTGCATGTATATCTGTGTGCCTTTTTGTCCTACAATTTGAGTACATAGAGGGACACAATGAATACCCTAAAGGAGATTAAATTAGCATTAATAACAGATAACCAATATGTAAACAGAGCAAATAGATACATATTCAGGGATTATTTAGGTAGGTAATATATTATAGAAGAAGGTTCATCAGGATAGGGGAGGATTCAAGAACTTTCTTGCATAATGCAAGAAGCCCCTATGGAAATAAGTGGTTCCTCAATCAGTTTTTAATGATGAGAGGTATATAGCCTGGCAGATGGGAGACAGTCTGTCTCAGGCATAAAGAATAACATGAACATAGGCAGATGGTTCTGTGATGGGTGAATGCATAGAAAGGCAAGCAATTTAGCCTGACTATAAATGTGAGAATAAGTGGGGCAGTGATGAGAGATGAGTGGGATAAGAATTGACTGGCTTGATTAGTCAACGCATTCATTACCTCAACAATTATTTATTATCTGTTCCACACAATGGGCAAGGTATCTGCCCTCCAGAAACTTATAGTCTAGTAGCAAGATGTGTCTTGGGGAGAGGGGTTAACAGTTGATTAAATACAGGGTGTCTCAAAGTCTTAGTGAAGGTTTGAGCTTTAATAGCTTATATCTTCTTTAATAGCAGACATTTTTCCCACTGTGCAGAGCAGACAATAAATGATTGTTCAGGTGATGAATGAATTGACTAATCAAACCAATCAATCCTTGTCTTTCTCATCTCTCATTAGTGCCCGACTAATTCTCACATTTATTGTCAGGCTAAATGGTTTGCCTTTAACCTCTAATAGCTTAAAACCACACTAAGACTTCTGAGATGCCTGGCACATGAAACAAGAAATAGTGATGTCTGTAAGTAGTTAATGTTATTCATTTCATTGGCAGTTCCAATATTTTTTTTTGAAACTTATAGGTATTTTTCTTCTGTAGAAAAAGCATGAATAATAATAAAACTCTATTATGGTAAGATACTTTTTTGTCACTACAAATATATTCCAGGGAAACAATCTGGGAAGCCATATAGTTGCTAGAGCATCCAAACTCGTGTTTTTGAGAGGCACTTTCTTTATGGCTTACCTGGGAGTTGGGGTGTGATGTAATGAGAGATATATATTCTATCAGTGCATCTGGAACTTCACATACAAATGTGAAAACTATTTTGCATACCTAAATTAATGAAAAAAATACCATTGGAACACAGATTAATGGAAAGAGTCCTGGATTAGGAGATGTGTGTCCTAAATTTCAGTTTTGTTTAGTCATTAAACAACTACATGATTTTTAATAGGAACAAAAACAAATGATATTTAAGGTCCCTTCCAGTTCTCTTATTCAGTGTTTCATTGTTTAAGTTGGTTATATATTTGGTGGACTATATTCGCTAATATTTTCATCTGAAATGATTTGAATTGAATATAATCAAGTGGTTTTTCTCACAGCAAAATCAGGTTAGAATTTTAATATACTCAATAATATAATTTCATTTAATTTCTATATTTAATTCAGCTTACCAACCTGGGGTACTTCAAAGATGTTTTAAAATATATCAGATAAAGGCCAAGTCTCTCTTTATATTGAGGCAATGTTATTTCCCCTCTTCAAATCTAACCCCTCCCCATCTCAAACTTGATCCATGCTGACAAAATACTTCAACTTGGTATTTGCAAACTTAACACTGGAAACTAATTACTGGAATAACAGTAGCAGAGAAAAACAGTCATTTCCGTGCTATGTTGCAAAGGAAGAAATTAGGGGCAATTTAGAATCAAAGATTCATAGAACCATAGGAAGTTAGAGTTAGAAAAAAAAAAAACTTATAAATTATCTAGTCAAATGCCTTCAATTTAATTTTCAGTCTGCTCATTCTAAGTTGTTATTTAAAATAAGAGTCCATTACTATAACCTAAAAACAAAATTGTGAAGAATGCTGGGGGTGGGAAGAGAGACAAAAACATGTGTCTCCTATTTAAAATGAAAAAGGAACACCACTGGAAACCTGGGCACCATAGTTTACATTTTCATGCTTTGTTCAGAATTTTCTACTTGTCTCCTCATTTCAATGATGATTAGAGTTTTCCTGAGAAATGCAGTAGCAATAATTTCTTTCTTCTGTTGGAGAGTGTTTCTCTGTTCAAAGCATCTCACAAACATTTCTTGATTAAACTGTCCAACAATTCTTTGAGGTAAGGAAGGCAATGCCATCTGTATCTGAAAATTCTCAAAGGAAAGCATCCGTCTGGAAGGACCAATTCCCTGAGAATTGTCAGGATAGTAAGATTGTCAGTAAAGGCAAAGAAACTACAATGTACTGAAAATTCAGCCTGTGTGCTCATCCAAACAGGAAGCCATGTTTTGCCAAATGAACATTTAGCTAATTCCCTAATGAATGTATCACACTGTGATTAGAAGTTGAGAGCAACAAAGCCTTACAATTCTATCCCACAGGCTGTTTTTGCAGTTAAGTGTCGAACAATTTTCAATTTCACAAAGATCTTGATTTTTAAAACCTGTGTGTCAGCTCAGACTCGGCTGCCAACTGTAAAGAAACATGGGGCTAAAGAGCCAGAAATAAGAAAGGGAAATAAGAAAAAAGAATTCAGGGGTGAATATTTTCATTGTTGGATCAGGATAGGCATAGCAACATTAATTCCAATATTCTATCAATTATGTTTAATTAATACCACACATTACTTTGGTCAGTTTCAACTTTAGGCAAAAATACTTTGCTTTGCCTCTTTCTGATCAGAGACCCAATGTATACTTATTCATCCCTTCCTCCCTCCATCCATCCATTCATTCAGCAAGGAAACAAGTATTTATTACACCCTTACTCTATACATTACCAGGGTGATAAAAAGACCAAAAAAAAAAAAACAACTCTCTGCCTTAATTGAGTGTACATTCTACTGTGGGGAAATGGCATGTTCATAGATAAATCAATACAAAATATCCAAAGCAAGGGTACTGGTTATAATTTGACATAGATTAAAAATTTACATGGCCAAGTCATTTTGCAAATACACACACACACACACACATACACACACACACACACACACAAGTACATACACTTCCTTTTGGCTCAAAACTGTGATTATACTCCTGTGTGACACTGGACAAATTTCTCAACCTCTCTAAGCTTCAGTTTCCTAGAAAAAAGAATGTTGGAGCTGTTTTTTGTTACAACCTTGATCTAAATCACTACTCAGGTTCCTTTCAGCTCTAACTATGTGGTTATAATTGAATCAATTATAAGGAAAAGGTAAATATTTCCCATGAGGCTCTATGTCTTAAGGATATATCTCTTTGAAATTTTCAGGATTGAAGTTCTCATTAAGTCATGTTCCAGTGGGAAGGACTACATCAAGATAATAACAGGGATAGGAGAAAAGAGGAAAAAAGAGACATGCAGAGAAGATTGTGATGGAAGTACTTATCATAAGAAGGGACAATAGTGGTAGAACATAAAGCTATCTAATAGGTACCAAATAAGAGAACTTCATACTGCAGTTATGATTCAGCTTTAACATTAGTGGCCATTTGTGACCTTCAGTCTGAATTCAAAAGAGATATTTGCAATGTCTTTCCTCAGCAGAACATGACCCTGAAACAAGACATGTTGCAGACTGAGTTGAAGTGACCCTGGAGGCTCCCAACCGAAGTGGAATGGCGAATTGAAAAAAAAATAGGGTAATATTATAATGGAAATCTTCCATACTGAAGCCATTAATACATTTTAATATATAGTCTAGTAGGGGTAAAACATAAGAACATAGTAAGTTTGATGTTTTATTAAATATTAGAAAAATTTTGCTTGGAGAAAAGGTAGATATAACCTATGTTATGACAGTAGTTAGATGGACTTAGAATTGATTGACTAGCTATATCCAAATAGAAGTCATTAACAGGTTGTCACAACCCTCAAGAGACATCTCTAGTAGAAATCCCCAGTTATCTGTCTTTTGTCTTGTGATTTTTATCTTTTTTATTAATTATCTGGATGTAGGCATATATTGCATGCACACCACATTTTTAGATAACATGAATCTGAAAGGGATAGATAACAAATTGGATGACTAGGATTCCCAAAGATCTCAATAGACCAGAACAAAGAGTTGGATATAATGAAAATGAAAATTCAAAAGAAAAATGAAATTATGTTTTTTATAAAGTTACATATTTGCGTTGAAATATAAACTTCACTACTACTGGATATAGATGACATGACAGGAAAAGAGTTTTGTGAAAAAGATCTGGGTGCTTTAGTGAACTATAAGTTTAATGAGTCAACAGGGTAGTGTGATAAAGCAAGCAATAGATATAGCAATATATCTATCTATCTATCTATCTATATATATATATATATATATACAGTAATATGATCTGAAGCTGTCATAACATTCTGAACAAGGGAAATGATATTCTTGCTGTGCTCTGTCTTAATCAGAGCAAATCTGGAGGATTGTGTTTAATTGTAGATGGCAAAATTTTGGAGTGATACTGATAAGCCAAGCCTTACCTAGAGGAGATAAACCAAGATGGTAAGGGGACTGGAGGCAATGTCATATAAGGCTCTTTGAGAAAAAGCAAAAAAAAAAAACCCTAGATGTTTATATTGGACAGGAAAAAAATAGGGAGAACATCTCTTTGAGCAATTACAGGTGTTGCCATGTAGAAGGGAAAATTTTATTTGGTTTATTTGTCCCTAAAGAAAAGGACTAGGAGGACAGTCTTAGGCTTGGAGACAGAAAAATAAATTTTGTAATTATTAGAGCTAACCCAAAGTAGCAGGGGCTGGATAGACAGTAATATTGAAACAAAAGTTCTCTTCAGAAATGGGTTAACCCAGATGACCTCTGACATCCTTTTCAATTTGAGATGCAGTGTCTCCTTTGGTTGGGAACCAAAAAGCAATTTTTCACATGTTTTATTCAGCAAATTTTTTTTAAAAAAGCAATAGAAAAAAATTTGTGAGTTTGCAGTTAATTTTAGTGGACTTTATCAGCTGAATTTAATGGACCATAATATAATTAACATGACACAATTCTGTTGATAGACAATTTTTCTATACATTTTTATAAGGTCAGTGAGACATGTAACTGAGTACCTTTATTGTAATACAATGCTCTACTTTAGGAATAGTTGACATACTTAACTATCTGGTGATAAGCTCTCCTTTCAAACATTTTCATCATTTTATGTTCACTTGAAAATGTACATCACTAATTGCAAGATTCGGTAAGCTACTGCATAAATGAATAGGAAGAAAAGTCTCAGACTGAATAAATAAGGAGTGAGGTCTTGAAAAATGAGCCAGCTTTGGGGTTTTCACACTGATGTGACAGGTTGGAATTTTGAAGTCACAGATTATTCTGGACTTTCAAGGTAATTTCCTAATCTATTCCTGGCTTCTCTTTTTATCTGATGATGCCTCCAACTTTGAGACTCCCTTTTAACAGAGAAAGAGTCTGACACCTAAAGAAACACTTGTACTTCTTTGAGTCACTTGAATATATTTCTTTGGGGTTCAAGAGAAACATCTTTTATTTTTTGCTTTCCTTTTAAATTTGTTATTTGAGCATTCTTTTCTTTCTCCCTTTCTCCCACTCCTCTCCCGCCTACTGAGAAAGCAAGCAAAATTATATCAATTAAACATGTGAAGTCATGCAAAAAATATTTCCATATTAGCAATATCATAAGAAAAAGAAAGAGAAAAAATAATTCGCTTTGTTCCCTGAGTTCATCAGTTCTTTCTCTGAAGGTGGAAAGTATTTTTTCATCATGAGTCATTTGGAACTATCTTGGATTATCATGTTGATAAGAGCAGCTAAGTCTTTCACAGTTGCATCATTACAACATTGCTGTTACTGTGAGCAATGATCTGATTTTTCTGACTTCACTTTGCATCAGTTCACATAGGTCTCATCTTGTTTCTTCTGAAACCATCCCCTCATCATTTCTTAGAGTGAAATTGTATTCCACCACAATCATATGCCACAACCTGTTCAGCTGTTCCTCAATTGAGAAGCATCCCTTCAAGTTCTAATTCTTTGCCACCACACACACACACACACACACAAACACACACAACTTTTTTACACATTGGTGCTTTTCCTTTTCCTTGGATCTCTTTGGGGTATAGACCATGTGGTGCCATTATTGGGTCAAAGGATATACACAGTATTATAGCCCTTTGGGCATAGTTCCAAATTGTTCTCTGGAATGTTTGGACCAATTCAGTGAATTTTTGTGCCCATTTTACCATTAGGTCAATTCTTTTTAGGGTCTTATTTTCTTCAGTATTTTTTGTACCTCTTTTCACAAGCTGTTAACTCTTTTTTTCATAATTTTCTTGTATCACTTTCATCTGTTTTCTCATTTTTCTTTTCCCACTCATTCATTTCTTTAATTTTTCTTGGAATTCTTGATGGCTTTCCGTTCAGTTAGCAGTTTTCTTGGAGAGTTTGTAACTATTTTCACAATGTTGTCTTCTGAATTTGTGTGCCACCATAGTAACTTTTTATGGTCAAGTTCTTTTTTTGTTGTAGTTGCTTGCTTATTTTTTTCCAGCCTATTTCTTGGCTTTCAGCTTCACGTTAAAGTTGGGCTCAGCTCATTTGCTGCTTGGGAGGCACTGTCTCAAGCTTTAGTCATTTCTGTGCTGCTGTTTTCAGAGCTAGTTCTGGGACTCTACAAGTTTTCAGTGCTTCCAAGGTGGTGTGGTCCAGGAAAAATTGTGGTCAATGCTCAACTGGTCTTCACTCTAGGCTTTATTCAGGAAGGGCCCCTGGTTCCCTTTAGCTGCAAGTACTAGTACTCCTCTTCACTGTGGCATGGGTACCCAGACTGCTACTCCTATGCAATCGTAAGAATTAATGCTCCTTTCCACCTTAGAACTGTTACTAGGGTTCCTCCTTCATAACTGATTATAAGTGCTTTCCTGTACCCAAAAACAGTAACTCAGAACTGTTTATGAGCAATAGAATTGCCAGTCAGCGCCAGCTGCACCCAATCTCAACAGAGTCCCCTGTAATCCCAGTTGTCAGACCTCCTTACTGTTTTCAGGCTGAGAGCTCCCAAAGCTGCTGCTGCTGCTGCCACTGTCTCAGCTGCCTCCAATGCTCACTGCTGGTGATCTCTGATACCTCTACCTATTGTCATAGACCTGTCCTACCAATCTCCTAAGTAATCTAAAACAAGAAAATCTGTCACTCTGATCTTTTTTCTGACTCTACTGCTCCAAAATTTGATTTAAGGATTTATTTTATAGTTTTTTGGAAGGGAATGATGGGAGAGTTCAGATGGGTTGCTACTTGTACTCCACCATCTTGGCTCCTAGTGTTCTTTCAAGAGGTATATAAAAACATCACCAAGAAAGAGCATTACATAACTCTTCCTTTGATATGTTGGTTCACTTGTTTGTTTCTGGACCACACATATGATTTCATTGGTTTAAGTAACTCCATATGGAAACACTCTCTTTAACATTACAAAACAGTATTTACTCCGCAGTTTATAGTCTTAGAGAGTTCCCTGTGAGACTGATTACCTGACTTGTCCATGGTCATACAACCAGTATATGCCAGTCAGTACTTAAACTCAATTTTTTCCTGATTCTAAGGCTGACTCTGTATTCATACCATGATGCCTCCTTTAATTCAATAAGTTATTTCTGACCCAGTATTTCAGAGAAAGGAGATTTCTGAAGTCTCAAGAACAAGGGTGTGTCATTCCAAAGCAACTCTGGAAGATCAACTGGGTATGTGGCATGCAGCACCAGACCTTTAGCATTTCATGCTTCCCTAGAGGTCTTACTCAATTTATACTTCCAGTTGGGTATCAGGGGACATGGAAGGGTTGTGGAACTTGAGATGCTTTAAGGCTACAGGCAGCAACAGATAAATGAGAAACCAGACAGCTCTGAAAAATAGTAGTGTTAGTCACACATATGCCAAGCACACAGAATTAATCTGATTCCAGTTGTTCACTGGCTGTACTCAAGGTGAAGAGGATGAACTACACGACACTAGTAACTCTCACTGGAATTTGACAACTACATGTCAAAAGGTCCATGTAAATTCAAAACTTTAAGCCCTGGAGGTACATTTAGAAATACTGTGGTAATACTTTTCAAGCCTTTCCTCAGATATCAGTGACATTCTGCTGGGGAAAATGAGGATAAGGAAGACCTCCTTTACAACTCCAGAAAGCCACAGGTGCAAACCAATTGGAAGAGCTAGCCTCTGGAGAGGAATAAACATTATATTACACTGAATGTCATTAGAAATTCAGAAAGTAGACTAGAATACCTAATTTATTCACAAAGTGACATTTTATTTAGTGCAGATATGCAATTTGGGCATTTACTAAAGGTATTTGCAGCAAGAAAGAGGTAACAGGAAAATAGGTCCTAGCAGCTGACATTGTTTTCTTTGGCCTTCTGAGATGCTGTTCTTTGCTTGTTGGGGGAGTTAACTGAACAAAGAGAAGGTGCCTTTGTGTTGGATAACCTTCCAAAACCAACCTTGTTCTCCTTTCCTATATAGGAGACCAGAATGTTTTCCCTTTCCCTAGTCCTACCTTTCTCTTGCAGGTCAAGCTAATGCAAGCCTTTTATTTCTGTGCCTGAGATTCTTGCATAAAATAAATGCACTTTAGTGATCTGCATTAATTTACTACTGTGGTCAAAGGTTAATTATTACAGTGAATGCTGTGCTTAGTTCAACATATGGGCACTGTGTACTTTAGCTGATCTGACAATTTATATCTGTTTATTAAAGCTGGCAATGGTGCACAGAGGTTGGGGGGGTCAAATATTTGATATTTGTTCATATGTATATTTTTGCTTGTCATGGCTATCAACAAGTAAAGAATGCATGAGAGAGCTATCTCTATATTTGCCTATTTTCCTGGGACTGGTTGTGTGTGTATCCAATACAGTGTATAGAATGTTTGGCTCAGATTCATAATTCATATAATCACAGATCTAAAATTGCAAGGAAGGTCTGAAGATATCTAGTCTAAACCTTTCCTTTTGTAAATGAGAAAAAGAAGTTCCTGGAAGTTAAATGAACGGCACAACATCAGATACAGTACAGACCAGATAGAGAAATTGAAATCTGATTCTCTTACTCTAGAGCTGTTGCTCTTTCCAAGGTGTCAAAACAGGGAGTAACTAATGTTGGGATTTAGGAAAACCTGACCTTTTATCTCACTTCCATCATTTAACTATCTATCTCTCTGATACTGGATAAGTCATTCAACCTCCCTGGGT
The DNA here is from genome assembly GCA_028658325.1 of Potorous gilbertii. Taxonomy (NCBI): domain Eukaryota; kingdom Metazoa; phylum Chordata; class Mammalia; order Diprotodontia; family Potoroidae; genus Potorous; species Potorous gilbertii. The sequence continues at coordinate 372,426,222 of CM053769.1, forward strand.
CTTAGTTCCCTCTTCTACAAGATGGGAATAATACCATGAATAGCACTTACTTGAGAAGATTATTGAGAAACTCAAATGAGATCATAAGTAAAGGGCTTTGTAAACCTCAGTATTTTACATAAATGTCAGTTGTTGCTCTTGATGATGAAATTGAGGGTGGTCTCACTCTGGAATCTGAGGATTTTAGTTCAAATCCTGCCTCTAACACTAAATACCTAGGTAACTTTGGGAAAATAATCTTAACCTCCGTGGGACTTCACTTTCCTTATCCATAAAATTAAGTGTTTCGGCTAGATGATGTCATTGGTCCTTTCAATATCTAGGTCTATCATCATTATACTACAAGACTTTGGGCACACATTCTCTTCCTTCTGACAAACTACATGGGGGCTTGGTGAATTTGTTTCCATAATGGGTAATGGAGGGCCTGGACTTTTACTCCTATGACTATTTCCTGCCTAATTACTATGTGGTGATGCAAAAGCTTTCAACTGGTTATAGAGCCAAAACTTAGTCTGCATACAAAAGATAACAACAGAGGACTCCTCCCTCTCTTTCCCAGTGAAAACAAGAAAGTTTCTAATCCTAAGAAAGTACCAGAAGCCTTGTCTCCCTTTCAAGATCAGTGTGTGGTCATGAACATGGTTCTTTTATTTCTTTGTCTTTTTAGGTTTTCATTCTACTCTTAGATAAATGAGTATTGAGATGGGACAGTCCAATATTTGAGCTCATGAGATTTGAAAATCTGGAAGAGCCACCAGAGATTCAGGAACTGGAGTTCATGCCAGAGTTTGTTGGCAGAAAAGCCCAGTGAAGAACCAGCCATTAGGAGTTACCAGTGTGGTTCAGTCCAGCAAGGGATCTATTTGGCAACTGACAAACTAAGTCCTACAAAAAAAAAAAAAGGGAGCAACTCCTTCATTAGTTATGCTAAATTTGGAAGTGAACTTCTTGGAACTAGAATTTGTAGAAACCACCTAAAGTTTAAGTACACTTGCACCAGGGACTGACATGGTAGAGGTGAAAATGTGCTCAAGTTCAGTGGTATGTGCGTATTTGTTTTGTTTTGTTTTGTTATGCTCTGTCTCATCATTGAATAACACTTTATAAAAGCTAGCAGCCAATAATTGCACATTGCTCATATCAAGAAGATATCAACTGGTTAAATGACACTGGGGAGATACTAACTGGAAGTGACAGCGATAGTGGAAATTTTCTTTACAATGTTGGTGATTGATATTGAAGAGAATGTACCAAAATAGGGGCTCAAGTTGATAACATTAGAGAACATGACTTCCCTTCAGGGATACCCCTACAGTCTAGTGTTGGGAGTTGTAGTCAGTTGTGCTCAGGGAATCGTATCTGCGTATGTATAGGTTTAAAGATTGCGTCTGGGATCTTGCTACATGATGATTTTGTTGCTATTATTATTTTTGTTGGTGATGATATTTTAACAGTCTCTACCTAATATATATTAAAACAACAGCAAACTATGTCTTGAAAATACATTAATTCTGCGGCAAAGCCACCTTTATTATGCAAAAACTTAATCAGATTACTGATATGGAGGGTAGGGCCCCAATCAAACTGTGAAGTAAGCAGCACTAGTTTTTAATGTCCTCTCCTTCACCTCAGGCCTTCCATTCCTGCAGTTCCTTGTTATCATTCCATCATTCATAATCCTATGTAAAACCCTAAATGAGATTATTTAAACTGTAACTCTATTCCAAGGCATCTATCTATATCTATCTATTTATTAATAGAAAGGATTAAAAAAGCTCTAAACTTTTAAAATCCCAAAGAATAAATTATACAGAGATATTTGGGGGCAGGGAGTACTACATGGTATATGTCAAGTAGCACAAATAGGCAGTTACCTATTCTTCAGGTTGGTCCTAATGGTATATACGGTGAAGGTATTTTACTTGTACTTAATTCATTATTTTAAAAATATATATTTTGAAGTTAAAACTCCATTTTCCATGTCTACTGCTGAAATCACCCAGATTCCATGTTTCTAATGCAAATAGAAAAGCCAAATCTTCAAAAGAAGCTTTGATATGACATTAAAGCATAAGCTTTTTAATTAGGAAACTAGTGAAGAAACCCACAAGATACATTATTATGGCTGCCAGGGTGGCTTGATACAAAAATTGAGGAACACAGTCATTGGATCTTTCAAAGGGGTATACATCTCTGAAAAAAAAGGCATAGTTACTGCTTTTGAGTATTTTTCCTCTGAAAATGTCAAATTCACTTTTATAGATCACCTTAAAGTCTACAGTATGTTACATGAGAAATCAACAAACATTTATTAAGCAACTACTATGGGACAGATGCAGCGACTACAGGGACAAAAATGAAACAGTCTCATCACTCAAAGAGCTTCTTAGATATTAATGGAGCATGCAAAGTAGTCGGAGGGGGAAAGGATTAAGGTTGAAGAAACAGAAAAAAATGCCTTATATTATATGGGGACACTGGAACTGAATTTTGAAGGATACTAGCAACTACAAGTGGAGAAAGTGAGGAGAAAGAGCAAGGAGATCCAGTGCAAAGGCTAGGAGATGAGAGATGGAACAAAACATCTGTGAGGAACAAAGATTAGTCCGGGACTGCAGTGTAAAGTACATGGAGAGGACAAGGTCAAAGACAATAAAAAAGAAAAGAAGGGATAGGCTTTGAGGAGCTATTAGTGACATCACAGTAGTTTATATTCTTGTTTTCAGTTGTGTCTGACTCTTCATGACCTTCGGGGTTTTCTTGGCAAAGATTCTGGTGAGATTTGCCATTTCTTTCTCCAACTTCTTTCACAGATGAGGAACTGAGGATCTACATTCACATTCTCTCCACTACACTTAAAGTTCTATCCACATGACACTGAACAAATTATTTACTTCTCTAGGCTTCAGTTTCCTGAAAGGGATGTTGCAGTTTTTTTTGTTTGTTTGTTTGTTATTGTTAGCCAGTTATTTTCAGTTGCGTTCGACTCTTTGTGACCACATTTAAGTTTCCTTGACAAAGAAATTGGAGTGGTTTGCCATTTCCAACTCCAGCTCACTTTACAGATAAAGAAACTGAGGCAAACAGGGTTAAGTTTCTTGCCCAGTCACATAGCTAGCAAGTTCTGAAGTAATATTTGAACTCAGGAAGATGTCAGGCCCAGTACTCTATCTACTGCACCAATAGGCAGTCGGTGGATTTTATTAAGTGTTGAATTGACATAGACATGTACTTTAGGAAAATCATTTTAGAGATATTACCTACAAATTGCTACAAATATAGATCATAAACATTTAAATATATTTGTATAATTATGTGATATAAGTTTATGTTTTTTAAATACACTTACACACAATTACTCTGCTTTCAGAATTCTATTATTTCCATTTATGAGGATGTTTGACAACGTAAAAAAATCACTTTCAAATGAAAAGCATGCCTAGAGATTGACTCCTTTTGTTGAATAAATCGCCTTAGATGCTCAGCCTAAGAATGAAGGTTCCACCTCTTACTGACACTATATCCCACCATCTTCTTTCTCCTGAGTCAGCAGGGACCAGAATGGACAGGAATTCTGCTTTCTCAGGTTATCAAAGAGCACGGACAGGAATTCTGCTTTCTCGGGTTATCAAAGAGCACGACCCCCTGTCAGCGTTACTCCTGCTGGCTCACAAGAAAAGAATTCACAACAAGAGGAAACTGGGAAGCAGCATTTAAAGATCCTTGTCCTTTAGGTTTATGAAAACACCTAAAAGAGCTGTAGTTTCTGAGGAGTAACGTGACAGTAGCAATGATTCGAACAATGTCTTATTTCTCATTTACTGGGTACTAGCAATCTGCCATTCTTTGTAAATACTATCTGTCATTTAAATAACTTCACAATCTTAATCTCACTTACATTTGCAGTTTTATTGTACATTACTCTTATACCCTATACTACAGAAAAACAAGTTTAGTGTATGTTTCTCATACACACTCTTCTCCAGTACCTGACTCTATACATTTGAGTATGCTATTTCCCATGCCTAAAATAGCTGGAAATGGATCTGAAAGGTGCATGTGTCCCACCTGCTCATTTTACAGATGAGTAACATTAGGTCTAGAGAACTTAAGTGATTTGGCCAGGATCAGACAGGTATTAGTGTTTAAAGAGGAATTTGAAGTCAGTTCTTCCTGCCTCCAAGTCCAACATTCTGTCTTTTATACTATGCTGCCTCAAAGCTTCTGCTTTTACCTGGCACTTTTTTAGGCACTGACATGAATTCTTCAAAACTCAACTAGTGATAGTTTCTGACTTTCTTTATCTCTTTACCTTCAGAGTTCAGTGTTCCTCCGCAAATTACATGGCATTTCCTCCATATGTTTTATGTATTTTCTTACACATATATATGCTCTTTCCCTTGATAGACTACAATTACTTTGAGGGAAATTAGTGCTTGGTTTTTGCCTAAGCATTGAAAGTGCCTGGGATACTTTAAAATGCTTATTGAATGACTGATAATGGGCAATTCCAGCTAGCTAAACATATAACATAACATAATAAATGATATTATATGATATGCTATATGATATAATGTAAAGAAGTCAGGATAATTACAAAGCCTTGGACCAAAAAAAAAAACAAACCATGAGTAACCTTGATGTGGTTTAGGGTTATATCTTAGGTCTTAAACTCTTCTTTTTTTTAGCATTTTAGATCAAATAGTGCTACTAGTTAAATCAACCAAATAGTAGATAAATTACCTTAAATATATTAAAAAATAATTCTGCTTTCCTAGCTAGACACTTGAACTTAGGCTGGGGGTAGGAGTGGGGGCAGGTAAATACTGATGTTATCTAATGCAAAGAATTGTAATTACAATAGAGGGTTACCATTTAAGTAAACATAAAATGATTGCCTCTCCTGGAACTCACTCATTTAATTGGGCCACTTCCCACCTCAAGCTAGCTGTCCTGCCCCCCCACTCCCTGCACCACCCCCTTCCCCCCCCCCCCCCCCCCCCCCCCCGCCCCTGCCCCAACACCAAGAATAATATCCTGTAAACACTTTAGGAATCAATAGCAATCAAACTCATTCCTTAGTGGCATCAATTTCAGTTCTGATAGACTATTATATCTTAATTTTCTTGGACACAAAATCTAACATGATTAGACATGCTTTTGAGATTTTTTTTTAAACTATGACTAGGGTTGCATTTCTGACAAATATGAAAAGTATCCACTAGAATTGTGAAATAAGCAATCTCAGTAGAGTTTTATGCTATCAGTGTCATTTATTGTTGGTAGAACATACATGCTCCAGCCTATATCACTTAACACACATTCTACCAATTTGAGTCCCAGTAAAACAAAGATTCCTCCAGGGCTTCTACTATAATAAATACTGCTTGAAAGTAGCAATTACTTTTTCTTTTCTTTTCCCTTTCCATTGGGTTATAGAAACATAAATCTTATCATTAATACCAACCAGGTTTTAGAACCTAATATTGGAATTTCTTTAATACAAATGTCATGGGAGTTTTACATGTGAGTAAAAAGTGTTGAAAAACAATTAACCTGGCATTCAAGGGCAATATAAAAAAAAAAATCTGACTCTGCATTTTCTGTCCATTTGTTACCAGTTGCTCTTGAATTCTGTATGCTGCATAAAACTACTGTTTGACCCAAGGTTCTTCATTATTGTAAGAAATACAACACCAAGGCCTTACCTTTCTGGGCTCTAATATCCACAAGTAAAACCCTGGAGTTTTACAGAAATAGATGTAGCTATTGATTCCTCACCAGAAAGACTGTAGGGAATTCATGACTTCCTGACCATTTTTAATTAGCATAAAACAAGTCTTTGAGGATTAAGATGCTGGTACCCTGAATGATTAAAGGGAAAGTATTTTGCTTAAATTAGAAATAAAAATAATCCAGAAGCTCTCATAAAATAAATTCTTTTTTTCCTAAAAGAAAAATACTCCTCTGTGTCCTAAGTTAAAAAACAAAAACCAGAATACTTCTTCACCTCCTATAGAGTTGTACTACATTATCTAGTATTTTCTCTGTACATTTAAGCTATGTTCACAATGGGTTCCATGGCTTAGAACATTGTGATGTTTATAAAGCTTCTGGGAGGTTGTGGAGGTATTTGCTCTTTCTCTCAGCACTATTTGGCACTGATAAAAATATACCCTGGTAAACATTTCAATCTCAGCAAAAGGTAGAGGTTGTTCCCCAAATATATGGCAAGCCCTACAAGAAGAAAAATCTTGGTGGTCACTTTTTATAGATCCATAAAGTGTTAGAGAAGGAAAGTAATTTGACTGTCTTACTCAAACTTTTCTTTTTAGAGATAAGAAGGACTGGGGCAAATCTTTAGTGAGTAAGTCCATATCCTATAATAACAAAACTCTGTCTTCTATTAGCTACTCCGTATTTATTTTGAGAGCAGCCTCACATGTTACATATTTAAACATTTCATTCAATTCATACATACAAGTACATGTTTCCATTTTATCTTCTTTGCTGTTGTCACTGCTACTACCACCCTAGGTTAAAATTTTGTCATTTCCACTATGACATTATTACAGTAAAAGCATGTGGTCATTGCCCCCAATGATTTTCTCTTCATTGTTCATGATGACTGAATCAAGGGAATGAGTTGGTTAGAGTACCATGCTATTTAAGTGAAGGATTTAGTCTCCAAGTGATACTTATCTTCTTTCTATTTCTTACCATACACTGTATTCCTTACTCTGGCCAGCTGTCTCACAAATGCCAGCTGTTACTCTGAAAGGACAACATACAAACTTGTGCAGATGAATCAGTTCTAATTTATCATCACTATGGGAAAAATAAGTTTATAATGAGTTGGCCTGTATTACCATCGAAATAGCTCTTTTTATCATATGTGAAAGGTAGAGGGCACAAGAATTGAACATGCAGTTTCCTTGGTATAGACAACTCTTGGATGAACAAACTCCTGATTCTGCAGCAAAACACATGAAAATGAAGTAACTGTAGAATCCCAGGCTCTCAAGGAGGTGAGAAACTAAAGATCATCTGCCAGGGTGGGGAACCTGCAGCCTAGAGGCCACCTGTGGCCTTCTGAATCCTTAGGTGTGATCTTCTGACTGAGTCCACGTTTTACAGAACAAATCTTTTTATTTTTTTTTTATTTATTTTTTTTTTAAATAAATTTATTTATTTAACTTTTTACATTCATTTTCACAAGATTTTGGGTTCCAAAATTTTCTCCCCATTTG
>CM053769.1:372433974-372460709 GCA_028658325.1 Potorous gilbertii
TATATCCTTATTCTAAAGAATAAATAAATGTCCATTGTAAGGACAGTGGTACAAAGGGCGTATCTTAAGAGGACTTGAGCCCTGGAATTCACTAGACATGGTTAAAGTAAGTCTTTCAGAAGTAGGAGTGTTACAATAACCTTTGAAAGTAATGATGCCTGTATGGCATCACTTATAAGATAAACCAAGTTAAGTGGCTTTCATTCTATTTATTTTCTTTTTGTCTAACCATGTATCTATATTACAAGGATACTTGAGAGATAGATGAATGTGAAAATTCCCATTTTCCTAGAGAAATTATTATATTTGGGAGGTATTTAATATGTATTCTATAGGATCTATGATTTTCTCCATGGGATTATTTCCTTTCCTGTTATATATTGCACAAAGCATCCAGGGCTTCATTTAGTGAGTAAATCTTGTCCATGTTCTTCATTAGCTTCTCCAGAGAGATTCCACTCAATGTCCTGTGGGTCTTCCTCTAGGGCTTTTCATATTTCTTGGTTATCAGCAAAGTGCTTGTGAAACAAAGAAAAACTATGTGCCTATCCCTAAATGTTGAACTTCAGAATGATGAAAATGATTTTTTTTTTTTTTGCTGGAAGGGAATTCTTCTTAACAACATTTTTTCCCCTAGTTACTGGCCATTTAAAAATGTTAATTTGACCACATGGGAAAGAAAGTGTCTCTGCACATTAAAAACAATTTCCCAAAACCTGTGTTTTTTTTTTCTAGATTTTGTCAAAGAAACTGATACAGTACATCTGATCAGCAAGGGGTTTGCTTTGGTGTCAGCCCTTCATGAGTTAGGAGCAGCACTCACCATGTGCCAGTCAGCCATCAAATTTTGATTCAAAGGTAGATCCATTAAAGAGCAATTCCTGACATTGAAGAGTGGGCCTTTTTTCCTCCTCTCTCTTTTTCTTTTCCTTTCCGCACATTAAAATTCTCTTTGGACATCAGCTCTGTGCCCTGAGTGCTCTCATCCCTGTTAAGCTAGAAGAGCATTTGTTTGGAGCAGAGCAACACAGTTGCAGACTAGACTGAGCCCAATTGAATTTGAATGATTTGGGGAAGTTCCCCCAGAATTCAGGACTTAAATGATTGAGGTGGTTCATGATCTGAGTTCTCTGGTGCACAGGAGCTCATTGTACCTGTGGATTTGATATTTTGTGTGACTTTAAAAAATGAAGGGGAGGTAGTAAAGGAAGGAAAGGAATAAGCATTTATATAGTGCCCACTGTGTTCTAAGTGCTTTACAAATATTATCCCTTTTGATCTTTACAACAAACTTTGGTGTGGATAATATCCCCATTTTATAGATGAGGAAACTAAGTTTAAGTGACTTGCCCAGGATTACACAGCCAGTAAGTGTCCATAGCTGTATTTGAACCCGGATCAATATGACTCCTGTCCTCCCTCTCTAGTCACTGTGCCACTGAACTTCCTCTTTTAAAAAAAAGTTTAAAGATCTATCATGATGCTATGTATGTTCATTTCATGTGGGGACAATTCATTTTACTGTATTTTATTATATTAATATTCTGTTTTCTGGAAAACAGATCACCTCACTTCAAATAGAGTTTAGCATTTTGAAAGCTTTTCTCTTGTTTATTATTAATTATTGCTATTATTATTTTTATATGAATCACTGTTCTTGAAATAGTCAAAGTTCAGTCTTCCTACTGCATCACAATGCCTTTCAGTCTAATACCAGAGAGCAGGCCCCATTTTACTTTGTAATACAGAGCTTTCCTTCAGCATTAATTTCGTTCGGAAAGCAGCTGCACACATAATAACTTCCTTTTAAGTAAAATGGGAAAACACACATTTATCAAATAACTTTCTTTCAATATTGAGGCTCTAGTCTTGGTTTGAATCAAATCTATCTTGGCCCATCAGTCCATCTTTCCAGAGAGGTGCCAAATCATTGCATCTGACTATGTTGAATAGACAATGAGTTTCTTTCCAGATAGCACATTTATTGAAACCTTTATCATTCAAAGGGCGGGGAGAGATATATATTTTCTAAGCTAATATTTAAGGGACCAATGTAAAAGTGGAGAAGGTACTTTTCTGAGGAAGGAAGTGTTCACTTTTGTATTGCACACTGTGATTTATATGCATATATATGCATATGTGTGTATACATATATCTGTATATGTGTATATACACATGAATGTAAAATTCAGTTTATATTTTACCTCCTGTGTCAGTTGATTATTTAGGGTTTACTCTTCACAAGGACGGCAGACAAAGAAGACTGATTCTCCCAAACTGGTCTAAATGTTTCTTCAGGTAAGGGAAAACAAGGTTCTAGAGTGGAGGTGACATCTTTTCAGGAAAGTGACAGGAACAATATTTCTTAGGGCCTTTCCATGTAGTGTAGACTGGCGTTTTTTTTAAGGTCTTACCCTATATAGGTTCAACTAGGTTTTTTTTTGTTTTGTTTTGTTTTGTTTTAATTTTCCTTAAGAGATATTGGAACTGTTAATAAGAGTGGACTGGTTCATGGGACATGGATTTCCAGACGCATGAATACAAAAGCCTACCAAAAATTGCAGTTCACTCTCTGATACTTTTAGACCACCAACATGATCAACACCAAAAAGCTGCTTTCTGCTAAATCAACCTAATGTCCTGACTGAATATGTGTGTGTATGTATAGCTAAAGAAATCTATGATTAATGGTCAGATGGGCTATGAGTGTCTCATTTCATTTCAATATCAAATCTAACCTACCAGGAGATGGGCCCTAAATCAACCATATTCTACAAAAAAGAAATAGTGACAGGTAGCATGAAAGATTTGGTCATTGAGGTAAATCTTCACATATAGATTCTTCTTGTTCTCCTTGGCAAGGCTTGACTACTTTAAACGAAGAGGGTCAGTTAAACTTTAGTTTGGCCCCATTAGTAGTATAAAGCTTTTAATCAAGTATCTGTGTGATTTTCCTTCTCCCCTAATGTTATTTTTTATTTTTAAAGCATGTACTCTCTAAGCCTATGGGGCTTGATAGGATCTCTCCAAAATAGCTTTTTAAGGGAGAAAAATGATAAGGTGGTTAGTCTATCCACATACCCAAGTTCTCTTTCTATCCATTTTTGCTACTCTATTTCAGGTTCTAATTGAGAATACTGAGATGAAATTGACCCAGAGAAGTCTTGCCAAGCAAACAACCTCAACTAATCCCATCTGCCACTCTGATCAATAAGAAAACCCCTGCCTTGCTTTCAAAGGTGATTTGCCCTCCATCCTATGAATCCTTGCTTTGTAGCCCAGGAGGGGAAAGAGCCAGAAGAATGACAGTGTTCCAAAAGCTGAACCAACTGAGAGGTCTTAAGCATTAATTCAAGGCTTTTTCCTTTCTTTTCCTTTTGGAGCCATTTACTTCTATTAGAAAACTTGTGCCCATGGCAAAATGTTCAAGTCTGTCATTCAAATTCCAATAGTAGATTTATTAGGTTGAGGATCCACTAGTTGTTACAGCTTGAGGTTTGAATGTTGCTTCTCTAGCTCTTCTGATGTACTGCCATCTAATAATGTACCTTGCACTAGAACTGGGAAGCTCTGGGGCTCTGTATTTTCACAATGCAGAACTATCTGTTTTAAGACTATCAAGCACAGTGGAAGGGACAAACATGACACACTGGATGGCTCCACCTCCTTTTACCCCATTTTTTTATCTTTCCTAAGAAAAGCAAAAAGAAAAATACACAGGATCCCTGGAATACTGAGTTCTTCCAAAGCATTCGACAAGCTATAGCTGAAACTGAGTCCAGCCTCCACTAAAGAGAGAAAGGAAGAATGAGAGGGAGAGAGGGAGGAAGGGAGAGAGCAAGGGAGAAGGGAAGGAAAGGAGGAATGGAGGGAAGGAGTAAGGAAGGAGAGAAGGAAAAAAGAAAGGAGGAAAGAAGGAAGGAAAAGAAGGAAGGAAAGGAAGGAAGGAGAAAAACTATGTGGCTAAAGTTCTAAAAGGTAAGCTGATCTAAGTGATCCCAGCCCCTCAGGGAAGATGCTTTTCATTTAATTAAGAATAAAGCCACCTGCTCTGCTTCCTATACTGGTGTCTAGCAATTGGGTCCATCAGCAGATTAGGACTCAAGTTTTAAATGATGTGTGGTAGTGAGCCATTGACATATTAAGCTGTAAAGATGATTCTTAAACTGTCATAATGTTGGCTGAATTACAACTGATTGGAATACTGAGCTCAGGAGTTCCTGATTGGTTGAGAGCAAATCAAATCCAAGAGAAACCACGCTGCACTAATAGAATAATAAGACAGAGTGCTTCAGAGAAATTATTTATACATTGCTTCACAAAGGTCCTGATAATTCATTTAGTTTATGGTATCCAGCAACTATCACCTCGAAGATGTTTAATCAAAACACAACTTTAGCTGTTCCATTTACATTGCAGTGGTGTTCCAATGCTTGTACCAAGTGACAAATACACTTTTTATGAAAGCAAAAGAGCATTGTAAAGTACCATAGCCCCTGCATATTAATACCAATGGGAAAAGTCTTTACATCAAAAGAGGCTTATTTAAGCATCCAGAAGGATAAAGCCACAAAATATGATCAACTTTTGACCAAGTGTCATAATCCAGGGAATCTAAGCACTGGAATCCAAAGACTGGAATTCAAGGATTCAGACCTCGCAGTGCTCCAGGTGAATATAATTTGTTTTGAAAACACAATAAGTGTTCTAATTCATGACATTTGAGCAGAATTCACAATTTATTTAAGCACTAATTAGGACTGCCTATCTGCCGAAATAGAACAGCAAAAGTCAATAGACTGAAGACAAACCTACAATCCACTTACTATATTAAAATACTTGGTGTGTGCATGCATGCATGTGTGTGTGTTTTCTTTCTGTAATTTTCTTTTCTATTTTGGTAGAATATAGCAATGCCAGTGCTTAGTGGCACATGGTATGAAAATGCATAACTTGTTTCAGTTATGAAATAACTAAAATATTTATTTTTTCATAAAGTATGAAAAATTCCAAGCCTTTGAGGGCTAATTCCCACCATTGTTCATTGCCTTTGAAAGCTTCAACTTTTTGAATTAAAGGTATTATATCAATTCAGGATAATATTGCTATTTTTGTTATCCATCTAGTGGTAAAATTATTTTTATAAAATCAATATGTGGGACTGAAAAATCCACAATTGTTCTGCCTTGCTAAAGTATGAAATACATCATGGTGGACACTGGATGAATCATTTAGTATCTAGGGTTTCAGGATGCCATCAGTACTGTTTCCAGCCTGAAAAAAATAAATGTAGCAGAGACATTGTTCTACACGTACCAGATACATATCCTAGTAGTTCTCCTTCCAACGATGGAGTCAATGGATGGCAGATATAATAATCTATGACTTTGAAATGCATTCACTCATGCAATGAGCAATTATGAAGCAGCTACTTCATGCAAGACTCAGATCTAGATATGAAAATAACACCTTACATTTTTATGGCACTTAGTGATTTTGAAAAAAAAACAGTTCATTTGAAACATTAATAATTAACATTTTCCTTGGAGGAGTCAAAGCGTCTTCTTCTAGAATATTTCATTTTTCCTGATCTCATCTCTGGAAAGTAATAGGTACTAATATTTTCTTTTGCAGATGAGAAAATGGTAGGGACAAAGGTGATATATATGGATATGAGTCTAAATTAAAGCAAAAGTTATTTCTCTCTCCTAATTCCTTCCTTAGATCAGTATGTGATCATATAATTCATAATGTCTTTTATATTTCCAAAGTGCCTAAAAGTTGGGCCTTTACAAAGTGACTAAAAAGTACTTCCATAGGAGATCATGGAATATAATTAAACCATTGTAGTCATTATAGGAAAAGAATTCTTGAACACTCCAGATTGAATCTTTGCTCTACACTCGAGGGGATGGTAGAGAGAGTCCTCATCTACCTATACCTGAAACTGTCTAGAATATCATTAGTGTTGTGATATTAGCATTTACCATGCTGAGACTTCCAAGTTCTCCAAGGACTCTTCCCAGAGAAATTGTTTCTCCCGTTCAGTGCTATCTATATGTTGCCATTTTTTCTCATTGGGCTGGGGGTGGGGGTCCAAATTTTCCCTTGGGATTTTAGAAGTATTTACTTTTTTGTACCTTTGAGAATTTAGGTAAGATAACTAAACATACTGTCCTATGCACAACTGTATTAAAGTAAAAAATTGGAGATTTTAGACCTGACTCTTTCTTTCTCATTAATATGATCTCTTTAATTAGCTCTTAATCTCAGAAGACTTTTGTGCTTATGTTACTAAAGGAAGTTCATTTTATTTTTCCTACGCTATATATAAGTATATTGAATTTTATACTCACCCCAAGGATGTTTCAGAAAATAAATTGTTAGTAATTCTAACACTTCAACTATGTCCAGGTCAAATGATATCAAATTATACAGCAAAACTAGTGTGAGAGAATTCAGGGTGAATCCAGTATTCATTCTTGATTACTGGGGTAATAGTTTATTACTTTGCACAGTCAATCTAGCATATAATATAATTTTTGAAGTAGAAAAAATTCAGCACCTCTATTCTGTGAGGAAAATTAGCATCAATTTATGAAGGATCACTGGTTGAGAGATAGAAGCAATCTTTAAGGTAATCTAATCCAATCCCCTTAATTTTCCAGCTGAAGAAAGGAGATCCACAAAGTAAGTTTAACTTTCCCAAGGTTGCGTAGATACTAAGTGGCACAACTAGGACTTAAGCCCAGGTTCTCTGATTCTAAATAACAGCACTCATTCCATGGCATTGTTACTTGGGGCCTTAACAGAAATCAGGGTGGTGTATCTAAAAACCAGGTTATAGACGGGAGTTCAATTTTCTGCTTCTCCTTTCCAGTCCTTATTTTGGTTGAGGTTTCATATACATCTGTGTTTTTTAGAGTACTCTGACTCTCTCACAACAGATAGGGCTTCAGGTGGCAAGGAGTCAGTAGGTGGGTAGTAACAAAACGAAAACCTTTTATGCTTTTGCAGCAAGAGAACTTTTTAGAAAACGTTTGATTATGATGGCCCTGCCTTAGCTGACAAGGAAACACTTAAAAAATCCAAATGCTACCTCAGCAGCTCTCAAGTATTTTGCCAGCTTCATACATATTAAACTGATCCTGCCATTTGCTCATAAAAAAAGAAAAAAGAAAAAAAACTTGGGTGTAGTGTTAAAGTGACTCTTTTTTGGTTAAGTCTTATTATCTTGTCTGTGTTTTCTTTACATCTCCTTGGCATTTTGGAATTGGCTGTATTCTTGGACCTTAAAAACACTCTTATAAATGCATTCCTCTGAGGAAGAATAAATCACCAACTCATTTCCATGTTTTAAGAGGCTTGGGAAGGTAGAGATGGCTTCCTTGATGGCACTTGCTGCACAAGAATGATCTTTAAATGAAAGTAATTGTATATGGGAAAACATACTCAACTAGGTAAAATTGTGGTTCTTAGGAGTTAATCTAGTGACTCATTCCATTCCACAAGGCCACTTGTTGACTTTGAAAAGCTCAATGAATTAACTTGTTACTAAATTTGGGGATTAAAAAAAAACAATGAAGACTACCTCAGGGAGCCTCAGGGACATAAAGGGAAAACAATGATATAATTATATAAATAAATAAGTACAAAATAAAAACGAGGTATTCTTTAGGGAGAAGGCAATTGTGGCTGGGCAAGACTTTATGTAGAAGGTGGTGTTTTTGAAGGAAATAGGGGCTTTAGATTTGGAAAGGTAATATATTCCTGGAAACACAATCAGCCAGTAGAAAGGCATGGAGATGGGAAGTGGTATTGTATATGAAGAACCATAAGAAAATTGATTTAGCTGGCATATAAAGAGAAGTGATGTATATAGTTTAAAAGGTAGGTTGGGAATAAGTTGTGACATATGTTAGAAGTGGTTGAACAAATGGAGGTGTACATATTGAATCTTCTCAAAGAAGTATCTTTTCTGACACTAAGGACAGAAGAAGGTTATGGGCCAGTCCATGAAAATTCAGTTATGAGTAAGTAACAACAAGCAAATTGCCTGACTATATCTAGTTGTAGACTAAGTAGGAAGAAGAACTAGAAAGGACAATTGTTTCTAGGGATGTGCAATATCATGATTCTCCTAGTAAAATAGAACTTTGAGAGAAATATTAATTTACAAATTGAGAGATTGTAAATTTTTCACCAATATATGTGTATGTAATGTATTCAATAAGAAATTTGCTCATTATAATCCATGTACAGCTAGCCATTGTCCAGAAGTCCTTGCAGTATGACTGTCAGTGAAAGAGAAGATATGTGTGTCTGTATGCATGTGGGAGGAGGTAGACCTAGAGGGGGAGATATAAATAAAATCTTATTCTGCCCCAATTTTTGTGGAAGCATTGGTACCACCAGGCAGCTAGGTGGCATCATAGATAGAGCATCTAGAATATTCATCTTCCTGAGTTCAAATCTGGTCTCAGATAGTCACTAACTATGTGATCTAGGCAAATCACTTAACCCTATTGGCCTCAGTTTCATCATCTGTAAAATGATCAGGAGAAGGAAATGGCAAACTACTCCCATATCTCTGCCAAGAAAACCCCAAATGGGTCACAAGAAGTTGGGCACAACTGAAATGACTAAACAACAAAAATTGGTAGCTGATAGCTGAGAGAAATAGTTGGAACAAAGCTTGAAAAGAAGAAACAAAATTGTCAGTAAAATAAAAGCCAAGTTGAAACAAGGCTAAAAAAAAGGTATTGCCTGAATTTGAAAACAGATAGGTGTTTTCAGAAGAAAACTCTGTGACAGAGCTATTTTATAATGTCCTGAGCAATGTAAAGGAAGAAACATAGAGGAGAGGCATCTTTTATTTGTCTTTGTACATTTCCTCATTTTTAAAGATTCAAGAGTGAAAAATTTCCAATTCAACTCCAAATAAGTTGTCTTTACCTGAGGTAGGCATTGCCTCTCCCAACCTCACTTCTGTTTCAGCAAGACAGCTATGTAAACATACTCTGCTAAGGAAAAAATCGAAGAACTAGACGGACTAGAGAAGAAGCCATTTAAGTTGCAATAGGTTCTGCTTTCCCAGGAATGATTATGCACTTATTATGAATGTGACATTGAAAATCTGTACTTTTTATAGGACGCAGTGGGAAAAAATGTAAGCTGTAAAATGTTGCTTTAAAAACGTGTTTAAAAACAGTGTTCTGACACTTTATTGCACAATGAGCTCTTACATTAAGCATTTATGGCAGCCACAAATTCACAGCATGGTTTTGATGCAGTAATAAAAAGCACCAAAATGGGTCCAACTGACATTTTACAGCCAGAACAAAGGGTTGAAAGTTTAAAGCTTATCTACAGCTACTGTATATTACATATTAGCTACCTTATCTATAACAATATTGAATGTTACTCACCCCCAAAGAGGCTTCAAGCAATAAATTATTAGTAAATCAGGTATTTCAACCATGTTGAAGGTCAAAGAGCATCAAATTATTCATCAGAAACAATGAAAGAGAATTAAGAATGACTCCAGCGTTCATTCATTATTGCATCATTCATGCATCAGAAACCCATGGTTGCCCAAAGGGATGTTCCTATTTCACTCGGATGGATTCCCAGCGCAGAGGATGCTGGCAAAGAACTCTGAATGCCACTGGTCATTCTTTCCCTTTAAGAAATTTGAGTAATAATTATTTGCATGAATGTTCTATGCATTCTTATGCCACCCACAGCTCCCTCCCCAAGTCCCAAACACCTCTGGGAAATCAGTGCAGGAATGTCTCTGATGCACTTGATTAGTCAACAAAATCACAAAATTGGATATTCCCTCATCTAAATATAGATAATTAGTCCCATTTCTTTGTAAGAAAAGGTACACATTCCTTTTATTTTTTCCCTTCCTGACCATGGCTCTTTAGCAATACTAGATTAGAATGTTAGCTGCATAGTGTGCTGCCCAGAGCTCATCCAAAATACATGACCACCCCTAAGCCGCTAGAATGGGGTTTTAATAGAGGGGGTATTTGAAGAGAGGTTTTATAGATGAGCCTGGTAGTTCATACTCAAGGTCTCTTGTGTAAGTCTAGGGAAGACATAGATTGCATAGTATTTAGCTAAGAAAAGCAACTAGAGTGAATAATGCAAAGAAATTAGTAAGTTTATGGGATCATCTGTGGAAAGAAAACTCACATTATTTCCCTAGGCCAGTGTTCATGAAATTGCTGCTGCTGGAATGCCCACAGCTGGGACATCATGTGATCTGACTTCGTAGTTTCTGCAAATGAAGCCAAGGTGTGCTCTTCCCTGAAGACCTTCAGCATCAGCTGGAATGCAATATGTGGTGGCTGGATGAAGACTGGGAGCAAGGCTGTTTGGGATTTCACTACCTCACCTAGTTCTAATTCTCTAAATCAGGGATGGGAAACCTGCAGGCTTGAGACCACATTTGGCTCTCTAGGTCCTTGGGTATGATGCTTTGAATGTAAACTTCATAGAACAAATCCCCTTAATAAAAAGATTTGTTCTGTAAACTTGAACTCAGTCAAAACTCTGCCCCCAAAGACCTAGAAGACCACATATGGCCTTGAGGCCAGAGGTTCCCCACTCCCACTCTAAATAAATTGTAATTTGGACAGATCATGTTTACCAATAATGTGGTATAGGAGAATGGATGCTGACATAGGATTTAAGAGGGATTTGAGTTCAAATCCAACCTACGTGACATTGTTCATGTCACTTAAGTTCTATGTTCTTGTTTGCTTATCTATAAAATGGGTATAAAAATGTTAGATTCCAATGAGCATCAGATGAAGTACTATGTGCAAATACCACTTTGTAAACCTTAAATTGCCACAGAAATTTCAATTTGTAATGTTAATGATAGAATCATTTGAAACTATGCACATGCAGATTCTATACTTATTAATGCTCATGGGACCATTAGGTGGCACTTTGACTTTTTAGACTACTTACATATTTCTACATTGTTTCATTTGATTTCTACTCTGAATTTTGATAGCACAAAGCACAAATCAATTGCTCATATGTAAAAATCAAAACCAAACCTGATTTTTTAAATGAAATATAAATTTAAAAATATATTAAATACTTTAATTCCTTGAAAAAATGAATTTTCAGTGACAAGAACTTTGCTAGTACCTACAAAACCCAGAATATATCGTTGTTTTGGTTTTTTTTTGTTTTAATCTGACTGCTTTGAATTTCCTTAAGTCATCTGGTATATATTGTTGTTCATATTTGAAGATGTTGCTTCGCATGGGGTTCTCACCAGGTGTGGTTGAAAGACACATGGATGTGAATACCTTTGAATGTCTAAAGCTGTGCTCAATGGGATATTCCTTTCTTCTCATTTTGTTCTTTCCATCACTTCATGGACATAAAGTAGACAGGCTATTCCATTGGCACTTGGATAGGAGGGAAAACTTGCAAGATAAAAACCCAGTTAGGATTCTTGCTTCAAAGAGTGGAACAAAGAGGAATGAGAAGAAGAGGAATGCTCCTGCTACAGTCCCTATTCTCCACTTTCAAATGTGTCCTGATTAAAATCAGAAATGTCATGGAGAAAGTATATTTTGCCAGAAATGGGAGTAATAGCCAGTCAGAGTTTTTACCAGGAATTAGTAATGGTTTAAGTATAAAGATGCCCCATAGATTTCCTTAGGGAACTTCTTAGGTGAACTCTCCTTAAAGTTTTCTCAAGGCATTGTCTTTGTCTACAATGCCAATGCAAGCGTTTGATTATATTCATTAAGAAAAAACCCCAGTTAACATTGTGAGAAAATCTTTTAATTTTTTCATGACATAACTAATCAATTAAGTTGATATCTTTGAGGCAGAGTCATGTATGACTTCAAAGGAGGGAAAAAATATTTCAAAGGTTTAAAGTAGAGAGGATAGAAATTGAAGCCCTGAGTACTTGGGTTTCTTTAATAAAAATCAAATGACAAACAATTGACTAAATCAAATAAAGGCCACATCTGTCCATTTCTCTATGATTAAATAAAATATGTCATGGTAGGGGTGATGATATTAACACCAAAAAATAAAAATAATCCTGACATGCAGTAGCTAGAGGTAACTAATATAATTCTCTAATTATCGTAGGTATAAAATTAAAGTCTAGCGGCAACAATAAATTTTTTATCAAATGTAAGAAACTTTGACTGTGATCAGGTTGAAGAACAGTAAGTTGTAAGAGAGAAAAGGACAGATCTGGAAATTAAGAAGCCTGAGTTCTGGTCCCAGCTTTGCCATTAACTAACTATGTGACCTTGGTAAGTCACTGAAACTCCCTGAGCTGTTTCCTCATTTGTTAAAGAAAAGTGTTGCTTTGGATGACCTCTAAAGTCCCATCTATCCCTTTAATTCTGTATCTTCATTCTAAGTGAAGAGAGGTGAGGAGGAAGAAGGAAAGGAAATCCCCTGTTGCCTTTCACTGTCTACCTTTTATGGATTAGAGATTTTCTCAGAAAATTGATCAGAACAGTGCCAGAACAAGGAAAATTTGTTAAATAGGCAAAACTCATCCATGAAGCACTGATATTCAACTATCCTTTCTCTTTCTCTATCTCTTAGTATTCTTTACTCAGGTTCAGGCACCAAGTATCATTACACTAAGGAAACAAAAGCAGCTTAGCTGTGAGGAGGAAATCAGCAGTTAAAGCAAATTCTCTCTCTTTCCTTTTGACCATGCCTGCAAGTAGAGCCAACGTTTGGCTATTGTGATTGGTTGGTTGGTTGGTTTGGGTTTTTGTTGTTGTTGTTTTGTAGATGGCCCAATCTATTACCATTTCAGTATAGTTTGTTTTGGAAGGATGGAGAAATGCGTCAGAGACAACATCTTCCTGGTCGAGCAGGTCAGTGTGGCATGTGTCTACATAGGAACACTAATTTTGTTCTTTTTTATCATGTTTCTCTGGGGAAGTTGACTTTTATTTTGTTTTATTTTGCTCCCAAGTTAAGCTCTATTAGACAAAGAGACACCAAAGAGCTTCAGTGATGAGGCTGTCATACAATTAATTATTGTTACAGCTTTAACAACATCTTCAGAATGAACCCTTTTCTGTTTCATTGGGCATGTGAATGCCAGAGTTTGAGGGATCATGTCAGCAGGAAAGTGATCTGAAACAGTCATTCATGTTAAGGTATAAATGATTGCATGTGGTACTCCCAAAGGAACTTGCATTCAGAAGGGAATTGTGATACAGAAAGAAAAGGAATAAAAATTTAATGATGAAATTTTCAACACTGTGATATTAGGGTGGTTTCATGATGCCACGAGGAGACTGTATAAGTTCATTAACTTTGGAAAGCCCTACGTAAATTGCAAGTCATTTCAGAGTTTGTTATACCTTTCCATTTGAACATAATGAGTTATCTGCTTTTTTGCAGGAAAGAAAAAAACATGCTTGTTTTCAAAGCAGTCTATATCTCCTTTGATGCTCATACTTTTTTTTATTACATGTAATATTTTGGTGATATGAGATTTATCCTAAAATTCTAGTGTAATTCTTACTCCACATGATGAGCACTTAAATCCTAGGAAGTATTAGACTGACCCACAACTTGTAAGGGGTGTGCACTTAATGAAGTTAGATTTCTGATTAGCTTCTTCAAAAGAGTACAAAGCTGCTCTAGAAGAAAAAAAAAATATTTTCTCTCATTCTTAAATGCTGGACTTTTTAAGGGCATGCCGTAATTCAGAGTAAAAAATAGAGCCAATCTAAAAAAAAGAATCATGAATAATCTCCTATCTACCTAAATCATCCCTTCAAGGCCAAACTCAAAACCCCAAATCATCACAGAGCATTACGCCTAGAGTCAAAAGGACCTGAGTTCATCTTGGACACTTAGCAGGTAAATCATTTAACCTGTTTGCTTAAGTTTCCTCATCTTTAAAATAGAGATAATAACAGTACTTACCTCACAGGTTTGTCAACTGTAGTGGCCTTGACACAAGCACTGACCACATGCGTTAAAAAGAAAAGAATTCTGGAAATGAGAAAGTAGACTTTAGTAAACAGGTACTGACACCTTCCAAGATGCCCTTTTGAGATATTGATGTCATCTATAAGATTTTCCATTTTTTTGACCTATTCTCCTTGAGATATCTTGAAAATTTAATCCTTGAGTGCCTTGACTTACTTTTTCTGATCTCAGTTTAAGTGCCATTTTCACTTCTGCATAGTCTATATTGAGTCTTGGTGGAGTAATACTCCAAAGGTGGTGATTCCATTGTCATTTTATAGATTAGAAATTTTGGCAGATATTTCATTTCACTTCTATTTGTTCTCCTTGTATCAAATATGAATACTTTTCATATCTGTTTTAGTTTGATACCAAGGAAAAAACAGAAAAATGACTACCCAAGAAAGATCATTTTTCTCTTTTTTTATGTGAATAATGATGACAATGGATGAACTCCTATGATTCTCCTCTATACTACTTTTTAATTTAAAAAATTAATTTCATCTTAATTTCCAGTACTAGATTCTTTCACTTTCCCCTGAAGTTTTGCACCCCTTGAAAAGGCAAGAAAAACACTGTTACAAACATGTCTAATCAGGCAAAACAAATTCTCATAGTAGTCATGTTCAAAAGCAAAAAGATGGAAGAAGGGATAGGAAGGGAAGGGAGGGAGGGAGGAGGAGAGAGTGAGAGATGAGAGGGAAGGGAAGGGAGGAGAGGAGAGGGAAGGAGAGAGGAGGAAGGGGAAGGGAGGGGAGAAGAATATACTTCAATATACATTCTGAGTCCATTAGCCCTATATCTGGAATTTATTTCATCATGAGTCCTTTGGAATTATAACTGCCCTTTGCATTAATCAGGGTTCCAGTTCTTTCAAAATTGATTATATTTACATTATTGCTATTACCGTCTATATTGTTCTCCTGGTTCTGCTTACTGCACTTTTCATCAGCTAGTACAAGTCGTCCCAGGTTGTTTTTTTTTTTTTTTTCTGAAATCACCATTTTTTATCCCTTTCTTAACACTGTTAAAAAACTAGCTTGTATTTTAACAAATACTGTTCTTGTCTGTTGTTTCTTTGGCAAAGAGAATAAATGTTTTCTGATTGAGGTAGTATCTCGGTTCATTTGATCTCTTTGTTTTGATGGTTGTTTTATATCAGTTACATTTTTCTAGGAAAATATATTTTCTATTTTTAAGAGCCAACAGCTTTTAAATTAATACTTTTGTAACTGTTGCCATTGTCATTGCAATTACAAATAGGATTCTTATTTTTATGTTTTCTTTTCATTTGAACCTCACAAAGGCAAGTGCTGTGCCAACTTTGTCTTCCCAATGCCTAACACCATTTCTTGAACATAGTAGATGCTTGATATAGAAATATAGAGATAGACACCTGAGTGTATACAGAGATAATTCTCAAATGACTCTCATGTCAATTAATAATTATGATGTTTATCATGGTGGTCATGATACAGTGATTTCATTAAGCCTACAAAGGATGAACTCCTGTCCTAATACTCTTATTCAACTACAAAAAGTAGTTATTTCATTTACCAGTGAATAAGTCTGTAGAACATTAAAAATGTTAGCTGTGTGTCATAAGAGTATATCTATATTAACATTATCAAAACTCAGAGTTATATAGATTCATTTATAGAAACGAGGCGGTTCATGATTGTAATTCAGAACAAAGTCCTCAATCCTCACAATTATTTGCAAGATGTCTTTAAGGAATACAGTCTTATTGATGAGGGTGGGGCATTCAGAGAAACAACAGAAATTGTGAAATATATTACTGTAGGTTCTGACAATTTAACACTTACAAAAACCTAACAAAATACAATGTAGTAGCTACAATGACACATAAGCAATTCACCATTTCATAAATCCACAGACAACAAATCCCTGTGCTACAAGTACAGACCTTAGAATATTCTTTGAGAGATCAAAGGTAAAATACATTGAAACCACTACAGACATTTATTCCCCTCAATTACCCAGATAAAATATTGATTGATAAAAATTCAAGAACAACCATCTTAGTAGTTATCACCACACCCAATCCTACAAAATAATTCTTTAGGCTACATAGATTGAAAAACTTTCAAAAAATGGAAACCTAGAAAAAGAAATCAAAATCCCATAAGGAAAATCTCATCCCCATTGTCCCATCTGCTACTAGAGTTGTCCTGAAGATAATTTTTAGAGAACTTACAGAAGATGACTTTAAAGCACAATATTTTTATTCAGGTAAAAATAATTATTTTATCTACAAAGACATGAAGGTATTTACATAAGCTTTGTTGTTTGTCATTCATGTCTGACACTTTGTGTCTCCATGGAAAAAATACTGGAGTATTTTGAATTCCTTCTCCAGTGTTTGCCCAGAGTCAATCAGCTAAATGCCCGAGGTCTGATTTGAACTCAGGTCTTCCTGACTCTAGGTCAAGGGCTCTATTTACTGAGCTATCTACTTGCCTCTGTGAAATAGACTAAAGCACATTAAATATAAAAATAGTAGTAGTTAATACGTAGTTAAATAATTAAAGGTAGTACAACACAGTGGAAAGAGCTGACATCTATCCAGAAGCAAAACTACCTAGGTACAAATCCTATATCTGGCACAAAAATGCTACCTGTCACTTAATATCTTGGTACTCCAGGTAACTTTCTGAAATGATAAATTGAATCATTGTTGTCTAACTATATTGGTAGAGTGAGTTTTCTTACCAAGCAGTTCAGTATCCTCATAAAATCACAGATCAAGACCAACAATGTGTATGACACCTTAACAAAGCACTGTCTCATTGGAGCTTTACAATGATCCTATAAAGTTCAAAACAGGGACTGTTTTTCTTTCTCTTTGTGCTCCCAGCACTTAACATAATGTCTAGCACCTAGTGGACGCGTAAAACATCCTTGATTGATTGAGGTAAATATTATTATTCCTATTTTTCTTATGAGGAACCTGAAGTTCAAAGAGGATGAGATGTGCTCAAATCACTCAGATCTAATCTAAAACTTACTCCAGGTCCAGTTTCAACCACTGTTTTACTCTTCCTCTAATCAGTTTTCATCTATTAAGACATTTTATTTTTTAGTGAAGGATTCTTTGCTTATCTCAAAAGATTTTCAACCTCTTCTTAAAAAAAATTTCTGTATGCATGTAATTTATAGGTTTTCAGCTTCTCCTAATTCCTAATCCCAAATTGTATTTTCTAAAGTGCACACACACACACACACAAATATGTGTAAATGTATGTATATAATGTATACATATATACACATATACGTAACATATATATGTATATAATAGTATGGGCATTTATATTGTGTGTGTGTGTGTGTTTACTGTCCTTCCTCGCATATTCCTGTGCATTGAAGTCATTGAGTGTTGAGGAATATTTTGACATTGGTTTGAGCAATCTTGTGCTGTTCTTAGAGATTTTCTGTTTCATCCACAGCTACATAGGTCAGCACATAAACTACAACTTTCTTCATAATGTTACTGTTACAAATACTCCTCTTGAGCTTCAAAAGAATACCATTGAATTGATATTTCTTGTCCCTCTTGGGCACATGGTGGAACCAATTCCAGTGACTCTGTTATTTCATTCTCCAAGGAGAACCTCTAAGCTAGCTTTCCATTTTTCTCCAACTTATGTGTGTCTCCTGATTTCATTGATAATAAAGCACTTGGCAAACCTTTAAGCACTCTATAAATGTGAACTATTTGTCCACTTCCTTTTCTTTCCTGTGGGGACTATTAAGTCATACTGGAGTGGTTGTGAATCTCATTTAGGAAACAGCGTAGTACCTTGAAAGCACTTGAAGGAATCAATACAATGTCTTCTGCAAACAGGGTCGTTTGGAGGGCCTTATCATCTACAGGGCATCCCTCATCCATTTGAACTTTGTGCTGGACATCTAGCTGATACATGATAGCTAAGAAAGGTAATGGAAACTTAGCGCATGTTAAAAACATTTGTGTTCAGAAATGAGAACATGAAAAGTCTGTTGACCTCTGTCCAGGTCAGCTACTATCAGGAGTATTATGTGCTATCCCAAGTATTCTATTTTAGGAAGAACATTAATAAAATATAGACCATCCATAGGAAGTGGTCCAGGATGGCGAAGGACCTTCAGAAGTCATGCCATGTATAGTTAAATTCAAGGAATTAGTGGTGCTTAGCCAGAGATAAAAGCATTTTAGGTGTATAACAGTAACTGTCTTCGGAACAGATTTTCACATAAAGAAGCAATTGATCCTGATTTGCTACAGATACCAAAATAGCAAAGAAATGAATTTGTATTTTGATATGAAAAAACATTTTCTAACAATTAAAGCAATATGTTCTCAGTGGAGCAGTTCACTTTGGGAGGTAGAATGAGTTCCTTCTCAGTTGAGGTTGTCAAGCAAAGGCTACATAGGCACTTGCTGGATGTGTTTTGGAGTGAATTTTTTTTTCTTCAGATTAAATTTGACAACCATGGAAGTCCTATCTAATTGTGATCTAGGGATTTAGTCCCACCTCATTTTATAGGTGAGGAAACTGAGGTCCAGAAAATATAACTGGCCTATTCAGAGTCTTCTCAATAAGTGATGACTATTCTTTCTGCTATGTCAGGGAACACCAGCGAATCAGGGAGTTGATTATCCCAAATCCCAAGTATAGACCTAGTCATAGCAAAATTGTGATTCACCTGGTTAATGGAGAACACTGCATACAAGAAAAGAAAAGCTGGAAAAAGCACAAATTCATCTCCAATACTAGAAAAAAATTAAACCCCAGTTCCTTTTAGACAGATCAGAAGGTCAGAAGGGTAAGGAAAACCCAGGAAAGTAGAAAAAGACCAGAATTCCAGAGAGAGGGAATGACCTTTCTGTCAGGAAGGGGACCTCTATACATGGAAAATATCAACTCCACATCAGGAAATGCTGTTTTCTCCCACATGTCAACACAGATGAGGCAGTGGGGGAGGGGGAGTCATCTCAGTGTATAGTACATGACTGGAAGACATTGGTGAAACAAATTTATAGGAAATGCTTGTCTCCACTGTGCCACATCATGAAGCAGCACCATCTTCCTCTACTGTCCTTTCTTTACCTCCTATGTTTTCTTCTACTATCTGGCAGTTTCCTCCATACTCTTAAGCCAGTGGCCATGCAGGACATTTCTTTGTTCCAATACATAGCACTCAAGGATAAGAATCTGTTGCTCTAGATCAGTGTTTGGACTGTCTTTCACTCTTGAGGGATTTATATGAAACAAATAAACAAAAAAGATGCTAGCCTCCTCCTCCAAACCCTCACCATTTTGATGTGAAATTGATAAGTGAGTAGAGGGGAAAGCTGTTATCTCTTCTTATTTTTTATTTTAATCGTGTTCATGTTTGTATGGTTTCTCCTCCATTAGAATTTGAACTCCTTGAGCGCAGAGGTTTGTTTTTTCCTGTCCTTGTATCTCCAGCGCTTAGAACCTAGACAGCTGTAAATACTTAACAAAATATTGTTGACAGGCTGTCTGAATAATAACCAAAGTTTACATAGTGCTTTAAGATTTAAAAAACACTAAATCATGCACACACACACACACACACACACACACACACACACACACTTCATCATTTGATCCCAACAACAACCCTGTGAAATAAAGCTATAAATATTTCCTCTTTCATATGGGAAAACATCTGAGAAATTAAGTAGTTCACCTTGAGTCCCTCAGAGAGGGCATATCTGAGGCTGGACTAGAACTCGTCTCCCTTCTTCTAAGTCCAGAAACAACATGAATGTGGTTCAATTGTTCCTAGTGAAAAACGTTCTGAGATTTTGACATTTAGAAATTTCATTGGTATTTTCAGGGAGCCTAAAAAGCGTGTGATTCTTAAAACCCTCTGCTTAGAGACAGTTAAGTGACACAGTAGATAGAGGGTCAGTCCTAGAGTCAGGAAGACCTGAGTTCAAATCCAGCCTCAGACACTTACTAGCTGTGTGACCTTGGGCAAGTCACTTCAGTCTCTGTCTTCCTCATTTTCCTCAAATGTAAAATAAAAATAATAATAGCACCTACCTCACATAGTTGGTATGAGGATAATGGATAATCACTGTAAAGTGCTTAGCATACTTTATGGCACATAGTATGAGTTTAGTAAATGTTTATTTCCTTCTTTCCTCTTTTGTCCTCCTCTACTCTGGAGCTACTGATGTCTTTGCAGAAGCAGGAAAAAAAAAGATTGCATAGAAACTGGGTCTCTTTGTTTCCTAAATCCATTTTTATAAATAGCTTTATCCATTTCATAAATAACTGTGGTCAAAGAATTAAACAAATTGTGTCCAACAGGTTGATGATGAGTCTCTTCCTTATGGGGCAACTAATCTCCATCCAATCACCAGAACCATACTCAAATATTTTCAGCTTAGGAAAATTTGCCAGAGCTCTTGCTACACTATCATGGTATTTCAGAAGCTATGGCTACCATCTCCATGCCAAAAGGAAGTGAGATTCTTGCCTAATAAACTATTAACATAACAAGGTTAATGAGATGATTAGACCATAGCTTACTTCCTTTGTTATACATAATATTCACAGTCCTCAACAGAATGGTTCTACCTTTTCAGTCTTCTCTCATCCTACTTCTTCACATATTGATGCTCCAACTAACTGTTCATTGGTATTTCTTCCTTGCTACAACTCAGATGCCACCTCTTTGATGAAGTCTTTTGTAACCTCCTGGATAAACACAATTGCTCTTTGCTCAGATCTTTCATCTTCTTAGAGAATTTTGCCTAGTCCTCTTCTACCTTGTCATACTTTGTACCATTTGTGATTTCTTCACTCTCTTAGACCATAAACTGTTTGAAGTCAGGGATTCTGTTATTTTTTTAATTAGTATTTCCCCAGTGACATATCAAGAAAATTTTTAGCATTCATTTTTACAAGACTTTGAGATCAATTTTTTTCTTTCTCCCTTCCTCCCTTCTTCTTTTCTGAAAATGTTAGACAGTGTGATATAATTTATAAATATGCTATCATGTAAAATTATTTCCATATTAGTCACAGTTATGAAAGAAGAAACAGATGAAAAGGGGGAAATATGAAAAAGAATAAGTGAAAAAGTATCCTTCAGTCTGAATTCAGAGTCCAAAATTGTTTCTCTGGATGTGGATAGCATTTTCCTTCATGAGACCTTTGTATTGTTCTTGGGTCATTGTATTACTGAAAAGAACTGAGTCATTCATAATTGATCACCATACAAGGTTGCTGATATGGAGTAGAATGTTTTCCTGGTTCTGCTCATTTCATTTGAATCAGTTTGTACAACTCTTTCCCAGTTTTCTGAAATTTTTCTGTTCATCATTTCTAATTGTACAATATCACAGTTTGTTCAGCCCATCCTCAATTGATGGGCATCCCTACAATTTCCAGTACTTTGCCACCACAAAAAGGGTTGCTATAAATATATTTCATATTTTCTCTTTTGGATGATCTCTTTTGGATCAAGACCTAGTAGTGGTATTGTTGTATCAAAGGGTATGTACACAAAGGGCTGCACTTCGGGCATACTTTCAAATTTCTCTTGGTTGGATCAGTTCACAATTCCATGAACAATTCAATAGTGTCCCAATTTTTCTACATCTTCTTTGGTATTTATCATTTTCCTTTTCTGTTATATTAGCTAATTTAACAGGTTTTTGAGAAGGTACTTCAGAATTGTTTTAACTTACATTTCTCTAAGAAGCAGTGATATAAAGCACTTCTTCATATGACTATGGATAGCTTTGATTTCTTCATCTGAAAACTGCTTGTTCATATCTTTTCACCGTTTATCCATTGGGGAATGACATATTTTCCTAAAATTGACTCAGTTCTCTATATATTTGAGAAATGAGAATTTTATCAGAGATACTTGCTCTAAAAATTATTTCTCATCTTTCTACTTTCCTTCTAACTTTTGTTGTAATTGTTTTGTTTGTATAAAAGCTTTTTAATTAAATATAATCAAAATCATCTCTTTTACATTTTGTAGTTCTCTCTACCTTCTTTTTATTCATGGATTTTTCCCCTCCCCATAGATCTAAAAGATAGGCCATTTCTTACTCTTCTAATTTGCTTATGGTATCACCCTTTATGTGTAAATCATGCCTAAGATCTGTCATATCTAAGTTTTTGATATTCTATTTCCATTTTTCATTTCTTTCTTGGTTTTTTTTTTTTTGCTGAATTTATCGAGGAGTGAGAAGGGAAAGTAGAAGTCCCTCACTAGTATAGTTTTTCTGTTTGTTTCTTCCTATAACTCACTTAACTTTAACTTTAAGAATTTAGATCCTATACCATTTGATGCATGTATGATATTGTCTATGGTAGGTTTTAGCAAGTTGAAGCTTCCTTTCTTATCCCTTTTAATTAGGTCTAATTTTGCTTTCACTTTGACTGAGATCAGGATTGCTGCCCCTGCTTTTTTCCTTTCATGAAGCATAATAGATTCTACACCTTTACTCTGTGGAACTCCCTTCTTCAAGTGTATATCTTGTAAACAATATATTGTGGGATTCTGGTTTTTGATCCATTCTGTTATTTGCTTCAATTTTATGGAAGAGTTCATCCCATTCACATTATGGCTACTACCTGTTTATTAACCTCCACCCCATTCTTTCTCCTGCCTGTCCTCTTTCTCCTTTCATTCTGTCCCTCCTTATCAGTATTTTGCTTCTGTCTAGCACCTCCTCTTATCTCACCTCCCTTCTGTCAGGCCCTATTCCCCACCCCTGTTTTTGATCTTGTCCCTTCCTACTTCCCTATTAGGTAAGATGGATTTCTATGTTCAACTGATTGTGTATATGATTCCCTCTTTGAGCCAGTACTGATGAGAGTAAGGTTCAAGCTATGCTTTTCACCACCCTAACATCTTCCCCTCCACTACAACAGGTCTTTCATTCCTCTTCATGTAAAATAATTTACCCATTCTACCTTTCCCTTCCTTCTGTGCCAATAGTACTCTTCTTTCTCATCCTTTAATCTTTATGTCATTCCCTCAAATTCACCTTACACTCATACCCTCTCTTTATATATATTCCTTCTAGCAGTACTATTAATGATACAGTTTTTAAGAATTATAAATATCATCTTCCCATGTCAGCATGTAAATAGTTTAGCTCCATTGAATCCCTTGTTTTCTTTTCCTTTTTACCTATTCATGTTTCTCTTGGGTCTTGTTAGTGGAGGTCAAATTTTGGTTTAATTCTAGTCTTCTTCTTATGGAAGCTTATAATCCCTCGATTTCACTGAATGGCTGCTGGGTTAGTGATTCTTGGTTGTGGTCCTATCTCCTTTACATTCTGGGAATATTATATTCCATGACTTCTGATTCTTTAATGTTGCAGCTTCCAAGTTCTGTGTAATCCTAATTGTGACTCCCCAATATTTGAATTATTTCTTTTTGGCCACTTGCACTATTTTTTCCTTGACCTATAGTTTTGCTATAATTTTCCTTGGAGTCTTTATTTTGGGATCTCTTTCCCACGGTGATTGGTGGAGTCTTTCAATGTCTATTTTGCCCTCTGGTTCCAGGATATTAGGACACTTTTCCTTGAGAAGTTCTTGAAAGATGCTATTCAAGTCTTCCTTTTGATTATGAATTTTAGGTAGTTGGTTCTGATATTACTTCTCCTGGATCTATTTTCCAGGTCTGTTGTTTTTTACAGGTAGTTTACATTTTCTTTCTTTTTTATTCTTTTTATTTTATTTGATTTATTCTTGATGTCTCATAGAGTCTTTAGTTTTCACTTACCCAATTCTAACTCTTACGATGTTTCCCTCAATTCGCTTTTGTACATTATTTTCCATTTGGCTAATTGTACTCTTGAAGGAATTGTTTTCTTCTGGGTATTTTTGTGTCTCCTTTTGAGTTTGATCACTTTTTTAAGCAATTTCCCAAGATACTGACTCTTTTTATAATTCACTCTCATCGCTTTTCCCAATTTTTCTTCTACCTCCTTTGTATGATTTTTAAAGCTTTTTTTTTGAGCTCTTCATGAGTTCTTTTAGGACTTGAAAACTATTTCCCAATTTTATTCAGGGTTTTGCCTATAGGTGATTTGTTATTCTCTTCTGAGTTTGTGTTTTGATCTCCTCTGTCACCATGAGAATTTTCTATAGTCAGATTCTTTTGTTGTTATTTCTTATTCCTTTTTTGCTTTTTTTTTTCTTTTGTTGAAATTTGAGCTCTGTTTACAGGGTAAAAGAGGCACTATCTCATGCTTCTTGTGTCAGAGGCTGCAGGCCCTGGTTTTCTACCTCTTGTTGTGCTGATGTTGCCCTCACAATGCCAGAGATCCTCATGTCTGTTGTGCTGTGAGTGTGTGTGAGGGGTGGCTCACACTGCTGAAAGTTATAGGAGTCAGGCAGCTTATTGGGACTGAGCTGGGGTCCTAGGAGTGGTGTCTAGCGTGTGCTAAGGCCTGGTAGGGTGTTTCTGCAGTTCTCTAGGGCTATGTGGAAGCATGTGGAAGTCTGTCCTACTTTTTCATCATGCAGGGGGATGTCTGTTTGCCCAGGGCTATTCTGAAGCATTAGATGGTTCTCAGAGATAGATTCTGCCAATTCCCCTGGCTATGCTAAGGGTCATTGTGGGGTACAGCTGTCATGATATTGGCATTAGCCTGCTCCACCACTCTAGGGCTCAGGATCTCTCACTGGTTTGCTGAAGTGGGGCTTACTGTTGGTTTGCTGGAACACTTCCTGTCTTGGAATATGCTCCCCTTTTGCTTAAGTGATATGGACCTTTTCTCTTGCTCTTCCAAGCTTCTTGGGTTAAAAGTTTGTTTCACCCCACCTTTTTGCTGGTTTTGCTGTTCTAGGAATTGTTTGGGAACACTATTTTATGGTTATTGGGAGGCAAATATGGAAGAGTTGCAGCAATTTACTGTTTACTCTGCCGTCTTGGCTCCTGGAAGTCCCATTGTATTGTAGTCTATTCCAGCATTAACTCAGAGTATATTTTGCTCTAAAAAACATTTTTTAGTTCATAGTGACTTTTGCAAAGTAGGTGCTTAATAAATGTTAGTTAAATTATATTGCCTACATTTTACAGTTGATTATTTCACCATTTATTACTTTAAAGTGTTTATTAAATATCTATTAATAACAAGGTACTATGACTGGTTCTGGGCACTGTAGTGTACCATAAGTAATATTCACAGGTTATATGAGGCTCTGACACATTTATAAGATGAAGTAAAATTTATCTGAGATTTTTCTTTTGCTTCATATGTCATCCCTTCACTCCTTGCTTTTGTTCATACAATTCTCACACTCAGAAGATACTTCTTACCTCATTTTTATATCTTCATCTGTGCTGATGAGTGTGGAATCATCATGGCCTCTAGCATTGCCATCATCAGTAGAAAAAAATCACCTAGGTTTTGAGGTCTATACCTACACAGTTTGCACATTGTGAGCCATGGGCATCAAAACTACAGTGGAGATACAAATTATGTCAACACCTTAGAGTAGGTTCCTTAACAATAAGGACTGTTTGACTTTTTTTCTTTCTATCCCTAATACAAAGAATGCCATAAAGCCTATGGTTGGTTGATTATGATTGGCTTCTTTGTAAAGTTCTTTCTATAATCTTTCATATTCTGAACTTTATTTCTTTAGAATATAAACCCCTAGTTTGAGTCCAAAATTACTTTCTAGTTGTTTCCTAAAACTATTTTAGCAATATGCAAAACAATATATAAATATATATGTATATGTAAATGAATTTCATACCCCTTAAAGTCATAGTATTTCAAAATGCCCTATAATTTAATTCAGAGATCCAATTACTAGGCAATGGGATTTCAAGGAGGTCAAAGACAGAAATATCCCATATACACAGGAGTATTTATAGCAGGTTTTGTTTTTTTTTCAGTAGTAAGAAAACTATAATATATAGGAAATGGCTAAACAAATTGTGGTACAATGCATGAATATATTATAAGATTACTAGATCATAAGAAATAATAAAAAGGAGAGACAGAATGAAGATGGTGGAGAGAAGTCAAGAAGTTACCTGAGCTCTCAGTTTCCCTCAGAAACAATGCTAAATCAAGCCTCTAGAAGAATTTTAGCATAATAGAATCCACAAAAAGATGGAGGGAAATAATTTTCCAGTCAAAGATAACTTAGAAGAACTTCAGGAAAGGTCTGTCTGACTTGGATAAAAGAGGAGTACAGTCCAGGGCAGACAATTTCTAACTAAACTAGCCCCAGCACATATCAGGTTCTGCCTCAGAAGGCTAGTGAAACAACAAGCTAAGAGTGAAGCCTTCAGATCCAGCACACAATAGCCCTAGAACTCAAGGCACAACCAACACAACTAGGCTGGGTCACCCTAGCACATTGGGTAAGCTGCCAGTACCAGAGACTTTGGCACAGAAAGCCAGTGACCAGGACTCTGGCCCCTAGCACAAGAAGCTTGGGATAGTGCCTCCTTGTAACAATAAACACCCCAACATTCACAGGGTGAGTCTATTATCACAGGTTCTTAGATCTGCATTTATAAAAGGAAAGGCAACTTTTGAGGGGTCAACAATCACTTTAATCAAGCACATATATCATTCACTTAGTTCAGGGGGAAAAGTCAGCATGCTGAACTTCAGAGAAAATACAGAGAAATCAAAATCAACCAACATACTTCCAAATGTTTGACATAAGCAATACATACATCATAGATCAACACAG
>CM053769.1:372460809-372525282 GCA_028658325.1 Potorous gilbertii
TCTGGGCTTTCAAAGCCAGGGGGCTCCTTAGCAGCTTCCCAGAGTCTCATTTGGCGAAACAAACACTTCCAAAGTAAACCCCAAAGTAAAACCTCATCTTCAGAGTATATATACATTTTTTTGAGCCAGTGCCTCATTAACAAAAGGTGTGGGCCTTCCTACAAATCTTCCCAGGCCCATTAACGGGTGGGGAAGATCTGCTTTAATCACATTAAAATAATTATCAATACAAATACATTTATTGTTTCTAGTTAAAGAAACCCTTGGTTTGGTACTTTACTCCTAGTAAAGATTTTTGATTGATAAAGGCAAGATTCAATCAGAGGCACTTGATTATACTAAAACAAAAACAGCAAAAGATCCTACTTTGCTTGTTATCACACTCCTCTGCTCCATAATAAGAACTCAACTTTAAAAAACAATGAGCACAAAACAAAAAAGAACCCTAATCAGAGGAAATTACAATGGTGACAGGGAAGATCAAGAAACAAACTCAGAAGAGGACAACATCAAGATGCCTACATGCAAAGCCTCAAAGAGGAATATGAACTGATTCCAAGCCCAAAAAATCCTCTTGGGAAAACTCAAAAAGGATTTTAAAAATCAAGTAAGAGTTGTAGAAGAAAACTGGGGAAAGAAATGAGAGTTATGCAAGAGAGTTATGGGGAAAAGTTCAACAGCTTGGAAAAGGAACACAAAAATAAACCGAAGAAAACAACTCCTTAAAAATAGAAGTGGCCAAATGGAGGGGGGAAAAATGACTGAAGAAAGTAACTCCTTTAAAAGTAGAATTAGCAAAATGTAAAAGGAGGGACAAAAGCTAGCTGAAGAAAATAATTCCATAAAAATTGGAATTCTGTGAATGGAAGCTAATGACTCTAGGACACTTCAAGGATCAGGTGAACAAATTCAAGAGAATGAAAAAAAAATAGAAAAAAATGTACAATACCTTATTGGAAAAACAACTGATTCTGAAAATAGATTGAAGTGAGATACTTTAAGAATTACTGGATTATATGAAAGGTTAATAAGGTTGGGGATGAAGGTGGTCTGGAGAGCATCATTCAAGAAACTATCAAGGAAATCCCTAGAATCACAGAGTAAAAAAGTCTTTGAAAGAATCTACCCATCATCCCCTGAAGAGAGATCCCCAAATGAAATCTCCAGTGAATGTTTTAGTCAAATCCAAGAACTATTACATCAAGGAGAAAATATTCCAAGCAGTCAGAAATAATTTAAATTTCAATGAGCCACAGTCAAGATTACACAGAATTTAACAGTTTCTACATTAAGGATCAGAGGACTTGGACTATAATATTCTGGAAGGTAAGGGAGCTTAGATTACAATCAAGAATCAACTACACAGCAAAACTGAGCATAATCTTTCAGGGGAAAAGATGGACATTCATGAAATAGGATAATTTGAAACTTTCCTAATGAAATGACCAGTAGTTGAACAGAAAATTTGATATTCAAATATAAAACTAAAGGGTAGCATAAAAAAAGTAAACAAGAAAAAAGAACAACAAGATAGTATTAACTAAGGTTAAAATGTTTATATTCCTACATGGAAAGATGATACTTTTAAGAACCATGTCTCTTAGAGCAGTTAGAAGGAGAATACTTAGACAGAGGTTGTGAGTATAAGTTGACTTTGATATGATGATAAAAACAATAATTAATGGGTGAAAAAATTGTACTGGGAGAAAAGGAAGGAGGGAGGAAGAGTGGAATAAATTATGTCACATGAAGAGACATGAAAGATCTATTACAGTAGAGGGAAATAAGGAGGATGAGCATTGTTTTAACATTATTCTCATTGGTTTTGGCTCAAAGAGGGAATAACACACACTCAGTTGAGTAGAGTAATCTATCTTACCCTATAGGAAAATAGGAGGGGATGGAAAGATTGGGAGGGGGGACGACTGGGGTTAGAAACAAAACAGTGGTGAAAAGGGATAGGATGAAAAGGGAGAGAAAATATAATATAGCTGTGAATGTGAATGGGATGCAGTCTCCCATAAAATGAAAGCAAATGGCAGAGGAGTTAAAAACTAGAATCCTACAATGTATTCTTTGCAGAAAACACATTTGAAGCAGAGAAACACACACAAAGAAAAGGTATATGGCTTGAACACAATGCATCAGTGGAAGAAAATAGGCAAGGGTAGAAATCCTGTTCTCAGACAAAGCAAAAGAAAAAAGATTTAATTAAAAGGGACAAGGACAGAAACCACATCATGCTAAAAGGTACCATAGGCTGAAGTATTATCAGTATTAAACATATATGTTTAATATATGCACCAGATACTATAGCATCAAAATTCTTCGAGAATTTAAGTGAGATTCAGGAAGAAATAGAGAATATAACTATACTGGGGAAGGGGGGACCTCAAACTGCCCCTCTCAAAACTAGATAAATCTAAACACAAAATAAAAAAGAATAGTTAAAGAGGTGAATAGAATTTTAGAAAAGTTAGATATATGGCAGACCTCTGGAGAAAATTGAATGGGCATAAAAAAGAATATACCTTTTTCTCATCAGTATATGGCACCTGTGCAGAAATTGACCATGCGTTGGGGCATAAAACCCTCAAAATCAAATGCAGAATGGCTGAAATATTAAATGCATCCTTTTCAGATAATGATGTAATAAAAATTACATGTAACAATGGACCACAGAAAATAGATTAAAAATTAATTGGAAACTAAATAATCTAATCTTAAAGAATGAATGGGTCAAACAACAAATTATACAAACAATCAATAATTTCATCAAAGAAAATGACAGTAATGGGACAGCATACACAAATTTATGGGATTCAGACAAAGCAGTTTTTATGTTCTAAATATTTACATGAATAAAACAGAAAGAGAGAAGATCAGTGAATTGAGTATGCATTTAAAAACTCTAGGCAAAGAACAAATTAAAAATCACCAATGAAATACTAAATTAGAAATTCTGAAAATCAAAGAAGAGATTAATAAAATTGAAATAAAGAAAACTATTGAAATGGTAAATAAAACTAAACACTAATTTTATGACAAAAATATTAATAAAATGGATAAAGTTTTGGTTAATTTGATTTAAAAAAAAAAAAAGAAGGAAGGAAACCAAATTACCAGTATCAAAAAATGAAAGGGGTAAGTTCAACACCAGTGAAGAGGAAAAATTAGGAGCTCTTTTGCCCAACTGTATGCCAATAAATCTGAAAATATTAGTTAAATGGATGAATATTTAAAAATATATAAATTGCCCTAATTAGCAGAACAGGAAATAAGATACTTAAATTGCCCTATTTTACTAAAAGAAATTGAACAAGCCATTAATGAATTCCCTAAGAAAAAGTCACCATAGATAAATAGATGATTTACAAATGAATTCTAACACACATTTATAAAACAGTTCCACTACTATATAAACTATTTGGGAAAATAGAAAGGGTTGTACCAAATTCTTTTTATGACACAAATATACTGTTGATACCTAACCAGGAAGAACTAAAAGAGGGAAAGAAAATTACAGACAAATTTCTCTAATGAATATTGATGTAAAAATTTAAATGAAATATTAGCAAAGAGATTATGACAATTTGTCATGAGAATAACACCATACTAGGTATAATTTATACCAAGGGTGCAGGGCTGGTTCAATATTAAGAAAACTATTGGTATAAGTCACTGTATCAATAACAAAACCAATAGAAATCATATGATTATCTCAATAGAAAAAGAAAAATATTTTGACAAAATACAGCACCCATTCCTATTATAAACCCTAGAGAGTATAGGAATAAATGGAACTTTACACCATCAGAAAGCCTTATTGGTAATGGGAATAAGCTAAAGGCATTCCTAATAAGATCAAAAGTCAAACAAGGATGCCCAGCATCACAACTCTTATTCAGTATTATACTAAAAATGTTAGTTTTTGCAATAAGAGAAGAAAAAGCAATTGAAGGAATTAGAATAGGCAAAAGATTAAACAGATCTATCACTCTTTGTAGATGATATGATAGCATAGTTAGAGAATCTTAGAGAATCAACTAAAAAGGTCCTTGAAATAATTAACAACGTTAGCAAGACTGCAGGATATAAAATAAACCCACATAAGATCATCAACATTTCTACATACCAAAAACAAATTCTAGCAAGAAGGGATAAAAAGGGAAATTGCAGTTAAGATAACTGTAGACAATAGAAAATATTTGGGAGTTCTGCTGAGACAAACCTAGGAATTTTATGAACACAATTACAAAACACTTTTCATACAAATAAAGTCAGAGTTTAACAGTTAAAAAAATATGTTACTCAGAGATGGGTTGATCTAATGTAGTAAAGATAACAATTTTGCCTAAATTGATTTACTTATTCAATGTCCTACCAGCTAAGCTACCAAAATCATTCTATAAAGCTAGAAAAATGATAAAATTCATCACGAAGAACAAAAGTCAAGAATTCAAGGGAATTAATGAATAAAATGCAAAGTGAAACTAGCCTAACCAGATCTGTATTATGTAGCAGTAATTATCAAACTATTTGGTACTGGCTAAGAAATAGAATGGCAAGTCAATGGAACAGAGCAGGTACACAGGATATAGCAGTAAATAATTCTAGTGATCTACTATTTAATAAACCCAAAGACTCCAGCTTCTGGGATAAAAACTCACTAGTTGGAAAAACAGGAAAATATTATGGCAGAACCTAGGCATAAACTAACATTTCACCATGTATACCAAGATAAAGTTGAAATAGGTACAAGATTTAGAAATAATAGGTGATACCATAAACAGATTTGGAGATTAAGGAATAGTTTACCTGCTGGGTCTATGAAGAAGGAAAGAATTTATGACCAAACAACAGAAAGAGAACATTATGAAATGCAAAAATGGATAATTGTGATCACATTAAATTAAAAAGGGTTTGCAGAAAAAAAATACTTGATGCCACTAAAATTAGACAGAAAGCATAAAGATAGGAAACATATTTTAAAGCCAGTCATTTTGATAAAGGTCCTATATCTCAAATATAAAGAGAACTGAGTCAAATTTATAAGAATACAAATAATTCCACATTTGGTAAATGATCAAAGAATATGAACAGGCAGTTTTTGGATAAATTAAAGCTATCTATAGTCATATGAAAAATATCCTCTAAATCACTATTGATTAGAGAAATGTAAATTAAAACTCTAGGATATTACCTCAGACCTATCAGATTGGCTAATATGAGAGAAAAGGAAAAGGGAAAATGTTGGAGAAGGTGCAGGAAAACTAGAATACTACTGCACTGTTGGTGGAGTTGTGAAATGATTCAATCATTCTGGAGAGCAATTTAGAATATGTCCAAAGGGTTATCAAACTGTGCATACCCTTTGATCCAGAAATATCACTACTAGGTGTATATCCCAAAGAGATCTTTAAAAAAGGACAAAGACCCACATGTACAAAAATATTTATAGCAGTTCTTTTTGTGCTGACAAAGAATTAGAAGCTGAGATGTTGCCTCTCAATTGGGGAATGGCTGTACAAACTGTGGTATATGATTGTAATGGAATACTATTGTGCTATAAGAAATGCTGAGCAGGAATATTTCCATAAAACCTGGAAAGGCTTACATGATCTTATGCTAAAGACAGTGAGCAGAACCAAGGGTATATTCAACACAGTAAGAGCCACATTGTGTGATGATCAACTTTGAGTGACTTAACTCTTCTCAGCAAAACAATAATCCAAGACAATTCCAAAAGATTTGTGATTGAAAATGCTATCCACAGCCAGAGAAAGAACTGTGGAGAATGAATGCAGATCAAAGTATGCTATTTTTGCTTTTTTTTTCTTTCTTATGGTTTTTCCCTTTTGTTCTGTTTTTTCTTTCCCAACATGACTAATGTGGAAATATGTTTACAGGATTGCACTCATATAACCTATATCAGATTGCTTACCATCTTGGGGAGGAGGAGGTAGCAGGGAAAGAGTGAAAAAAAATTTGAAGTTCAAACTTTTACAAAAAATGAATCTTGAATACTATCTTTGCATGTAATTGGGAAAAATTAAATACTACTCACAAAAAAGAAAAATGATAAACAAGAACACAAAAAATAATAAGAATACTTATAAAAACTGATATAGAATAAACAGAACTAGGAAAACAATACACACAAAGGCTCAAACACTGTGAACTGAGGATAAGAAATTATATATATATATATACATATACACATACATATATATGTTTGTATGTAATATATTGCATTACATATTATACACAAACATAAATGTGTGTTTATATTTAAAGCTGAAGTGCATGTAGTTTTAATAATCAAATTTAGTCCAGAAGAGATGAGAAAATGTACCTTTTTCCCTTCTTTAAAGAGGTGAGTTGTGGAATGTTACTAATATGAGACTCAGCTGATAATGTTTTCTGTTTTGATAAACTTCATTTCATTCTTTTCCTTTTGCTCTTTGTTACATGGGATGGATCTCTGGGGAGGGATGTGTTTGGAAATGGATGTGATACACACACACACACACACACACACACACACACACACACTCACACACACACACACACACACACACACATTGTAGGATTAGCATGCTGGATAGAACTTTAGAGATCCTCTCATTTAAGATTTCTTAACCCAGGGTACATGAACCCACAAAGTGTCAGTGTTTAAACTAATGGTGTGGGAAGTGAGTGTGAAATTGGGAAAATTTTACATCTTACTCATAGTACAGTCCAATCCCTTCACTTCACAGAGGGGAAAACTAAGACCCAGAAACAGAATTGACTTGACCAGAGTGACACAACTAATTACTGACTGAGCTGGGACTCAAACCCTGGACTCTTTCAACACCATGCTGCCTTTCAAAGACAAGCATTCTTTACTGTATAAGCTGAACAGTTGGTTTAAATGTTGCATTTTAGAGAAGAGTTTCAAAGCATGATTGGTTTCAAGGACTGCATTTGAAAGAAAATATGAAATAGAACCTGTTAGTTTTGTTGTGCCAGGTTGTACTGTGTAGCTGTGGCCTGTCAGAACCACTACCCAAAATATTACCTCTGATCACCTAACCTTCTTTCTTAGACACAACCTCGGGTACAGGTTGGGGGTTGGAGGGTGGGGGGTAGGGAATTACACTTAGCTGTGTTCTGCTCTGTTGGGTCAGTTCAAAATGGCTTTTCTGTTTCACTCCAATGGTTTCATGGAAGTAAGGATTGATCTGTGAATCTCTTGCATGATGTGTTTGAAATATTTATCTGAGGTTGAGGTGTCAGGTGGTGGTGTCCAGCTCGCTCATTACTAGGCAGTGTAGGGAGGCAGGGCTGTCAGGGAGTTTTCATTTTCATAAGATATGGCTCTGTTTTGATTTTTATGGACAGCAGGTTCTATGCTTTGTTACACTTAGCAGTCAGAAGAGCTGCTGTTGAGTACTTGATTTAAGCATTATAAATGGTAAACTAAGGGTGACTCTGTATTACACACCAGTTCTGTTCAAAGCTGTGTGTTTGCCCTCGATACAGTTAACCTTCCTCTTTGATTCTGTCCCTTTCTATATTTTTACTGCCCTCTTCTTGCTAAAATACTAAAGAAGAGTTTACACAATCGGTGGCTGTTGAACTGAGAAGACAGCATGGCAAAGGAGAAAGCACTCTGGCTTTGGAGTCACAAGACCTGGCTTAAATTCCACCTTAGCTTCTTACTATCTGGGTGACCTTGGAAAAGTTACACAACTTCCCCAGGCCTCAGTTTCTTCATTTATAAAATTAGGACACTGAAAGATGATCGTAGATCCAGAGAAGGAAGGGAACATAGAACCTATCTTGTATAAATAACTCATTTTACACTTAAGAAAATTGAGGCTCCTTATAGCACCAACACAATATTTACTGTGCCTATGGCAGCCATGAATGTGCCAGCCCAATTCTGAATCATGAAATACAACAGACTCTCCACCTGGAAGACTGAACCAAAACATTTATTCAGAAAACAGAAAGTCAAATCTATCATAGTAACAAAAATCTACACACAGTAATGACACAAAGGACAACACCTTCCTCAAGCCTTCCCCATGCTAGGGCCTTTCCACAAGCAAACGCTCATAAGTCTAGATGTCTGCCTCCTCTTTCCCTCAGTTCCGACTGTTATCATGACTAACTTCCTCTCAACTCTGCTCTAGTTCCACCTCTTCCTGTTCCACCCTTCCTGTTCTATCCATTCAGCAAACTTCTCCCACTAGAGGCTCCATGTGACTCATACTTCATGGGTCTATTAATGAATGGGAAAGATCTTGCCACTTAAATTACCATTATAGTCCTCCAGATTAAGTGACTTGTCCAGGTTCAAACAAATAGCGCCAGAGGTGAAACTCAAACCTCGTTCATATGACATCAATGTGCTTTCCATTGTAAATGGCCTCTGAGATCCCTATCAGTAGGTTGCATTTTCCTTCCATTCTGTTTTTCCCTGACAATCAAGAATAGATGATATGGTGGGGAGGAGATGGGTACCACCAAAGAGTTGAGGATATGCTTCATAGATTCACCAGGAGCTAGTGAATACTCCTAACTACCTCTCTTTCATGTTAGGTTCATCTCTTGCTTCAAATTACTTAGCAAGAAACAAGGCACCCAGTGAAATGTGGCTCTCAATTCCCTAGCTATGTTCTGTTTACCCTTGCCATTGTTACAGTCCATTGAGTGGGAACCTAGACTAACGCTGTTAAGCCAATGGATTTCATTATGTCGTTGCACTGGAACCTGACAGAGATATTTTTACATTATAGAACCTACCCAACATTGTACTTCTTAAATGTTTTCATTGTCTGAAAGACACATCTCATAGCTGTGGGAATAGGAATGTTATCTTTAGGTCAAATTACTGTGTGGTGAAGCATGGCCCAATTTTCGGTTTAATGCAAATCCTATTTTTGGGTTCTGCATGAAATACCCATCGCCTTTGAGGCGCTTATTTCAATTTTATTAAAGAAATGCTGATTGCAAGTTATGAGAGGCTATTAAATTAAAACAGCTTTATTTAAACGCATTTTCACTTTGGATAATGACATAGCAAGGTTGCTGTTCTGATTGTGGGGTCCCAGGCGAGGTGATTTCAATTCTGTACTTGATCCTGCTGAAAGCTCCTTTGTTCGCTATAAAGAAATCTCCACATTTTATGTTGTGATAATCTTGAATTTTTCACGATACCATAAAAACACCAATTCTGGCATTAGAACACCAATAAACCTAAAACATCAAGTTAGCAAATAAAACCTTGGTATAGTAAAGCCTTGGATACATGAATTATTCTTGACTCAATTATAGAACCAGTTGTAACCGTAATGTTTAGTTTTGGAAAACTGAAATCACTGAGCCTCTTCATTTCTAGTTTTTATTGAC
The DNA here is from genome assembly GCA_028658325.1 of Potorous gilbertii. Lineage (NCBI taxonomy): Eukaryota > Metazoa > Chordata > Mammalia > Diprotodontia > Potoroidae > Potorous > Potorous gilbertii. The sequence goes on from CM053769.1 coordinate 372,470,212, forward strand.
CCAATTAATCAAACAATAGGTGGTGTGAGTCCACTAGCCAGATATTCTCCTCTTTACCCTTCAAGTTAGTTTGGCACTCACCTCCTACCAGAGATTTTTCTAACTTTTCTGTAGTTGGGGTTGAGATTCTTAAGTGGAGGTTATTAGAGCCCAGATCCAGAGAATTATGTGCCTGATTCTGCTGGCAGTTTTCCCCCCTTTTGGGTTTCCACTGCATCCCTGGTGGCAGAAAGTTGGATTACTGCTGACTGTTTAACCTTTTGCTTCCTGGAAAGATGGATGGATATATAAGAAAGAAATGTTCTTCTTCAGCAATATCCAAAAGTATAAGGACTATTCCTATACCTTCTGATTCATTTTCTTCTTACCCCTCTAGCCAATTCCTTGGATAATGTTGAGAGAGTGTTTGAGAAAACAGTCAAGCTTCATTAAAATTTGGACACTGCAAATTTTAGAATTGGTGACAGTTGGGAAGGGGTGTATGTGAGAGAAAGTTTGCCTTTCAAAAACTAATCTCTTCACAGTTAGTATATAGTATGTATAAGAACAAGGATCTACATGGAATGTTGAATCATTTTATTTTTTATGTACCCTGAGGCACTCCAGATGCACCTATTTAAACACAAACCAATGATGTAGTATTATTTCCAAACTTTCCTCTCTATTCAGTTGGAGGTCCTCTACTAAGCAAGCAACACTTCATTACCTTAATTCTGGTTATTGAACAGAATGAAAAATAATAGAATATAATTTCTTTTTTCTAAATATGGTAGTGCCAAGTTTTGACTAATGTAGGCTGATTATTTTTCACCCTCTTAGACCTTTACTCTAATTTCTAGCAGTGCTACTGAAACAAGTACTCGGTGTTTCATTTTATTTTGCTTCTAAAAGAATACTTCCTATTTAAAATGACTTTTGTTTCTGATTTTATGTGAATTCTCTGGTAAAGGAAATTATTTCTGTTTATTTTAAGATGAAGGTCAGGAACAGATGCTTTTGGATATGGTGAATGGAGCAGGTGTCTGTAATGTATCTCTACTCTGTGGGAGCTAGAGTGGCCTTGAGGGCTTCCAGAAGGGATGTGAATTCAGTGAGTGGTTAAAAGTAACTCTACCTAAACTTACCCTTGTGGCAGGCTTAAAACATTGCAAGAAGTCATGATGCAGAGTAAGATTTTATGGAAAGGAGCATACAGTCTCCTTAGCCCTTTTCCCCATTTCTAGCAAAAGACATTAGATGATGGTCATTCCATTCCATGAGGTTACTTACAGAAAAAGGGAAACAGAAAACTGGTGGGCCAGGCAGCTGCCACTGGCTACTTGCTGATTGTTCCTTCTGCCACTATATTATTGCAATCCAAGTTAGAAGTAACGGAGGGGATAAGACAGATCCAAAGAGCCCTGCTACAGAAGAATGGACTTTGAAGTAGAGATGAAACCAAGGAATCACAGTTGCAAGCTAGACTGATGGACAGAAGCAGGGATAGAGTAGTATGGGACTGAAAACTGACAGCTGGTTGTATCAGAATAGACCACCAATTCTCACCCCTGGTGCTTCTCCCCCATTTCTCCATTACTTGAAAGACTGATTTTGAAGTGTTCCAAATACATTGATACTTTCCTTAATTTTGCTCAATACCTGCTTGTGAGGAAGGAAGATGAGGTATCTGAGTGAAGTACTCCAAGAAAAGGGGACATGTGACAGTTTCTTTACAAATCTATTGAAGTCTTATTAATGAGGTTGCGTGAGAGAGAACAGAACTGGGATGGTCACTTTAAACCTTGTTTGCCTCCCCCCAACTCTTTTCTTGAGCAGTGTTTTATTTTCATACTTTTAACTACTGTTAGATCACCTGCCATTCCAAACATAAAAACTCAAGGCAGTTGGAAGGGAAGTTTTTGCTAGACTGAATTTGTAGGTTACTCTTCCTCTGGTAGGCAGTGGGAATTTGGAGAGGCTCATGTGGACATACAGTCTACATTCTGATGAGATTATTTGGTGACTTGCATTAGCCACCTCTTCAACAAAAGAAAGATTATATTCATTTTCTTGTTTGGGAAGGAAGGGAGGAAACAAGGAACAACCAGGTTTTCTTTAGGCTTAGAGAAAGGAGAACATTTAGTTCCAAAGCTGAGTGACTCATCTCTTATGTGGTATATGCCAAACATGCCATACTGTATGGTATATGGAAGGCTATTTTGGAGAGTACAGCAATAGTAGGCAAGTAACTTAACATTAAGTTGGCCAAGGTAAAGCATAGTCAGGAGTACTGCATTAGTGTGCTTGTATTTGTCTTCCTGATGGCCTGTAAATGAGCATACAAATACATACTGGGAGGTCAAACTAAATGAACCTAAAATGACTTTTTAAAACTATAATATTCCAAAAGTTAACATTTACAGAGTTTTAAGGTTCACAATGTGCTTTTCATGAATTATTTAATTTGATCATCACAAAAGCCCTATGTTATTACCGTCTTCTAAATATTCATACTGAGAATCAAAGGCTAAGTGGCTTACTCCTGGTCAAATAATAAGTGAGCATAAAATTTGAGATCTGGACCTGTGTCTATCATGAATCCATGTCAGTACTCTTTCCACTTCACCATGCTGCCTTACTATATTTCATCATGATTCTGTTTTATAATGAAAACAGTAAATATTTTCAGAAACAATAATGGATTGCTATCACAGGAGACTTTTAGTCACTCCTTATGTCTTCCTCCCTCAGGATAACTGAAATTTGTTGAAGTGAAGTTCTTTATTCTGATGCTTTTCAGTGATTTCTTTCACTTCTACTTACCATTAAAAAAAAAGGTTTTAACGTGAAAGAATAACTACAAGAAAGCTATTAGACATACATGTGAATAACCTTTAGGATATCTCCAGAAAAAAACCCAAAGTAATGTTTGCAGTATTTCTGTACTTTTGTTCCAGAGCTTTGTGTGGAAATATATGGAATGATTCTATGCAGCATAAAGACTCTGGGGGAGGTAAGGATTCTAGTATCTCTAAGCAATATGGTAAGAAAACTATTTGGAAGCCAGCAGCAGGTTCAAATTCTTTTCTTCCCTTTGCTGTTTGTGTGACCTTGGGTAAGTCATAAAATCTCTTTTGACCTCTAGCATCTTCATCTATAAAAAAATAAAATAAAATAAAAATTTAAAAAAAAGGAGTTATACTTGTTAATATCTACTAAGGTCCACACTAAATCTCATTTTTGAGCCTGTGATCTTAATAGGTTTCCTAAACCTTGAACTGGTTTCATGGATCTATAAAAATTGAGCTGAACATGCAAGAAGTCATAAGATCTCACTGTTAAAAGGGATGTTGGCATGTTACCTAATTCATCTTCTCTTAAAAGTTGCTCCTCACTGTACTTTTTTAATCTTCTAATTCTAAAATACTCAAGTGATCTATATACATCCAAGAGTAAATAATATCTTATAATAGTTACAGGAGGAATGGAAGGGACTGGAGTAAACCCTACAATTTACTCCTCAATGGAAACATGTAGTGTAAAGAAAAGAGCAGAGACCTTGAATGAAGAACCAGCCCTGTCACTTATTACCTTGCTGGTTTTTACCACTCTGATTCAGGTTATGTTTGTTTTTTTTTTTTCTCTTTAAAATAAAGGACTTAGATGAGAGGTCTCTGTTTTTTTTTAATAGGTCTAACATTCTGTAATTCTGAAATTTAACCTCCCCAGATTCATCTGTCTCAAATTCAGAGACATATTTGCCACCATCAATAGGGGTTGGCTGACAGCAAGGTTGTAGGAGTTAAAAAGATAACAAAATATAGACAGATAGATATTGATATGCATACATAGAAACACACAATACTCACGCATACATATACAAAATATGTGTACATATGTGTGTAATGCTCATATATGTCTAAAATATGTTTTTTCTTATAAACCTTATGTTTTCATGGACTATATGTGCAATTCACCATTTAATCAGACCTTGGATTTTCATCTGAATTTATACATGCTTCTCTAGAATCAAATGAGCTTGAAATAATAATTATTAAATATTTACATAGCATTTTAAGGTCTATGAAGCACTTTACATACACTTATTTACATGTTGTTTGATCATTAGAACAACCATGTGAGATGAGTGCTACAGTTAATATTATCCTCCGTTTAGAGTTAAGGAAACTGAGTCTCAGGGAAATTTGGAAATTTATCTAGCTTCACAGAATTAACATTTGTCTGAATTGAGATTTAAGTTGAGATCTTATTGCCTCCAGGTCCAGCACATCTTTTAAATCATATCATCTATTACTTTTGAAAATTCAGAATCTTCTAACTGTATCTGTTTCTAGAGTCCTTTCACTATGTTTATGACTATGGATAAAAATGCCCAGGTTTGAAATTATTTTTTTTTGGTCTAAATCCAAGTTCATCCACTTAGGGAAATCCCAGTGTAGAAAGTCCCTTTACCAAAACAGAACAGCAGCTCATCCGTTTGTGGTAATAGCTTATCTATTTCAACCCTCACAGACCACATCACTTAACCCAAATTAAAGGTTCACCTCCTAGGACTAACCAATTCTTTGAAATCTTCACAACAAAAAAAGCAGAAGAAAACATATTTCTTAAGCTGGGTTACTTGAATAGCATTGATAAATCCTTCTTTCATTTCTTTCTCCCTAAACATTTGGTGGCCAGCAGTGTTTTCCTGATACCATTACAGCTTTTTATGCAAGTAAATAAAGTAGATATGAAAATTAATAAAATTCTATCCTCTTTCATCAGAAATAATGAATAGCTAAAAAGTCATCTTCAGCTAGAAATGTAGAATTGGCTCATATTAAATGTTTCCATAAAAATAGAAGTGGGGACTTATTAATAAATAGTCTATGTTTTATCTCTATGTTTGATCTTTTTGTGGAAAACAAACTCTTTGTTATTACTTATTAAAGTGAAAGCAATTGTGTGTACCTAGGTTCCAGACCCCCTTTTGGGCCCTGTGTCATCTCACTCATGTGGAAATTTTTTTAAACTATCTCCAGCATAAAAGTTGAATTTATGAAGCACTGAAACACTTTTATATAATCCATGGTGAATGTAAAAATAACCTACAATAGGGTCTTATGCCAAATTAGGCAGCACTTTAGTGATGCAGGGAATAAAGGCTCAAACTGAGAGGAAGCTAGGGAGGGAGCACTCTCTTCCTTGTCGGAATAATTGGTTCATTAAATGGAAGGAGAGAAGGAGAAGCGACAAAATGGGAGGAGAGTTTCCACTATTAAATATGTATTATGCAAGGTCTTTTTCGACTCACTTTTTGGTTTCAGGGTAGATGTGTACAAACCCTAATAAGCAACAAAGTAAAGAGCAGAGAGAGCCAGACTCCCAGTTGCTCAACTCTGCCTATTCCCATTGATGAGGAGGTGGACACACTGGCTCCTCTAATCCCAGGAATCAGGTCTCGAAGCCAAGCAAAGGGAAGAAAGAACTGATTACAGTCCCAGCAGTCAAGACCTTCCTACAAAAATCCCAACGCGTGGGTGTATTTATATACAGGCCAATGTTGAGAAGGAGCACACACAGTCTGTGAAGGGCTATGAGCCCCTTTGGGATGAATGGGCTATTATAAACATGTCATTATTAGTAGCAGGCATAAATAGGTTGGCCTGTCATGGGGTTAAGATCTGTGATCTTCTGGGACTTGCTCCTGTTAAGAGCAAGGGTACTCAGCTGCTGTGTAACACTGAAATCTGTCTTAAGAACACAACCAAGGGACCATAACAAAAGCGGTTTCTTGTAGACATGGTCTTTAATTAAAGTGGTGGTTGAAGAGAGAGGGTTGTCAATTGGAGGTGACCCTTGGATCGGGTTTTGCTCTCCAACTAACTGTTCAGTTTGATTTGAGGGACAAAGAGTCAGGAGGGGACCAGAGGGAATAAGATCAAGGGATGAGACACATTTGCTTCTGATGTGCAAACTACAAAAGGTTCAAAGTTTGGGGTTTGGTTCAAAAAAAATCCCAAGAGTTCAGATGATTTTCTAAACCCTCTGAACCTCGTGAATACAGTGAACAAGCTGAAAGAATTCTCACAAGAACAAAATGCTTCTCAGATTGTTTTGGCCACTTCATTTAGAGTCCTGAATCTCCAATGCTGGCAAAGAAGCAGGCTAGTTAAACAGAAACAAGTTGCAGTCTAGGGTGCTCCTTATATGGATCTTAAATCAGCCCATATTGGGTCATGATTTGGTAACAAAACAGGAAGCCTTAGGGTGGGAAGGGTGGCAAGTAAAATAGAAACATAGGCCTTTGATCACAGATCACAGCATACCACAGATGGAAATGACTTTAGAGGTCATGTGGTACCATCCTTTCATTTAACAAATATGCAAACCAGGAGCAGGGAGAGGAAATGACTTGGCCAGAGACATGCAGTTAATACAAGTGGTCAGGTATCTGACTACAGAACCAGTTCCATTTCTATATTCCATTCTGCCTCATCTTGTATGAGAATATGGGAAAATAAAGGAAGGTTGCTTTGGGTCATTTTTCCTTGATGAGCAAGTCCATGAAATAAAACTCATTATTACAGAAAGTGTCCTCAGGATTTTTTGAAGTAGTGATGTTCCCCAAAACCACACAGATTCATTGTTATGGTCAAGATGGCCACCTATCCTTTCTAATCATGAAGTAGAAGGATGGAGATAAGGTTGGTCATAGTAACATGGTCCAATCAGAGAGGAAAGGTTGGGGTCAAAGTCTGAAACATATCAGTTACCCACTACTATGGATTTTTCTTTCAAGAATCCATGATTAACCCAAAATTTGAAACAGCTGGAATTTGTTTTTTTTAGTACGCCCTGTCTTGTTCTTTTCATAACATCAACTACCAAAGCTGTAACTAGATTGGGGCAAGTAAGACTTTGACCCAGGGTATTAAAATGTAACAGGACTTTGAATACACTTTTGATTCCTAAAGAGGATAGAATCTGAGATTAAAACTTAGCAAGAATAATTACTTAAGGTAGGAAGGTATTAGATGGCAGCTACTTCCCTCCTATGACTGCACTACATGTGAACTCCATCCTGGCCCAAACTTGACCCTCCTTCCCATAACCAGGAGTTACCTCTCCAGCAAGGGTTTCATGATATGCTCTAGTTTCTTTTGCCTTTGTCTTCAAACAAATTGAAGGTACAGCCTTGCCACTTATGTCATGAACACTATGTGCTACTTGCTTGGGCACAAAAATTGCTAGCTATTGCCTTTTTAAACAAGTGTGTCCTTGTTTTCCTAGGTTTTGACTCACATACCTTTGCTTTAAGCTTCCTTCCCACTCTCATACCCAATTACACAGATACGTATATTCTGTTTCAGGAACAAGAGTGTGCTAAATGAATGCCGATTAAAGTAGTCTTGATGTCTTCTGCTTTCACAAATCAAAAAATCTTTGAGTTAGAAAAGATTTCAAAGACTAGCTAGAGGAATTTTTCTGCAATATATCAAAAGCCAAAACAAAACAACCACAACAACAAAATCCTACCCATTAATTCTTTAAAGACCTCCAATGAGAGGAGTCAGTTCCCTCATGGGCCTATTCTACAGCTTTTCATTGTCTTTCATAAAATGTCATGACCAGAACTGAACACAGTACCCCAGGTATGATCTGACCTGAAGAGAAAAAAGCACAATCCTGACTTTCCTAGTCCTGGACATGATGCCTTCCTTAATATAGCCTCTTACTACAAAAAAATTTTCAGTCTTTGTGTAGTATTTTCTACCCCTTTAGAAAATTAGGCTGAGTAATTTTCACATGTAAGCATTTTTTCATTCTCTATACATTTGTATATTCAGGGTGATATAGTAGCTAACAATTTTGTATCCCCTTATGGTTTGCAAAGCACAGATCTGTGGGTATGTTTTATTATAGTCCTGCTTTTATGGATTAAGAAAATGAGATTGATGGTGAAACTGAAATAGAATGACTAACCTTGAATTATACCACTGGAGGGTACTTGAGTCAGGATTTGAACTTAGCCCTTATTAACTCCATATGGACTTCTCCATCCACTATGTATTATCTGCCTTTAATAGATGTTTTATAAATGATTATTGGATTTGCCCAATGCCTGTTGAATTTTTTTAATTACTTTAGGTTTCGGAGAACTCATCTTTATATTATGCTCATGGTCTCCTAAAACCCCCAGATCTTTTATTTTCAGATTAACTACTTTCAAGTAATATTACCTCCATCTTGTACTTGTGATGTTTATTTTTACCAATTCAAGTGCAAAACATTACATTTTTTCCCATTGAATCCAAACTTATTAGTTTTGACCCAACAGTCTGGCATACCAAAGCCATTTTGGATGCTGATTCTGTCATCCAGAATGGTAGTTATTCCTCCAAGCTTTGTGACATATGCAAATTTGATAAGTAAGCTCTCTATGCTTTTATGCATTGGCAAAAATGTTAAATGTCACTAGACAAGACATATCCCTGGATCACTCGAGTAAGGCCTCCTTCCATATTGATACCGATCCAGTAATGACTACATATTGGAATCAGTTCTGTATTCACATAATTGGACTATTGCTTAGTCTATACTGTTTTTGCTCCAGAATAACATGTTAAGTTTTATCAAATGGTTTGCTAGGAAAAAAATTAATGCAAAAGCCTTCATTAAGGTTTACTATATGCCAGGCACTATGCTAAGTACTGAAAAAACAAATACAAAAAATGAAAATCTTTGCCTTCAAAGATCTTATATTCTACTAAGGCACAACATTAAAAGGGAAGTGGTGATCAGGCAATGGAGTTTTGGTCTGAAGAGTTTCAGGAGTTATAAGATGATTCACAGGGCACTTAATAAATATACCCAATCTTGTACCTAGATCCTGAAATGAAGTGGAGTGGTCAGGGACAGGATATATGGCAGCAAAAAAGATGACTTCAGATATGACCGGAGGCAATGTGAATCATAGTCTGGTCTAGTATGGGGCTAGCAAGTTCAACAAGTCTCTGCTGTTTTAGTGCCCAATCAAGAAAACCTAAGCCTAGGACGGGAGTTTTACTACTATTCACTACTATTCAGACTGACTTACCCAAGAACTGGGAATATTGATTCTGGAGGTCTGCCCCAGGATGCTGGTCTAGGTAGAGAGAAATTGGATGGCAAAGATGTTGGGTAGATAGCAAGATAACTCTCATTCTACTCTCCCAGGCATTAATTTAGAAAGATGGCTGACTAGATATTTCACAGTCACCTCTGGTCTTCACTAAATGAGCAGCTCACAAGGTCCATACCTCCTATGTAGCCTGTTGTAGCATTGAATTTCATCCTTGAGCTACAGAATACTCTTACCTCTGAGATACAGTACTGTTGTAGAAATCACCTCCTCTTGGGCAACCAGTGCCCAGGTTTGCTACCCTTTGTGTCCTGGATTCACAAGAGGCAAAAAAATGACCCATTCCATTAAATGTTTTGTAGATGACTTTTATTTTTGTGTTAATTTTCTCTCTTTCTCTCTCTCTCTCTCTCTCTCTCTCTCTCTCTCTCTCTCTCTCTCTCTATATATATATATATATATATATATATATATATATATATATATATATATATTCCCCTCTTCCAGAATTGCCTACATATCATCCCTTTAACAACAAAAATAAAAGTTAAGCAAAAACAACAAAAAAGCAGGTAGAGTGGCCACATATTACATGTCATGCAGCTTATGTATAGTACACTTTCTCTTCAAGGGATTTTACTATCTATTCTTTGAGATGATTATTCATTACTCTAATATTCAGATTTTGGCTTTCTTTTATTGAACTTTCAATTTATATTGTTCAGTTACTATGTGTATTATCCTTCTGGTACTTGTAAGTAAATAGCCTATTCTTAATGAAGTGCCGTTGGATTTTGGTGATCACTTCCCTCCTTTTCTAGATGTTCATTTACCAATCCTGGCAGAAGAGCTTATATAGACTTCTCTGAGGGATTGAAATCAGGGTGAAATATGAAAGTTTAAAATATATAGATTCCACTTTTTTCCTTGTTTTGAAAGTTCAGGACACATTTTCCATTCTCTAATCACGAAATTCCTCAGATTTGCTCCACAATCTTGCAAAAACATCACTGACAGTGACTTACTAAGCATATCCACAGGTTTTTGTGCTGCTCTGAAATGTACTTGATCTGGCTCATCTGACATTGTTTTGTCAAGAAAATTTAGGTACGTTCTTGTTATCTCCAAACATATGTTAAATATTCATTCTGTATTAGCCTGTCTTTTTCTCTCTTTTGCAGATCAATCATCATTCTCCTTGGCAGATAAAATTAAAGCCAAATAGGAGCTGAACAACTACAACTTCCCATCATCTGGCCTCAGACACTTCCTATGTGACCTTGGGCAAATCACTTAACCTTTGTTTGCCTTAGTTTCCTCATCTCTAAACATAATTATAATAGCACATACCTCCCTGGATTGTTATAAGGATTAAATGAGAGAATAATTATAAAGTACTTAACACCTTGCCAGGCACATATTAAGTGCTAAGTAAATGCTATTCCTTATTATAGTGTTTCTATTCCTTCTGTGAGCTATCTCTTTTCTCTAATATAGTATACACACACACATACACACACACACACACACACACACACACACACACACACACACTTCTGTTGTCCTTAGATTTCTGCTAAAGTCTCAGTTCATTCTGCATTTCTGACATGATGTTTACATGACTGCTACGCAATTTTATCCATATTCTGTAGCTTTCCCTTATTTCCAAAGGATATCTTTTAAACTTCTAGACAGGTCTTTTAAAACTTTAAGCTGGTTGTAGAGTTCCCTGTGCATACACATAAGTCTCCTTAAGACAATTTCTTTTCTTATTCATTAGAACTGTATCTCCTTATGTCTTCAGAATTTTTCTCTTGAGATTGTCCCACTCCTACCAGGCTGACTTCTCTGCAGAAATTCAGTCTATTGAGTCCCACCCAGCAATATCCTTTGAAATCTGTTCTCCCAAAATTTAGACATATTTTCCTCTTCTAGTCCATCACAAACTCTAAAACATAGTTGTCAATACCATCCCGACAATTTCTCATTAAATTTCTCTTTTTTTTTATCCATTTATCAACCAACAAATATTCATTACATTTGTATTTTTTGCCAGGTCTTGTGTTAAGCTGTAAGGATATAAAAGTGGGGAGAGAGAGTGAAACCATTACCTGTTCTCAAGGAGTTTGCCTTCAAATGCTTACAAAGATGGAAATATACAAGACATATGTAGAGCATGTGGATACAAAGTTGTTAGATGGGAAGGTGCTAGCATCTGAGGGACCACGAAAGACCTGTTGCATAGATGGCATCTGGCATGGCTCTTGAAGAAATAAGGTGACATTTGAGATGAGACTATAGTTTATTGTTCCTTATACCTTTTCAAGGATAAAATTATCATTAAATCCAGTCAAATATTAGCTCTTCTGCTTTGACTAAGACATAACTGAACCCACCCCGACCCCCTTTTTTACAGTATCATAACCCCCCTGCCAAGCTTATGATCCCTTGTCTAAACTCACTAGAACTATTAGCATTTTAATAGGAACAGTCCATTAGGCCAAAGGAATAACTCTCCAATGAAGAGCCTGTAGGGATTTTTAACTAGTCAGTCTTGGGGCAAGGGAATTGGAGCAAGGGATTTGAAAGATTTTTTTTTTTCAAGTATCCTGTAAAAGACAGTATATAGGCAGGCACACACACACACACACACACACACACACACACACACACACACACACACACACATTTCAGTGACAGAGTTAAGGCATGCACCTGTAAGCCTGCCCTAGATACTACTGGTGAACAGGATGTCATAGCAGATAGCAAATACAAATTAATTCAACCAACATTCCTTGCTGTGTGCAGGGTACTGTGCTAGCAAAGTAGGGAACATCTTACATGTGAGACTGGGGAGGGGAGGTGATGCACAGAACTGGTACTGAAGAGTGAATGGAGGTCACTGAGGGCCTAGGCAATTATGGGTGCATAATAATGGGTCTTGGTATACCAGGGGAAAATCCTAGCCTCTGTCAGGCAAGCTGTCATTCCATTCTCACCTCCGACCTTCAAATTTCAAATCGATCCTTACTTTATATATCTGCCCTCCACATCTCAGGTACAAAAACATTCCAGAACAAATGTGATCTGATCATTTCCCTATAAATAGAGATCTTAATTATCACATTTACCCATTTTATTTCTTTTGAAAGGTTTTTAGAGGTTGTATATCAATGACATCCCTTCCAACAGATTTGCATTTGAAAGGCTGTTGTTCAAATTTAATTCACATTTGACACAATGTTTTCTCTTGCAGAACATTACAGCATATCTAAAAATCAGTTTTCAGCAGGCTCTATTCCTACATTCCTCTGATCATTTTTCTTTTTTATTATTGGTGAATTCTAAGTGAATTTTATACACGTTGTGGAAATGCGAGGGAGGGGGAGACCCAGTGGTTTTTTGTGCCTTTTATTCAGTCCCATTTTGATGCTTAACCTGAGCCTCCTGCATCACATTCCCTTCGGTGATTACTCCTGACGAGAGCCTGCAGGACAGTGTCTCTAGCCTTCCTGGGGTTTCTGAAGGCCAGAACAAGCATTAACCTGAAGAGAATCACAGTGCCTTGTTGATGGAGAGTCACGATTAATTTCTGTCTCATACTTTCTCTTCTTCTCTGGCGAGAGCCAGTCTGTATGAAATCACTCCACATGCCCTGATGGTTTGTTTTGCACGTCAAGCTCCAGCAGTTCCAAGTGAAAACTAAGGTTACGTCCCTCAACCCTGTTTGTAGTGTGAGTTCTCTTTAAGAATAGCAGGATGCACAGCCTGGCTCCCAGATAATGCCATTATCAGAGGGAAAAATTTTAATGCCAGGTATTGACATAATAGGGCACCCCTCCTACAAGGGAGCTGTCCAGCATGGAGAGAGAGGGAATACTGAATTAGTATTTGTTTTACTTGTGGTTCTCCTAATGGGAAATCTTTGGTCCCTATGGTAAGATTATTTTTCCCCTAGTAGTGGTAGACCAAAATCAGATGCAAATGCAGCATACAAGGTAAACGGCAGAATTGTATGCTGTCTTCGTATCATTGCTCATTTTATGGGTTTTGTCAGTTTCTGAAAAACGGTGGAGGATAATTGGCCTGGGATGTAAAGCCACACTCCGCTTTTCCAAGGAACAAAGAAAGACAGCGTTTAGCCCACAAGGCCATATTTTGTGAAACATACTATTCCTTTTTAATAAGGATCTGATACGCAGTGCTCTTTCTTAGCTCTAAAAAACCTGTAGCTTTTTCCCCCTGCAATGTTGTACAAGACATTTAAACTGGTGCCATTTGTAATGCTGTGGTCTGTATCTCAGGACAAGGAGAGCCCACACTTGTTATCTTAACAAAAGGAGAATGACTGTAGCACTCTGGGGTGGCTGTGTGAGAGCTGCAATATCCTTCCAGTATATTTGACCTTATAGAGATAGCATCAGAGACAGTGATAGCAAATAATCTGGATTCAGCGGCTGCCAACCTAGTTGCTATCATGATCTGTGGGGTGCTTTCAGCATTTCCTGTTTAGAAGTGGGCAAATATTTGACAAGGAATACAAATATGAAAATCTGGCAGATGAATTCATTGTACGCCCAAGGAAAAGCGTATGTACTCCATAGCTTCTGGGGGAATTGTAAGTACATTGCCATTAAGATTTATTTATTTCAAGCATACTTGTGCCTTGGTATGCAAACATGGCCACCCCTAAATCCAGTGCTATTATACCACAGTTACACTGGGTCAAACTATATACTTTGTAGCAACAAATCAATAGGTTATAAGTGACCTCAGTAACTCTACAGACCTTCTTTCCCATTTTTAAATTCTAGCTCCACATCCCAGGATTGAAGATTTATATCTAAAAACATCTCAGAGTCATCTAGTCTAATTCCTTAGTTTTACAGGTGAGAAAATGAAGAGCCCCCGAGAATAAATGACTTTCCCAAATTCACACATAGACAGTAGGTATAGTCAGGATCTAAATGTAGGTTCTCTAACTCTGAAATCCTACATTCTCTTATTTTACTCATCAATTGATCTTATTGTCAATTTAACCTCTTAAAATTCATTTTTATTAGTTTCTTACTTATTTCTTGTATTCTCAGGTCTTTGAAGATTTCTACCTCTTCCTTACCAACCATATTTTGTGTGGCCTCCTCTTGTGGTTTAATCAGAATTGTCCTTGGTTTTCTTTCTCATTTGTTTTCTTCATATCTTCTGAACTTCATCTGGCCACTCTATTCTGTTACTCTTCCTTTTCTAAATGAGTCCCCTTCCTGTGCAAAATTCTCTCTTGCCCCTTCTTAAGTACCAGCATTGATCACGGATCAGGGCAAAGCATAAGTAATGTCATTGAGCAATGAAGAGGACACAGCAGAAGGAAGAGAGAAAACTTGTGATGGAGGGCATCAGCATGATTCCATGTCTTCTCTAAAGGCTTTTGGCAGAATGAGAGCAGGAACAGGGGAAGCAGATGGTGGGAGTCATCTGCCTTTTGTGATTCACTCGTTTGTGTTTTGCCTGTCTTTCTGTCAAATTTAGAGCCTGAGCCCTTGTCAGGAGGGCCCTCGTCCATTGTTACATTTGTGTATCACCTATGGCACCCTTAGCATATAATGAGCATTTGATATTAATAATAAAATTTTGATATGTAACTTGGAGACCATAAGCATTTGGATATGACAAACTTGACTTGAACTAATGATGTTTGGAGTTGGTTGGATGACCTTGAACAGAGCTGGCTGAAGTTCCCTGTGTATATTTTCCCAAACAGCTTGTACAGTCCTAATTATTCAACCACTATCAGGTGGACTCTTCATCAGACTATGGATGCTGAGCAATATTTTTTTTAAGATTTAGAACAGTAATAAGCTATGAAAACAGTAGGAGTTTTGAGCATGCAAAGTTCATCATTCAATTAGCATTTATCATACTGAGCACCATATAAGGTGGTAAAGCAGAGATGTGGAGAGTATGTATTCCTTGCCCTTTTGTAACTTACTCAGTCCCTAAAAGAAAGAAATACCCCAGATATGTAAATATAAGTAAATGTTCCTTACTGAGAGAAGCATACTGCAAATGTGAACTTAAAATAGAATTTAACTAATCCTTCCACAGAAGTTGATTAAGAAAGAGATTTGTCATTAGACAGGGGCTGAGGTAGATAGGGAGAGAAACAAAGGAAAAGTTGCTAAACTTGGAAACATAGGACAGAAGTTCTAATCCTGGCATCTACGACCTGTCACTATAGTCAAGTGATTTAATTTTTTAAACCCCAAGTTTCTGAATGAGTTTAACTAGTAAGGGCTTCTTAAACTTTTTTCTACTCACAATCCCTTAAGTGCTTCTTAAACTGTGGGTTTGACCCCAAATCCACAGTTTAAGAAGCACTGATAGATGACCTCTAAAATCCCTTTCAGCTCTAAGTATGTGATACTGGGATTCCATCAACCTTTCTATTTCAAAATTATATCCCTGCCCTATGGTATTATGTCAACCACAGTATGAAGAATGGTAAAATACCATGTCTTTATAAGGTCCTTTTCTGGGGTGAGAATGAGTAATAAATATGGAGTTGAGACTTTTAAACTCTTGTCCTTGATTTGTTTTACTCAAATTTTCTTCAACAACTAGTCCTTGACACTGTGCCATAATTTGTGAAAGTAGGTAACAAACAGTGATGAGCATGCACATGAGCCTGCTTGACAATTTGTTCTAATGATATCATCATTTCCATAGAAGTAGTGTGAATAGCAGGTGTGAGGTTTATATTGAATAATTACAGTGAATAAGAAATTTCCAGTTAGTAATTTACTCCCTCACAAGCTTCTCTCAAGTCTATCCCATAGGCATGAGAACATACATTCAAAATAACATTTCCTTCTACTCCTATCTGTCTATATACATGGGGACAAAAATCATGCAATTCTAAGACTAGAGTTGGAAAGAATGTCAGAAGTCATCATGTCTTCTCCCTTCATTATAAAGATGAAGAAACGAGTCATAAAGGTTAGGTGCCTTAACAAATGATACTGGCAGCAATCCTATCAGGATCTGTACTCAGGCCCATTGGCTCCAAAGCCAGTGTGCTTTCTACTTCACCAGGCTGCCTCCCATTATCCATGTTAAGTGAATACCTTTAACTACTTAGGCAAAAAGACGTCATAAGTACAGGACAAGTTTACAATTTGAGCCTAGATTTGTGCAATGGAAAGCTACCATTATTTTGATTTCAGAGCCCAAAAGTCATATTCTGACATTTTTAAAAAGGAAGTGAACTTCTGCTCTTCTGAACAATAGACAATTGTCCTCATGACACAGAGAGACTCCATCTATGTACAGTAAGGTTGAAGGTTAATGCTTACTTTAGAAATTGAACTAAACTGATTAATTTTAAACAAGGAAACAAATTACTTCTTTTTGTAATGTAGGAATTCCAGAACATCAGCAGATGAAGCTGCCAAGAAATTTGTCAAGCTTATTATAGTGAATTCAGTAACTCTTAAATTTGTAGTATTCTTTAGTGTGATATTAATCTAAGCATTTATAGATTTTGCTGTGAAAGAGAACCAGGAACCTTAGTGTCTCCCACATGTCGTGATGGGCTGTTGAAATATCTCAGATTAAAGTGATGCAGCTAGAGGTTTCCATGAAGCTTGAGTAGTTGAAAAGATATTTTGTTTGATATTTCTCAGGTTTCTCAAATAAGTATATGTGACCCCACATCGATTTTTGCTCTGATAAAATGTCCACCTCACAAATAGGAAAGATGAGTCCTTATGAACTCATGACATTTAAGTCTCGTGAAGAGGAAAGTACCTTGCTTGAAAGGAGGAAAATATGTCTTATTATGAGTTTTAGATGGTGAAGGTTCTCCAGCTTCTTCTGTGTCCCCTAACATCTAGAAATTCTTTATAATTATCTCATCTCATATAGAGGGTGAGTTAAATCTTATTAAATAAATAAAATCAAATACACAATGAATCCAGATTTGGCTAAAGGATATCATAGATTAAAATCCTAATTCTAAAGCTATCTGTAATAATTTCAAAAGTTATGTGCTGTTACCTAAGGAAGACAGCTGAAAATTTGAGTAACTTTGCAATGTATTTAAGTAACTGTTTTCTACATTTTAGGATTATGTAATTAGAACTGGAAGATATAACACCATGCAATGGGAAGAGCCCTGAACTTGGAAGGTCTAATTTGGTATCTCTGGGTCTCAGTTTAAATACAAGGCTAGGTCTGTCATTTACTATGAGATCTAATGTAAGTTACTTGACCTCTCTGAGATGCAATTTCCTTATCTGTAAAATGCAGGTATTAAAATGATAACTTCTAAGGTCCCCTCCAGCTACAGATCCTGTGATCCTAGATGTTATATATCCCCAACATCAAACATCTGGTAACAAAGTGTGTTCTACCTATTCTTCGATCGTTGATATATTCAACTGAATTATTTGAGTAAGAGACTCATCACTCTTTTTTGTCTTACTATGTTTGTAAATGGACTTTTCCACCTCATTCATTTTAGCAAAAGATAGCAAGTTAATTGTACCCTCTTTGAAGAGGCAGAATCATTAATATATACTGTTTAGATTAAAATACTTTCAACCAAAACTTTAGATATTCACTTAAGTCCGGAAGAGAATGATAAACAGCAGATCAGATTCAATTTATCAAAAAAAGAAGTTAGAATTTTTCTCCCAAAGCTAGTTCTCCTCTTGATGTCTATCTTAGTGAGAATTACCCATTTTTCCCCAATTTAAAAGCACATTGTTGTCTTTCACTTTTCCCTTACTTCTTCCATGCATTGGTTACCAAGTCCAATCAAGTTTACCACTGAAATGGCTGTGATGATCATCTCCTCCTTTCTATGCATACTGCTTTTATAGTAGTATATTTAATCCTTTGCTGCCTCCTGACTATGATACAGTAACCTGTTCCTCCTCTTCCTTCTCCACATAACAATATTTGGATTCAGCTATAAGCAACATTCATTTTATCCACCTTTGTAATAGTCCAACGAGCACTGAACCTAAAAGAATGATATAGTAGGATGGCAACTTGTCCCAAATCTGTATCCATCTGAATTTTATAAACATGAGATAAGAAGAATGAAAAGAATAATAAAGGTAGGTTTACATTGTGGAGCATGTTACATTTTTCAATGTATTTTTCAAAGGGTATATCTATATCCATTTATATTTACATCTATATACATATACATATCTATATATGTGTATATATATATACATATGTGTCTTTTTGTGTGTATTATATATTATTTGTTATTTTATTTGTACATATTATATATTATTTGTCATTTTATCTAGCAGGCATTCTTCCCTCCAACCTTCAGCTCCACTCAGCTCTTCTTCATACTACTGCCAGAATAACTTTCCTTATGAATAGATCCAGTCATGTCACTCCTCTTTTTACAACCTTTTGATGATCTCCTATTGTCTACAAAGCAAACTACAGATTTCTGAAGCTGTCAAGTAAGACCCTCACTATATGCCAACACCTATATTTTTGCCTTCATCTCACAGCAACTCTATCCACTCCCTGTTCCAGTGAAGTGGATGAATCATTGTTTCCAATACATATACCCTGTTTTGCTACCTCATTTGTTCAACAGATAATTTTTGAAAAAGGAAAAGTTCCTGTCCTTGTGGAGCTTAAAGTCTAATAAGAGTGTGAGGTACTATATAGGTAGCTAGGTGGTATGGTGGCTAGCATAATAGGCCTGGAATCAGGAAGACTCATTTTCTTTAGTTCAAATCTGACCTCAGATGCTTACTAGCTGTGTGACCCTGGGCAAGTCACTTAATCCTGTTTGCTGAAGTTCCTCATCTGAAAAATGAGCTGAATAAGGAAATGGCAAGCACTTTAGTTACTTCGCCAAGAAATCCCCAAATGGGGTCACAAAGAGTCAGACACAGCTGAAACAACTGAATAATAACAAGGTTCTATACAGACAGCTAAATATACATTACATATCTGTTTATTAGAGGTTTTTGCAACTATGTTCCATGTGAACTTCAAGAGTGAAATACATTGATAACCAGAGGAAGCAAGGAGTATTTACTGGAGGAGAGAGCATTTCAGATGCGCTATATAGGAGAGGAATTCAACAGAAAATGCATTCCAGATAAGCTAATGCAAAGATAAGATAAAAAGAAGAAATAGCATCCATATTCAAATCAATCAATCAATCAATCAATAAGCATTTATTAAGCTGTTAAGTCCCGGGGTAAAAACAAAGAAAAAAATAGTTCCTTTCCTTATAAGATTATATTCTAATGAGGGAGACATATTTACATAAAGAGATATCAGACACAGGAAGGTAATCTTAAAAGTGAAAACATTAGCAATTGGGGGGGATTGGGAAGGCTTCCAAACCATAAATACTAATTGCACTATTACCTCTTCCAAGGAGAATTACCCCTCCCTGATGCCCATAGTCAGTAAGATAATCCTCACCTTCCCCAATTAATACCACCTCTGCCTCTATCTCTGACTTAGATTATAACTAGAACTTTGTTTTTAGTTTCTCCTCACTATCTAAATGTGAGTCAATCTTCCTTTGTCTAATTCAAATGAAACTGAAGTTCATGGGATGCCTGTTTCTCCCATTCATTCTTTCATGTTTTAATATTCTTGAAATATACATTTCTTTCATAAGAGTGATTTCCCTCCTTTCCCCTCCTTACCATGTAATATTCATGGTTATATTTATATGTACATGTCATTTTACCCTATTATACTATAAACTCCCTAAGAAAAGGACTAGGTTATATCTAAACTTTCTATCTTCTCTAAAACCCAGTACCACATTTTCAAAACATTAGGTGCTTACCATATGCATATTGATGATTTTTGTGACCTCCAAGAGGCCTTTTGGGATCATTCATTCCAAAACTAACAGCCTCAGAAAAATTAAATGTGTTACCCTGACCACATAGCTAGTATGTATCCAAGTTGAGATAATAGGGAGCAACTGTCTAGATTTTTGAAGCATCCTTTAGACATACTAAGGGAGAGTATTTGCCTATTGGATGGTCATTCTGATAGGGCCTTTTTCTGGCACTACATGATAACTATCTATTCATCTATCTAGATAGATCTACATAATGCATGTATGTATATATGTATATGTAAGTATATGTATAGACATATATAGAGACATACTATATACAAATATATATATATGCATTTATACATATACATATTATGTGTATATATTAGATTCAATTGTGAACTATACACGAGATTTTCTTTTCCATATAGTAGGACCAGAGTGTTTAGAAGGGTCATGTCATGGATCAACAATTTCCAAGGAGTGTCCTGACTTAATAATTGTGTTTTCATCCTAGCAAGTTTTCCTGCCCTGTTTTCTGCTGCTTCAGAGAGAAATTATTTTCTAGTGGCAAACACTGCTTTTTGAACAGGTGGACTTATCATGCGATTTTTACCAAAGCCAGTTTTTTTTTTAATCCAATGTTTTTTTGCAAAGCTTTACCCAGGAGTGGGAAGGGAGGAGGGGTGAATAGAATCAACAGTCCTAGCTGGAAATGCTTAGAAATATCAGCAAACTATCAAGTTACTCCCTAGATTCTGTATATTAGTAATAACTGTTATTGCCAAATGATCAGTTTCCACACTTTAGGTAAATAAATGTTTTCTTTTCATTAGAAAGTAGCATAGAATGGACTCAATAATGCAATTCCTTTGATATTCTATGCAATATCTATCTCTAGATGATATTGATGAATCACAACCAGATTGCTAATTTTTATTAACAGCTCAAACTAGTAACTTTCCCAAGTGAAATTACAATGGTCAGTGTGTGTTGTGTGTGTGGTTTCTCTCTGTGTATGTGCCTCCCTGCTGAGTGTGCAAACAATCTATCTATCTATCTATCTATCTATCTGTCTATCTCTTTATCATCTTTTATTTTACATATGTACATGAATGTACACATACCTATGCGTATATTTGTGTACATACACATATGTGTATATATTTACATGTATAAAAGTTTTAGTAGAATATAAACAAACTGAGGGCAAGGGTTAAGTTTTTTTATATTCCAAGTTCCTAGAAGAATGTCTGGCGTATAGTAGGTGCTTAATTGATTCTATAACTGCATGTGTAAATCTTTTATTAGACAAAGTTGGTGATTCTGTGAAATATGAGTTCTGACTTGGAATACTTTCACCATTGTTTTCTGAAAGGTAAAAACAAAAGGATGGAGGATGATTCAAATTGACACAATTGTGATGTGTTCGAGTAGAAATTGAATACAGAGAAATGACAGAGAGAGACATAGAGGGAGAGAGGGAGAGAGAGAGCGAGAGAGAAAGAGGACAAGGGACAGAGAGAGAAAGAGAGAAGGAGAGGGAGAGAGGGGGGAAAGAGGGAGAGAGAGTGAGAAAGAGAAAGAGGGAGAGAGAGGGCAAGAGAGGGAGAAAGAGGAAGAGAGAGGGAGAGAGAGAAGGAGAGGGAGAAAGAGGGAGAGAGAGAGGGCAAGAGAGACGGGGCAGAGGGGGAGAGAGAGGGAGAGAGAGAAGGAGAGGGAGAGGGAGGGGGAAAGAGGGAGAAAGAGGGAGAAAGAGGAAGAGAGAGAGAGGGAGAGAAGGAGAGGGAGAAAGAGGGAGGGAGAGTGAAAGAGAGAGAAAGAGGGAGAGAGAGGGCAAGAGAGAGGGGAGGAGAGAGGGATAAGGAGAGAGAGGGGGAAAGAGAGCAGGGAGACAGGGAGAGAGAGATTTTACATGGAACTAAAAAACTAGGACTATATTTTGCTCACTTCAGACAGCTTAATCAGTTTTAGCAGTAGCTAAATCACACTTGAAAGAGGAAGAAACACACACTTCAGGGAGACAATGGTATATGTTCAACAGAATTTAACCAAGCTTGGGTATTGTTGCAACCTAACCATAGTCACCTGGCTCCAAAACACTGGGTTCTTCACACAGTATTTAATAAAATGTGACTTTAGTTTAGAAACATCTTTCTTTTAAAAAAAAAAATCTGAATATACTTATAAATGTGTGTATAAGCTTAAGCTGCACCAGCATCCCAGCTTGCTCAGATTCTAAGATTTTCCTGAAAATATCCCAGTCCTCAGTTTCCTCAATTGTAAAATGAGAACAGTAATAGTGTCTACCTCTGTGGAGGTATTGTGATGATAAATATGATTACATTTGTAAAGTGCCCGGCATATAGATTACACTTTAATAAAGCTTGTCTCCTTCCTCCTTTCCTTCTTGAAGTCACAAGATTGGAATGCTGGGACCCTGAGAATCGTTCTACAAGGTATAATCATCAGACTTAGATATTTTTTCCAAGTAACAGACATGGGAACATAATGAACTATAGACAACTTTTGAGTTTTCACTAGTGACTTCTTAAAATGGCTTGACTTTGGGTTGTTCTGATCAAATAATCCTATTCTTCCTGACTTGAAAGCCAACAGGTCTCAAAATACCATGGTTACAGCTCAAACTATTGAGCTATCAATTAACCTTCCCCTGTCAATCCAATAAAGAGTTAATTAGTTAATTGTCCATTTCCCTTTCCCACAAATGCAGGTACATTATTCTTTCAGTAGCTATTGAAGGACCCTAAAGGAACCAGAGTTCTCCAATCATCACAATTCCTTAAATGCACAGTCAAAAAGAAAATGCCTCTCATAGTAGATAGGATATGTACATCCAGGAGTATGAAAGAATCAGCTCAAATTGATTTGAGAGCCAATTGTTAAATTTTCCATTTTACAATTACAAAATCTACAAGAACTACAAAGCAGGATTTGATTCATTGTTTTTTAGATACTTAAACTTAAGGAAGTAAAGGAGAAAATGTTAATAATGCAGATTAAATTTAATCGTGTTGCATTTACTTTTTTTTCTCCAGAGTCAGTTGTTAAACATTTGCCAGCACACCACTGATATCTTAGCATTGGATAGTGGAAAAATAATCATAGCATAAAATATGTGGGGCTAGAAGGTACCTTTAAGGCTATCAATATCCTTATTTTACACATGAGGAAGCTAAGGCTCAATGTAACTATATGACTTGACCAGTGTCACTTAGCTAGTAAATGTCTGAAAAGGTAGCCGAAGTTATATGGTCCTAGCTCCAAGTCCAAGGCCCTAGTCACTGCATCATATTACCTCTTTAATAAATAGTTAATATTTTAATTAACAAATTAAATTTATTTATATGATATAAAAAAATATAATTTGCAATAAATATAAAATTAAATTAAAAATAAATAATTAATTTAATTAATAAATTAAATAAATGAATTAATAGCAGTATAGTTCAGTAGGAGACAGGAGACCAGAATTCCAGGCTTGGATCTGTCACTAAACATTGTATGACTGTAGAAGTGGTATGGTGTCACAGATGGGACACTAACCTTGGAGTCAGGAGGGCATGGGTTCTTTTCTTAGGTCTACAACTACTACTAACTGTCTGACCTCTGAATCCCTTCATTTACAAGAAGCCTTTCCCAACTCCTTTTGATTCTAGCCCCTTCCCTGTGTTATTTCCTATTTATTCTATGTATAACTTGTTTACATATGTAGGATACATTTTATACACACACATATACATATATGTGAGTACATGACTGTAAACTCCTTGAGGACAAGAAACTATCTTTTGCATTTTTTTTTTGTATTCCTAGTACTTAGAATTGCGCTTGGCGCACAGTAGATACAATAAATATTGATTGATTGAATGTCTGAGTCTTACTTTTTTCATCTATAAAATGAGGGCAGTTATAGTCATATCAACTCTCTTACAAGGTTGTGAAACTTAAATCAAGCAAATGTGAAGCATTTGATAAATCTTAAAGTACTATGAAAAAAGTAAACCATTGTTATAAACTATTAGCAAGTAAATCACTTAATTCCTCTAGTCCTCAATGGCCTAGACAACAAAATATGGGATTGAACTAGATGACATCTAAAGTTCCTTTAAACTATAATGTTATATAATGTTGAAATCTGATAACAAAGTGTCACTGTGCCTTGTTTTCAGACCTTCTGATTTTTTTAACCTGTTCATGTATTGAGCATTTCTAGTTCTCCTATCATCTCTCTGTGACTGTCCTATCTGTGATATTTCCTACCTATATGTTACTAAACCTCTCCCTTCTTTAGTTACTCTATCTGTAAAACAAGAATAATATTTTACTGCCTACTGCACAGAGTTTTTAGGAAATACTTCCTAAACCTTAAGGTGACATACATGTGAGAAATAATTATTACAATATGACTCATATTTTTGTACATAAAACATACATCAAAAAACTTTCCTAGTGTAAGGATTTTCCATTTTTCACCCATGTCCATCTGATGTAGTTTAGTGAGCTTTAAATGAAAGGTGGCATTTTTAATATCAAGAAACCAAGTATAGATTAATATTCTGAATTTGGAGCTCGCAATTATACTATTGATTGGATATGTGAAAAACATTAATCAAAATCTCAGCCCCTCTCTCCAACATACACTGCATCTGAAGAAGGAAAAGAGATTGAAGTGGGGGTGTTTTTTACCTCCTTTATCTATGTCTTCTCTCTTAACCCCATTGACTCTTCCCAGGAAGAATTTTGTTACAAAAATAGGGAGAAATAGTGTTTAATGCAATTCCATGATACATGCTGTTCTAACACACATGAAAAGGATACTTTCACTTTGATTTCTGTTTTTAAGTTGAGGTATTTAAAATATCTTCTCCCAACTTTATAGCTTTTACAGTAAGACTGAGGTTCAGGGAATATTGTATTATTTCACAAAAGAAAACATTTTTACTCATTGTCCTAACTATGGGACATATTTCTGTTCATTTGACTAATAATACTGTCATGCTTTAGGGAGGCAAAGCAAAACAATTATACCCAATCCTCCCTTATCTTAAGAGCTTGAAAATTCAACTTTATGGGGTTACATGGGGTGAAGATATTGTAAGTGCACTCAAATAACCATGATGTTCCAGTTTATAACACCTTTATCCAGTGCCATCCTACAGAGTTGAACTTAGATGTCCTTTGAAGTAAGAGAGAATCCAATATGTCATGGTATAGAACTTAATTACTTTCACAATGCAGAAGGGGAAAAAAGAAGGGTACTGTAACTTTTATCATTCGGAGTAATAAGCCTTTTCTATAAAATCCACTAGAATTTTCCAAGAGGAAACATCTTGCCAAAATTTCCTTTATTACCTATTTTTTAAAGTATATTCTAAATGTAGCAATAAAGATTTTCTAGGGTAAATATAGCATAACTTGTCTCTGCCAGTTGACTCCATTACTGTTTTGTCTTTTCTTCAGATCAAGGAAATTAGTGAAAATGAAATTTGGATCTGCTGTATTATAGTTTTGTCTCATCTGTCAGTCCTGCCTTAGGGCCATTGATGTGATTTTTCTTTGAACAGTGTTGACAACTTGGCTCTTCAACTGACCTTCCCACGCAGGTATTCCTATCAGTTTTCTAGTGTCCTAGTCCGTTAACACTTGTCTTGTTGTAGTTTTCCTTAGGAATATTAGGCTCAGTTTATAATCAGACATACTGAACTAATCCAAAATCACCCAATTTTGCCCTCCTTGAGGGAAGGAACTGTTTCATTTTTGTCTCCCAGTGTCTAGTGCTCTTCCTATCACTCACATGGCAATTGCTTAATGTGCTGATTGATTAATTGAAAGACAGATTCTTCCCTTGGTAGATTTGTTAATGAATTTCTCCTTTCATATTTTACCTGGCATTTAAAATAAAAATGTGTCTCCATCAGTGCTGAGTAGGTGAGATGCACCATAAGTCATTTTGAATACTGTGGGTAAATTTACTTACCTTGGTGGTGTACGTTTCAGGGATGTACTCATCGGTAATGAGGTTGATGCATGCGTTGCCAGAGCTAGCTCAGTGTTTGGAAGGCTCTAAAGGAAAGTGTGGGAAAGAAGAGGTATTAGACTGACTTCTAAATTAAGGTCTATAGAGTCATTGTGGTGACCTCATTGTTGTATACCTGTGAAACTAGGACAATCTACCAGCACCATGCCAGGAAAATGAATTGCTTCCATTTGAATTGTCTTAGGAAGATTTTGAAGATCACCTGGCAGGAAAAGGTACCAGGTACTGAGGTCCTTTGATGAATTAAATTGCCAAAGCATTCAAACTTTACTTCAGAGAGTGCAACTCTTATGAACTGGCCATGTTGTTCTAATGCAAAAAGTAAGCTTATCAAAAAGACTATTTTATGGAGAATTCACACAAGGCAAGTTTTCACATGGGTTATCAGAAATGTTACAAGAACACGTTCAAGGTTTCTCTTAAGAACTTTGGAATTGAATGTGTGACATGGGAGACACTGGCACAGGACCATCCAACATGCTATGCCCTAATCAGACATGATGCTGAGTTCTATGAGCAAAGCGGAAATGAAATAGCTCAAAAGAAACACAAGATGTGCAAAATGAGAGAATCCACCCCAAATGTAAATATGAACTATTTGTACCTCACCTGTGGGTAGAACATTTCAACCTTAGACTGGTCTGAACAGCCAGAGTCAGACACTATCACAGTGATGTCATTTTGGTCCTCTTTGAGAATGAAGGATAATAACCTAACCAAAATTTTTAAAAAGATCCTTTAGTGTATAATATTATACACGATAGCTATCTATGTTAGTGTCTTAAATTCCCATTAAATTCCTATATCATCCTTCAGCCCCTGTCATCATGGATCCTAACACTTTCAGGAAGTGTCTCTTAAGAAATCTTTGGCTCATGTCCTGAACCAGGGAACCCTGGGAATATGACATATTTTGTTATACCGAAGAGAAGTGTCAATTTGCTTGTAAATACTCAGACTGACAAGATATTAATAAAGAACAATTTTAATTTAACCCAGCAAAAACTCCATTATACAGGCTTCCCATCCCCCAATAAAGGTGTATACCTTTTTCTTTCTTATTGTGTAGTGTGCCTTCATACTACTAACAAGGTAAAGTTGTGTTGGTCTGCTCCTCTGTATATTTTATCTCTTTGGTTCCTAGATGTGTGTAGTTTCCTGCAGTGACTATGTAGATATCCAGTCTATTCACAAGATTCTAGCAATAGATCCTAACTGAATATTAGATTGAGGGTATCTATTTTTTTATATTGAATGAATGTCTTTTTAGCAGATAATTGACAAAGATCTAAGTTAGTCACAGATAGTGATACAGTGGATAGAGTTCTGGGCCTGGAGTCAAGAAAACCAAGTTCAAATCTGGTCTGACACTTATTAACTATATAACCGTGGGTAAGTCACTTAACTTCTCTTTGCCTCAATTTTCCCCACTGTAAAATGGGGGTGATAATAGACCCAGTTTTTAGGATTATCATGAGAATTGAATGTGATGTTATTTGCAAAAATTGCTCAGCACAGTGCCTGACTCAGAGATAATGCTATATTCTTCCATCTTCCCCCAGGTAAGCAGGAAGGACTGACAATAGCTATTTCCAGAAAGAATAAGATTTCATGAAATGAAATACAATTTGGAAGGAACTGGGGTAGGTAACAAGACCTTGGTTACAGAAAGAAAAGGCCAGCATCAAAAGAATCTCCCCAGAAGAGTAAACTGAACATAAGATTGATTTGGATAGGGATTAATGTGAAGTTCTATATCTGAGTTTAAGGAATCATTTGCACAACCATAAGACAGGGAAAGATACTTCAACATTACTTGATCTAAAAGAGACTTGTAGATTTCAGGTAACTGGAAGCTCTCTCTGCATCAGTCTGACAAGATTGCCCCCAAAAGCAATAGTGATCATCGGCCTCATTCAAAAAAATAGTGGGTCTAGAGTGAAGCCCTCATAGTCTCTGCCCTAGTTAGACCCCCTCAGAAGTATTGATTTTAGTTTGGGGCACGGCATTTTAGGAGGAGTATTACCAAGTTGGGACATATCCAACAATCAGGAGAGTATGGAGAATCTAAACTAGACAATATAAAAATGACTCGAAGGAACAGTAGAAAAAGACTTTGTAAGAAGACTTACAAAGTTCCTTATTGCTATCTTCAAATATGGGAAGAACTGTTATGAAGAGATGGTATATATTTGACTTGACCTAGAATGGTGGAACTAGGAACACTGAATGGAAATTACAGAAAAGTAGCTTTCAGGAGAGTATAAGGGTATATAGCCTTATATAAAAGGCTATTTAAAAATAAAGAGACCTACCTCATCAGGTCATCATGCAGGCCTGCAAGTATACACTGGATGACCACTTGTCAGAGATGTACTTAGAAGAAGGATGTCCTTGTTGAGCCAGAAACACGTTTGCTGTGTTCTCAACTAAATAGTTCCTAGAGAGCTAAAGCAATTATTGGTAGGACCCACACTAGAAGTTTTGTGTATTTGGTCATCTCAGCCCATCCTGTTCCCAGATTATCAGCAAACTGAAGACTGAAACATCTCTTCTAGAAGGGAGGGGAGGACAGAATTCTCTGAAGTTCCGTTAAACCATTCTATGTTTTTGTGATTTATATCTTTGGTTCTAAATCTATTCTTGTCTTGGATTTCCCTACTCATACTCTCCATATCCAGTTTAACTTCTTAGCCAGTATAATTGATGTGTTCTCAATCAGGCTCTAGTGCTTTTTTTTATTTTTTACCTTGAAGTCATCTCCTTCTTCCCTCCAGGACATATTTATGATTTATCATAATTCCAGTTTTGTTCACAGCATAATGAATTTAGAGCCAAAAAGGGCTCTAAATACATCTTGTTTAGTTCCCTCATTTTATCAAGGAGGCGGTTAGGGAGCACAGTAGAGAGTGCTAGGTCTTGAGTCAGGAGAACCTGAGGTCAAATCTAGCCTCAGACACTTACTAGCTCTATGACCCTGAGCAAGTCACTTAACCCTTTTTGCTTCAGTTCTTCATATGTAAAATGAGCTAGAGAAGGGAATGGCAAGTCCTTTCAGCATCTTTGCCAACATAACTACAAGTGGGGTCACAAAGAGTCAGACAAAACTGGAATGACTCAACGACATCTTATCAAAAGCTAAACTGAGGCCCAGAATTTGTTAAAGGTCTGAGAAAATAGGTAAGAGAACCAGGATTGGATCCAGGTAATCTGACTTCAAATCTGGTTCATATAATCTGGGGGTTAATATAGCTCTATTTTTTGTTATTTAGAGGCACCTTTACTTGTTGTTCCAAGATAACATTGTGACTATGTCTCTCTCCTATGGCCTTGGCATCATCTAGGTAGTCAGTAGATAAAGTGCTTGACCTCAACTCAAGAAGACCTAAGATCAAATCCAGCTTCAGAAACTTTCTAGCTATAGGACCTGGAGCAAGGCACTTCATTTCTATCTGCCTTAGTTTCTTTGTCTGTAAAATGGGGATGATAGTAGTACCTACTTCTCAGGGTTGTTATAAAGTGTTCTAAAATTCAAGTTATTATTTTAATTGATTTTTTTTCTTATTTTCAAACAAACATTAACCTTTTCTCTGTCCCATTTCCTCTCCCATCAACCTCCACTGATAAAGTAAGAAAAACAAAACCCTTGTTACAAACATGTAAAGTCAAAACAAAATTTCTCATTGTGTGTGTGTTTGTGTGTGTATGTGTGTTCAAGTCTACTGTCTGATTCCATTACATCTCTGCTAGAAGGCAGTTAACATGTTTCATTATTAGTCCTCAGGAATTGTAGTTGGTTATTGTATTGATCAGAGTTCCTAAGTTTTCTCTCTCTGTTATATGTATGTAAGATGAAATTTTATGTACATTTATTTATGTGTGTATATGTATATGAAATGTATATAAAATTTTGTTTTAATCAACCATCCCATACCCTCTCCCAAATGAAAGCACAAGAAAGGTGCTTTCATTAAAATAAAATTAAATTAAATTAAGTTAAAATTTCATTAAAATATGTATGGTCAATTAAATTATCTCATTGGCCACATCCTAAAAAATATACATTACTCTCATCCTTTATTGTGTTCTTCACTTCTCTATTTGGAAGTGGATAGCACACTTTCACCTTTATATGCCAGAATTTCTTCATCCATTCCTCCACTTATGAGCACCACCTTTGATATCCATTCTTTGCATCTCAAAAAGAATTAGAAATATTTTTGTACATCCTTAGAATTTTTTTTCTTGAAACGAAAGCTTTCTTTAATCTGTTGCTGTTCAGTCATTTTTCAGTCATTTCCCACTCTTTGTGACCCCATTTGGGCTTTTCTTGGCCAAGATACTGGAGTGGTTTGTAATTTCCTTCTCCAATTCCTTAATCTACCTTTCCTCTAATTCTCCCTCCCCACATTCTCCCCCTTTACTTTCTATTTCACTATTGAGAGAAATGTATCTCTATACCCAATTGCATGTACGTATGTTTGTATTTTCTTCCTTTGTTGGATCAATTCAGATGACAGTGAGGTTCAAGTGTCAGACACTCTCCTTCCACCCCATTACTACTTCCTTCTCATTCTTTTTGTATAAATGTCTACTTTTGCACCTTGATTATATGAAATAGTTATTTAACCTTCCTCTTCTCTCCAGCCTATTCCTCTTTCCCTCTCTTTCCATTCTTTCCTTAAAGTCATCAAGATGTAATAGAACCATTCTCAAGCCTTGCCTAATTTAACTCCATCTATAACCCTTGATGATGTTAAGGTTCAGAAAGGAGATGTGTCATCTCCCAAAATTTGATTGTAAACTCCTTGTTCTTATTTAGTCCTTTATCATTCTATATACCTGTTCACCATTTTTTCGTCTTCACTCCTGTGCTTCTACTTCAAAGTGTCTCCACAACTCTGTTCTCATCAGGCATTCTTGGAAGCCCTCTATTTCAATAAATGCCTGTTGTTATTTTTCCCCTGAAGCATTATTCTCAGTTTTACTAAGTAAGTCATTTTGTTTGTAAGCCCATATCTTTGACATCTAGAATACCTTGTTGTAAATTCTCTGCTTCTTTATCACTGTACCTACTAAATCCTGAATCACCTCAGCTGTGGCTCTTCAGCACTATTTTATTTCTTTTTTGTTTACTTGCACTATTTCTTTTCTTTGACTTAGGAGCTCTAGATAGTATGTAGTTTGTGGCTCACAGATTCTTACAAGTTTTCTTTTTGAGACTTATTTCTGGAGGTGACTGGGCAATTTTGTTTCACTTTGCCCTCTAGTTGTAAGAGCTTTGGGCAATTTTCTTCATATATAATGCCTAGACTTTTTCCTTCCTTCCTTCTTTTCTTCCTTCCTTCCTTCTCCTTTTTGTCATGGCATTCAGATAGTGTATTCTTAATTTTTTTCTCTTTGATCTGTTTTCAGATCAATAAGATACCATGTATTTTCTTCTGTTTTCCAGCCTTTTGATTTTGCTTTTAATATTTCTTGTTGCCTCATTGGCTTCTATTTGGTCCATTTGAATTTTTAGCAAATGTATTGCTTGTGAAAGCTTTTCTGTCAATTGTAAAGATTTGTCAGTAGCAATTCTTGTGCCAATTCTTTCATAGCTCTCATTTCTTTTACATTTTTCCCTCAAAAAATCTCATTCTATTTATAAAAAGGTTTTAAATTTTTATTCTTCCAGAAATTCTCTCTGAGTTTTTGCCCAAATTGTGTTGTTCTTTGAGACATTACTTGTAAGTGTTTTGGAGTCATTCTCTTTGGGTTTCTGACATATGCATCCTTGTCATCATAATAACCCATTATGGTGGGGTTCTTTTTTTGCCTGTTTGTCCATTTTTCTAGTTTACCTTCTAAGTCAAGATAGTGTTAGGGTTGGGCTCTGTGGAACTTCTGGAGAGAAAGTTTCGACTGATCTTTTGATGCTTCTTTGGTGTATATATTGTTGGGCTACTCCAGCATCTCAGAGACAGGCTGCAAGCCTTTATGACTCCTAGTCCAGAACTAAGTCTGATTGCTGCCTCTCTGGTCTGAACTCTGTAAATTCTTAATCTTAGTTTGGGTCTGAGCTAGATTAGACTGTTTCTGGACTCTACCACTATCAGCCAACTGGAAAACTCTGTTGGCTCGGGATGGCAGACTTGTAGGAGCCACTTTGGTATGGGAATCCTGTCCTGATTATTCCTTACTAGACTGGGCTACATGCTGAAATGAGTCACACAACTGCTATGACTGGCTTCTGAAATTCTTCCTTCCTATGTATGTGACACATTGTCTTATTACCTGGAAGTAACACTGGTGTGTGCAGATCTCCTCACTCTATCCTGAATCTGCAACCAAGGACTCTTGAATAGGTGATGAAATTGCTAGCTGGTACCTATCCTATTGAAGTGACTGGATGTGGGTCTGGAGATGCCTCACATGAGTCTGAGACCTCCTTTTACCCAGGTATACAACCCCTCCTTGGGGATGGCAATACTCTGCACCTTGCTTTCTAATGGCTTGACCCTGGCTCCAGTGTTTGAAGACTTCCATGTATGTTTCCCCATGCCAAGCTATGCTGTATAAAGTATTCACATGACTTTTTTTCCTAGATTTTCAAATGAGAATTGCCCTACTATGTTCTCCAGATGTATTAGGAAAAGTTTGAGAAGAGTTCAGTATGTTGTTTCCTATCACTCTAGCATCTTTTCACCTGTCCTCCACTATCTTAGTTTGACCCTTCATATTGTCAATATTTCTCTGATGCTTTTTGGAATGTGATCAGCATTATCTAAACCAGTTAAGAAGACTTCTCATATCTTCTTGCTACAACTGTTTATTTGTTTTCCTCTGGGAAATACCTCAGGTTATTGGTTCATTTACTAGAGAGAGATGTATATGTCTTAACCTCATTAAATCATCACATATCTTGTCCCTAGCTCCCAGACTGTCAGGTCATCTTATTTCTCCAGAGGGATATGGGTAGAATTTTTCTCCAAGGTACACAATTACATTCCTACTATATATATTCACGTGGTGACTATGTAACACAGAAATTGCCTTTCCCAACTACAAAGGAAAAAAAAAAGGAGGGCCATTTCATCACCTTCCTAAATAAGGCCCTTAACAGTTCACAGTTAGGGATTGGATTTTGCTCAGATCGAAAGGTCAATTTACACTGAGAGAAAAGGTGTTTTTGAAAGTCTTACTTTCCTCTCAAACATTTCCCCTCACTACCCAAAAACAAAAGTTTAAGGCATTGAAATATTCTGGGCTCCCCTACAAGACCTTGCCATTTCACATTACTTCCTTGAAGATTTGTTACTCCCCAGATTTGATAGGAACCTTGAAGCTTCTGTCTAGATGAGGTTTTGGCTTTTGGTACTATCTTTATTTACCTCCTGTCATAAGATCCTTCTGCAAATGACTTTTCAGGTCCTAAGTAATGAAGGTTTTTCTTTTGTCACCCTTTGAGGGTGATGGACAAACTGCCTAGTTTCAAAAGGCTGATTCTCTCTGACATTCAAACATTTTATCCCCATGACATTCTAAAAGCTCATCCACCATGACAGACAGATGCACAAGTGAGGGTTTCAATGTGGTAGTATAAAATTGATACATATGACTTGAACTTATTAATTCTTTAAGTTGTCACATGCAGGAAAATTGTCAAATTATTTTTGACAGTCTATACAGTTTACTTTTATAATTAGTGCTGCTATGCTCAGGTTGCAGAATTAGGTCCATTTCAGATTATTTTATTCTAACAGAACATGAGTGATTACCACTGAAAACCAGCTAGAAAGAAGAATTATTGTGGGATAAAAATTTTAAAAGAGTGAATTAATTATCAGGGGCTATAATTAAGCAGGGTTATTCTTTTCAAGGTTAGTACTTTAAAAAATGTATTTTACTGGTAAAATAATATGCCTCACTTAGTTAAAACCTTTTTTTAGCAATAATAATACACCTAACTACAAAGGCAGATAGAAATCCCTTTTACATTAACTCTCTTTTAGGTTTGATTGTGTTACCTTAGCTCTATCATAAATTCCATAATCAGCCAGCAGAACAGAAGGGAAGTTAATTGAGTTTGGAGTGTTACCATTTACTTATGGAAACTTGGAGAGTTGTAGTCACAAGTGACAATGGCTTCAGCAGTGTTATACTAATTCCTCATGGACATCTGTCCATTTCACAATGATCTCTTACAATTTAACCAGTTTGACAAATGCTCAGCTTGTGAATAGTCCACTACTGGAGTATCTCAAACTACTGGAGAATGACTGGGTTGCAGGGTCCTGCTTAAGGACAGATGTGGTGAAGCTCTTTCTATGCCTAAAATTCCTCACTCCAGGTAGAGTGTCAGTCTTACCACCAAGACCACTTTGACTTCAAATTAACAAGAAAAACTAGAAAACTAAAGATAAGGTATCACTAATTACCAATTATTTTTAACTGAGTTCAAAAACCATAAATGCAAATCACATCACTTCAAAAGAAAAGGCACTTATTTCTTGATGTAAATAGTGAGTCTACTAGGCCAATAAAAAAGGTAAAATTTAAATGCTAAATTCAAAGAGAATATGTATAAATAGATTAATGATCCAAAGCAACATTCTTTTGAATATAGAAACATACAGAATAGATTGAGTAATCAAAAAGCAGAATTTTAGAAATAGGTTGAAAAATCACCCAGAAAAATGAACTGAAAGTTATGATTGAAAATGACAAATGATCTTCCGATTTACTAAATCAATTATGGCAGTCTCCCTAATAGTTTAATCTGCTTTCATAATACCTCTCATTATACCTTTTAATAATAAAATATCCCTGAAGGTAATTAACCCTTCTATTTGGTTTCCTGCACCATGACAGATCCTCTCTGAAATGAAGCATAGTTTGGAAACAAAAACCAAAAACAAACTTCAATCCCTTGAGCCTAGATAATCTATTCAATCATCCAACCAATCAACAAACAATTAGGAAGCCCTTTCTATGATTTAGGCGCTGCCTTAAGCACTGAGGATACAAAGAAAAAGTGAAATCAGAACCTGCCCTCAAGGAGATAAATTCTAATACAGAACAGAACACACACACACACACACACACACACACACACACACACACAGACACACACACACACACACACACACACACACATTACAAAATAACCTTGTAAAAGAAAGCATAGCAGGGAGGGGGAAAAGTCTACTGGAAAGGTAGCCCTTAAGCTGTGTTGAAGAAATCAATCTACCAGCAAATAACAAGCATTTATTAAACACCAATTAGGTGTCAGACACGGTACAAGATACTAGAGACACAAATAGAAAAAAAAAATCAATCTGGTCTCACAAGGAGTTTACATAAATTTTCCACTATCACCTGTAAACATACTAGGTTTAGAAGACAGCCAGTGCAAAGGTAAACATAGATGGGAGATAGATTACAATTCAAAAAACATTTATTAGCACCTCCTAAGCACAGAGAACTGTGTTAGGGGCTGGTGATAGGAAGGAGAAAAATAGATACCTTCCCTCAAGGAGTTTACTTTCTATGTAGTGCAATATTTTCTTCAAAGTTGTTGCTATTATCAGTTTCTAGTAGTTGACTATTTTGAATAGGAGGTAATATAGAAGAATGTCAATTCCTCAAAGGCAGAGGTCTTGAGGATCTCTTACTCATCCTTGTATCTCTCTTCCAGTACTAAGTACCATGCATTGGGAATAAGTGATGCTTAATAAATATTTGTTAAATATTGTGATCAACGAATCTCAGTGGAAGAATCTAGTTGAAGCAGCTCTCCTACTTTCTTTAAAGATTTTTCTTTAAAAGTGATTGGTTGCATTTTTTATTTTTTATTTAGTTGGCTTTCCCCCCCTCATCTGAGTTGAAAGCTAATCATGTATAGACATCCCAGTGCTGTCCAAACAAGGAAGTCACTTGGGTACAAAAATAGTATTGTTATTTGAAATAAAGGTAGCTGGATATGGAGGAAGATGGGGTGCCCCAAAACATGCTTAACTTTTACCAATATTCCGTTTCCTCAGGAACATGAAAAAAATGCTAAAACCATCTAGCAACCTTTGCATATTTTTTGGTACACCTAAAGTATAAATTTCATTTTCATTTGATAAAAAAAAATAAACATTGAAAGTACAGAAACATCTGGAAAGTTCAGGTGTTCCCTGTTGTATACAAATAACATACCTGCATTGTCCTCCTTACAGCAGATTCCAATGCTCACCTCTGAATCCCATTTATAAGCTGATTGCCCATGTAAAGATCTACACATTTTTCTTAGATCTTGGAGTGCTGGGAGGGAAAGGAAAGCAGCCCTGTAGGGTGCACAACTCCTCCCTCCCACCAAAAAAAAATAATACAACACTTTGGAGAAATAAAAGTAACCCCTCATCTGGGAAGGCTTGTGGACACTTGACTTGAATGAGAATGAAACAGAAAGCCTAGATTCTTGGTTTTTGTTCTATGGGAGTCTCTGTTTCTGTGGCTTCTATTTGTTTTCTTCCCTTGTATTTGTAATACCATCTAGCATTTGCATTAGTCTGCAGCCAGATGCATTAATTAGGCCTCACCCTCATTTTATATAAAAAAAAATTAAAATATAGAAAGGCAAAGTATTCTGCCTGGATAAGGAAAGAAATTCACCTCAGAATCAATCTTATAGAATGAAGAGCCACATATTTGCTTTAATTTCTCAATTAATAAAATGTTAAAATTCTTAACAGGAACTAGTGAACTTGTCTAAGTATTGCTATCTGTTCTGAATGAGAAAGAAAAAATGTTCAATATTTTTCTCTTATTGTAACCTCAGGAAATTATACGTGTGTGTGTGTGTGTGTGTGTGTGTGTGTATTCCAGCATTGAAGTTTTCCCCACCTCTCACTTATGCTAGCTGGCAGCCACAAAAAGCTTTAAAATGTTATTTTTTAAGAGAACAATATTAACAAGCAGCTTTCAAACTTTTGAATAGAAAAAAGACATCTGGGGCTAGCTCATGTTACCAATTTAGTATCCTTCCCTTCCTC
Source organism: Potorous gilbertii (assembly GCA_028658325.1). NCBI lineage: Eukaryota > Metazoa > Chordata > Mammalia > Diprotodontia > Potoroidae > Potorous > Potorous gilbertii. Next base: position 372,507,246 of record CM053769.1, read on the forward strand.
CCCTTAGCTTTTGGAGCACTCTTTCTGGTATACCTGTGACTGACAGGTCCTCCCGCCTCTGCATTCTCTCACAAATGCACATTAAAGTCAAAACTGAGAGAGGAAACAATGGATTTGTTCTTTATTTCAAATCAAAGGGTTCACTAAGCCACAGCCCAAGTCCGGGTTTCTATGGCACCAAGGCCAAGCTTTATCCCTAGAATGAAGCAGAAGGGAATAGGAAAAAAAAAAAAAGTAAAGGAAAATGTCTTCCCAAAGGCATATACTTAGGAATTCTTTCAGAATATTCACTTCTTCAACATAAAGGTACAACCTCAATGATGCCATTTCAATTAGTCTCCCTAACCAATTTAGAAATTAGGTATTCTCTGTCTTTCCAGATACATGTTTATTATATTTCTAGGTTATTTGAAAGGTGTTTCAATTGGTCACACTTTCTTTGATTTAATATCTGTTGTTTCCCCATCCCCACGCCCTTGTGCTAAAAGGCATTATGGCATAACAAGTAGATGAAAATCTAGGTTCAGGTCCCACTTCTGATGTTGACTGTGTGACTAGGTGAGTCATTTCCCTTCTCTATATTCATTCAGATTGTAAATTGCAAAGAGAGGATAACTGAGCATTGGTAGAGAGAGTTTCCTCTTCCAAGAATTCCCTATATCAATTACATCACGTCTAGTCCCAATGCTATGTGTAGATGTAATTCTTTTTATACTTTAAAGTAAATTTAATTTTGCTTTCAGAATTTCCTATCTTTCTCTTCTACCTTACCCCATTTGAAGAAATTGGAGTTACCTTGAGTGAAATTAAGGTTGAGAATCTGTCAATAAGATGATTTCTGTCTAGTACTGGATATTCCCCAGTTTCATTTTCCAATTTCATCTGTCCTGCTACACACGCCAGTCTGATTTTCCTGCTGCAGCCACAATTTACTTTCTCTGACCTCAGTTCCTTTTCTGGGGTCAGTCTTCCCACCTGGATTGGCCCCACCCATCTCTCTAATAATCCATTTTGTTGTGGTGGTTGAGTCATTTCAACCATGTCCAACTTTTCATGGTCCCATCTGGGATTTTCTTGACAAAAATAGTAGAATGGTTTACCATTTCCTTCTCCAGCTCATTTTACAGATGAGGAAACTGAGGCAAAAGGGTTAAGTAACTTGCCCAGGGTTCAACATTTAGTAAGTGTCTGAGGCCAGATTTGAACTCAAGAAGATGAGTCTTCCTGATGCAAAGCCTATACTCTATCCATTGTGCCACCTACCTGCCATACTAACCCATATTAATCACTTAATTCTGATGCCTCTTTACATTTGCTGTGAGATCCATGATCTCATGTCTCCAATAGTAAAGATCTCAAACTCTCTAATGGTTTTTAATCTTGTCTAATTCAATGAATTTGATACATGACTCACATTATTTTTCTTCTTCCCAACTCTCATCTTTATACTGGTGGACTTCAACATACATAATGACTCTCCTTCAAATGCACTAACCAGTCAGTTCTTCAACTTATTGTGACCTGCTCCTCCACCTAATCTCAGCCGTACATGAAGATGGTCTTACCCTTGATCATCATCTATATCCATTTTCAAGAATTCAGAAATTCCGATATCTGAACATAATCTATTGGCTTCCTACTTTTCCCTCTGCTTGCCCTTACATAACCCCAGTCTGCATCTGCATCATGGTCTCCAAATCTTAGACACCTCAGGTCTTTCCCAGGCCATCTCTTCAGTAGGAACTATTCTCTCTTTTCTCCCCATCCTGACCCCTGGTAAAACCAGTTGTAGTTTGGGACATCTAGGTGGCACAATGACTAAAACACTGGACTTAGAATCAGGAAGACTCATCTTCATGAGTTTAAATCCCGCCTCAGAGACTTAGTCAATATTCGACCCTGTATAAATCACTTATACCCAGTTTGCCTCAGTTAAATGACCTGGAGAGGGAAATAGCAAACCACCCCAGTATTTTTGCAAGAAAACCTCAAAAAGGGTCACAAAGAGTCAGATACTACTAAAATGACTCAAAGGAAAAACTATTCAGCTATATGTATACTATTTTCTACCTTTCAGTCCCTGACTCTCATATTGTAGATTGTACTGCCAAGTAGCAGCCTTGGATGACCACTACCATATGCTTCCTTTGCACCTGTATACATGCCGATTCTGAATATGAAGGGAAAAATCATGCAGTCCTTCTTACTGGGTTCACTACAAATTTATGTTAAAAAATCTAAACCGGGGACTCATTGCTGCTAGGCAATCCTTCTATGTATCCCTTATCAACCTATTATCCCTTATCCACAGTAGTTCTTCCATCCATCACAAGCTCCCTTTTCTCCACTGTTTCCACCTCATATAACTCAGATAACTTCTACTACTATCTCTTCCTTAACCCATCACACAAAGATATCCTTACTCCTTATCAAGATTTACCCTTTGACCTTAATGAACAATCCCATCCATCCCACTTCTTCCGACAGACTGTCTCCTCTGTCATCTTCACTCAATCGTTTATTTTCAATTTCTTTCTATCTGTTGGTTCATTCATGACTGCCTGCAAATATGCTCATGCCCCTTCCCCATCCTATAAACAACAAAAACAAAACCTTACTTCCTCCTTCTCTCCCCTCTGTCATCCTTCAATTCTTCTGCACTTTGTGGACACACTCTTTGAGGCCATCTATCATAGGTGTCTGCACTTCCTTGCCTTTCACTCTCTTCTTCACCTCTTGCACTCTGGCTTCCATCCTTATGATTTCACCAAAACAGAAGTTACCAGTGATCTCTTAGTTGCCAAGTCAAATGATCTTTCCTAAGTCCTCATCTCTGAAGCTTTTCGCATTGTTCAGCATGCTCTCATCCTTGATATCTAGCTCTCATCCTTCCATCTAGCTTTTCGTGACAGCATTCTCTCCTGGTTCACCTCCTGTCTATCTGATCACTCCTTCACTGCCTGGTTTGGGGGATCTTTTCCAGATGATGACCTCTAACAGTAGGTTTCCCTCAGGGTTCTGTCCTGGGTTTTCTTATCTTTTCCCTCTGTATGACTTCACTTGATGATCTTGATATTTCACATGAATTCAATTATTTATCTCTGTGCTCATGATTCTCATATCCACCTATCCTGCCCCAATGTCTCTGCTGACTTCCAATCTCACATATCCAACTACCTTTCAGACATCTCAAACTGAATATCCAACACTCATCTTAAACTCACTGTAGCCAAAACATAGCTTATTATTTTTACCTATACTTTCCATACCTCCTACCTTTTTGATTACTGACAATAGTGCTGCTATTCTCCCAAACTCTCAGGCTTACAACTTAGATATCATACTCTATTCTTTACTATCTCCCTTCCTCCATTCACCCATATCCAATCTATTGCCAATTTTACCACTTCAATATCTCTGAAATACTTTCTCTTCTCCTCTCTGACACTTCCACCACTTTAGTGCAGGTCCTCATCTCATCATTCCTTATTCCAATAATATGCTTATGGGTCTGCTACCTTAAGTCTCTCCTGACTCCAATTTACCCCCCATTTAAACAGTAAAGTGATTTTCCTAAAATGTAGGTCTGACTGTATTAACTCCTCTATAACTAACCACTAGTGGCTCCTTACCAACTCTAAGGTCAAATAAAAAAATCTTCTACAGAGAAGCATCTCTAACACCTGTTTGATCTCCCCTAGAAGACAAAGTCACCCTAACTTTGATTAGAAAGCAAGGACAGGAGACCTGCCTATGGAAGAGAGCCTAGCCCAAGCTGGCTCTCTGTTTAAGGGGTAAACAGAGGTGAGGGTTCCACTAGGGAGGAGCCCAGCCCAACCTGGTACATGAGCAGATGCCTTGGGGTGTGTGAATGATCACATTACTCATGCTCTTCAGAAACTACCTGTCCTTCAGAAGTGGGGTTTGATAAAATGAGGGAAAGGATGGATCACAGACTAATGTTAGTTTTTAAGTAATACAATGTAAAATTAAATTTCTTCAAGGGTCTATTTCACTCAGTCAATAGGCATTTCTTAAAGATTTACTCTGTAACTGGCACTTGGTTAAAAAAAAAAATAAAAACAAAAAAAAAATAGTCCTTTCCCTCAAGGAGTATACATTCCAATGCAGAAGAAAGTAAGTCAAAATTAGAAACTGAGAAGATATATACAAAGAAGACGAAGGTACAGAAATCTGAAAAGCAGCTAGGAAGGGGAAAGAGGACCTTTGTATTAAAATCTTTGTAAGTGATTAGTACCATGCCCAGCATGTGATATCTGTTTAATAAATGACTGTTGATTGTTTGATTGCTTTCAATTGATGGAGAAAGTCCCCATATTAACAACACAGATTTGTGCTATTTTCTTATGAAAACTTCCTAAAGACAGGAGGCAATTCATCTTGACACGTACCTTGAATATATAAGTAAATGGACATTGAACTTCCTTTCCCACCCTACCCTGGCACTGGGGCAGTTAGGTTGTGCAGTGGATAGAGCACCAGTATAGGAGTCAGGAGGACCTGAGTTCAAATTTCACCTCAGACACTTGACACTCGCTAGCTGTGTGAACTTGGGAAGTCGCTTAACCCCAATTGCCTCATACTGGGTCATCTGCAGTCATCCTGATGAATATCTGGTCACTGGATTCATATGGCTGTGGAGGAGAAGTGAGGCTAGTGATCTGTACAGCCCTCCCTCACTCAAAACAAAGTTAAATGCAAGCCATGTTGTTATTTCTCTGATGGTATGGTCTTCTTTGGCAATGAAGGACAAACACACACACCCTGGCACTAGAACCATGCATGAACTATGATCATATGAAGCCTAACATTGCTTCTGGATGAAGTGTGTGTATCTATTCCCTAGGACCCCATTGTTGAAACTATTTAACCAAAGTGTTCCTCTCTTGGTCACCACTCCCTTTGTATATTGGCTCTCCCATTAGAATGTAAGTTCCTTAAAAGCAGGGGCTGTCTTTGTTTTTATATTTGTATTTCTTATGATTCCTACATAGTAAGCACTTAAAGAAGGATTTTAACTTATTCATTCATTTGAAGAACCTTCTTCATGAGCCTTCATTGATCTTAATCATAATTTGGGTTCCAGAAGAAATAGTAGAACTAATCCAATATGACCTTTTCATTTTAAAGATATGAATCTCAAATCTTCAGCCATAGTTATAAATTACTAACTAGATGATCATGGATCAGTCAATTTATATGAGCTTCAGTATCCCCACCTGTCAAAGGAGGATAAAAATACTTGAAGCATTCACTTCGTGAGATGTGTAAGGATAGCATTTTGCAGAACTCAAGGCACTATAAGGATGCAAATTAATGATAATGGTAGTTGTAAATTCCAGAGACTTGAGTAGAGTTCTGGTATCTGACACAAAATCTATTTCTCTCTACTGCTTTCTTAATCCTACACAATTCCGGTCAGTTTATTAGTGTGTACTACCTATACACTTGTACACACACACATATACATAAATATACAATACTACGTTGTGTGTAAAATTGTCTTAGCATTCTTTTGAACTATGGCTCTTTCATCAGGAAGATCTGGAAATCCCTTATTTCACTGAATGTCCGTCTCCTGGACTGAAATATTATGCTCAGCTTTGCTGGGTAATTGATCCTTGGTTGTAGTCCCAGTTCCTTTACCTTATGGAATATCATATTCCAATCCCTCTGATCTTTTAATGTACAAGCTGCAAGGTCCTGTGTGATCCTGACCATAGCTCCTTGATATTTGAATTGTTTCTTTCTGGTTGCCCGCAGTATTTTCTCTTTCATTTGATAATTCTGGAATTTGGCAATGATATTCCTTGGTGTTTTTAGTTTGGGATCCTTTTGAGGAAGTGAATGGTGGATGCCTTTGAAGGTTATTTTGCCCTCTGGATCTAGGATTTGTGGGCAATTTTCCTCAATGATTTCTTGTAAGATATTGTCCATGTTCTTTTATTCATCATGGCTTTCTTGTAGACCAATAGTCCTTAGATTTTTTTCTTTCCTGGATCTATTTTCCAGGTCAGTTGTTTCTCCAATTATATATTTTACATTTTCTTCTATCTTTTCATTCTTTAGATTCTGTTTGACTAATTCTTGACGTCTCATAGAGTCATAAGTTTCTACTTGCCTGATTCTAATTTTTATCAAATTGTTTTCTTCAGTTAGCTTTCACATCTCCTTTTCTATCTGTCCAATTGTTCCTTTTAAAGAGTTATTTTCTCCAGTTTGGTTTTGTACTTCCTTTTCCATTTGTCCAATTGTCCTTTTAAATTCTTCTGTGATTTCCTTTTTCATATTTTTAAAATTTTTCTTTCATTCTTTAATTTGACTTTTAAAATCTTTCCTGAATGCTCTTTGTGCTTCAAACTAGTTCATAGTCTCCTCTGAACTTTCAGGTGGGAGTAAAGTCTCAATGCTGACTTCTTTGGTATTTGTATTTTAGTCCTTGTCCCCATAGAAAGATTCTATGGTCTTTTCTTTTTTTCTTTGCTTCTTACTCATGATGATCACCCTTTTCCTGGTTTTTAAAGTAGATATCTGTGTCTGGGGCACAGGAGGCTCTGTCCCACATTTCTTGTGCCTAAAACTTGAGGTTTGCATGTTGTGGCCTCTGGTTCTTTCATCTAGAATCTAAAATGCTGCAGCTTACCTGGTGCTGAGCTGGCTGGTGTTGGAAAGCAAAGGCCAAGTGAAGTCTTTTTGGATTTCCACAGAGTTACCCTGGAGCTAGGTTGGGAGAAGTATAGTCTGACCACAGGAGGTCTTCTCTGCTGAGCTAGAGCATAGGCAAGCTCTGCAAACAAAATATGTACAAACAAATTAAATTAAAAACAAAGAGCTAGGCATATCTTGCAGTCATATAAGGAGAAAATTGTAGACAACTTCAAATATACTAAAGAAAATTGATATATTCATCAAAGATTAAGTTGTTTAGAAGCTATTTTTAAATAAACATTAAAGAGCTTATCTAAAGATGAAAAACTTAACAGATTATGACAACATCCTACTGTATATTATATGCCTTATTCCTTCATCACTCAGACAAAAATGTTCTGAGGTCCCCTTCATCATAGCCAACAGAATTTTTACCAGACACTATACAGGATTTATCACTCTAGAGAAAGAAAAGCAGTTGAAATGTGGGCTTGTACTTATAAATCTTATCTAAAGATAGTTTAAAAATAATTGATCAAGGGAAACATTGATAAGTGAAGTTGTTATTCTATCGCTGATGTTTGATTATAACATAAACCAACTAGTGAATAGTAGCCCTCAAATCAATCTTGTCCTATTGGTTATCCTATATAATGTACATACTTAATGCAATTATCCAGGAAAAGAGACCAGATTTTGTGAGCAGTTCCCTTTCCAACGTTTCTAAGAGTGAGAAATAACTCTAGAGAACCAACCTTGACATTTCATTTTAGCAAAAGTGTAGCATTTCTTTGATTCATGGGAACTGACTCTTAACCAAAGGGAAAGAGGTATGTCTTTTTGGGGGGACTGGGGGAAGAATCCTGATCTAGGAGTAAAGAAACCATGGTCTTTGACTTCACTTCTGGTTCTAGCACTTATCTTTGTAGCCTTAAGCAAATTGTATAACTGCCCTGAGCTACAGTTTCTTCATTTGTAAAATGAGCAGTTTCAAATACCCACTGTGCATCCCAGGCACATTGTTGAAGGGATAAAATGATATCAAAGTGCTTTCAAAGAACAGTAACCAAAAGTATTTCATGAATGTACTATTGTCTTCCAAGATTCAATTCAGATAAATCCACCAAACATTTCGTTTTTATTTAACATATTTTTTTCAGTAACAAAAGAAATCTACTTTCCTACTTCCTTCTCTATTGGGGAAAAAAAACAAACCTTCTAACAGATATGTATAGTTGAAGAAAATAAATCCCTACAATGGTCGTATCCATATTGACCAGATATCTCATTCTGCATCTCATCTCTCAGGAGGTGAATAGTTTTCTTCATCATAAGTCCTCTGGAATTTTTATTGATTATTATATTGATGAGAGTTCTAGGTCTGTTAAAGGCATTATTGTATAAATTGTTCTTCTGACTCTACTTAATTTTTCTGGATCAGTTTATAGAAGTATTCCTAGATATATTTGAAGCTATCCTTTTTGTCATTTCTTATGGCATAATAGTATCATCTAGCATACTGTATATAGTAGTATCAAATTTACATTCATATCTAAAGTTAAAAGGTGCCCCCTTAGTTTCTTTTCTTTGCCATTGTATGCAGATGGGTGCTTTTCCTCTTTCTTTGAACTTTTTAAGGTAAAGGACTATAAGTGTCATATCTAGGTCAAAAGACATGGACAGTTTAGAGATTCTCTGTGAAGAATTCCAAATTGCTTCCAGTTACATAGGACAATCAATAGAGTGCTGGGTCTAGAATCAGCAAAGTCTGAGTTCATATTTGGCCTCAGATACTTACTATCTATGTGACTTGACCAAATAAACTAACTTCTGCCTCAGTTTTCTCAACTATAAAATGAGGATAGCAATAGTATCTATCTCAGGGTTATTGTGCGAATTAAATAATCTAGTATTTATAAAAACTTTAGTACAATGGCAGTCACGTAGTAGGCACTTAATAAATGCTGGTTTCCTTACTTCTGAAATTACTATACTAATTCACAGATCTACCAACCACGTGTTAATGTTCCTGTTTTCCTGAAGCCCTTCTATCACTTGTCATTTTCTTTTTATTTAATAAACAAGAATATATCAAAGTGCATAATATGTATAAATCATTTTGCTAGCCACTAGTGAGAAAGAGAAAAAAACAAAACAATACCTGTCCTGAAAGATTTTCCCTATTTGGTTAAAAAAAAACCACAGTCACCAAATGAACAAAAACAGAGAAATGTTTTCTGTAATGAGAAACATCTCCAGTTGAGAATTTATTCTGATAATATTATCAACATACTATTCAAGTTGTTTTTTGTTATAAATATATATTTATTATAGCTTGACTATGAGCCAAACACTCTGCTACATCCTGATATAAATACAAAAGTGAAAACATTGCTAATCGTCCCCCAAAAGAGGGGGTGATGATCAAAGAAAGGAGTGATGGTATGAGAATTGAATGGAATATAGGGTAGGTAATACATCTTACAGTGTTGCAGGGGTCAAATGAGATTATATTACCACTACAAATATTCCAGTGAAGTGAGGGAAGGGAGAAAAAATCCTATAAAATGCAGTAGGTCAGAAAATAGCCACAAGTGAAAGAACAAGATCTGGTCCAGGGCTAGGTAGATACGGTAAAGATTCACTAGTCAGAACTGTGTCAGAGAACTCACCAATCTGGACAGTACAATCCAAAGTCAGGAATTTCAAAACTTCTCTGGGGCATGTTATCCAGAAGTAATGACCCAGAACAAGAATTGAAATGAAAGGGTTAAATTCTTAAGGACTAATCTAAAACAGGAGTTGGCAAATGTTTTCTGTAAAGCATCAGATAGTGAATATTTTACACTTTATTTACCGAGAGGCAAAACCGCAGATATTATGCATTGTTGTTGAGTTGTTCCAACTCTTCATGACCCCAACATAGGATTTTCTTGGCAAAGATACTGAACTGGTTTGTCATTTCCTTCTCCAGTAAATACTATATAGCTACTTAAATTATAAGGAAGCAAATTTGCGCAAATTTAAATTCAGTGATAATAACTGAGTAAAATTTTCACAATACAAGTATACTAATGAGAAGAATGGAATTCTTTTTGGAGAGACAACATTTCACACAGGATTTCAAGGATACTGTTCCTTGCATGAAAGTTAATTGCAATGTCTATCTGTTAATGATGATCTGCAATGAGGTTTTATGTATTTCATCTTTGAAAATATCTTTTCACAAAGATAGGTACCACCAAATACAGATATCAATCCTATTGCATGGGATTTTAATTGAGTCAGAAGGCTACTAATCTTAAACAAGTTTGTATTCTCTAAATACATTTTAGTTGTTATAATCAAACGTAATTTAAGTTATGAGTAAACGGCTTTACTTACTTGGCTAACAAATGAGACACAAGAAAATTTACTTTGGTTATAGACTTGTTTTTATTTCTAAATTTTTTTTCAAAAATTCTCATCTGATAAGATATTCTGTTTCAAATTTTCTAAATTTTTTAATGTTGCTCTCCTGTTAGTTGGAAACGTTATGATGAAGGCTTAATCTGGTAATATCAATATTTGTTATATTCTTCTAACAGCTATGGTGTTATCATATAATAAATACAATACTTTGGAAACTTATGTGATAATCCAAGTTCCACTGTGTCTTAAAAATTCTAAGTTGACTTTTTTCATTCTTTCTTGTTCTGGTGTAATGGATATGTACTTGTAATAAAATATAATTTTGCAGTATGACAATTCCTGTGACACGCAGTACTGTCAAATTGTAACTGTGTCTCTGAATTTTTGGTAGTGTGACAAACAACTGTGTGAAGCTATGAAACTCATGTATTGTCTCATTGCAACTACTTTGCCATAGTAGCTTAAAAGCAATAATAGACAACAGGTCAATGAGTGAGGATGACTGCGCTCCAATAAAATACTACCTATGAACAGTGAAATTTTAATTTCTTATAATTTTCACATCAAAAATATTCTTCTTTTCAGTTTCTTAAACCATTAAAAATGTAACAAACCATAGTTAGCTCATGGGTCATACAAAAACCAGGGGCAGATCACAGTGGTTTTTAAAAAAATAAATGAGAGTGTATTAAATTGTCACTATTTAAAATCCCCTTTGATTAGAGAGAAAACATACTAAAGAAAAATAAGTTTACTTAATAATGATTATTAATATCAAATTGTTTGTATTCATAGAATAATTATCTATTTCAAATAAACAGTATCATTTAATAGAGCCTACATTTGGTGTCTGAGGACTTTGCTAGTTGCTAGGTCATTCCTATTTTCACAAATGGTGGTCAAACCTTATTAAAATTGGCAAGGATAAATTGCAGAAAATATTTAAATATTAAGACAGAGAGATAAATATCTCTTGGGAGCCAGAAGGATCATTAGTTTTCAAAAAATCTTGACTAAGGGAATCACCTTATATCAGGAATTCTGTATTGAAATTCTTGCCATGTGACAAATGCGATAGAAAAGGAAAATGACAAATTCATGAGAGAATTTAGAAAAATAGGAACACTAATTGATTGGAGTGTGGGGTGTAAACTCATCCAACCATTCTAGTGAATAATTTGGAGCTGTGGCCAAAGGACTACAAAAATGTATTTACCCTTTGAACGACTAATACCTCTATTAGGTTTGCCTCCCAAAGAAATCAAAGAAAAAGTAAAGTCTCTATATGTACAAAAATATTTACGGCACCTTTTTGTGGTGGCCAATAATTGAAAATTAAGGGGATACTCTTCAAACAGCAAATGGTTGAATTAGCTATAGTATATGATTGTGACAGATTATTATTGTGCTATAATAAATGATGAGCAGGACAGTTCCAGAAATCCCTGGGAAGACTTATATGAATTGATGCAAAGTGAAATGAGTACAACCTGGAGAACACTGTATATAGTAATAGCAACATTATAGTGATGATTAACTTTGAAAGGCTTAGCTACTCTATCTGTTCAATGATCTGAGACATTTCCATAGGACTAACAAAGAAAAAAACTAAAGCATTCTTTTTTCACTTTTTAAATCTTTCTTACTTTTTTTTTTTTGCATTATGGCTAATATGGAAATATGCTTTACATGATTTCACATGTATAATTCATATCACATTGTTTGCCTCCTTAATGGGTCAGGAAGGGGAGAAAGAGGGAGAGAATTTGGAACTCAAAATTTTTTTAAATGAGTGTTAAAAATAAATAATACCTTTTTTAAAATGATGGCCATATTGATATGATCAAGCTGTCATCAGAAGGTGGAAAGAAAAGTAAGACCATAGGACTAAAACTGGTATAACAGGATTGGATTTGTAAGGAACAATCTATGAGGCAATTTTGAAAAGAGAAATATGAACACATTTTGTGTATATATAGATATATATATCTATATATACATATATATGGGCATGTGTGCATATATATGTTATATAATAATATATGTGCATGTATGCATGTTTTTGTCAGTGTTCAAATTGACCTGTCTTAATTCTCTAAACCCTTTGCACTCTCTTTGAAGATATCCAAGTAAAATGTTGCTAGTAAAAAGGTGCTTAATCAGCAACACTTCATAGTTTGGAACCATTGGCTCTAAACTTTAAAGAAGGGAAGGACAGAAAAAGAGAGAGAGAGAATTAAAAATAGACATAGTTCTATTTTGAAAGTTAGCACTCACCACTCTTTAAATAAATATATGTAATATTTTGTGTGTGAGGATTCCCATGCAGCCTCTTGAACGTTATTAAAAAATATTACTATTACTATGAAATAGTAAGCAACCACGTACAGACAACCTTTGTCCTTGTAAGTGAGATAGGAGGCAACAACATATTAATATTCTAAGAGACTTCCCATCATATCACAGCTTCTATCATCAAAAGAAAACAGATTCTTCCTATGTCTTTTGAATGGAGTGAAAGTATATGAAATAAAAACAGGACACAAGTTATGTCTGTAGAACCTGGGGCTTTTAAAAAATATATATTATTACTCTGTATTTTTATGCACCGTTCTTCTTATAAAGGAGTACTGTATTTAGAACTGATTTTCATCTGTTACACATTATACCATACTATTAGTTTGATTAATTAATGCATAATACATCCTGGAGACTAATTTGTTTATTCCTAGTGGTCTCATTAAGCTCTGCTGTACAAATGTGAGATTAGACTTTAAAAGGAAACCACCTAGCAATGATTGAATTTGGGAAATATGTCCCATTCACAAAAACCTGACAAATGAAAATCAAGTAATCTTTGTCCCTTGCCTGAACTACAAACGGGCACTTGCAGGTTGTAGAATACTACAATTTCACAACCTGCAGTTATATTTTAAGATCTCACAATTTACTTCCAGAGTCTAAACATAGTAAAAGTCCATTATGGCAAATATGTTAATATTGTCCTCCAAAGGTGAAAGGAGCAGAGTCCTGACTATTTAGTTCCACATAGCTGAGCATCTTTTAAGTTTAGTATCTTGCCATCCATGTTAATTGTTTTGCCCCTTGTCCTGGAATAAAATGGTCTCCAATAAACATCATTTGGTTAAATGAGACCCAGTCAGCTAGCAGAATGGATACCTAGAGAACACCTTTTCCTTAAGATATGCCTTTGCATTGTACTTTGCACTTTAGGAATATCTTATGCTTCTCGGTGAGAAGGGATGGTATGCATAATAAATTGTAATTCTTCTCTGCTCCTGTCTGTAACATACTATTTTTGGCTAAGTACTTAGGTATTCTGACAGAGACTCCATTAGAAAATACAGGGATGCACAGACTTCTACATCTCTCCTATACAGGGCCTCTCCAAACTCTTATCTATCACCCAGTGCCTCTTCCAAGGTCTTGGCCTTATAAAAGAGCTGCAATCCAGTTATCTGTGGGGGATGAGGCTGCAGATGTACCCGCTGGAGGGTTATTTTAGTAAAAACAGGTTTTGTAATTAGAAAGCTCAGTTCCGCTAGTGAACTACAGGGCTGCCTATGCACACGCTTCCCCTTTCATTGAAAATCTCCCTTAAATGTTTGGAGTAAATCTTCCCAGCCTAATCTGTAAGGGAGTGAACTTACTGTATTTTTTATTGCTGGTACAGCAGCTTGGTCACCTCAGTGAGTAGCAGTGGAGTACTTTATAAAGACTTGTCATTTTGACCAGTTTTAGGTATTTATGTTTTCAAAAATGTGGAGTAAACAGTTTGCAGTAAATTCTGGCTGGACCAAAGTTATTGAGTCTTCTTCTCTGGTGATCTTTTAGTATCTGATAGGACCCCTAGTTGCCAAAAATAGTTAAATGAAATCATGCCTGGAGACAAAAGGATAAACTAAATGACTTCCAGAGAATGGGGGTTCTTAAGTAAAATTGTGAAGTAGCCACAGCTCCCCTTGTTTGTCTCCTATTCCCTTCCAAGCTCTCAACAATTCTTTTAGCCCAGGACCCCCACAGTTTGCACCTGACTCATACCCTCTACTTCTACCCATATCCTTTGTGCAAAACACATATCCTTTCTTATTCCCTCACAAACTTGTTAAATCTACTTCTATACATACCCCTCGATTAAACCAAATCTGCCCTGTGACTCATTCCTTCACAAATTTGCTTCATGTCTACCAGACTGGTAAGTTAAAATGGATTATTCCTTCTTGTTTTTATATCCTTAGTGCCTATCCCAGTGTCACAGAACATGGTAGGTACTTAATTAATTCTTACTGAAATTGAAGTTAATGGATGATGGGAGCTCAATGAGTGACCCCCAATTAAATTATACATATATACATATATATATATATATATAATGTGTGTGTCTGTGTGTCTGTGTGTGTATATACGTATATGTGTATGTATATGTGTGTATATATGTATGTATGTGTATGTATAAAGAATGATTCTGGTAAGTAGAACCTGGAGAACATTTTTATACCATAACAGCAATATTTTATGATGATCAGCTGTGACTGTTAGCTATTCTCACCAAACAGTGATCCAAGGCAATTCTAAAAGACTTACAATGAGAAACTCTAACCATCTCCAGAGAAAGAATTGGAGTCTGAATGTAGAATGAAGCATACGTTTAAAAACTTTATTGTTCTTGTTTGTTTGTTTGGGGAGAGGGGCAAGTGTCTGTTTTCTTTTGCAACACACCTAATATGGAAATACATTTTACATGACGGCACATGTATAATCTATATTAATTTGCTTACCTTCTAAAAGATGGAGAAAGGAGGAAGAGTAATTTTAGAACTCAAAATTAAAAAAAATGAATACTAAAATTGTTTTTACATGAAATTGGAAAAATAAAATATAAAAAATGAAAAAAAAAATACTCAGTGGGAAAACTCCTTGCTTCAAGGAATTAGCTATCATTAGGTATAAATTTCAGGTACCAGGTCAAGCAGGACAATGGAAAAAATGTGTTAGAGAAATTTGGAATGACATGATTATTTTATTCAGGTTATGTATTGAGTACATAAACCCTTTAGTATAGGGATGGAAAAGTGTTTGGGAAGAATTTGAATGTGTTTATTCCAAAATAGGATATTTCTCCAGGCAAATAGAAAGGACCTAGCGAAGGGAGACTTGCAAAAGAGGTTCTGAATAGAATGCAGGGGACAAAACTCTTATCTACTAAGAGACTGTGGTTTTGACCTAAAGTCAAGGGTATATGTCTGAAACTTAGCAAGAAAGAAGTATCACCTAAGGTAGAATTGAAGAATGAACCAGCTAATGTTGAAGTATATCATTTATTTATTCATACTTCCTTGATATTTTAAAGCAGGGTTCAGAGGAAGGAGGTATCACAGGGAACAGGGACCTTATCCTTATTCACCTGCTGCCCAGATGCCAAAATTCACCAGAGGTCCCAGTAGGAATAGACACTGAGGAAGCCTTCATCCTTCACCAATCCTGCCCAAAGGATATATTGGTTACCAGCTCCTAATTGAATTCTGATTTCCTCCATCCTATCTTGACTCTTGCCTGAGTTAACCCCAAGCCCTTCTTGATTCACACTCTATAACCCTGCACCCCATTTCTAAAAGTCTGATGGAAGAACATCTACCCTGCTACTGTTTCACAGGGTCCATGAGACCTTATCACCTGTCATATTTCCATTCCCCCTGGAACCTTGGGTTCTGCCATATGATCTGCCATCACACCCCAAGGTCTCCTAGCACTGTTATCCACTCTGGTGGTTAACTCTAAGGATTCATATGGTCTTTACAGCTCAGCTTGAACACTCCTGCATATAGTGTCTCCTTTAATGAGTGGAAGAGTTCTCCATATTTTACCTGAACCAGACCCATCTTTGCTCTTCAGCAATCTTCATGCTGTACTATACCCTCACACGTTACTTCTCTAACTCTGGGAATAGTCATTAAATCAAAACTACCATTGCTGGGAAAGATTTTACAATCAATTTCCCTATGAATCACCTCACTGTCTCTATCATGGTTCTCTTCTCTCCACATACATGGCTATCTCCCTAGTTTATACCTTCATCACTTCTCACTTAGGCTTTTTCAATCTTTTCTCGAGTAGTTTCCTTACCTCCATTTTCTCACCTCTAAAATCTTTCCACATATCTCAAAACTTTATATTCTTTTTTCTGTACTACTTTTTTTCACTATTACATATAAACTCAATTTTTAACATTCAATTAAAAATAATGAGTTCCAACTTCTGTCTCTCCCTTTTCCTCTCATCCCTCCTTGACATGGTAAGCAATTTGATTTAGGTTATAATATACAATCATGCAAAACATGTTTCCATATTAATCATATTGTGAAAGAAAACAGACTAAAGAAACACCACACAAAAAATATGAAAAATAGTTTGTTTCTATCTACATTCAGAATCCATCACATCTTTCTCTGAAGGTAGATAACATTTTTCATCCATGAGACCTTTGGAAATGTCTTAAATCATCATATTGCTGAGAATAGCAAAGTACAATGTTGATTTCACTGTGTACAATATTTTTTTTTTCTGCTCACTTCATTTTGCATCAATTCATGTAAATCCAGATTTCTTCTGAAATCATCCTGGTCATCATTTCCAGTGTCACCATAGTATTCCATTACTGTCATAAACTACAACTTTTCAGCCATTCCTCAATTGATGGAAATTCAGTTTCTAATTTTTGCCATCACAAATCTGCTATAAATAGTTTTGTGCATATAGGTACTTTTTCCTTTAGTTGATCTCTTTGGTATGCAACCTAGTAATGGTATTGTTGGGTCAAAGAGCATAAATAGCTTGATTATCCTTTGGGCATAATTTCAAATTGCTCCCCAGAATGGGTAATTTTATGCCATCTTGGAAAGGGAGGGAGAGAAAATTTAAAACATGTGGAAGTGATTGTTGAATACTGAATACAAATAAATTAATAAAATATAAGAAATAAAAGAATGGTTGGATCAGTTCACAACTCCACCAACAGTACGTTAGTGTCTCAATTTTTCCACATTTCCTCCAATATTTATCATTTTCCTTTTCTATTACATTGGCCAATCTTATAGGTCACATTCCTTCACATTATTTTCATTGATTCCCTTGATATTCTTGACCTTTTGTTCCTCCAGATGAATTTTATTATTTTGTTCAGTTATTCTACTCTATAAAATAATTTGGTAGCTTGGTTGCTATGGCACTGAATAGTTTTTAGTTGATCCTTTAGGATTCTCTAAGTGTACCATCTTATCACCTTCAATGACTGATAGTTTTGCTTCCTAACTACCTGTTCTAAATCCTTCAATCCATCTTTCTTCTCTTATTGCTAAAGCTACTATTTCTAGTACAATAATGAATAATAATGGTGATAGTAGGTCTTCTTACTTTAGTTTCTAGCTTATCCCCATTAATGATAATCCTTGCTTATAGTCTTTAATAGATACTACTTACTATTTTAAGGAAAGCTATATCTATTCCTATGATCACTTTTGCTTTTTCATAGGAATGGCTGTTTCATTTCGTCAAAAGCTTTTTCTGTATGTATTGAGAAAATCGTATGATTTCTGTTGGTTTTTTTACTAATATGCTCAATTAAGCTGATAATTTTCATAATATTGAATCAGCCCTGCGTTCTGAGTAGAAATCTTACTGTTCATATGTATAATTTGAGTGATATATTGCTATCATCTGTTAGAGTTTTAGCTAAAATTTTTGCCTCCATATTCATTAAGGTAATTGGCCTATAGTTTTCTTTCTGTTTTCACTCTTCCAGGTTTAAGTATCAGCACCATATTTATGTCATTAAAGGAAACTAGTAACACTCTTTTTTTTTGCATATTTTTCCAAGTAGTTTGTATACTATTACAACTATTCATTATTTTTATAATCTTTTTTCAAATTTAATTGTTTT